>JABTXL010012463.1:5806607-5832707 GCA_025134845.1 Neodon shergylaensis
TATTTATTTATTTATTTATTTATTTATTTATTTATTTATTTATTTATGTGTGAATAGATGCTTGGCCTGCATGTGTGACCATATAAGTGCTTGCTGCCCAAAGATCCCTGACGACAGTGTTGGATCCCCTAGGACTGGGTTTACAGAGAGTTATGAGCTGTCATGTGGGTGCTGGGAATTGAGCTTGGGCTCTTGGTAAGAGCAGTTGGTTCTTTTCACCCTCGAACCATCTCTCCAGCTGCAAATAATCACATTTTAATTCAGGTAACCAAAGCAGAATTTGCTCTCAGCCATAGTTCTAAGCAATGAACTAGCTCGTCTTTAGAAGCAAAGTGGTTGTCCACGTGGGAAGGCGGGGAAAGTACTAGGGAGCGATTTGTAGAGCCTGGGTTATGAATTTTTGTGGTATTTATTCATGCCTCCGAATGCTTTTATTTGCATTTTGACATAGGCCCTCTAGAACCTCCCATAAAGGTACTTGGGGGGAGTGTAATGATTAGCTACAAGTGAAAAATCTAATTTCTAAATATCATTGATGACCATCTCACCTCGAACGTGCCTGATCTTGTCTGATTCCTGATTGTTGGAGGATATTAGCTGTCCTGAAGATACCTGTCCAGGAAGCACAACTCGAGTCCCAGGAACTGTGGCTGCCGGCTTTACGGGGCTCTAACTTCACCAGTGAAGGTCAAGCAACATCGTACTGAAGAGCTGACGTCAGAGACACAGACACACAGGCACACTGAGCGACCTCAGCAATGCATCTGATGATGTCTAAGGACCGGGAGCCAACTACCCGAGGTGGGCGTGGATATGAGCCTCAGTGCGACTCGTATCCTCCGAAGACACGCTGAAAATAGTGCCAAAGGTGGACACCTGTGTGGGAAGTGGAGAGCAGAGGTAGCTCATCTAGAATGGACAGCAAGTCCTGTCAGAATCTCCCCGGAGCGAGGTCAGCACCTCACTGTGATCTGTCACCCCTTGTTCTCATGGGCAGCTGTCCCTTCCTCTTCCTAGTCTCTGCCTTTGTAGAAGAGATCAGTCACCTATGTAGCTGACTCCTTCTCGAGTGTTTTATTTTTCAAACCACTTTAGCTATCATATAGGTTTTTTTCTATCATGATGAAATCCTTGTATTTATTATCAAAATATTTTATTGTAAAAATGTCAAACAGACATCCCCTGTGTGCCGTCACTCAGATTCAGTAGTTACTAAGATTTCTCTGGCTTGTTCCATCTGTCTGGTTTTGATTAGAACGAAGAGGACACCACACCATGTGCTTCGTTTACTTCAGATTGCTTCTCGAAAAGGTGATGCCTCGGTCATTAAGAGAGCATGCTGGAGGTCTGGAGAGATGGCTCAGCGGTTAAGAGCACTGGCTGTTCTTCCAGAGGACCCAGGTTCAATTCTCAGCACCTACATGGTGGCTCACAACTGTCTGTAACTCCAGTTCCACTGGATCTGACTCCATCAAACACCAATGCATATTGAGAGAGAGAGAGAGAGAGAGAGAGAGAGAGAAGAGAGAGCATGCTGCTACAGAGAAACCAGGTTCAGTTCCCAGTTTCTATCCATGTGGCAGTCACAGTTACTTGTATTTCCAGTTCCAGGATATCCTGCGACCTTTTCTGACCTCTTGCAGGCATATGGGCATTTATTTACACCCAGACGCACACCCAGTCATAGACATAAAATACATTTTTTTGAAGTGGGGATTTGTCATGTAACCACATTCCCATTAGCAATAGCATCTTGGCATCATCTAATACATAATACATAATCAAATTTCTTTCATAAGACCCCCAAACAGTCTTTGCCAAGTTGTATTTATCACTGAGATTCCAGCAAGTCCATTGTTGTCGTCAGATTCTGGAAGCTTTTTTAACCCCTCTCCTGTTCCCTTGGCCCTTCTCCCATGGGCTTCAAAAAATAGTGGGAGGCACTGGCATGCGAGGTTGAAGACAGCCAGTTGGGCTTGTGTTGGCTTCCGTGCGAACTTCTTTAGGATTCCAGATGCCTCTCTCAGGTCTCTCTTGCAAGCCCTAGGTGTGGAGGTTAACAGCCCTAGGTGAGCCTGGCGGGTAGCGCGGCTCAGGGATCTGACTGTTCCTCTAGCAGGTCAGGCCTTCTCCTCTGCTCTCACTTAGCTGGAGTCAGGAGATCAAAACTCTTAGCTGTATTACAGAGTCCACGTCTCTCCATTATAGCCCTCTGTGTTTGGGTGGCCATGGTTTCATTGTTTCACAAAGTGAACAAGACGCCCTGAGGCACAGACTCAGGACAGGGTGTCTGGGTTCAAATCTTAGACTCTTCATTTACGAGTGGTGTGAGGCCTCTCCAGGTCATTTTCCCTCTCCCTACTGCAGGCGTCACATTTTCTAAAATGGGGACACACAGGTATCATACTAGGATAGGCTCTACCACATACTAGGATAGTTTTAAATGACATGTATTTATTTACATATGTGTGCGTGTGTACATGCCATAGCACAGCTCCTGGGAGTAGCCTTCTCTTCTTCTAGTGAGCTGGTCCTGGGATTCCGATTTAGGTCGTCAGGGCTCAGCTACAAGCTCTTACTCACTGAGCCGTCTGCTAGGGTCTTTATTGAGCATTTTCTACCTCCATTATGTCATGAATATGTTTTTTGTAAAAACAAGAACAGAAAAAAATTCTGTCTTCAACTTGGGCAGATTACCTTTAATTTTATCCCTGTTGGAAAGCAAAATAACATACAAGTAAATGTAAGAAGTTAAAATTTTGTAAATTTGAATAAAGGACCTATTTTTTAATATTAGGAAGAATCCTTCTAGATTGTAGTCATTTTTTTTTAAGTTGAAATGTCAGAATTGACAACATTTGAAGGAAAAGCATCTGAGAATGTGGCCAAAGAGTCAGTCACAAGACTTTGTTTCATTTCTCTGTTCTGGGTGAATAATGTTTATTAAGCTTGCATATTTAAATGGAAATATACAATAAAAAATCCATGTCTGAATGCCAACATGTTTCAGAGAACAAATGCGAGCTTGTATTAACAATTCCCTGCATAGTCCCTGCCTCTGCTCGGGCTCCCAGCAGCCTTTGGAGCATGCATGCTCAGCTGAGACACGAAGGCCTGGATGTGAGTGAGCATGTTAAGAGCTGTTGTCTCGGCTGGAAGACACAGCCATAGAGTGATTCTGCTGAGCCCTGCTTCCATGCTGTGGCCCCTGCTACAGGTGGGGAAGAGCCATGCGACTAGCCTAGCCTGTAGCCACCATGGGGTGAGAGCCTTTGGGAAACTTGAGTCCAGAAAGGTTCGGTCACTTCTTCAAGTCACCCAGGAAAGGAAAATAGGAGTTTGGTGAGCTCTCCACTTGTTCCAGTGGTCTTAGAGGCTTTCTGTATGAGGGTATTAATAGACAAAGAAGATCAAAGTGCCCTGGAGACAATGGCTTATGTGTTGAGGAGACGCCTTCCCTGACAGAGCCTTCACTATCTTAAGAAGGGGATGCAGGAAGCATCTCTCGGATTCAGTTGGCCACAGAACACCCTGTTTATTAACCACATCTTCTTGCCCTTAATCAAACAACCCAAGAAACCAAGAGAGCAAACAACCCAAGAACTAAGGGAGAAAGAAATATTTATCACAGCCGTCTTGACTTCTACCTGAGTTAAAACCATTCATTCATTCGTCTACTGAGTTATCAGTAACACATGAAGGTCAGGAGGGTGAGGTGAAAACTGACCGAACTCTTTCTGTGGTGGGTTGAGGCAAAAAGACATGGGTCCTCACACACCAACAATGAGTTTCTGTTCCGGCTGCCACAGATTTCCCTATTTCTAGAACCGAGTTAATCCTTTGTTCCTCGTGAGGTCTCTTATTGATTTTCTGTGTTATTAATATACACCTTTGGCTGCTAGATGAACTCTAATGAAGCACACTCACATGTATTGGGGAGCTTACTTAGAAAGCTGGGGTGGGTAATCCATGCTTTGTTTTTCCCCACAGGAACGGGCATCATCCTTCCCCACAATTTTTCCTGTCCCCCTCTCTTTGTACTTATTGCAAGGGGAATTAAAGGAACCCTCCAGTTTATGACTAGCTTGTTTCAGTATGTTAGCCAGGGCACTCGGAATCTGTGCTCTCAAAACAGTATCCCTGTATCGTCCCATCAGAACCGATGTCTCCCGGTTCACACACAGACTACAGTACTAACAAATTCAGAGGAAGAAGTCAAGTTTCCAAAATCACGGAACGGGTCAGTGTGTTTGTGCGCATGTGCAAGCAGGTTCCGAGGTCAAAGGGGGACGACGGGGGTCCTGCCCTGTCATTCTCTGCCATGTTCTCTTAAGACATGTATCTCAGTGACCTGGAGCCAGACGGGTGGCCAGGAAACCCCACCATGTCCATCAGGCACAATGCTGGGGCTCCAGACCTGCTCAGCCACACCCAACTTTTTATGTAGGTGTTGGTGATTCGAACTCAGGATCCCCCCTTCACAGCAAGTGTCCTTAGGCTCTGGGTCATTGCCCCTACCTTGGATTGTCACTATATGTTTAAATAAGGGAAGCAATGAAGTAGACAATGTACGTAGATGGTCTCGCCAGCCGGCCGTTTGAGACCTAGATGTGACTCCTTAGCTGCTTAGGTCTTAGTTTTGTCATGTTGTATCCTGGGACAGTAGTAGTGACCTTTCAGGGACTTATAGGGGTTACAGCGGTGCTTCTGAGGCACCTGACCCATGCCTCCCTAGCAAATGATGGCGTTTGTTCTTCCGTGAGGTTCCGCCTCCAGAGAAGCGTTCTTTCTTTCCTCTCCCGTCCTCAGTTCAATTCTACTGTTTCAGTCGTCTGCGTTTATTTCTGAAATTCACACAATTTAGAACGTCAGAATAGCTTGTCTGAGCTCGCACAGCCCCGGAATGGTTAAACTGGGACTCAAAGCAAGTCAAACTCTCAGGCCACGCCCCCTAAACGGCACTGAGTCGTCCATCAGAACGCAAGGAGGCTGTACAGGAGACTGGCCGCCTTCCCTTCACTGTGGTGCGCGCTTGCGTCTCTGAGTCATTGCTTGGGCGCTTTAAAAACAAGAAGGTGACGTGTGCAGTCTCCCCTCAGATCTGGAGGCAGCAGCGCTTTTCTGCCTTCCTCTTGTTCCACAGGCCGCTGGCCGAGTTTGGAATTTTTGACTTGTCACCTCATCCAAGAATCAATTTAAGTAAGTTGATGAGAGAGGGCCAGTTTTCACAGAAAATCTGACTCGGGGTGGGGAATCCCCCCAAGTCAACACACTCTCTCTCTCTCTCTCTCTCTTTGATTTCTTCTGCAGCGTTGGGCCTCATGGCAAGTTTTGCGATTTCAGCGTCCAGCAAGCAATATCTGAGAGGAGCTTTAATGAAACCTGTGGCCTCTCTTTGTGCTCAAATTAATTTGCCGGCGTTCCCATCTTCCTCAGAACAGAAACCCACCCACTCGGCAAACATGCAAAAAACCCAAACAGGCCAGTCCTGAACAGAGAGTTCCTTGACAAGATTCCCCCCCCCCCCCATCTATCCTGTGAAAGATTCGTGCCCCGTTTCCTAACCCTCAGACTATTTGAAGCTGCCATGAACAAATCCAGGCCTATGCACCTCACGACCTCTCTACTGGGCAACACGGAAGCCGACCAAGTGTACTAAGTCAGCCTCGAGTCAAGTTCCATGGTGCAATACATGGTGCAGACACAGCCGGTGTCCTCCTAGCTGTCCGCTGATCTTCCCATCCCCCTAGGAAAGCTGGGGTGTTTGCATTAGGATATTTACATAGGCCCTTCTTTCCTGGAGAAAGATGGTTGCAGGTTAGAGGACCGCAGCCTTGTTAATGCTTAACTCTGAATAAACAGGGCAGGTCGCGCCTGTTAATACTTCCCAGTGCGCGCACCAATCAAGCCTGCAAAGGTCAGAAGACGAGCACAGGGCTGCTGTGTTTGGTAGGATGATCTTTTTGAAATGAGACAAGAGGCAGGCCCGCATCCCATGTCTTGAGATCTTTGTCTCCAAAACACGGCTTCTTTGCTTAGAATCCCTGGCTGACTGACGGTGTGCAGTCTCCGTATGATAAAGATGGAAACCTAGAGGCAGTGGAAGAAAGTAGGGAAGACACTGCCAAGGAAGAAATGGCATGTGAACAGGGAAACGAGAGCCCATGTGTGTGCGTGGGCTGCAGACAGACAATATAGCAAGGGTGAAGGTGACTGGGACGCATGGGTACCCCTGGCATGCTGAGCCTTTAGCTTTTAAAATATTTGATTGCTATTTCCTCGAAGGAAAGTAAAGGAGAAAAATGATTTTCTGCCAGGAAAATGGCTATTATACCTTTCCATATGTTCAAATCAAATGTCCATTAAGTGCTCTGAACACTGCCTGGCATTTTAGCAGTTTTGACTTGCCTTTTATTATAGAGATGTTTTTCGTCACTCTTAATTGGGTGTGGTTAGCTACATTAATCATGGGTAGCAGTGGTGTTTTTGTGGATAGTGACACAGATCCCTTCATCCATGGCATCTTTTCAATGATGGAGTGGATTTGGTTTACCTTTGACCAGTGTGAGGAAGGTAGAAACCTGAGCTGATTGACACTATGTTTCTGACTGTCAGAGGGTTTCAGTGCCCACTATGGGATGGGGCCAGGGCGCTCATTATCACCCGGTATGAGGAGGAAGGAAGGGTTAGACCCGAAAGCTAGGAAAGTTAGGTTAGGCCCAGGTCCTGGGAACCTCACCGCCTGATGAGTTCACGTTGGACGTTCTTTGTTAAGAAACGGACCTCTCCAAAGGCAGAACCAGAATGCCACAGATAAACTTGAGGAGCATCCATCTGGAGGTGACGTTCAGGAAAGAACAGAAGGCTGGGTTGGTAGGAACTTTGGAACTGTAGCTGTGACATTCTAAGAGGTGACTTCGGACAAAAGTGGAGAAAGTCAAAGTGAGAAGGGGGAGGAGGCAGGAAGGCAGAACCCAGCCTGCAGCTGAGTCAGGACAAGGGTTTGCATCTCACTGCCTCTCAGGTCCGGTGGCTGTTGCCACACAGCCTGCAATGCACACAGTATGACTGACTGGCTACTTTTCTACACCCTGGGAACTGAGACTTGGGTTTCACAAGCAAAAACTGCCTTTGAATCCAAAGGGCACTAATTCTTTTATCTTTCTTTCTTCTCTGAACTATTTCCAAAGTAATTTTTTTGGGGGGAGGTTTGCAAAACTCACAAGGATTGTTTTTCAAAACTTGCTATTTTAAGATCCCTTGCTGGCAAGAAAATTCATCTGATTGCAGAGCTATTAAATAATAGGTAATGGCTTGAAGCGTCTCTAGGCCTCTTTCCCCTTTGAGATTTACACAACTTACTTCTCTAATATAGAGTAGAAATTAACATGCCTGCTAATTTGGAACTTTTGATGCTTTAAGTTGGAAGAGATTTCCATCATAATTCTCATGGAAAAATTTCCCCCTTTTCTTCAGAAGTGGGTTATTCAGGATAGACTGAGCAGTAGAGGAAACTGTTAGGTATGCCATCTTCCACCTTATCGTAACTTGCCCATGTATAAACAAGTAGAGGTTACACATAATTACCCAGATCTTAAACACTAACAAACTAAATTAATAGCTCTGCTGAGTGGAGGTGTGTGTGTGTGTGTGTGTGTGTGTACACGTATGTACGTGTGTGTATGGGAAGAAACTTGCAGTATTTAATATCCCTTTTCTTCCTTTGCCATGTAAAGTCATCTAAGTTAAGCTTCCAGGTCTTCTGTATACTGTCAAATGGGATTGTTATTTTACATGTTTTCCTTCATGCAAATTAGAAATACCTTGAATTATTTTTTTTTTAAATCAGGTGTATCACCACCCTCCCCTTTCAGAGTGTTTGACACTTGTTTTGTTGTCATTGATCGGCGGGGTTTTTTCCTAGCGCAATTGGATCTTGTGAAATATCTCCGGATGTGTGAACTACCGAACAAACGAGGCACCTCCAGGGGCAGTTGGGAAACTGTTCTGTTTATTGACTTTGTTCTGGTTGGCCATGTGCTTGAAAACGAGCGCCTCTTTAATTTTTTTTTTTTTAAAGTCCTTAGTTCTAGTTGTCGAGAGGTTTCAACAGATCTGTTCCCTAGAAAGAGAATGAGTTCAGAAGCGGACCTCACCCTTCTGGCAAATAAGCACACAGAGGGCTGCAGATTTCCTAAGGGGCGAATGCTAATATTTTGTAAGCACTCTGGAGCTGCAGGGATGGCTCAGCTGCTCACACACTTGCTATGCAAGCTTGAGGATCCTGGTTCAGATCCACAAGCAAAGCCAAGCCTGCCTGTGGTGGAGAGCGGGGCCGGTGTACCTGTAATTCCAGTGCTGGGGAGATAGAACCAGGCTGGACTTAGGGACTCGCTGGCCAGCCAGCATAGCCAAGTCCATGAGTCCTTGACTCAAAAATAAGGCAGGGAAACAGAGTGATTCAGTGGGCGCCAATCTCTGCCCCCATATGCACATGCACACAGGTGTGCACAGACACACACACATACACACACATGCACACACGCAAGCAATAACAACTAATGAAAGTATAAAAATCTTTAAAATTCTCTTATTTTAAGTGATTGTTGCAGTTAAATAGGAAAGTGGTTGATGTAATGCTTCTTAAACATGCATGAGTGTGGTTAATTGAGGACAGAAAAAATTAGCTCTTGCTAGTGAGAATAGGAGGCCCAGGACAAAGGCTGGGAGAACACCTTGTGCGCTGAACTGTGTGCAGACTAGAGAAAGTGGGTCAGGTGCTCGGGAGCGGGATATACGGGGAGGGCAGGGGAGCGGGATGCCCAGGGAGGCTGAGGGAAGGTTCCTCCTGAAGAGACAGCAGACGCTTGCCGCAGCGGAAGGCCCGTGGGATCCTGGGGCTCGCTGCTTCCAAATATGACGTGTCTGTGGCTCTCTGGTCATTTTCATTTAATAACCCAAACTTCCAGTGACCGACATTGGTACTACAGGCACCAGCTGTCCCATCTTAGCTTCAGCTGTTGCTGGACCTCAGGACACGACACAAATGTTTGGTGTAGTTTTTGACTCTAACGTGGTATGATACACAGAGCTCCAACTTGACACTGATGTTAAATCACTGCCTGAAAGGTGTCAGTGCTGAGGAAATAATGAGTCTTGTGTAAAGTTAAAGAACTGGGGGATGGGGAGATGGCTTGGTCAGTAAAGTCCCATGCTGTCATGAGGATCCAGGCATGCACAGAAAAAGTCAGGCATGATGGCCTGCGTCTGTAATCCCAGCACTGGGAGATAAAGACAGGACTATCATCGTGTAGCTGAATCAGTGACCTCCAAGTCCAACGAGAGACCCTGTCTCAAAAAATAAGATGGCGAGTGATTGAAAAACCCACCTGATTTCGACCTCTGGTCTCCACGTGCACATATGTGCACACACACACACAAGCTGGAACACATGCACACACATACAAAGCAGAAATTGAAAGAACTCAATATTAAGCCAGATATGCATACTATAATTTATGGACAATTTCACGGTCCCTTTCCTGTCAAATTAATTTGTAAAGAGATTTTGCTGTGGGCAAATATACCAGGAGATTTACATCTTGTGGAGGCTGACGGAGCGGGCCTGACAGGAAGGAATGCCTGCTTTATCACAGGACTGCAATGGGGCGCTAGGTTAATGATTGTGGCTGGGGTGGGGGGAAGGACAGTTGTTTATCGATATAGATTCATCTCTTTCTTTCCATCTCATAAATTGTATTTGTTTATGGGAGTAAGGCACATGGGGATTACCCAGAAGATGAACTGTATACTCACATCTGGAAATCAATACGAAGGCAGGCTTTGAACTTTGGAGAAACAAAAGACTAAGATCTGTCGTCTGCATTTTCGTCTCTCCTAAGCTCTTTGCTCGACTTGGCTCCCTCTGCAGGGACCACTGCGAGAGGATGGTCTGGGGTGAAATGTGTTTCCAATAAACCTACTTTATTTGAAAAAAAAAAAAAGAGAGAGAGGAAAGTTTGGTCAGAAAATGTTTGGTCCTCACGTGACAACCCTCTGAAAGGTCATCACCCTGTAAACACCCTACAAAAAACATTTTTAAAATATTCTGACTCTGAGAGTGCCCTGGGTAAATATCACAAATATTAACCCCAGACATTTGGAATCTCTTTTCTCAGCAGTATAAATTGACTTAACACCGCCTAACAATGCCATTTCTTACTGATGAAAAATTCTCCCTGACAGTAAGGCCAAATAAATGACCGACTTACTGGATTAAGGTGACCTCAGGAGTCTGCTTTTAAAACGGCAGGCAGCTTGAGCGTGAGGACAGGGCAGTGGTTTCAGGGGATGAAAGATCATGGCTTCTCCTGGATAGTGAGCAGGAGTGAGGTCAGGCTTGGGACTTGGTGGGACTAGTAGCTGGCTTTCCTGATCCTCGGTTAGCTGCCGAGGGACATCTGTAGCCAGCTGATTGTTCCCAGCCTGCCAGGTTTGATAGCTTTAAAATAGCACTGGATCATATACCCTGTTCAGTTCCAAACAGCTCAGTTTAAAACGGGCAAGAAGGGGCCGAGGTGATGGCTCCCTCGGTTTTGCGCTTGCCGTACAAGAATGAGGATCTCACCACTCATGTAAAAAGCCAGGCATGGTGGCACAGGCCTGTAAACCCAGTGCCAGGGAGGCAGAAATAGGAGGATGCCTGGGTCTCAATTGACAGCCAAACCAGCCTACTAGGCAACCCCAGGTCCCTGTGAGAGACTCGGGCAAAACAAGGTGGATTCCTCCCGAGAAACAACAGGCAGGGTGTTCCCTGGCTTCTTAGTGCACACCGGCTCATACACACGTGTACACACGCATGTAAACACATATGTGCGCATGCAAAATGGGCGAGAAGTCAAGAGACCCACATCCAGAAACTCATTTTCCAGTGGCCATTTCTTCCTTCTAGATCTCTGCTGTGACCTTCCCTGAAATACTGAAATAAACTAACACTTTCTCTTCTCCCTTTGCTGTGTGTTTCAAGCCCTTATTATTTCCGCTACTAGGAATTGGCATTAGATGAGTATCAGGAAGCAAAAGCTGGAACGGTCCGGATTTCTAAGAAGGACCAGCCTATTTTTTTTTTCCACTTAGATTTTCTGTTCTTTAATGAGTACAGATTATTCTCCTCAAGTTGATGGTAGAGTTTTAGCTGCAGCCCGGTCTCCTCACACTTAATCATCTGCCCTCTTTTTATCCCTGGTCTCTTTGGGGTCTTGTTTGTCTCTGTAGGCAGATCAGCACCCCTGGCAGCTAAAGAACCAAGTGGAGGTAAGGGTCCCTTTGTGTTTTCCTCGTACAGCATTTGCCCCACCCCATACAGGACAACACTTTGTGTTATGGGACCTGTGACCTCAGAGATACCTTCTCAGAATGTCCACTTACCCCCACCCCAGCTGTGTCAGCGTCCCCTCACGGCGACAAAACACCTGACGTAACCATCCATAAAAGACGAACGGTTCGGCTCCACCATTTTCAAAGGATGGGGTCTGTGGTCAGGCCCCATTGGTGTTGGGCCTGTGACAGGGCAGCACAGCATGGTGGAGAAAATATGTTAAATGAGAAGGTTCTCACCTTACGGTGACTGGAAAATGAGAGAGAGACCCAAGGAAGGGCCAGGGTCCCAGGGTGCCCTTCAAGGACACACCTCCAATGACTTCTCACAAAGAAGCTGCACCCCTTAAATTTTCTACCACTTCCCGAACCTTATTTCAGGGCATCTGGGGGTCATCTGTTTTCCTGCCAGCTTCATCAAGGGTTTACTTTCTCAGGTGTAACTAAGTTGATAGTCACTTGTGGATGGGGTTCATGGGAAGATTAGATATGTTAATTTATGCCGCTCCCTCAGCTTAGTGCCCAGCAAAGGGCAAGCTCCGTGAAAGGAGCTGGTCCTACTATCATGTACTGTTATCATTATCTGTTTTATCGTCTTAATTTGGCAGAATATCGAACTCTGATTTGCATTGTTAGCTAAGTTCGCGATTGTTTGACCTTTTGAGGGTAGTGGAAGTACTTCAGTTGAATGAGAAAACAAGTTCTTTTTCCCTGCTTAGCCTTGAAGGTCTTGAAATGCCCCCAACTGACTTCGCATTCACTTATGCAGCCAGGAAGAGAGTCCTGTTGCAAACCCTTCACCCCTGTCCCCTCCGATCACCCGAGAAGGAACGCCAAGATAGAAGAATATTTTTTCAGCATCTCATTTGTTCTAATAAAAAGAGTCAACTTATTCCAGCAAGTCCACTTCCATCTAGAAAACCTTTGCACAGATATTCCAAGGTAACCTGTAGGCAAAGATGAGGGTCCACAGCCTAAAACTCCAGCTCAGGGGACCTATGATGTGTTCACCCACCTGAAGCATTTTTTCCTACAAGCTGTCTTGAGATTGAGTTCCATCATAGGATGATTGATGTCTTTGGCAGATGACAGGGGTGACAGGCCTTGTGTCCCTTTCCATTTGCAGAGCATAAAACCAATTAAACTTCAAATGCATTGGACTTCAACCTGACGCCAATGCAGATTCCACTATGAAACAGGAGCCCATCTCTCTATAAATGTTTATGGCGCTCATCATCTAAGTTCACCTCCAGGACGTATGCCCTTTTTCTCTTCCCAATCTCTTTTCGGGAGGCTGAAGGATGGGTGGGAACCAGTTTTCCCAGCTCCCTTGCTCTGCATTTCTCCAGGTAGAGGAGATGTTTCATTTAATTTGTTGTCAGACAACATTGAGGTGTTTTTCTGACCTGTCGTTATTTGAAAGAGCAACCCCTTCTCCTGACCTCACTCACTCTGTATTTTTCTGCAAACGGTGTGGTTCCAGGAGCTGGCCCGGTGCCACCCCTAGCTCCTGAAGTCTGGCGTATCTGCTGAGCGTGATCTGATTTCTCCTTTCTTTCGGTTTGCTTTTAAAACCTCCTCTGAGTTGATTTTTTTCCCTCCCCTGAGTGTTTTCTAAGTTAAGGAAGATTTTATACACATTATTTGCCAAATCCTCAGTTCCTTTTCTGTCAAGGATGATTGGAAATCCTGAGTGTGTTAACCTGTTTTTTCTGGTGTGTGTCTGTGTGTGTGTGTGTATGCGTGTGTGTGCGTTCATGTGCCTATAATTTTAACAGGCCTTCCACCCCCACTGCCCTCGAGAAATTAAGCAGGATAAACAGCGCCAGTCCCTCCATTGTGAGGAGCCCCTGGCTTCTGCAGGGCAGTACCTTCATGCACCATTTTCCCTGTTGTCCTTCCACAGGCTCTTTCTTCCCCTTAGTGATTTGTTTTACTTCACAAGAGATTCAAAACTCTTAAAGAACCTAAAACCATTCCATTCTGGTTGCTGATTCTCTGTGGGCGGGAATACAGCTGGAGCTGAGAAGTACAGCCAGGGAGAAGTTTGGTTTTGTTTCTTTGTTGTTGTTGTTGTTTTTATTAAACACACGCACACACACATACACACACACACATGCACGCACGCGTGCTCAAAAAGCGGGGCGGGGGTGGAGTGGGCAGGGAAACCAGTGGAAATCCCATCACTAGAAGATATGGGGCAGTTGCTGGGAGCCCGAGTCCTCTCCCTCATGCAGGAAGTGCAGCATCGGATTTAGGGCGCAGCTGTTGAGGGGTCCCTGCTAGCCCCTTCTCGCTCTGTACTCTGATCTGCCTTTCTCTGCTCCTCCGCAGTCCCCATTGTCTTCCTCCCTGGCTCACAGTGTTCTTTGTCTGCGGTGGGTGACTGGTGTCACACACACTCCTGGAGACAGCCTCACTCAGCCCCTGTGAATCCCATTTTCTTTCTTTTCTCTTCTTGCAGCTCCTCCTCCCCACCTCCCACCCTTTTCCTTTCTGAGTGGTTTGTGATTCAAGGAACCTTGTGTGAGATCATTTTGGCTAAGGGAGGACTAGAAAGGTAGGGCTTTAATGAGCTCCCAGGAAGTAAAATAAGCCTGACAGGGATGCCATTAACACTGACTGTGCCCTTTGTGGATTCAGCAGGCAGGCTCATGGGGTAGTTTCCTAGTGATAAACACTGGATATTGAGGAGGTGTGTGTGGGAGGGGGCACCTCTGGCCCTTCTGAGGCGTAGTCATAATAGGTAAAGAAACTGCTGTTGAGGACCACCGGACCCCATATTCTGCTGTGCTGAGAAAGCCGCCAGTGTTCCCCTGCGCCTGTGCCTTTATTCACAAGGGCAGGAATGTGGCAACAAATGTCTCGTGAATGTAAACGGCCAGGTGTGGGACATTGCTGGAGGCTCCTGAAATAGACACACAGATCCACGCGCTGTTTGGTGCAAAGCAAAGTGCTAATGGCTTGGTGCGGCCTTCCTCTGTGGAGCCCATTCCCAGCCTCACTCGCTCGCATGTGGTCATGGCGTTTTCTTAAGTGGTTCCCTTGCACGGTCTGAGGAGGAGAACAGAGAGGGGTGGAAGGCCCGCTTGATAAGGCTCTTAAAGCCAATTGTGTTTTAGTCAGAAACCATCCTTGGGGGAACTTCAAGAGCTTTACAAACCGAAATGGTCTCCCTGGCAGACTGCCACCAAGATGCCCAGATCCGCACTCTTCTGAGTTTGGAAACTGAGTCTGAGGCATGTTCAGTGTGTGTGGACATCATTGTTGGTGGTCGGCCAATCAGGACTTGAATCTGAACATGTGTTGGCACTTCAGTCTCCTTCAGTGGATGTCACAGGCAGGATGGTATTAACCCAGTTTAAAATGGGTAGTGCCAAGGCACGGGAAAAGAGAATTGCTGCCTCAGCCTTTTATGGCAAAGCCGCTGAGGTTGGTGGTGGTCGTTCCCAAAGCTCTTCTAAGATAGTCAAGCTTTCCCTCCTGGCACCAGCTCCTCGGCTGAATCCAGGGTGCCCTTGTTTCTGCTTCCCCTTAGAACTGTTTGCTTATCTCTTTTTTTAAAAAAAATTACTTATTTAATATTTATGAGTGTTCGCCTGCATGTCTATATAGGCACCACTTGCATGCCTGGAACCGGAGGAGGCCAGAAGAGGGTGTCAGATACCCTGAACTTGGGATTAGGGATGGTTGTGAGCTACCATGTAGGTGCTGGGAATTGAATCTAGGCCCTCTGCAGGAACCACAAGTACTCTGAACCACTGAGCCACCTCTCCAGCCCCCTGGTTCTTCCTCTTTATGTTAAAGACATGTCCTGTAGTTCTTTCTCTAGATACTTCTCCTTGCTATGTCTAGAGCTCTGTCCACAGTCCCTTCAGGGATCTTCCCTAAACTGACTCCTCAGTGTCACTTCTAAATGTCCTCAGCTTAAGGTGACACAGCAAAGGCAGAGCAGGCCTGGGGACAGCAGGTCAAGCCTAGGTACTGTTGCCAGCTCATGAGTCTCACTAAACTCCCATGCCACACTCCTTCCAGCTCTGGAGTCCTTCATGTTCTTGTCAGTTTGCCTAGAGGAATTTGGAGGAGGCATTGGTAAATTGACGTATAGACCCAATCAGAGTTTGCCTCTGCTTTTTATTCTTGTAACCCTAGCAGGAGCCCTTCCCATGGGCTTTGCCAGTGCTGGCTCAGGGGACGAGAGTGGCTGAGAAAAGACCCTCTGGGAACCCTTGGTAAAAAGGATGTTCTGTCATTGGGAAATGAATTTTAATACACACAGATTCCTCTTCTGCCAAGTTAGCTTAAGTGCATTGAATGAACAAGTTGGATGATGCTTGTGGCCAGGCGGTGTGGCTTTTCTGTGGTATGAGGATATTGTGATGTGTTTCCCCAGAGTGTAGGCTCCTTAAGGGCGATATGTCAATGACACAGTGGCAGGCACCATTTCATAATTAATGATAGCCAGTCCTGGCTCTCCCGTCTGAAGTCTAGCTTCCAGAGCCTGTATTCTGGTGGACTTTAAAGTCATTATTTTTCTGAATATTTACGAGTGCATCATGAAAATAAATTTGATAAGAAGTTGACCGATCTAACTCTTTCCCACTGTGACTTATTAAAAATCATGATTCATGTTTTCTGCCGCTACGCCTACGCAAGTTTCTCACCTTAGACCTCAGCCAACATGCATTCTCGCCTTTATATCTATTCCAGATGTAATTGTAATAAACAGAACAGACTCCAGGTAGAGGGGAAAACGAGAATAAGCCACACACAGGAAGCCAGATATTTCGTGGTCTCACTTACTCGTGGAATCTGAAAACGAACTCATAGAATCAGGGCGTAGAGTGAGGGTTGCCGAGGACTGGGATTGCAGAGGTCAAAGCATGCAGAAGAATACACTTGCGAGATATCACAACAACCAGATAGCAGATTTTCAATTATCATTTATTATTGTTGTTATTATTAGTGTGTGTGTGAATGAAAGCACTTGTGTACCACAGCATGTGTGTGAGGGTCAGAGGACACTATGAGGAATCTGTTCTCTTTTTCCACTGTAGGATCTGGGGATAACTTAGTAAATCATGCTTGCATGGTGAGCCTTTTTACCCACTAAGCCATTTCACTGGCTCTTTTGGTGTGTGTGTGTGGCCTGGGGAAGCATCATTAGGTAAAGTTCTTGTCTTCCAAGCAAAGAACCTGAGCTTGGTTCCCAGCAGCCTCGTAGAACGCGTGTGTGCTGACGCATGGTTCCGATCCCAGCGCCGCGAGGCAGAGACAGACTCCTGGCCTATCTGGACAGGCGATCTAACCTGATCTGTGAGCTCTAGGCCAATGGCAGGCCTTGTCTCAAGTGGGGTAGACAGAGGATGACAGCCATAGTTATCCCCCAACCTCCTATACTCCCATCATACACACTCACTATGTAGACCAGGCTGGCCTCAAACTTAGAGATCCACCTGCCTCTGCCTCCTGAGTGCTGGGATTAAAAGTGTGTGCCACCACACCTGGCTTGCCTGTGATTTTTATTATCAGTTTTTTAACGTGTGTGTGTGGGGGGGGTGTGTACATGGGTCTGGTTGCCTGTAGAAGTCAGAAAAGGGCATCCAGTACCCTGGAGCTACAGTTACAGGTGATTGTGAACTGTCGAATGCTGAGCTGCAAACTCCAGTCCTCTGCAAGAGCAGCAAATGCCCTTAAATACCGAGCCCTCGCTTGGGTCCCATGTCACCTGTTACTTTTGACCCATTTCTTCGGTGAAGGGATAATCCAAAGACCATGAGGACTGTTTCTCAGATACCATTCTGTGCTGACTTAAGCCACGCTGACTTGTGCATGCTCCTTCCTGACTCGAAGAGTTCTTGGTGATCGTCTCTTAAGTGGTTCCTCTGAGTGGAGTTACAATGCATGCTGTCCCCATCCTTCAGTGAGCCCCACCACAGTTATCAGGATATATGGGCCAACATCCCCCATAAGAAAACAATTTGGAACTTTCGAACCGGTCTTATTATCGGGAAGAGGCTCTGAGAATGTGTTTTAGCATGGTCAGAACTGATGGTAGCTAAACCGCAACTGCTCATGGGGAAAATTGGAGTAGTGTGTCGCAGATTTAACGCACATCTATTCCTTTCTGGGCCAAACAGCAAAATCGATCTAGGTTCTGTCGGTTTCTCTGCAATCCGGCCCTTTGATCATACTTGCATTGAACTTAATGCAAAAGAAGGCTAAATCTTTCCTTAACCCTTCCTTTCTCCATGGAGAATGCTATCAACACAGCTGGAGTATTGAGCCAGTCTCTGCCCTCTCCTACCCGCCATTCTGCTCTAGCAAGAAATTCTCAAGCGTGAGTGGGATCAGGGGATAAAGGTTCGGGTAGCTGCTCCTGTGGCTCGGTTTTGACATCAGTAGAGGGATCATGGGATGTAGTGATTAAAGGGCCAGCAGTCAGGGCCATTTTGCTCGTTGTTGTACCAATTTGTTACACGATCTCAGGCAAATAGGTTTATGTTCCTTTAAGGGGCTGGTATTGATTTTTGTTTCACCAGCCAGGGTAGGTTTTAGTTGATGTAGGCAAGGCTCTCTCCATCCCAGGGTTGACTGGTGCCATAGCGCTGCATTGGTTTTAGCCAGGAGTAGGGGGAATGGGCACTATGGATCTCCTGGCTTTACTGGATCTTTCTAGGATGTCGTCTCAAGGCTATAGCTGTGCAGGGCCATGGGAAGTAATGACCGGTCTTGACTGAAGTAAATGAAGACGACTGGAATAACTTGTGATCGGGTGGCATTGCTCTTTGACATTAGCAGTGACTCTGGCAGATGCTTGTCTGAGATTTCCTGGAAACCCTATCGTGACATTCAACAGGAAGATGGTGCCGGAAGGTAAAATGTGGTTGGCTGTTTTTAGAATCATTTGGGTGTTGTGAGCGATGGGCCCTCATCCGGAGTTGTTTAAAAAGGTGAGAGGCCTCTTAAAGTAGCTGGAGAAATGGCTTAGTTGACATAAACACGAAGAACTGATCTTTGGCACCTACATAAAAATTGGGCACGGTGCCTCGTGCCTGCCATCTTGCACTGGAATGACAGGGCAGGCTGATACCAGCCAGGCTAGCTTACGTAGTAAGCTCCAGGACCAGTGGAAGACCCTGACTCAAAGCAATAAGAAGAATAGCAGTTGAAGGAGACAATTGATCTTGACCTCTGGCCTTCCCAACGCACGTGCATGGGTGAGTGCAACAGCACACACATGTGCACACATTCCCCCTCTGCCCCAACACACGCAATGTTCCTTACATGTTCATATGAGAGCCGGTAATAAATGCTTGATGAAACAGAACTACCCTAAGTTTATCAGGAAGCTAAGTCATATCTCCCAAAATGTATAGGATAGTCCATGGCTATGTAACATGAATCATTTGTTTGCAAATCTGGAAGTGAGCCCCTGGGTGTCTTGACTTAAATCTTTGTCTATGGTGTTACTGTTCTCATACAAGAAAACAATCCAGGTTAGGAATGTAGCTCCCTCATAGAGTGTTTGCCTAGTGTATATGAAGCTCCACGTTTGACCTCCATCACTGCAAACAGAAGAAATACCCACAGTGTCAGGAGCGGCCTTAGCCACACAAAAGATAAAATTTTGACTTATAGGATGTGCATAACACTGGGCGCAATAAGATCCTACTCAATAGCCTGACGGTGATCTAGAGCACTGTGTCTCATGGTAGCATCCACAGCTTCTAAAATAAGACCTGAGATGAGTCTAGCCCAGTTAGAGAAGTCTACAGCAGCCCTTCCTGTAATGGAGCCTATCTGAGGCAGGCAGCAAACATATCAGTGCATTGTAAACAAAGGCATCCAGCCATCCGAGGAGTGTTTGTACTGCAGAACTGATTGCGCTGCCAAAGGAATAGGAACCCGAGGAAGTCTTACCTGAGCCTGCATCTTGTTCAACTCGGTTGTCATGACGATTCTTGGGATAAAGAAGGCATAAACTGGGAAGTGTCGCAGGTTACTACTGTTGTCACAGGGGTCTCACTGAGTTTGCAATGTCAGGCTGTGCCCATGATTCGTGAGCATAAGATCCTGGTGATAATACGTGGGCATAGTCAGTAGCTCTAGCATCCTGGCATTGTAGTGATGGGTTGCGTATGTTTATTCCTAGATAGACTGCCCACATGGGCAGCAGATGCCAGAGAGAGCCCAAGCAGTCATGTACTGCCCAGTCCTCTGTCTAAGTACAGCTACAGAAGGGATGTGGGAAGCAAAAGCTGAGGCATAGGTGCAAATGGCCTGCGTTCCCCATCCACACACAGATCTATCAGTAGTGGATGGAAGTCTCATCTGCTTGAGGTGTTTGGCCACAGCCCCTCTCCAACCACTGGCCAGCAGTAAACTGTGCAGACACAGAGGGAGGAAAGGATCAATGTAACAAAAATATGTCAGTGATATGTGCGTATGCACCTATATACAGAGCCTCGGAATGCACGAACCCGGAGTGGATAGAGCTGAGTGGACGAATAACATACTAACACTAGTCAAAGATCACAGTTGACAGACTACCTGGGAGGTGGGACTTTCTGTAAACATCAAGACAGAAAATAATAACTTCTAACAAATTAAACATTTCTTCGGATTCTATCCTTTTTCTCACAGTTATGATCTCATTTCTTTTACTTGTCAATTGACTTTAAATATACTTAAGCATTTAAAATATTTAAATTATTCTGGAAAGAATTACTTACTGACATAAAGGCAGGTGCCAAATGAACAAATTATTATTTTTAAATTTTTTTGAGATCATAATTTAATTGTAACATTTCCTCCTTCTCTTTCCTCCCTTCAAACTCTCCTATATACCCCTCTCCACTCCTTTTTTTCCTAATTGTTACTACATGCATTGTGTGTATATATATGCATAAATATTCCTAAATATAACCTTTTTAGTTTGCAAACACTCCCTGTATGTATGTTTGCAGGGCTATTTGGCACTGGGTGATCAGTTGTGCTTCCTCTTGAGAAGGCCTCCTCTCTCATTCCCAGCCTTTCCCAGTAACCTCTAGTTCCTTGTCGGGTTAGGGCATCGTGGACTTTACCCCGTCCACTTTGGCATGTCCGCTGGTGCCATCCTTGTTGAGCTCACATTTGGACAACCGTGCTGGTGACTGGTGACTTCTGATATCACCAGGAGACCCAGTCTCACAGCAAACTCCCCAATCCTTTGGCTCTTACAGTCTTTCCACCCCTCTTTTGCAATTCCCCTCCCCCCCCCCCCCCCCCACCAGCCTTAGATGCAGGAATGTTGTGTAGATGTATCCATTGGGACTAGGATCCGCAAGTCTGCATTTTGCTTGGTTGTGGTTTCTGTAATGGTCTCCATCTCTTGCAAAGAGAGGTTTTCTTGGTGAGGGGTGAAGACTGCACTTATCTGTGAATGTAAGGTTTATAGATCCTTGTTAGGGATTATGCCGATTTAGTAAAGTAGTGGTTGTAGATTCTTCAGTAGCCATGACTTCACTGGCATTGGAGTTAGCTAGGTTTCTAGTATTAGGCATGGCCTCTTTCTTGTTGAGAGGGTCTTAGGGCCCTAAGTCCAATTAGTGGGATTGGTGTCCACCAAGGTATGTGCACCACTACGATGCCCTTAGGGTTATGTTGCCATGTTCTTTCTTGATGTGGTTCATAGGGATCATCGCTGGATAGTTCTGTTTGGAAGCTTACCAAATTATTAGGGCATCAGGTTTATGGCAGTGGGATTAACATACCTTTATGTTTCCTGCTAATATCCCATCATCTAAAACCCAGGCCACTGGCCTTTCAAGAAGAGTAGCTGACTAGAAGGGAGCCCTACAAAGGCAACTAGGAGGAAAGACAATCAGAATATGACCCTCTACATCCGGAAGAAGCTGTTCGTGTGTCGCCTGGTCATGTTAGTGGTCTAAGAACAGTACTGCTGGTTTTCACAGTAAGTCCTATGGGCACCATGACTCGTAAGCCATTTCTAATAGAATTCTACACTGGAGATGGCTCCGTTGAGAAGTTAGACACATCCACTGGCAAAATCTTTGTCCAGAATTGCATCATAGGATTCCCACAATAGGGAGACAGCAAAATAAACCACCAGTGGTGTTTCATCTTTAAATGGTGGTGGGGCCAGCAAAAGCCTGGTTCTCTTCTTGTCACTGGACCAGTGTTCCAGGTACCCTCTACTTTCTTGAATTCTCCTAATAAATGCAACTTGCCTCATAGCCATGGTTACATGTGTTGTTAAGAGCAGTGTTTCAGTGGGGGGCAGTGCCTTTGGGGGCTCTGGGAGACTTGGGGTCTCACCCGTGAGTCCTGCCTCTGTGTCATTCAGAGCCTGGGCTGTGGACTATATTCCTGGATGGACAGAGTTTGTTCATTGCTGAGAGGTGTAGACCTGCTGATGGAGGTGACTTCCAAGTTAGTAACTGTCTACCTAGCTCTGCTGCTCCTGAGGGCAGGCAGCCCGAGACAGAGCAGATTGAGGCAGCTGCTCTGATTCGAAGCACTCACCGGTGGAGTGTGGTTCACCTGGGAATGAGCAAGCGTAAGCTAAGTCCGTGTTCTTAGCACTTCTGAACCCAGTGGTTCTGCATGTCAGTTGAGGTTGCTTATTAGCACATTTTTCTTTTAACTTTTTTGACCTAAACCTCATACACAATAAACGCCCCATTCTCGCACGTCTGTGAGTGTGACTCCAATTGTGCTAGGTAGTTTTTTGGTCTACTTGACACAGATCAGAGTCACCTGGGATCTGGAACCCTCAGATGAGGAAACAGCCCCCATCAAATTGTTCTGTGACCACGTCCAAGGGGGGCATTTTCTTGATTAATGATTGATGGGTGAGGGGCCAGCCCACTGTGGGTGATACTATCCCAGGTCAGGTGGGCCCTTGGGTTGTATGAGAAAGCAAGATGAGCTAACCGTGGAAATCAATGCAGTAGATATTTCTGATCTCTCTTATGTCATTCCCTATTCTTGTATCGCTCAAGTTTGACGCAGGTCACCTAAGGAAGTGAGGTGACTTGGTGAAGGCAGCTCAGTGAAACTTATACAGAGTTAGATGTTTCTGGTCTCCTCGGCTTATGGAAAGTGGGATTTTCTGTTTTGTTTTTTTTGTTGTTGTTTTTTTTTTTTTTTCTGGAACAATTGCTAAAAGGTAGCAGAAGCAAACGTCAGGAATGTAGTGTGGAACACCTCTTCTGCGGCTCTCCCAACCCCGTTTTGATGTGTTCCCCTCATTGTTGGTTCCCATAACCGCCCACTGAAATGACACTCCTTGGACAAGCCACCACTTCATGGAAAAAGGCTCCAGCTGAACACAATGGCCTCGGAGGCCTTGTAATTACTCCATGCAGTATGCCAACCCAGTGAGTAACCTGCAGGTTGATTCCCAACAGGTGTTCCTCAGGCCTGTTGTCATGGAAATGAAGACCACCTGGAAGGAAGAGAGAAAAGATGCCAGAGGCCCCCAAAGAATGGGCTTGTCTTTAGTCGATGCTAAGAACACAGGCAACCTGCTTTTTTTTTTTTTTTTTTCCTCACTGTCTCAGGGACACTCCAAAGACCAGGTTCTAGACGGAGAGATTCTGGACTCGGAGGGATGGCCAGGCATTTCTTCCCCAGGATGCAGCGATGGAAGAGAGAACATAGCAAGCACGCAGTGACTGGTGGTGCTCGGAACAACAGGGTAGCTGATTCCCAGCTGCACTCTGGTTTCTGTTCGTTTTCTTTGAGGCCGTTTGCCGGCAAAAAAATCTTCTGGCCGCTCCTATGTTGCCAAAATATTTATAAATGAGCCCCTCCTGCCCTCTGGGAGGGAGAGAGGATATTGCTTGCCTTAAAAGAAACCTTCGTGTAAGGCAGGTAAATGGCTAATTTAGCCCATTTATCTTTTTAACACGAACGGAGCGGCCTGCCTTCCCCCACCTACAAGTTGTTCCATGGTTGGCCCACATATCATTTCTTGAGCAGCCCCAAGCCCCTTTCAGCTTGGCAGGCCGGCAGCCCTAGGGTTGATGGTGCAGAAGTGCTAAGTGCGTTTGATTGGTATCATTACTGCTCTCTGGTAATTGATTACTGTCCGTGGTGAAATATTCAGGGCGCGCACGCAGCCAATAGCAATCACTTAATCCATCATGCCTGTTTGTTCCCCATCTCCTGAGACCTATCAGCCACATGCTATCCGACCCCACCAGGCAAATTGCCGATGGCTGCTTTGTGTGTACAATTTGCTGTGTCTTTCTGTGTTTCCTGTGTTAATCAGCGCCACTAGCTTTGGTGATGGTGCTGGTCCAGGGGAGCTCTGGCTTTTGCAACGTCAAGTTCACCCTCCAGTTAAGCTCCCTGGCCTCTCTTCTCACGGAGATTTGTGATTTGGTATCATCATTTGGTTTTGTTGCTTACAAAGGAGGAGTTGAAAGGCATGGTGGTTATATTAGGAATATTAATTGTAAGACCCGAGGTAAGTTGATTGGAATAAGAACCTGGAGGGTTGTTTGTAATGCAGATTTTTTTAGAAACAAGAAGTGGGAGGATAATGAACAACAATCACAACTAATCAGTTTTGTGCAGTGTGCACACTGTCTGGGCTTAATCTACTGATAATGACTAAAAGTAGTTAGGAAGAGAAGCGGAGACTCAAGAGCTATCCTGTTTTCTTCCAAGATGCTTTGTCCATGGACCTGGGCAAACTGGCCTGTCCCTGGCGTGTGCTAAGAAAACTTTAGTATTCAGCCCGATGAAGAACACACTAGAAAGAAGAGGCGCTCCACAGGGAGGAAGAAAACAAAGAGACGGTGACTGTTAGGTGCGCCAGCACTCTGATGTCTGGTGATAATGCTACGGATGGCCCAAATTCAAAGGAGAGAAGTCAAAGACCACTTTACCCTGATTGATCTCTAGGAGCAAAGAGAGCAGCTGCAGGGAGAAGGCTCAGGCATGTTTTCCTCTGTCTAGGTGTTGCCTTCTGTGAGCCTTGAAGGAACACGATAAGGGATCTGTGTTCCTGCGAGAGGATTTGGCCAGGTCTGCCCGTGAACTTGGGAAGGCGGTGGCTTGCAGGAGCAGCCGCAACAGTGAGGTTGAGAACAGGGTGAGGGAGAGTTGTCTCAGAGATACAGATCTAGGCTAGTTCCACAGCTGCTTTCGAAGTCTTGGTGTTCTCTGACTTATTTAAAGAAATTGCTCCGAGGGTCTCAGTGGAGATCTCTGTTGCTTCTTTTGGTGCGTTTTGCTTGTTTGTTTAAATGCTCTCAGAGCACGTGATAGAATTCTAGCTGATTCTCTGCAGGATAGAGCAGGCATGGCCAGATGCGTCGTGCTGTGAATGGGGCTTTCTTTGGGCCCTTCCCTGCAGATAGTTAACCCTCGATACAGACACATTCCTCACTTGGAACCTTTCCTCAGAGTGACACAGACAGCTGATATGAGTGATTCCAATTTATCCTGACTGGTGTCGCAGTTGATCCGAATCCATTTGACTTCCTTTAGTTAATCAGATCAAGCATTTTTCAAGACTCCCACTTTTTTTTATTTAGTTCTGTATTTATTTATTCTTTGCGGATTTCAACCATGCACACAATATATTTTAATCATATCTGTTCCCTCGCTCCCCCTGCTCCTCCGAGACTCCTTCCTCCCTATAGGCCACTCCTAACTACAGGTTCTGCTGCTGTAGCTCCTCCTTTATAAACTACTGAGTCCAAATAGAGATGCCATGATGTGCATGGGTGTAGGACCACCCACTGGAGCTATGAGAGGTCACACCCCCTTCACCAGCAACTGCCAGTATCTCCTCAACTAGAGGTGGGTCTTCATGAGCCCTGCCCTATGCATGTTGGGATTCTACGCTCACTTGATCTTACATGTGCAGTTACAGAAACTATAAGTTCATGTGTCTTCCTCGTCATACCCCAAAACGCTCCCCCGCCGCAGCCTCCCACTGTTCTGCCTCTTACAGTTTTTCCTCTTTGTTTTCCTTAATGTTCTCCGAGCCTTGACGGGACAAGAAAGACGCTGGTTTTTCAATGGTGGTAAGAGCCACCATTCTCTACTTCCCCAGTGCTGACTTGACAAGTGCATACCCTGGCCCTTGTTCCGTTGCTGTTAACGTGGGTGCTAAGTGTCAAACTCACATTCTCATGTTCGTGCAGCAAGCACTTTGCCATGGCTCTCCCAAGCCCCGCGATAAGGCATTTTGAGAGAGATGCGGCATGCAGCTAGCTTTTGAGGCAGCACATTCCTGCATTTGTTTTGATTTATTACTGGTTCATTGACAGTTTCTCACTCTGCCTACTTTATACATTTAAACATTTATTTATTTATTTATTTATTTATTTATTTATTTATTTATTTTTATTGTCTTGGACACAGGGTTTCTCTGTGTAGTCCTGGCTGTCCTGGGATTCACTTTGTAGACCAGAGTGGTCTTGAACTCACAAAGATCTGCCTGCCTCTGCTGAGATGAAAGATTTATGCTACCACTTCTGGCTCCTATATTAAACTTTATCAGCAAACTTATACATGTCAGCATAAGAAATAACATAGTATATAGAAAGTGTGGTACTATCCTTTGGCCATTCTTCCGTGAGACTCTTGACGGCAGATTCACCAATGTAGCTCATGCCCCAGCACGCGATGCATCTGCAGATTCCCCAGTTGATCCATGGCCCAGCACGCCATGCACCCGCAGATTCCCCAGTTGGTCCA
>JABTXL010012463.1:5834040-5865833 GCA_025134845.1 Neodon shergylaensis
AGAGAGAGAGAGAGAGAGAGAGAGAGAGAGAGAGAGAGAGAGAGAGAATGAGGCATTATGTCAAAGGGAGCCAACTAAAAGAACTCCCAGTGGCCAAAGCTGAGCAAACTGAGTGAAAATAAATAAAGTAGCCTTGGATAATAACTCAAAGTCTAAGACAAACATTCACAAGTCCCGACTGATGTAAATAAATGATTGGGCAAATAAATAAGTAGAGAGAAAGACATACCTCCCACACAAAGGAATTCTGAATCATTTTTGTGGATAGTCCACTGTCAGGGAGGTGGAACCAGATTCCTCAGTTGGGGGACAGGCGAGTGATTTCCTTCAGAAGGGTACAGGATAGAGAAGGGGAAAATAATCACTTTACAGCAAGGAAACTCAGTCACTTCTATCTCAGCCTGATGGTGAAGGTTATCTTCAACAGTGGTAAGTGATGTTCTCATCATGTGTCTTTCTTTCCTAAGAACGGACAGGAAGGGATAGGGAGGTGCAATTGCAGGAGTGTTTGATCCCCAGAACCCACATAAAAAACCATGATGTTTCCTGGCAGTGGTAGGACACACCTTTAATCCCAGCACTTGGGAGGCAGAGGCAGGTGGATCTCTGTGAGTTCAAGGCCAGCCTGGTCTTGTTACACAGAGAAGCCCTGTCTTGAAAAACAAAACAAAACAAATGAAAACAAAAACAAAACCCAACAGCAACAATAAGAACCCAGAATGTGGCCATGCACACCCGTAAGCCCAGCACTGAAGAGTACAATCACTAGGGCTTGCTGGTCACCAGACTAGCTAAAAATTAGCAAGCTCTGGGCTCACTGAAAGAGACCCTGTCTTAAGGTGGAGAACAACAGATGAGACTCCTGGCATCTCTGGTCTCCCCTCTGTGCATGCTTGCAATGGAACACACACACACACACACACACACACACACACACCTCACACTTTGCCTCTGTGGCTCTCCGTAATGCCAGTTGAGCCATAACAAAGACTACAAGCTGGTCAGTCTTCTCCAAGTAGCTGCCCCTCCCTCTCTAAACAGGTTATGTAAAGCAACTGTCGGAGAAGCCACCCAAGCCAAGAGGAGCCTAACAAGACGGAAAGATGCCGTGCGGCGTGGCATCTTGGATGGGATCCTGGGCAAATGACATTAGGTGAAAATGAAGGCAATGCGGATACAGTGTGGTGTTTAGTTAATAGTCATGTGTCGGTGTTGGCCCATTAGCTGGGGCAGATGTAGCATGCTAATGGGAGATGTGACGGGAGAAGCCTCCTGCCGAAGCCTATGGAACAGCCTGTGTTATCTTTATAACGTTTACCCTGGAAACTACTCGTCATGGTGCCTTAGTTTCATTTCCGTCACTGTGATAAAATCATCTTGACCGAAAGCAACTTACGGGAGGAAAGGCTTACTTGCCAGGTTCTACTCCATCATTTCCAGAGGTCAAGGCTGGAACCAGTCACGGCACATCTGCAGCTAAGAATGGAGCAGGAAATGCACCCGTGCAGCCCACCTGCTGCTTCTCAGCCATCTTTGTCCTCTCCTATGTAGTTCAGGACCTCCTGCCCAGGGACTGGGTCTTGAGACAACCCCTCCTCCGCCGCCGTCACACACACACCAGACACACACACACAGTCCGACTGGATAAAGACAGCTACTCAATTTAAACTCTCTTCCCTTGGAGCTGGAGAAATGGCTCCGCAGTAAAGAGAACTTCCTGCACTTCTAGAGGACCCGGGTTTGGTTTCTAGAACCCACTGTAACTCCAAAGCAAGAGGGGACCCAACAGCTTCTTCTGACCTCCGAAGATACCAGGCATACATGTGGTTCACATACATACATGCAGGGAAAACGCACATACAGACACACACACACAAAATCTCTCATCCCAGGTGATCATAAGTTGTGGCAACTTGACATTCACCTCGATCATACACAGGCTGAGCTGTGTTCTTCCCACCCCAGGTGGTCATATGTTGGGAGTTCCCACTCCCTGTACCTCATCATTTCTATCCTGATTCACAACATGTTAAAAAAAATAATTAAGGCAAGAATGCTTTAAAATTTTTATTTACAGCCTTTATGATCATAAATCAATCCACTCCATGGTTCTTCTGCCTTTAAAATGGGAATGAAATTACCTTCCTTGAAGAGCTGTGGGAAGCTTTATGGGTAATGCAGAGACAGCACCTCATGCCAAGCTAATCACAAGTGAGATGCCTCGTACACAGTGGCCAGTAATGTTCACTAATATCACGAGGGAAGGAAGGCCTGTCTCTTTTCTTGCTGTCGTTTTTTTTTTTTTTTTTAAGTAGCTAGTCATGGAACCTGTTAGAAGTGGAAAGGAGTTCTGTACCTGTTCTGTTACATCTAGAAATGACGAGTGACATACCTGCCTCCAATTCTTTCATGGAGTCCTGAAGGTGGCACCTGGAAAGGGGAGGGCCAACGAGCCAGGTTTCTGGAGGGCCGCCAACCACAGGAGCCCAAAGGGAATCGCCGGTGTGGGTTGGGAATGCAGTCCATTCACCCACGTGCCCTGGAGGGGAGAGATGACACTCAGGCCCAAGGTGGTGCACCATCTTTGTTCTGTAGTTCTTCTGGGGCTCAGGCTCATGGGAAGTGTGTGATGGTGTGAATAGGTGCCACTGCCCTGTGTCTAGGAGAAAGAGCAGAGTGGCCATCCTGTGCCACTCAGCAAGTTTTAAAGGATTTTATCTCTAGATCTTCTCTCTTCTGGGGCTTTCCTTTCAAAGAGCAATGGTACTTAAGACCACTTATTCTCACTCCTCTAATGGCCTCCTTGAGAGGCCATCTCTAGCAGTAGCTGGGCCTATGACAGGCAGGCAAAACCAGTACTGAGTCTCCTGAGCCACACGGGCCACGCACCAGCCCCTGCAGTACCGTTCCCTGCATTGGCTCGGGAACTTCCTTGTGACCTCACTGGGTGCCAGCTTTCACACCTGCTGAGTATTCAAGCAGAAGAAACACAGACCAAAGGTTGAGGTGAACTCGGGTCCCAGCTCTGCATCTGGGCAGCCATGGAGCCCTGTGAGGTCATCTCCTCCTCAGCCAGCATGAGGTGAGATAGCTTCTGGAGATACCCTCTACCCCTTCTCCACTTTTCTTTTTCCTGATTCTGTGGTTAAGCCTGTCCAGAATTTTCTGTGTAGGAACAGAAAAAGAGCACAGAGCATCCTCGCAGGCACATCTGAGGATCTAATCTAAATGTTCCTAATTAGCGTTAGTCTCTTGTGAAGGACACTTAAACTAAAGAGGCTATTGCTTTATCATAATCTGGGGCTCACTATTGGGCGATTTAGGGCAGAGTCTCTTCCCTCCCAGCATTACCGACATGTTACATGAGAGACCTCTATGCAGCAGGAGCTGATCTTGGTACCACTGGATGTTCAGATACACCTAGCATTCTCTGGGGAGGTTATAATAAAATACCATAGACTGGGTAGCTTTTAAATACCAGAAATCTTTTTCTATCAATTCTGGGGGTCAAAGTTGACAATCAGGGTCAGAATCCGGTGTCTGGAGAGAGGCTGCTTCCATCCCACAACCTGTCCTTTGGCAATGACTTCACATGGAGATGGAGCAAGGTGGCTCTCTGGACCTTGTAGGAGGGCACTAACCCCATTCGTGAGACTCCGCCCTCCTCAGCTAATCAACTTCTAATGTTAGATTTTGCCAATGGCGGAGCAGCGGGAATACAAGCATTCAGACCACAGCATGTGACCTCTGCCCTTTAAATACGAGTAGGACCCCCCTTGTCTCCTCCGTAGTTTCCTTCAGATGTTGTCAAATGGGCCCTATGGATCAAAGGTACAAGTTTAAATGGTAGGAAAAAGAAAGGATAGGAACAAACTTAAAAGAAAATGGTTTTTACCCGGCAGTGGTGACACATGCTTTTAATCCCATCACCCAGGAGGCAGAGGCAGGTGGATTTGTGTGAGTTCGAGGCCAGCCTGGTCTACAAGAGCTAGTTCCAGGACAGGCTCCAAAAGCTACAGAGAAACCATCTCTCAAAAAAAAATGGTTCTTGGAAAACTTTTTAAAGAAACCATAGTAAAATGGAAGTGTGCAGAAAGGTAGGGCCGTCTCTCAAGGCTTATATCATATATCCCTACCATCTGCTGTACTTTTGATTTCTGCAGAGTCAAGAAGGGAAGATCCGCCCTATTCCCCCCATGAAGATATCACATGTGGCTCCAAGTGATGCTGGATGACTGAGTGTGAGCATGCCTTGTATCCATCATTTCTTATCAGATAAAAGCTTTGTAGGGACAGAAGAGCTGGATCAGTAGGGAAAGTTCTCGGCATACAAGTGTGAGGATCTGAATTCTGATCCCCAGAAGCCACTTGGAGGCAGACGCAGAAGTATATGTCTGTCATGCTAGCATTCCTGCAGCAACATGGGGGGTAGAAGAGACAGAATTCCCCAAAGCTAACAGGCCACCTAGCCTGACCCATGCAGTGGTGAAAAGAGACGCTCTCAAACCAGGGGAAGTGAAAGATTGACACCCAACAGTGTCCTCTGGCCACACATGGGACATGATAATTGGATACCTGTGAAACACACACTCACACACACACACACACACACACACACACACACATTGTTTTAAAAATCTGTGCAGACTTTGGAGGATTCAGGAATCATCTATTTTACCTCCTTCATTTTACAAGTGGGAAGACTGAGTCAAGTCCGGGACATTGCTCATGCTTGCTCTGCTTGTTCAATGTGTTTGTAGTCTTTCTCAGTGAAGAGCTGGAGCCATGTCTTATAGTCTTCAGAATCCCTGTGATTATAGCTAAAATGGCATGTAAGTAACAGATACTTATTAAGTTCAATTAAATGTAAAAGTAAATTGAATTTTTGGTTAGTTTGTTTTCAAAGGGACATGATAGGCCTTTAATCCGCTAACAACATCTTGAACTCAGTAATATTCTGGATGCAGAAAGCCATGCAAAATCCTGAGACATGAACTGGCTTTGGGTCTGAGGAATTTGCTTGCAATTATGGTTAGGTGAGAGAGTGAAAACTCTTGCTTTTCTGGTCCCCACGCCCCAATGCCACGATAGCAAGGCAATTCTGTGTCTCGGCATGATGCGCCTCCTTTGTTGTTGCTGCTCCTGGTGGGCCAGCGGGATTCATCGAAGCAGTTTGGATTGAAGACAAATGATCTTTTTCTCCTCCCCCCCCTTCCATTCTTTGCCCACAAGCAAGCGGCTCTCAGGGCGGAATAACCTCCTTGGAGCCGTTTCTTTGGAAAATTAGTGGTTTTGACTCCAGACATGGACTTGGGTTGTTCTCACAGAGGTTGCTGGCCGTGCCCCGCCCTTTCTGGAGATTTAATTAATGACCTGATAAGTTCCGGCCAGACAGCGCAGCTCTAAGTGAGAGCGATGCTGGGGCCCAGGAATACTTGCTCCACCAAACAGAGATTTTCCAAAAGTCTCTGGTCCAAGGCGTGAACTTATTACCCTGAACATTTACAGTTTAGACCCACCCAGACAAACCGATAATGCATTTCCACTGTTTTAATCTTTGCCAACAAGCTAAGCACTGTTTCGAGCTCGACTCCTATAATGTCCAGAGCTTCAGACAAGAATATAGAAAGTGAATGCTTGCTATTTGCCCTGACCGCTCATGTTCCACAGCCAGGCAAAGCTCTGAGGTTTGAAATGTCTTGTTGGAGAAATTCTGCTTGTCTGGGAACACATACACCCTTAAGGTCCAGTGTTAGTGACCCAGTGTCTGGCCTGATGACTAAGCCAGCTCACTTAGGTGACCATGGTGTGATTACAGCTGGCAAAATACCCAAATGAGCCAAGGAGCCTGACTTCCGGCTACACGCTAGCCTCTTCCTCCAATTAGTCATGTAGCAGATGAACGCTAGCGGTCACAAATCCAGACTGAGACAGAAAAGCCTCCATGAACTCATCAGACAGTCTGGCTGCAAGACAATCCAGATAGCGTGTTTATTTGCGAGATAAGATGGAATATCTTATATTTGGCTTATAAGTCTCTCACATGTTGTGGTACATGTATGTCTAAACCCTCCGGTCCCCATGAGGAATGTCAAAAACTTTGACACATGTATTTTCTTACTTAAGATACAATGTGGCCTTGGCAATTTTCTTCAGACTTTATATTTCAATTCTCCACTCAGATATTATTCACTAATTTCCAATGCAAAATATGCTATAGCGTTCAGATAATGCATGCACTTGCGTAACACCACCACAGTTATGATATAGAAGATTCCGTCTTCCCTAAGCTCTCTCATCTTAGCACCTTGTTCGCTGAAAATTTGGAAGTCGCTTTCAGTGACTTTTATAGGCAAGGAAGAAGCAGAAGGGCCGAAGGCGATGGCCGTGGGGTTTGGTGGACAGAGCAGTGGCAGAAACAGAGTGCAGCTGGGAACGGCTAGAGAGTGCTTTCTCGCGAGGTCTGGACACTTGGTCTCACGGCCATTCCTGTGGTTCGCTCCACAAGTCTTTTGAGCAATGGACTCTGTGTCATTCTATCATAAACCTTAGCATGTTCTCAGTGTGGCTGTCAAGGGAAGGGTATTATTATTATTATTCTTGATTGGATCTCTGGTCTTTTCAGATGTAGCATTTTATGTATTTGAAGGCACCCAAACCAGGCTGTGGGGTAGCTCAGTGGGTAAGGGCACCTTCCACCAGGCTTTATGACTTGAGTCTGATCCGTGTACCCACATGGTACAAAGAGAGAAGTGGCTCCTGAAAGTTGCCCTTTGACCTCCGGTGTGTCGACTATGACCCTCAACACCAAACCACCAACCCAACACACAATAAATGAATAAATAAATAAAATATAAAAAAATTTTAAGAACGCCCCCCACCCAAACCAGGCATGGTGATGCATCCTTGTCATCCCAGGACTGGAGAAGGGACGGGAGACCCTGGACCTCACTGGCCAGCCATCCTAACTGCTTGTTGCGTTCCAAGCCAGTGAGAAAATCTGCGTCAAAAATCAAAGCAGGTGGCTCCTTAGAAACAATACCTAAGGCTGACTGCTGGCCTCTGCACACGTGTTCATACATGTGCACCAACACACGCTAGCGCACACACAAACACACACACACGCAAACCATGAAAACTACCGGACAAACAAAAAAAAAACCCCAAATATCTGGGGTGGAAAGAAATTCTCAGCTTCTCCAATGGAGAAATTTGGATTTTAAATTTACAAGCTGGCCTGGGTGGCTGAGCGAGTGAGCCAAGCCCGCTGCCAATTACCCCGCCACCAAAGAGTCATTATGTTAGCCGTTCCAGGGTGAGGTCATTTCATGGGGTGATAAAGACATGCTATCTTCATGAGAAATGGGTCTCAACTGAGAAAGCCAACTTCTAGTTCTGGAGACAGAAGGGAAGCAAGCTAAGCAAGTAGATTAAAGGCAGAGACCAGGGTTAGGCCATGAATGAAGTGGTCATGTAGAAATGAGGAAAAAACTTGTAAAACAGTTTCAGGAGGGGAAGGCTCTCTCTAACAGAGAAGTTACCAAGAGCTGAAGAGGTCTCTTACACTCTCGTTCATATTCATGCTGTTGTGGAAGATGAGGCAAATTACAGGTCACTGTACTGTTTTGTGGGGGCCTGGTTCGCACTAACCTAGTGTGTCCTTGAACTCACAGTGGTCCTCCAGCCTCACCCTTCAGAGTACTGGAGTTCCAGGCAGACGTCAGCACTCTTGCCTTGGGCCACTGTTACTTTTTTGAATTTGGGAGATCTGTGAGTCCTGGAGGTTTGCTGGGCATTTCTGTTTATTCGTTTCCTGACCGACACTATCAAATAAAAGGCTCACCCAGCTTCTGAGAACAGGAGGGCTGTTGATACTGGCAGTGGAATCTGCTGAGTTAGGCTGCGCAGCATCTTAGGACACTTGGAGTTGAGTTTACAGTCACCAGGGCGGTGGCTGATGGAGAGAGGACTGGTGTGGATTCATAGCCACGGCTCTGTGGGAAGTGCCAATAATGAGAGGGGAAAGCTCAGAAGGTCCCCAGGCGGAGGTGACTGCCTCTTGAGAACTCTGAGGGAACCCTGGGGCATAAAGACACTGGGAGACCAACTCCAAGGTCCCTAAAACGTGGATATCATGTTCTTCCAATGTCTGCACAGCCTGAGTCGGGTGTATCTAATTAACATAATAATAAGCCTACAGGTTGGACCTTTTGTTTGCTCGTCTGTGATCTGGAGAGATCTCTCATCCACGTCTGGAACGTTAAAGGAGCAGAGATGGTCGAGCAATAGCTGAGCCTCTGGGGATGTAGTTCTGAAGGCCCAGACCCAGGGCAGAAGTGCTTGTAACAGAAGGGAGACCTGGAGGTTCCGCAGAATCTTCTATAAGGAAGATACATGTCAGAGGCACTTAGGAGCCAGAGAGCAGCCCCAACTCTGCCTCCAGGTAGCCAGGCTCAGAGGTCCCCGATGACCTTAGCCTCTCGTTTGGAGAAGAGAAAATCATGTAAAGTTCCTGAATTTCAGCATCCTCCCTATTGCCCTGCTGCTCTGGTCCACGTCATTCAGAAGCCCCAAGTGCCTTCTCACTGACTGCACAGTGAACCCAGAGTGCATACCACAATTCTCCCATCAACCACGCAACATCCTTCCGCAGCCGTTCTTCCACATTCCTCCACGCGCCGACCTTCTCATTATTCAAGTATTTCTTTCTTTCTCCATCTACTTAATTCAAAGTCTATCTTAAATGTCATTTCCTCCATGAATTCTCCAAGTTCAATTTAATGATGGAGTCTATACACATCACAATGTCCACCCGTAGCTTCTCTGATAGTAGATGCTTTCCGCTGCCTTTACGGTTGGTGTTTGTAAATGCCCGTATGTATCTGCAGGGAACTCTGTCTCTCTTCGTTCATCGTCCTCCTCTCAGGGAACCAATACAACAAAGAGATGGCTCAGGGTTAAACGCGTTTCTAATCTGGGGACCTCAGTTCAGTCCCTGGGTCCCACACAATGGGAGTGGAAAACTGACTCCTCCAAGTTGTCCTCTCCCCGCCACGTGGGCACTGTCGCATGCTCCCCACGCACACACAGAATAAGTAAATAGAAGTATGATAGTATTCATTGTAAAAACCTGCATTGAATCCCGTTGACTGTCATCCTCGGTCTGATGGTGATATCAAGTTTACAAACTTGATTTCTTCTTGCTCACTAAGATCAGACATTTCAGTTCGTTCCCAGCATGCATCCCTCCAACGTTTGCTTGCCTTGGAAGTGCGTCTTTTTGAGCCAGCGGTGCTGAATGGCTAGTGTTGTCCTGACTCCCAACTCTTCTGGAGGCTGAAGGCTGAGGAGGAGTCCGGATGGATGTTACAAGGAGAGCGTTTTCTGTAGGATCCACACTAGACCGTGTGCATATTTGAAGAGGATTCTGGAAGCCAGTTCCTTCGAGGGAGGTTAAGTTGAAATGTAAGAAGTAAAGATTAAAGAGTATTAACATGGAATCTGTATTGCGAGTTCCTCTACATAAATATGTTAGCGTCGCCAGATGAAGCGTCGCCAGGGAACTTTCCAGAGGCCTTCGCTTTAATGCCCAGATGAAACGTTTGCTATAAATTATGGAATGTGGAAATCCCTCGTGCTTATAAGACCCTCGACAAAAGAATGCTGAAAGAAAATGTGTGTGTGTTTGTGTGTTTCCAAGTATAGCATCCAGATGCAAAAATGTGGGGAGACAAAAGGGGAGTCCAGAGTAATCTCTCTCTCTCTCTCTCTCTCTCTCTCTCTCTCTCTCTCTCTCTCTCACGCACACACACTTGCCTACCTGTGGGCGGTGCTTGTACAAGCACCTGCTGGTTCTAGCATTTTCTAGCAGGCTCTGGAAGGTCTGGAAGCGGGAGGAAGGTGTGAGTCTTGCCTCTACACTCACATAGCTTCTTCCTGTGTATTCAGGGGCCCTTGTATCAGGGTCTGAGCTGCCAGCCTCTGGGGCATCACAAGAGACATCCGTTGGCTTGCTCAACTAGCCCTACTGTATAACTTGGGCCCCCTTATTCTCTCTGTGAGTATCCAGGTACACTATTCTTCCTCTCTCCTCCCCCCACTACCTCTTTTTTTTCTCTTTACAACGTTCCTCTCTGTGTGTTCATGATTGAAACTAGGGTTTTCTCCATGCTGGACAAGCACCCTGTGACTGAACTCTCTACCCTCAGCCCTTTCTCTCAGCTGTTTCTCATCTGACCTTGAACTCAACACAGGCCACAGCTTAAGTAGACCTTGAATTTTACCACCCTCTTTTCCCTGTGTCCCAAGCACCAAGGACACAGGCATATGCCACCATGGCTTTATTTTCTGTGTAATCCAGTTTACGGTCACTTGGATGTGTCCCACAGGCTTAGGCTCTGTGCTGGTCTTGTGGCCTGCTGCTCAAAAGCCCAGCTCAAGGTACTCGAAATAGTCTCTCCAAGGAGATTCAGAGCCTTCTTGCCTCAAGGACACACTGGGGTGCTGAGATAAAGTGGCAGAAATCAGGTTTCATTCACAGTGACGTGGGCCTGAACAAGGATTGGGCATCTGTGTGTGGGGGGGGGTTCAGAAACGTGAGCGTATATGATGTGTGTGCATTTGTGGAGGTCAGAACGTCTGGTGTAGGTCTTCACCTTCTGCCTTGTTTGAGACAGGCTCTCTTCTTCATTGTGTGCCAGGCTACTGGCCAGTGAGTGTCTCTGGGTTCTCCCATTCCCATCTCCCATCTCTCCATAAGCACACTGGGATTACAGATGTGTGCTAACGTGCCCAGCTCTATATGGGCTCTGGAGATTCAAACTCGGGTCCTCAGACCTGTGCAGCAAGCATTTGCTTAACCCAGCCATCTCCGGGACCTCAGCTCCATGGGTTCTTAAGGATGGATACCCAAAGGCGACTCAAAACTCACATGATGAGCCGGGCGATGGTGGCGCACGCCTTTAATCCCAGCACTCGGGAGGCAGAGGCAGGTGGATCTCTGTGAGTTCGAGACCAGCCTGGTCTACAGAGCTAGTTCCAGGACAGGCTCCAAAGCCACAGAGAAACCCTGTCTCGAAAAACCAAAAAAAAAAAAAAAAAAAAAAAACTCACATGATGCTGTTGGTCCGTTAGGAATGGGGCAAATTTAGATCCAAGAATGGCAAAAGAGCGGGAGTGAGGTCTAAACAAAGCCCAGGAAAGATGAAAGGCAAATCCCGTTTCCCCTCCGCTCAGGTGGATGAGATAATCAGTTTCAAGCCGGTGCCAGCCAGAAGCCAATCTTGAAGACACTGTGATTTTGTAATTGGCTTGCATCTGTGTTTTGCTAAATGATTTCACTGTTAAAGGTCTTCAGGAACTCTTTGGGTCTGGTAGTAGGAGGTGCCATGCCTCTCATTGCCTGATGCAGCTCATAGCCCGCACGATGGCAGAACTCCTCTGAGAAAAATGCCTGCGTGGAAAACTGCACGTGCATTTCCTAAAAAGAAAGCCAACTTGACCTTCTCCATTATCTTCTCCAAGACACATCCTCTGGGGCTGATGAGAGAGGGCTCGGAGGATAACACGCTGCATTTTCATGAGGACCTGGGTTTAGATACCCAGAAGCCACGAAATGCCGTAGTCATTAGCACACGGCTGCAGTCCCAGCATTCCTTGGGAGAGATGGGGAGCAGAGGGTTAATCGTGGCGGTTCTGACCAGCTAGCTTGACGTCCGAAGCAGCAAACAGTAAGAGACCCAGTCACAAACAAGTGAATGCCAGGACTAATTCCACTGTTGTCCTTAGACACCAACGTGTGCAACTTGGCATGTACACGCTCACACTCACTCACAGCCACACAGACTTACACAGAGGGCTGCTTTTTGTTTGTTTGTTTGGCCTATCTTCTAGATTTCAGGGAAGTGGAGTCAGGGTCTGTTTTTATTTTCTTAGTAGGATTTTCAGTCCTGGGGACCAGAGCTAGGGGCCGTACACGGTACCCGTGAGCAACTTGTTATTTTCACTTTTTATTTTAAGCCAGGTTCTCACGCAGGCAGGACTTGACCTTGGTCCCTTGCTTCAGCCTCCTGTGGAGAGTAGGATTACAGCCCAGACCAAGACCTGCTAAGGTTGGATTTTGGTGTTATCACGATTCTCAATCCTTTCCCTTCTCCTGTTTTTTAAATGCCACCCATAGGACAGGCCCCTGGGAAGAGGCAGAAGGTGACAGACCGTAGCCAGTGCTGGAATCTTTCTCTGGGGACACCCAACACAGCAACTGTCACTTTCTCCCCCTTTTACCTCCCAACTCTGGGACGAGCCATTCTTCCCTGTGATGGCTGTACAGTTTTTATTGTTTGTTCCAGCAGATGATATTGGGTTTTTTGCTGTTGCTGTGAGTTTAAGTTTATTAAATTTATCTGTGATCATTTAAAATGCTTTGAATTTTCATCAGTTTATTGGAATATATCCATGTTTGTCCACCCCTGGTTATAGTGCCTCCATAGCTATTGTCTCAAATAGATCATTATTATCCATGACTCCTTAAATCTCTGAATGTGACTTCAGTGTATGTCCAGGAGCCATGAGAAGTCTTATTGTGACCATTCCCGAAGATCTAGTATTATGAATATTTATCTCTCCTGTGTGTGTTTCTGGTTTGCTGTTGTTAAGACTTATTTGTTTTTTTATTTATGTGAGGCTCTATCTGCATGTTTGCCTGCAGGCCAGAAGAGAGCATCAGATCTCATCACAGATATTTGGGAGTTACCATGTGGGTGCTGGGAATTGAACTCAGGACCTATGGAAGAGCAACCAGTGTTCTTAACCGTGGAGCCATCTCCCTAATACCAGTGTATTTTTGTTTTTAAAGCCTGGAAAACAAGAGACTTTGATTTGGAGTAAAACTCTTGCAGGAAAAAAAAAAGCAGAACTACCTATATTTTAATTTAGTGAAAATAAAAGTTCAACTTATACTTTATTGCATAGTAAAACCAAATAGCTGGGGAAATGGCTCAATGGGCAAAGTACTTGCTGAGCCAGTCTGAATGTGAACACACACAGAAAATTAATAATAAAATTAAATTGAAAACAGCAACAAAGCCAGGCGGTGGTGGCACACACCTTTAGTCCCAGCACTCAGGAGGCAGAGGCAGGCAGATCTCAATGAGTTTGAGGTCAGCCTGGTCTATAAGAGTTAGTTCCAGGACAGGCTTCAAAGCTACAGAGAAACCCTGTCTCAAAAATACAAAACAGAAAAGAGGCCAGCAGGATGCCTCAGTCGGTAAAGGCTGCCAGGCCCAAGGACCTGAGTTCCATGAGTTTCCACATGGTGGGAAGACAAAACCGACGTGAGAGTGCTGTCCTCTGACTTTCATGGGTGTATCACTTCCCTCTACCTCCCTGTACCCCAACCACACCGGATAGACAGACAGACAGACAGACAGACAGACAGACAGACAGACAGATGAAAAATCAAAGTAAAGCAGCTGCGATACGCGGTTCAGCTGCAGACTAAGCAGTGGTGTCGGGCATTGACATGAAACACTGGAGATGGAGGGCACCACGCCTGTGTCTAGAAGATTCCACCACCCAAGCCGTCAACCATTCTGTTAATAACCCTGACACCTGATGAATTTAAATCCATCCTGGGAAAGGCAAGAGTGGGGGCACAATTGGCCTCTTCTGCCTCTGTGGGCTGACTTCCACCGTCATTCAAACAGGAACAATCCTCAAGTGTTTCTGGTATCTAACACCGGGGCAAAGGCATTCATCAAAAAGGCCATCGTCCTCAGTGAAAATGACAAGTTCGAATCTTAAGAAGGCCTTAAAAGATAGACTTACCTGTGGGGAATTTACAGATACACAGGATCCCAGATTGTGACCATCCAAAGGCTGATTGGACAAAAGCAGGCAATTAGGGCCTGATTTGAAACGGTAGTTTGGGGTGGTGGTGTTTGTTGTTCATTTTGTTTCAAGCAGTATTTTTCCATGTTCACCAAGGCATTTGTGTTGGAGGTGCTGGCTGAGGGGCAGTAGCTTTCTGTTTGTGTGGCTTTGGCCTGCGGGAGAGAAACATGAGCACAGTCACGATGCACATATTTTTCGTCCAGTTAAGTACGTCACTTGGTTCTTTCTTGCCCAGCTTGTGTGAGCTCTAGTTCCTTAGTGTCTGGACTCTTGAAAGTTGCTCACTCTTAGTAAGCAGGTAGGAAAAAATAGGAGAAACATAAGCAGAGCCAAAATTCACTGAAGGGGAAAGGGGTTAGAGTTATATTCAATAGCTGTAGAAAATGTACCAATCTTAGAACCTTACATAAATTCCCCTTCTAGTGTCCTTTTATATGAAATCATTGTGGTATGTGTGTGGTATGTATGTGGTGTGTGTGTGTGGTGTGTCTGTATGTAGTCTGGTGTATGTGTGGTATGTGTGTGTGATGTATGTGTGGTGTATATGTCTGGTGTGTGTGTGTGTGTGGTGTTTATGTGTCTGGTGTGTGTGTGGTATGTATGTGTGGTGTGTGTGTGGTGTATGTGTGTGGTGTGTATGTATGTGGTGTGTGTGATGTGTGTATATGTCTGGTGTGTGTGTGTGTGTGTGTGGTGTGTGTCAGTGGGTCTCCATCAGCAGGAGCTGTCCTCTTTCCTTTGAAGTGGGATCCCATACCATCTGGCCAGCAAGTCCCTGGACTCATCTTCTCCAGGGCTGAGATTACAAGTGTGAGCCACTATGACTGGCTGTTTTTATGAAAGTGCTGGGGTCAAACTCTGGTCTCCCAGGCTCCCATGGCAAACACTTTCCTGATTGAGCTATCTTCCCTGCCCTAAAAATCTCGTTTTTTCTAAGCAAATCAGCTGAGATATAGGCAAGGCGTCCGGTGGTAAGCGGCCATCAGAGGCAATTGTAGGGAACAGTGAGCGATGTGGCGATGCCTTGGCCTTCTCTGCGGATTCAGGAGGCCCCTGGGGCTGATTGTCTCGGCATGCCTCACAGTTCACACAAGGACACGCTGTGATGAGCGAAACACCTAGGTAGAGAGCGCAATGCTCAGGCTCCTGTCGAAAAATTCTTGCAGTGTGTTTATCCCGTCGTGATCCAAGTGGCTTTACTATATAAGATTCTGTGCTGGTTATACATGCGAGGTTGTCACTTAAGATGAGTTTACAAAAACAGAAGGGTTTACGGGCTTATGGGCTTCGACTTTTCCTCAACAAAATAGAAACATTTAAAAAGAGGTATGCTTTCCTGAACTCAAAATGCTTCTACCCCTCCTAGATTGTTATGAATTTATTCTCAGAGTAGCATTGTTGCTGCTGTGGAAAGGGCTCACTGGAGAAAGTGCTTGACACACGAGTGTGGGGACCAGGGTTTAAGACCCAGGAACCAGAGGCTGGGAAACTTGGGCCGGGGGGTGGGGGGGTAGGTGGCAGCACTCGGGAGGCAGAGACAGTGGGATCTCTGTGAGTTTGAGGCCAGTCTGGTCTATAAGTGCTAGTTCCAGGACAGCTAGAGCTATTATGAAGCGAAATCTTGTCTTGAAAAACCTAAAAAGAAGGAAAAAAAAAAAAAAAGGAAGAGACCAGGTGCATCCCTAAGGCGAGGCTCACTGACTCAGCAGCTAAACCTCATTGGCCAGCCCTAAGTCCTAGTGAGAGACCCTATCTCAGAGAAACAACGATGCTTCCAAGGAACAACACCAACGTTGTGAGGTTGGCCTCTGACCCCCCCCCCACACACACACACAAACAAAAACCAATGATTCTTCCTTCCTTGTGGGCACTTGCTATTATTTTGTAATGACACAGTCTGGCTCAGTTTACCACTATGTACCTTTCTTTCCCATTCTGTGTTCAGCAATGCCATGTTTGTACTGGAAATAAACCATGCTGGAGGAATTCCTAATTTCAGGTTACAACAGCTACTTGCTAGGGCTCGGTATTTTTTTAAAGACTAAGTGTGTTGCATTTATTAAGATGTACAAGAATCTAAGTAGGAAGACCATTGCTTGTCATTTATAACCGGGTTCCAAGGCTTAAAAACCAGGACAAGGAGAACGAGCTATGTGGTGTTTGAGGTAGGGAGTGCAGTCATGTCGATGAGGTGTAAGGATTGTGTTTTTCTGACATTCAGAGTCACGGATGATCTGAACTTGCCATGTAGGATGGAGTGAGGTGATACATCTCTGTCAGCTGAGTATCGTATGTCAGGATGTCCTCCATCTTCTTACAGTCCCTTCTCTGGAACCTATCTCCAGCCACCTTCTAAAATGACCCAGCTCTTCTAGGCAGGGAGGAAGAGTCATCCTTAATCTCCCAATATTGCTAGTTCTTGTCCGTCTGCCATGTCCAGGCTGTGGCATAGTGGTACATGGGACTATCCCAGCTGATAGAGGAAATACCAGCTTCATAGGTCAAGTTCAAAGTTACTGTCGTGTTTCTGGCCATAGTGATGAGTCGTGGTCACGTGGCGAATTTGAAATCGTCGATGACCACAGAGTTAGGAAAACTGTCAGTCTTGGAGGAAGGCCAAGCAAGTGTCACGCACCCCCATACCCCACATGCAGGTCCGAGATGTGGAAAATGGCAGATTAACGTGTTCCCATCTTTCCCGTGTTAACAGTTTCATCTTATAAACAGCCTCAGCTGGTACCGTGGTTTACCCTGCCAGACTAAAACATACTGGCGGGAAACCCCTGGGATTCTTTTTCTAGGAATGTTCAACAAAAACAAAACCCTGGTTCTAATAGATTACGCTTTACAAGTCCAAAACTGTCTGAGGCGTGAGGAGACAAATAGACAAAATAATAAACGAGGTCACACTGTGGCTTCTCCGGTTGTCCCTGGCACTCCCTTCTGCAGCTGGGGCACTTTGGGCAAGAATGGAGTCTCTGCTGCCACTGGGATGTTCCGAGCTCACAGTAACATAATGCTTTTTCACTACCGTGTTTTGAAAATTTGACACCAGCAACTATGAGCTGCAGAAAATCCAAGGGCAAATCCATTACTCGGCAAACCTGACCAGATTTCTCGCTGCCAACCTTGTAGACAATTAAAGATCTACTTCTGGCTGTTTGTACTTCCATGACGTCTATTCCTGGCATCACTGGTACTCAAAGAATGGTCCAGCTTTGGGGTCACAAAGACAAAACCTGAAGGCCACTGCAGATGATGTACCAAATACAGGGCATCCTTTCACGAGAGCCTCAGGTGATCTGTGCGTCCCGTAAGATCATAAAAGCGTCACCCCCTCCTCTCCGCTCACCTGCTCATCAGCCTCAGTCTCTAGTGGACAAACTCCTCCTTCTGAGATAGTTAAATAAATGGAGTGTTTAACCTCCACGGAGAAATAAGCCAGAAGTTGGGATACATGTCGGAGAATCAGTTTTGTTCGGGCACTGTCCTTTCCAGCCGCTTACAAACTTATTCGCGCTGAGGACTACGAAGCCCCGAGCGTCACCAGCGTGGCAAGAGAGTGAACCTCAGCAGTGACCATATTTTCTGAATGATTTCTAAAGCTACCTTTGACATGTTAAAGCCAGAGTTACACTAAGTAGGGTTTCTTTCTCCTTCCTTTCTTCTTGCCCCCTTTATGCTTTTAATTAAATAATTTAAAACTTAAAAATGCATTTATTTATTTTGCTGATGTGGTAGCTCGCTCATGTTATCCTGATACTTGAGAGGCAGAGGCAGGGAGATTAAGAGTTCAGCCTCAGGTACATAGTGAATTCCAGGCCAGTCTACACACACACACACACACACACACACACGCACACGCACACGCACACACACACGTTTTGCAGTAGAACCTGGGGCGTTACATATGCTAAGCCACATGTTCTACCATTGAGCTACACCACCAACCCTGGGGCATTTTTTAAAATTAGATTTTTTTATTGTACAACAGCCTTAGATTTACAGGAACGTCAAAAAGATAGAACAAAACGTTCGCAGACACCCCAGGCCTATCTCTCTTGCTTTCTGACCAGGGTCATATTTCTCCCTTTCCTGGATTGGCAGTGTTTCCTGGCTAAGGAAGCAACGTTACCGCACCGAGCACAAATAGTATTTGATTAAGGCTAATTACAGTTCTGTCACATAAGAGGAAGGGGGGGGAGAGAAGAACGCCGGCTTTTTCAACCAGCAATGAAATACCCGCTGTCTGTCTACTGACTTAATAGCTTTAATTGCCAGAACATAATCAAGATCTGGCGAATTTGTTTGAACATATCAGCAGGCACTAAATATTTCAATGGGATCAAGTTGCGGAATGCGTTGTGCTCCAAGCAGTGCTGAAATCGCTCTGACAAACTGAAGGTTGTAGATCCAAAAGGTGGCACCTGTTGATGAGGTGCTCCGAGGTAACTTAGCCGATTAACGTGCTGGACTGCAGTGTGGGCAGCTTAGCGTGACCAGCTCACATGAGTCAATTCCTCCAGAGACACTCTTGATTTCTTGACTTACGAGATGAACGACGTTAGGAGTGTCCTTACCCTTTACTTGGAGACTTGGTCTTCTTTCTGTTCACGGAAAGCTTTCACAGACAGACAGACGGAAGCTGTGGGTACTCCTGCAGCCAGCCTGGCACCTGGGTGGGCTTTGCGCTGTCACTAGGGAAGTCACACATGAAAGCAACCATTCCTGTGTTTTATTATTTTCTTCCTAGCTCGTAAGAATGTGCATCTGGAAACTAGCAGTCTTCTGAGGCAGTTCCCCTCAGGGAGTGATTTTGGAACTGATTTTGGAAGACCCGGGACCTGCGTGGGGTTTTGCACAGAGTGCTGCATGTGTCTGGCTCCTTCCCATTCAGACTGTGGTAGTCCCTTCAGGATAATCTAACCGGATATGGGCTGATAGGGGTTTGCGTCTGCCTTCTCTTGAGTTTCCTGAAAACATGGTGTCAGGTGGCAAACCTCTTTTTGTCCCATAATAGAAATAATCAATTCAGCTTTGGGATCATTGATTTCCTCGAAGTTACAACTCTTAGTGGGAGAAGGGTGAAGAGTCTTCATTTTAAAACATCTTTTTTAGTATGCAAAATAATGGGTTTCATTATGACCCTTTACAAAGACGGCGGCCAAGTTCAAGTGCTCTCCAGAGAAGGGACATGGAGGTGATTCTTTCCCAGCTTTGAGGACTGGGTGGGGCTGAAGAAGCAAAGAGAAGATACAGTTTGGTTTCCCTGGTCATTCGTGTCACTACTGAGAGGCCATCTATGTAGGGAGGGAGGATGGTGGTTGTTCATGAGCCACAGGTGGTCTGGTTAGTAACCCTCACACTCCAGACTTGCTGGGGGATGGGACCTGTGACTTCGGCCCTCCTGCAAGAAGCTCCCTGTGCCTGGCAAGGCTGTTGTCTGCCTCAGCTTTCAGACTGACTGATGACTGTGAACCAAGCCACCGGTATCCCAGACTGAGTGTTGGGACTGAAGGGAAAGAAAGCACTTGTGCTAGGTAAGGTGTACCTCCCTGCCATTCCCATTCCTTTCTTCCCAGCCAGGGTTTTCCCACCCTCTGTACCTCCAGCTTCTCCTCACTGGTGGTGCCTTGAGCAGTGTCCCCTGGGAAACAGCAGAGGAACTGAGCAAGTCCTTTCCGCTGCTTCCCAGGTGCTCCCAGAAGCTCGGGGATGCCGGAGACTGTGGAAAAGACCAGAAGTTGGGGAGTTTTGCTTTTCAAGTTCTTACTGATAGATTTTTTTTCCTTCCATTTTTCTTTGCCTTGTCTACTAACTCTTTGAGGCTTAAGAAGCCCAAAGTGAAGTTTGTCCTAATTTTAAACTTGCCTCTGTGTCTGCCCTGTAATTTTCATTCCACAGCCTAAATTGGAACGTGTCTCCATAGGTTGGCCTCAGAACATCTCTTTGTGTGCAGCCTTACCAGGCAGCCCTTAGTACAACAGAGGAACTCAGGCATAAAAATCCAGGGCCTGATTTTTTTTTTTGTTAGAGGCCACCGTGGGAAGAACTTTGTCCATTTTTAAATGGTAGTAGTAACTAATATTCTCTCTCTCTCTCTCTCTCTCTCTCTCTCTCTCTCTCTCTCTCTCTCAGATAGGGTCTACTGTAGCTCAGGCCAGTCTCAAACTTGCCACGTGGCTAGGGATGACCTTGAACTCCTGACTCTGCAGCTTCTATGCCAAGCACTGAGATTATAGGCACGAACCACCATTTTTTTTAAATGTGGATTTATGTGGTGCTAAGGGTCAAAGCCAGGGCTTCCTGCCTGCTACCCAAACACTCCGCCAAGTGAGCTCTATCCCCAGCCTACCCAATTACCTCTTAAAACTAATCCATGTCAGCAGAGTACAGGACAAGATGTGCCTATTCTTTCTATGAATAATTGAATTTGAGAAATTTTTATTCAGATGACCTAATTCAGATTCGTTTTCTCCGTGCGTTTTCTAAGATTCGTACTCCGGCGCTATCGTGAAGGTCATGTAATACCTCTTTATCTGTAAGACCCAAGTCCGTAACTCCCCTCCTTCAAGTGATTTGTTTTCCTCTGAATTCCTAGGACTCCCATGGCCTTGGACCCCTGAGTCCCTCTAACTGAGCAGCACCCTCCACCGTCTGCTCTGTTAGTGTCTGCAGGCACAGGATCGAGTACAGCGCACCATCTCAATGAACAGCTTCCCAGTTAACTCATTGTTATTCCCCACAGTGGTCCACCAAAAGCCAGCCCACTCCTTCACTCATGAGTATTCACGGGCAGAGATACTTCTCATCCCGCTAAAACGGAACACTTGTATTGCCACATGTGAGTTGACCCAGCAAGTAGGAGGTCGATAGTTATTTAGCTGAGAGCCTAGAAGAAATCAACAGCCCTGATTCTGGAATGGTTCCTTCCTCAGCAATAGCCGGTGTTCTCCTAAGCGATGCTGTTTGTTGGCAAGCTGTCTGTTGCCATCAGGGCCACAGAAGCTTTAATACCTGCCAGTTCCCCAAGTGGAGAAGACTGCAGACCCCTGCCTAGGAGAGCTGCTTGGTTTTTATTCTGGGGTGCACTTGCTAACCACCCGACATTGCTGGCAGCTGTGATCTCCATCATAGCAGTTTCCAGGAAGAGGGCGATGAGTCTTCAATCCTATCCAGGGCATCTCAGCAGCTAAGGGCCTACGGAAGCCTAGAAGTTTCTGCTCCCAGGTGTTTCACAGCCTGATTTGCCATAGACTGACAAGGAACTGCCTGTTGCTCCTGACTCTTTGGGAGCCCAGATCCACAAGTGTTTTTTTATATGTAGATGTCAGAACTGAAGAAGTTCTGAGACATAGCCTGCTTCCAGTCTTCCTACTTCTGAGAGGATACCGGGTTAAATGCTTTGTTGCTACTGGAAAACTAGATGCTTAGCAACCCAGGTGGTGGGCTTCAGTCCCCACATAGGGTAGTAAACTCCCCATTTGATAGAGTAGACTCAGCTGCTAAGTCCTGTCCTCATTCAGGACAGCCACACCCAAAGTGTGCCACTGGTCACAAGAACATTCAGTGTGCAGCAGTGAGCCCACGACCACCCCAAGAAAACTAGGCCCCCACATAAACTGTAGAGCAGAGGTACTGTCCTTGTCACCTGCTTGAAGGATGATAGCATACTGTTATCATTATCCCGGGGCTGGCAGTTGCCAAACCCTGAAGGGGATAAAGGCATCAGCAGTGTTGGGTCTCTATTAGCTTCAGAAATCACGCAGCTGGAGACTGGATGTAACGTGAGAAATTGATTTCTCAACTATGTGACACTTGGCATACCCGAACTTTGCCAGATCCACACCTGTCACCCATCCTTTCTGTCCTTCGTGAGTGCCATTTCTTTCACAACCATTCCTCAGGCATCCGACTGCCAGCAGAGGTCTGTCCCTCCTCTGACATGGTCTTGATCTCGGGTGGTGGTCACTGACCACACGTGTTCTCAGCTTCCCTGCCAGATAGACTACCACATTCTCAAAGGCCCAACTTACTATATGTATGCGTATTCTATATGTACATATCCTATATGTATGCATGTTCAATACGTATATTCATCCTCTGTCCACAGCTCACACACCATAAATGTGTAGAAAGAGCAAGCGAACAATCACGGAGTGAAGACATAGGCAGAACATCTTTAAAATATTTGCAACAGCTTTATACCCGACTGCTGGCCACTGTTAAAGCGTCACTTGTGTCTCCTGCCAGGGAGAGTAATTGCAAGTATACGAAATAGGAAGCGGATCCAGGAAAAGTCCCCATAGATGAAGAACAGTGACATCATTTGGTTCCCTCCTGGTCCAGTTCTGTTCATAGAGTCTCTTCTCAGCATTTCGTTCTTGATATCAGGGGTGGGTATTGTTTGTGGAATTCACTCAGAAAAACTTAGTAATTTTCCAACATAGTTAATATTCAGATATGAAAAAATCACTTACGGTTTAAATGGTGAATAGATGCTAATTTATACATATATACTTATGCTTGGAATGCCTAATTAATGATCCTCTGTGTCAGTCACGGATATGTTAATGAGGTTGTCTGGCTCCTGTGTCATAATTGCATGGCTCTTCTCTAGCTGAGGGTTAGGGGAACGTTCTTGCTGTGGCTTAGCAAATGTTGCAACAACAACAACAACAGAAAAACCACCGGCGCTTATTCGGTGATCCTTAAGTTTGAGAAATGAGGAAGTTGTGTGATCATGTGATGCAGAGTGAGAGGAGAGGAAGACCAGACAAGAACGCCCAGTTGGCTAAGTTCATCAGCTTTTTGTAGAGCATACAGGACTTTCCTGATGGACAAGCGTCTCTTTCTCCCTCTTTACTGAATGGATTTTGTTTTCTTCCCCAAAGGCTTGCCTGTTTTTTTACGTATAAACCTCCCCACTGTAGTCCAGCAGTCAGGTGAGATCTGACTGCCAACTTGTGTGGGGGCACGCATGTCTGTGTAGGAATATATGTGTACACAGGCATGTAGAAGCCAGGTATCGATCTCTGCTGTCGTTCCTCCTGCACCATCCGTGTGGGTTGTTTTGTTTTGTTTGAGACCGAGTCAAAAGAAGTCATTGATATGGGACTTGACAAGTAGGCCGGATTTTATAGAAACATGTCCTAGGGACACATCTATCAGTCTGCCTCCTCAGCAGGGTTTCAAGCTGGTACCACCATTCCTGTCATTTGTGGGTCCTAGGGATCAAACTCCGGTCCTCATCCCTGCGTGGCAAGAGTATGATGTCTCCTCTTTGGCTTTGGGACTTTGGGCACATTAATGAGTCTGGTTAATGAGTCTGTTTAATGAGCCTCTCTGAGTCTGGTTCTCTACCCATGCAACGGGGTGAGGATCCTAATCATTGTAGAAACTAAGAACACAGTAAGTTGGTGTATCGAAACCCAACTTCAAAGCATAGGGTGGCTCCCCCCTTTCTCTTTTCTGTCTCTCCTTTATAAACAGTGATAAAGGGGGCTGGAGAGATGGCTCAGCGGTTAAGAGCACTAGCTGCTCTTCCAGAGGACCTGAGTTCAATTCCCAGCCACCACATGGTGGCTCACAACCATCTGTCATCAGATCTGGTGCCTTCTTCTGGTATGTAGACATACATGCAGGCAGAATGCTGTGTACATAATAAATAAATAAATCTTTTATAAAAAAAATAAACAATGGTAAAGAGCTTGGGACTAGACTGTCTGGTCTCCCTCTTCGTTCCAGCTGTGTGACCTCAGGCGATGACACAGCCTTGCTGTGTTTCAGCTCCTTGATACATAAAATGTCAAGTACTTGACATTTAGTCGGTACCTGGAAGGGGGTCAGCTGTAATGTCTGCTTATCTAAAACAGGTGGGTGAAAATGGCCCAGGGACAAATCCGTCTGTGTTGTGCTGTGAGCTGCTGAATGGGTCAGGGAGCCCTTCTTCTGGGATAGAAGCAGAGTGTAGAATGCATAGGTCTTCCATACCTTCTGCAGATGGAAGCCATCCTTTCCTCATCTGTCTCCCCTGGGTGACATTTGAATAGGTTTGCTGCACTTTCCTGTGTGTGCTGCTCTGACCTGCCCAGGGGTAGAGGCTGGAACACCCCAGCCCCTCTATTCTTCCCCCTCCACGCTGACAAACTTTGGGAAGAGGAAAGCACTTAATGCCAAGTCGTCTGTTCTGGCCCTCGATTTCCCCTTACTTTTTATGCGAAAGGCAAATGGCTGGGATTTGCCAGGGGGTGAGGCTCCAAAACCCTTCTGCTAGCCCTGACATTTTAAAGAAACATGATTTTCCAAGTGGTGTCAGAATTTGATTTTGCACGATCCTGGTCCGTCACCTGAACGTGTTACACGGCCTTTGTAGAACCATGAGGTGATGAGTTCTAATGACCGAGTGAGCAAGGGGTCAGTAACCTTCCATCCAGCAACAGAGTGAGGGATTCGAGTCTCTATTTACCACAACTGGAGTATTTTACGTCTGCAGTTGTGATTTGGGGTCACAGCCACTCCCAGGAGATCTCATTGCATCCTCACATGTCCTAAGAGGGTAGACATGTCAGACAGGGGACAAAACAGAGCTCATAGGGATGAGGTGGACATCTCTAAAGTTGTACAGATGGAAGGTTCAGTGCTCCGACTGAATTCATCAGGAAACAGGAGCTATATCTGCTTTTAAACAACAGCATCCACATTTCCAAAGCAGGTCTGTGGGGAGGAGGTCATTGGCGTGCTCCGCCTGGTTACTCGGGGATCCAGGACAGCAGAGGCTCCGTCTGCCATGTCCTGTGTGAGTTCCAGCTTTGCAGAGATGGGAACGCTGAGGGCTCACATATCTGCTCTTCCTCTGCTTCCCATTGAACAAAACCGACACTGTAGCCCCCAGTTACCTACCTTCACGGGAGCCTGGGAAGCCTCCCCATAGGGAGGGCAACACGGGGAAGTCATTTGGGATCAGTCAGCTTCATGATGAGAACAGCAAACCGCGTGGCTGGCGTGTTTGGGAAGGAGAGCCATGGCGTGAATTTACACGTTCGTTGGAGATGGTCATCCAAAGGGAGCGAATGAGGAGAAATGCTGTGGATCACATTGACCTCACTTCTCTGTGGCCTGGGTGCCTAGAGATCATTGTCTCCTCCAAAGGATAGACAGAGAATGTATGGCTTAAGTTTAATGGTTTTATGTATAAGCCTTTGGATTTGAGATACTAACAGTTGTGTGGCGTGGTGTGGCATGGTGGTGCATGCCTTCAATCCCAGCTCTTGGGAGGCAGAGGCGGGTGGATCTCTTAATGTTTGAGGCCAACCTGGTCTACATAGGGAGTCCCAGGACAGCCAGAGCTACATAATAGAGAGACCCTGTCTCAAACCAACCAACAAACAAATGAGAACCTAACAATAATCCTCAAGTTTTCATTAGGAAATAATCAGGGTTCACTTCTAAGATATTTGACAAACTTGCCCAACATTTCTCGTGAGCCTGCCACACAGTGCTCTTACGCAGTCTCTCCACAAGGTCCCTGTTGTGTCACCAGAAGGACTGCTCTGATAGGTAAGTCCATCCTCCCTCATCCCTCCCCCATGGTTCTCTCACTTAGGCTTCACAGCTCCCCATCCCTCGCTCACTCTATCCTGATGCCACTGTGTGCTTGGTACACAGAGCCTTCCCAAGGTCATCTCTGATATCTCTCTGGCTCCACCCCAGCCTCTTCAATGTCTGCTTCCCAAGCCCTCAGCCTCAGAAAACCCTCGGGGGTCTGTGGGGCATGCATGGTGACACCCAGCCACACATTAGTGCTATTCCCAAGTCCTTATCCTCAGAAAGCCCTCAGGGTTTGTGAGTATGGTGACATCCAGCCATGTGTTAGTGGGGTTAGTGCTGTTCTCCAGTCCTCAGCCTCAAAAAGCCCTCAGGTTCTGTGAGGTGAGCAGTTAACAGCCAGCCACGTGTTAGTGCACTTCCTCACGTTGCCTCAGCCATGAAGTCCTTCTTTTGCCTGGGCTCTGACTTGCTCCTCAGCCATACCACCCCTTTGAGCTTCCTTCTTCAGATAACAGCATTACTCTGCAGACCTGGAGGCATCCTTTCCATCCTTCTGTCAAATTCTGTGTCCTTATGTTTGATCAGTCATCAAATCTCTTCAGCTCTAACTTCACACGTAGCAAAAGTGTCCATTTCACGTCACACACTTAACCCAGGGCTTGCCTCCACATGGTTGGAACCTCAGCACAGTCTCCCTGCCTCTGTCCTTCTTCTCCATCCCCACTCATCACCCAGGAATCATAGCATGGTGTTTCTTTGCTGAAACACCCTTCATCTGCTTCTCATTTCAGAAGATAACTAAGCGTTCCTCATAACTTGAAGACCTTATACAGTGTGGTGCCCTCACACAAAACCCTGTGCCCTCCCTACCTTCATCTCTACTGCTCCTCTGTCTTCAACTCACTCACGCGCCCATCCATGCTGGCCATCCCTGAACTATTATTTCGATGTGCTTAGAGTTCTGCAATATTTTAGCTTGCTTCTTTCCACTGGAGTGTAAGCTCTACTCAGGCAGAGAATTTTTTGTAGATACCTTTTTTTGTGCGCATTCATTTCTGTATCCGACAAAGCGTGGTTGCAGGAAATAGACACCGTAAGCTATATGTGATGCTAACTTCCTCCTCAGCCTTCCCCTGCCCTGTGTCAGTCACCTTCCCATCACTGTGACAGGCTACTGGAGACGAGTAACTAGTTGTTCTGGCTTATGGCTGCAGATCATTTAGTCCATGAACACTGTCATTTTGTTTTGGGCCAATGATAGCACAATGCGGTGTGGTAGAAATGCGTGGTAGACCAGTTGTCCTACAAAGGATGAGCCTGTCAGGAGAACAAAAAGGGTGTGTGGCAGAAGAGGCGTGTTCTCTGTTTGGTGACCAATGAGCAAAGAGAAAGAGAACCAGACTGGGTCTGAGTATTCTCCTCAAGAACATGCCCTGGAGTGATGGCACCACTCTTAAAGCGAGCCTCTTAAAGGCTCCCCCACTTCTAGCCCTGAGGTCTAGAGGACAACATCCTAAGTCGTTAGTAGCTATCGAACCACTGTAGTCCCCCTCTGTGTGTTTGAAGAATTGATTTAGAGAAAATTATACGAAGCAGTTGTTTCATTTACAAAGAGGGGCAGGATTTGAATAGCATTTGGGCCAAATGGTGTCAGCCTTTTCAGAGATACGGGTGTTACCCACTGGCCGACCTGGACTTCTCAAGCCTCCTCTGCTGTGAACTGCATCTCTGCAGAGATCCCTATCTGCAAAGTGATCAGCCACGGCTGCCTGCCATTCCTGTCTGTCCCTATGCTAAGATGCCCTTGTTCCAGCCACTGGGCCCACCTGTGGTGCTTGTGCTGTAGCTATATACCTTGACGTGTGATTCTGGGAGGAGCTTCAGTGAATGGAGGCTCCCACCTGTGTGAATTCCCTGCCAAATCCTTAGCAATGCAGTGGGAATCCTTCTAGAAGCTTTCCAAGGAAACACCGGTATATTTTCAACCCCCATCTTTCCTTTTAAAATTTAGTCTTTTTGATAAAATGGATTTGAACACATAAAGTCCCAACCCAAAATACACCAGCTTAGAACAGTAAATGTGAAATGTTGCTGTTTGTCGTTGTGCTGGGGGATCCAACCATCTTCCCAAGGACCACCAGAGCCTCCCCAAACACACTGGGGTTTCTGAGGTCAATCTCCCATTTCCATCCAGTGCTCAACATGTTAGGAAAAAGCAGTGGTCCTGGGAGCCAGTGGTACTCAGTTCCAATGAGAAGAGGGCTCTTCCCAGACACAGATAAGGGGACGTTTTCCTGGGCTTTGCCTTCCAATCAGAACTCTTAGGAAAGAGGCCCCAGGAGCCTCCTTTACTTTTTTTTTGTTAAAGAAAAAACAAACCTTTAACACATTTATTCATTCATTGTGTGCACGTGAGCATGCACACATGCACACATGCATGTCATAGTGCAAATAACTGTAGGCATGCACGCACGGACAACTGTGGGAATCAGTTTTCTCCACCATGTGGGTCTAAGTGATGGAACTAGGTGATTAGACTTGGTGAGATGTACCTTAGCTTGCTGGGCCATCTCTCTAGTCCGGAGCTCCCCTTCTCTGAAAGGTCTGCTTGTGAGCACATGACTCACATTTAGGAATCAGGTGTTGGGGCATCCCATCAGCACTAGAAAAAGCCCCTGAAAGGATGAGAACGTTCACCCCACAGCTGCGCTGCTCTCCTGCCTATCCCTTGAGTTTTCCAGAAAAGTACAGTTTTATGTATTTTTAAAAGTCAACACTCTGTACCACTGCTTTTCCAAAGAGGCCCCAGGGACCAACAATGTCTGCAAGAATTCTCTCAATGCAAACTGGGTCCTCTCAAAATTTGTGTTTGCGGCATGTAATTTATGAGTGAGTAATACATGCTCACAGGACAAATTCACAAGGCTGAAAACAGTATCGGGGTGGGGGGGGGAGATAGCCCAGTCCATAAAGTACTTGCTGTACAAGCACCAGGACTTGAGTTTAATTCCCAGAACCCACGTTAAAGAAGCTCGGCGGGTGGTGTGTGGCTGTATTCCCAGCACTGGGGAGAAGAGACCCAGTCCACGGGGCTCCATGGCCAGGCATTCTAGCCCTCTTAATGAGTCCCAGGCCGGTGAGAGAAGGGTGCCATCACTTGAGAAATGATGTGGATAGGTGTCTGTTGAGCCACACGTGTGTGTCTATACGTGTACCCGTGTTCCTGAATGTACTTAGATACACGAGCGCACAGACACACTCCTCTACAAACACTATCTTGTCCTTACCGGTTTTCAGTGTCTTTCCCTCTAGGCAACCAGGGGTCCTATTATCCTGTGCTTCTGCCAGTAACATCCCAGGAATATCAATGTATTCGTAGGCATATGCTTTAAAAAAAATAGAGCGGTACACACCATGCTTAAGGTCTGTGTCACCGGGTCTAATTGATCATTCTCTTCTGAAACTAGGTATTGATCGTGCGCAGTTAAAATAACTTCTGTTATAGAGAAACACTAAAATCCCTGCGTTTTATTGTGTCGGTTTCTTTTTCTCTCATGCAGCCATGAAGTGTGGGCATTTCACAGAAACACAGACAGCTCTCTTGCTAGCAGCTCCTGGGGCTGGGGGAAGGAATCTTGGGATTTGGAGCTTCCAGATGATGTTTGGAAAGAAAGGGGGTCTAGAGGAACTGGGGGGGGGGGCGCTTGTCGGAGGTCTTTGTGAGCCAATCCTGGAGGTGGCACGCATCCTTTCTGTTCACATTCTTGTAGTGAAAAATAAAATACTTTTAGATACAGGGCTGTCGGGGTGCAGCCTTGACAGGTTCGGATGTTCCAGGGTAGGGGCGTATGGATTAGAAGTGTTAGGCAGAATAAATAGGGATACAAAAAAACTACAGAGACGCAGGGTAAAGTTGGGAGGGCAACCCAAGTGAATCATGAATGCACCCGTGTTTATTTCTTGTGATGTTTAAATGCCCAATCCATAAAAGGGGAAGAAAACAAAAGATTTTTTTTTAACCGTGATACAAGGAACAAACATAATACTCCAAACACTGAATAACCACACACTAGGTCAAGACGTCCTGTTAGTAGCCACACCTTAAGTCAAATATCCTGTCAGTAACCTTGAAGGAGCAAGACCAGGCCTGAACTCTCTGACCTTTAGTCAAGGAGGAATGGGTCCACTTCTGTGAGCTCCCACGCAGGGGGCTTTGCGAGAGGAATCTCTTCGAGGGACCACTGTTCACCAGTCTCTATTCCGCACGGTCACTAGTGAGGTCTTTGGTGAGGAAGCTGGCCATCTCTGGTGCTCACCATTCTTAGAGGGACCTGCTTTCCTTTTTGTTGCAGCCAGAGGGGTTTCCTTTCTTCTTGGAGCATGAGAGGACTGTGGGAGGGGGGGGGTCAGTGTGTTCCTGGGTTCCAGGGCTATGATTGTGTGTGGGGGCAGAATACTGGCTACCTGGCTGATGGCTTCCCTGGAGGAGGGGCACGTGCATGCACGTGTTCCTGTGGCGGGGTGCACATTGTATGCACGCGGAGCAACCATAGCTTTTGTTGATCACATATCACCCACTTTCTTTACGGAAAGGCCTGTAAAGACCTGAAATTTACCAATGCTCTAGGCTTGTTGGCAAGGCCTAGCCTCGGTTACTCACCTGTCTGAGGTTACAAAGGCACAGCACCATGACTGAGGGCTTTGTTTTTGTTTTTTGGTTTTTTTTTGGGGGGGGGTTAAGGGAAGCACTCAGGTACTAGCCTACTGAGTGGTCTCTGCACTCTGAACCCCACTCAACCTGATCATTTCTTGAACCACTTCAAACTAAGTGATGTCTCCTCAGTTACACCCAGAGGTACACAGAGCAGAGGGACTCGGACATCCAACACGTCCCAGCCTGCCTGTCAATCTCTATAGTCATATTACATATACATATAATCCTCTTCGAGCTTGAGTTAAATGCCCCCTTCATCTTCCCCCTTTTAACGGAAGACTTTGCAACCCAGAAATCCCTGGCAACCTTTTTACTTACAAAACTTTCCTCTCGACTGAACCAAAGGCGGAGGGTGGGGGAGTTTGATGGGGGGAGGGGGGGATGAACAACCACAAATCAGCAATAAAAGAACTCTTGTTAAGGTAAACACTGACCAGGGAGGTATTCATCAAGCTGCAAGAATCGTGGCAGCCCTAGCCTTTCCTCCCCCACAAATGCTGGAGCAGCTGGGAAGGAAACCTAAAGTCTAGGAGGGAGCGGCTCCCTCCTCCACAACTCTGCCTACGTCAGCACCTGAAATAGAAACATGGGGCTGGAGGGGCTCCATAGCAGGGAAGGAGCTGGGGGCGGGAGGGGGGGGCGGGAGGGAGGAAGCAGCGAATTCCTTGTCCTGTGGCCCCAGCTGCCCAACCTGCTGCCTTCCTGGGGACATCAGGGCAGAGGAAAGGATGGAGGCACGCATGCTCACACACACACACACACACACACACACACACACACACACACACCGGCATTTCTACATCTGTTTTCTTGTCCTCGCTGCTCCTATGCTTGCTGTGGCTGCTCTTCTCTGTGTTGGCACGTTCAGAACTGTGGATGGTAAACATTGAAGGCCGCCAGCCGGCTACTGAGGAAGCCACGAGGAAAAGAGCTCTGGGCCGTGGAGGATTCTTCTGCTGTGACCTGTCCCTGGCCTCCAGCCTCCCAGCCCGACCCTTTCCAGAGCACTAGAGTTGCACGTAAGATTAGCATAGCAGGGAAGGAAAGAAGGAGGTTTGGTCCAGATCTTTCCTTAAGGAAAAAAAGTACTCCCTTACTGGGGCTTATCCCTGGGAACTGTGACCCTCTCCGGCAAGGAAAATGAGACTGTAACAACCAAACTTGTATGCAGACAGAAGACAGGAGCCATCAAGGAAGCAACGTCGTTCTCTTTTTATTGGAAGGGAAAGGTTATCAAAATGCCACCTGTGAGCTGAACTGCTTCTTCGTGTCCTTCTGGCTGTCCCAGAAAACACAGAAGACCACGATGTAAGCAGAACAGGACTGGGCTAAACACTGTTGAGCAGGGCAGCTGTGGGTCCCAGGGGCCCTGTTGGGGTCCATCCACAGACCAGGATGTGTGTCTTTGTAGTCATCAAACCACAGCCATTCCCAGAGGGTATGTGGATTCAGATCTATTTCCATGCGCCCTGGGAGTGGGTAAAGACTATCAGATAGTTCTAGTGAGCACAAAGGTTTATATCACAGGTGATGCAGATGGGATCTGTACACCTCCCTGCTTCTGTCACCAGCATGAGACAGTGACAGAAAGATGCTGGGGTCCTGATAGCCCTCCAGAGAAGAGAACCAATAGTCTCTC
>JABTXL010012463.1:5865843-5875961 GCA_025134845.1 Neodon shergylaensis
TCTCTCTCTCTCTCTCTCTCTCTCTCTCTCTCTCTCTCTCTCTCTCTTTCTCTGGAAAGAATACAGCTAATTTGTCTCAGTATTGCTAACTAGAAGATGATAGACCCCATAGCCTCTCTGTTCAAACACCCGTAAGCCCCTGCAGAGAGCAGAGCTGGGAGCTGGAGACATCACTCAGCAGTTAAGGACACTGGCTGATCCTACAAAGGACCCAGCGTCAAGTCCCAGCCCCCACAGGTTCGCTCACAACTGTCTATCACTCCCATTCCAAGGAGTCTGACTCCCTCTTCTGGCCTCCTTGGTACTACTCTCAGGTGATATAACTACGTGGCAGGTGAATTACCCATGCCCGCGAAATAAAAACAAATTTAAAAAGATTTAAAGTAGGGCTCTGAAGTGGCATTTCAATTGTATTTTAATAAATAAAGACTGCCCGAAGACCCGAGAGTAAACCAGTCCCACTGGTGGCCTTACAGACCAGGTTATGATAAGAGTTTTAAAGAGGATTAGAAGGTCGTTCTATTTCTGCTCTTTGGAGTCTACCTACTTAGTATGTGTTGGGGGGGGGATAGAGGGTAGGGCCGGATGAGACATATTTTTAAAAGGAATTGGTTCATTAATGGGAGTGTGGGGATGGACTAAGTTCAAAGCCTGTAGAGCAGACTGGTGGGCAGTTCTGATAAGCATGGATGTTATAGTCTTGACTCCGAAGTCTTCAGGCTGGAAGCATATGAGGTTTTTCTGTGATACCGGCTTAAGGCAAAAATATTACTTCTTTTTGCAAATATCAATCTTTGCTCCAAACGCCTTCTGTTCCTTGGGTGAGACCCACTCACATTATGGAAAATCATTGCCTTTCTGCTCCAACTCTCACCTCAGGCTGTACAGGGCCAAAAATGGCTGCGGATACCACCTAACACAGAGTCGTATACTTACTAAAAGCAAAGCCTGCAAGTCGGGACTTTGCAGATGAAATGGTTGTATTGTGATGCCGAAAGAGTGGGCACACCAGATGCTGATGTCAGTGCTGATCTTGTCTAAAAAAGTAACTTTCATAACACCTGAAGTAGGGGATTTTTTTTTTCCCTGCTTTGGTTGAGAATTAGGATTTTAATTTTTGGATCTTCTTTTCTCTCCATTTGTTTGGTTTTTGCTTTTGGAAATAGGTTTTCAGACTTAATTCAGGCTGGCCACAAACTTGCTATACTGCCTTAGTTAGTCTCCCAGCTGCTAAGAGTATAGCCAAGTGCACCATGCCAAGACAAAAATAGCATTTGCCCCAACCACTGGGCTCTAAAGACTGGCAGGCTGATGTAGAAGATGAGCCCTCCGTGGAGAATTCGGGAGAGTATCTCCCTCAGTCAATACTCAGGGTGACTTTGAACTGATAATTTTAGACTCTATAGTTTGAAAATTTTTATTTATCTTTGTAAATTGAAAGTGGAATATTTTAGTCAATTTCCTGTAGGTCACATGTTGGAAATGTCTTTGGTATAAAAGCTGTGTTATGGACCAGTCTGTCTCAGTGACAGGCTGGAGGGTTTTTTGTGATACATTGAATGTGGCATCATCTCTGACATAATGGATAATAGGCATTCATTGAAAATGTTTTGGGTTTTTTGTTTGTTTTTTTAACCTTGTTGTCAGAAGACAAGTACAGGGGCCAGTACTGAGCCCTGAAACAGTAGGAGTGCAATCTGATAATAGCACCCTCTGATAAGGGCTGAGAGGAATGAATTTCAATCCCTTCTCCAGGGTTTGCAGAGTGGCAAAGAGGGAGCCCTGACTTCAAGTTCCAGCTCTGACACCACTATCATGTTGTTTATCTATCCAGTGCCTCAGTTTCCTCACAATGAGGATGACAGGCATGGCTCTCCCTTGCAGGACCTTGTGAGGATCCATTGCACCAATATGTCTACACAGCCCCATTTAAGCATTTTCTATGGTAATGGAATAAAATCTGAGCAGAGAGTTGTGATGGTAGAAAAGAAGTTTCTGGAAATACTTTTATACCTCAGAGCTTTGCTATAATTCCGTACATGTTTAAGATCACGTTGTAACATTGTCTTTGGGGAGGCTCCATTCATAATCCTCTTAGATGAATGGGAGCCAGGATGGAGCCTTCTTATATACCAAATCCCGCACCGTAGTTAACCGTGCCATGGGGAGTTTCTAGGGTATTAATAATGAGCTAATATACCTATGAATGTTAAATGTCTTGGAAGCAGCTTCCTGATGAGCAAATAGCAGATGTGGCAGTGGTCATGGTCTAATTGCCTGAGAGCATTAAATACAGTTTTTAGTGCTTTTCCAAGCAGTTAATTGAAAGCCGAAACATTTTCTCCTCAGGCCCATCCGTTGTTCTCACTGGTCAAGTGGAGGACATGGGCTGGAGGAGAAAGGCTGCCAGGAGTGTTTGCCTCCTGCACATCTAATGGTCTTCTAAATTATTGCGGAATTTTCTAGTAGACTTTATTGTTATAAAAGTCCTATCCCTAAAATATTACTAGTTATCTTTGAGTTTTTCTACATGCTAGGCACTATAAGATGTGTGTATATGTATGTATATATGTATATATGTGCATAATCACCTGTAATCCTCAAAATAATTCAATGAAACGTAGCATAGTTATAATCCTGCATTTGAGACCCCCTGGCTCTACGTACTGGGCAAAAAATTAATCTAGGCTTTAGTTCCCTCAAATGCAGAAATATGAAATGCCAAACATTTTAAGCTACTTTCTAAGGACTGCCTTTTAGCCTTCTATATTAAAATTAGCCCCACTTCCTACTGGAGACTTCTAGGTGGTTGGCAAGATGAGAGTTCAGCTACTTCGCTAGTAAATGACACTGAGTCTGAGCCACCATGTTGGGAATTTGTCATTTTCGTCACGATACCTCAGTACCGCACAGAGCAGGACATCTCCGTGTGTCTAGCTTGTCCTCCACGGACAAGCATCGTCACTGGAGAGAGGGGGGCACCCTGATAGAATGTGGAAGTCTCGGATGTGGGCTGTGTAGCAAACTGCACTGCACGACCTAGGAAGCAATAAGACACGGGCCATTCAAACAAAGCCAGTTTAGAGATCCGGACACCAAGGCAGTCATCAAATGGACCCAAGATTTTAAGAAAATCTCTATTCCAAGGTGTGTGTATGTGTTTGTATGTGTGTGTGTGTCCCATTTCCATGCCTACTGTGTATGTGTTTTTATGTAAAAAGAGGCACAGCCATGTTCGTGACTAACGTTAGAAACAAAACACTATAAGAGGTTGTATGTAACAGAGGCTTCCTCTATATTTAGGATAAAACTTTGAGCTTTACCCTGAGAAAGTGAGCTGAATTATATATAACATGTTCAAAAATTTCTTTTGTAAAGTGTTTGTGTGTGTGTGTGTGAGAGAGAGAGAGAGAGAAAGAGAGAGAGAGAGAGAGTTTGTGAGAATGTGTAAGTATTTGACCTTAACTGAGCTGATCCCCTTCCTGAGCCCAGGAGGAGGAGTTTACTTACTGTTGTAACTCTTCTGACCACTTCATAATATGTATTTACTTATAAAAATGCTATCTAGGATGCCTAGGGGCTTCATTTTGATTTTACTTAAATAATGCAATAGTTCTTCTTTTAGAAATATTTTGTGTCCAGAATGAAAACCGATATTTTTAAAACATCAGTAGTTAGGGACTGGGGAGATGGCTCAGTGGGTAAGAGCTCTTGCTGAGCAAGCATGAGGACCCAAGTTCAAATCCTCAGAACCTGTGGAAAGAGCTGGGCATGGCATGAGTTTGGTGGTGGGGGCGAGGGATGAAAGGATGAAAGGATTGCTAGCTACCAGCTTCGCCCCAAGTTCAGTGAGAGACCATGGCTCAAGGGAATTTGATGGAGAATGTAGGAGCAGGACGTTTTCTTCTGACCTCCCCACATATACTTGGGCACACATGCCTGCACACACATGTGCATACACTGTACACACACCAGATAGAGAGAAGAAGTAATGATTCATCGTGATAGCCCCAGAGCCAGCAGCTATGTGTGTGGGATCGTTATGGCTTGAGTCTTCAGGAGTTGCTTTTTTGTACTGACACATGCCTGTGTGTTTAGCTTCTGAAAAATTACTGCATTGAGATGGCTTGTATTGTCGGGGTCATTACACAGACTGAAAAGTATTTGCTTCTGGCCTTGAGTTCTTCATATCAACCAGGAAAATTTGCTAAAGCCCACATTCCCCGAGTCTGAAAGAATCAGCCTGGGTGATGTGTTGAGATATTAGCAAACCCTTTGCTTTCAAAAACAATTTTTATTATGAAGATATGATATATACATATCATATACATTTACATACACATATACATATATTATCTACCTTCGGCTTCTGCGTGTAAGATGTTTACCACAACCCACCTGAAGCACGTTTTCAGTATTGTGTGGAGTTACCTTGAGTGGGTAACTCCAAAGACATCAAGACAACACAAGGAAAGATGAAACTGTTTCCGAGCTCACGTTTTGGGGGGGAAGAGTGTTTGTAAGGTGTGTTAATGTTTTCCATTCTGACTCTCCCTCCCATCATGTCATGTGGAGAAACTCAACATCTTCATAAGATACCTAGTGCTAAAAGGCGATATAGCTAATCAGGGCCGGGGCACGAGCTACACACCTGTCTGTAAGGAACCCTGCACTGGCGCCTTTCAAAGGCCAGTTGCTATCCTGTGACACCTTCCGTCCTTTCCCATTTGCTTCATTTAGTGATTAACACTCCTGGTTGGATGCGTGGTTTCCTGTGACATCTTAGACAGGAAGAGGAACCTGTGCTGGTGAAGTCAGAATGTGGGAGAGTTGACGTCTCAGTCGCTTCTTTTTTTTTTTTTTTTTTTTTTTTTTTTTGGTTTTTCGAGACAGGGTTTCTCTGTAGCTTTTGGAGCCTGTCCTGGAACTCCCTTTGTAGACCAGGCTGGCCTCGAACTCACAAAGGTCCATCAGTCACTTCTTTTATTAATTGTGGGAAAGTCTGCATCGGGCAAATGTTTATCAAATATCTGTCCTGTGAGGGGCTGTTTAAAACCTGTGACGTTTATGACCTTAGCTGAAAATTAGTGTGGGGGTTTGTTGGCATTTAAGTATCTTTGTGCAATTACAAAGTTTGGCTAAGTTATGTGTACAAGAGGACAGGATGCTGTGGGGGTATGCTGCCTTGGCTGTCCTTTGGTTCTAGTGTTAATGATGAATGCGCCTCTATTTAAAGAGATGAATTAGCACCCAGCAGTCAGCAGCCCCTAGCATCTTAACCTTGCAGGTAAAGAGTGAGTCTTAGGGCTAGAGAGAGAGACCAGTTGGCAAAAACACTTGCAAGCAGAACTAAATTCAACTCCCAGAACCTGCAGTTCAAAGCAAACAAATTGGCCTCCCTTAGTCCCAGGATGCAGAGACAGGGACCTCTGGGGTTTACCTGACCAAAACCAAATAAGTGAGTTCCAGGTCATTGAGAGACCCTGCCCTAAAAGAACAAAACAAAGAGAACCCACCCGGATCTGGGTTCATTGGCATGCACACACCAGGCGACTGGGAGAACAGGGGGACCTCAAGGCACAGCCTCCTAGACACTGTTTCCGTCCTTTGCACGTGCTGGTGGCTGAACGCTAGGGCAAGTGGAAACGTCCTTTGAAAAATGACTCTCTACTTACAAACGCACCTTCTATTACCAAGTCTTATCCCATGTTTCCTGCAATGGATGATCAAAAGGTTGAGACTACTGTCCCAATCTGTCACCTGCACAAACGAGAGTGTCTTCATTGTGCACGGTTGTTGAATCCAAGTTGAGAGATCCAGGTAAAGAATTAAACTCTTGGGCTGGAGAGATGGCTCTGCAGTTAAGAACACTGACTGTCCTTCCTGAGGACCCAAGTTCGATTCCCAGCACCCACTTGGCAGCTCACAATCTTCCTAACTCTAGTTCCAGAGGACCTGACACCCTCTCTGGCTTCCTTGGGTATCTGGCAGGGGACATAGCAGACAGATACACAAGCAGACAAAATACCCATGCCCACAAAATAAAAAGAAATCTTTTCAAAGCAAAATCCACCCGTGTTCTTTCCATTTCAGTTTTCGCCAGAATGATCCTTCACAAGCAGTCCCTCTCAACCAGAGCTGGTCTCCACCCAGAATTCCAGGAATGCTACCACAGGCTTATCGCCTTAATCCTCCAGCCGCCTCACTGGGCCTGCCTCCCCTGGCTGCCTGCCTCCCCAGGGCTCGGATTACAGCTTCCTTTCTCTCTACTCCCAAAGCCCCAACCTTCTTCTCCTTTTCCAGCCTTTGCCCAAAAGAGTGGCTCTCTTGATTCCTTCCTGCCATCCCTGCTTCTCTCCTGAAGTACCTTCTTTCACACCCGTGTGTGATGCCTTCCTGGGTACCCCGCTACTTATCCTCCCTCACTAATACCAGGAGCCCACATCCTTCTCTCTACAAAAGCAGCAGCTCTGGGCCTTGGGAAATTAGATGACAGTCAGGGAAGAGAAACTCTTCAAAACACCAGAGTGCTTCCGAGTCTGGGAGGGTTTTTTTTTTTTGTTTTGTTTTGTTTTTTTAAATCTGTGGTGAGAAATTCTTTTGCATTTTTTTCAGTTCATATTTCTCATCTAGAAATAAGATTTATATACATTTGCTTAGAAGTGTGTATTTATCTCATGTTATCACAGAAAAAAGTCTGAATGCACATAAGTATATTCAGACATTTACTTTTGCAAAGATATATCTTGTTTTGAGTTTCAGTGATTCTTTTTGAGCACAGCCCAAAACAAACAAACAAACAAACAACCTCCCACCTCCCCCCCCAAAAACTGACCTAGATTAACCCAGCCAGCTAAAAATCTTTTATCTCTTTGCGATTTCACCCTTATCTGCTTTATTTAACGTCGGAGATTAAAATGACCAAATGATAGCTTAGTTTCCTAGCATTGGCTGTTTCTATATAGCTCATGCCTTTAGCAAACAGTTTCTTAACATGGAAAACTATAAACCTGAGCTTTCTGCAATTGATAGCGGAGGTCACGGGTGATGGCACAGATAAGATGTCTGCTCTGGTCCTTCTGGACAGGGCACGCCTAGGTTGATCAGAAAAGGTCCAGGCCATGACACGTCAGCGGGAGAGCGAAGATAGGAAACCGCAGAGCCCCGTACCTGTGCTCCGCAGGCCCTCGCATGGCTATGGGTTTTCAGATCACATAGTGCTTGGCCAACCGTGAATAGAGTGACATCTTTACATTGTTTTGGCGTTAAAGGTTTCTAATGTGAAGAATTGGGTAATTCATTCAGTTACACGTAGTACAACCCAAAGGTCTAGGGACTGAGATTCACAGCCCCTAGCAGGGTTTAGCATGTATCTGCCCCTCTAGCGGTACACACACACACACACACACACACACACACCATACATTTGTACCCATACACACACACGTATACAGAGTTGAAGTTTGGTCTCTTTGCTCCCAGAATCCTTCCTGGCACCACCAACTTCAGTACCATTAGAACAGCAGAAACCAATTCCAATGATCAGCTGCTGCCCTAGGATTTGCTGTGCAGGATTCACTGGGGGAGAGCGGTTAGCAAACACATTAAGTGCTATCGGGGGATTTGTACCTAAACCTCAGCCTGTCTCTCCTGCCTCTTCCTGTCCATGACTTTGTTCAGAAAATTACGATACGCATTCATGGGTCAGTTGGTTGTTTTGAACATTCTTCATAATTCTGTGAGAAGATCAAGGTCCAACACATACACGGCAACTAAGACTAGGGGAAAAAAAATCCTTCACTCTGAAAAGAATTCTCAGATATGGTCTAAATATAACGTATTGCCAAATCCCATAATCTGGACGGCATAAGTTGTCAATAATGTACAGCTAACCTAGAAATAGAAAGCAAAATTAAAAAGCCAGCATGTTTTTTATGAAAACTAGGAGAGTATCAGTCATCATAATGAAACCCTAAACCAAATTTACATAGTAGGGGTGGAGATCATTGTAATTCATAATGGCGTGAGCTTCAAATGAACCAACCCAAATGTGAGATCCAGCCCATTCGTCAGCATCACAGATGATCTATATTTAACATAGATTGCAGAACAATGTCATTAATAACAAAATCTAGGAATTGAACCGATTCCTAACTAATGTAAATACTTTGTTTTTCTTTCCTTTTTTTTCTTTTTTTGCTAAAGACAGGGACTCCCTGTGTGGCTCAGGCAGGCCTTGAACTCCAAACCCATCTGCCTTGGCCTTCCATGGGCAGGAGTTACAGGTGTATGTCATCGACCTTGGCACAAGTCAGTCCTGGCAGCGGCATCTCCCATATCCTCTCTGTGTATGGATGCAGAGTGAGATAGAGCCTGACCTGCATTGTGCTCTCAGAGCGAAGGATGTGGGCTCCTGGTATTTGTGAGGGGGGATAAGTAGCGGGGTACCCAGGAAGGTGTTCAGAAATCTAGTGTTCCCAGGGAAAAGCAAGTGGGTCCCCAAAATGTGGCTAAATTTTGAAAACATGTATAAGGATTCTAAGATAAGTAACACAGCTTCCAGAAACACTGGAACCCCTTTGCACCCTGGTCTGAAATAAACCATAGCTGATGGGATTTATTAAGGCCTTCTTCAGGTTGGGTGGGTTGCCAGTTCTACTGTCTCTGCAGTCATCCCAGAATTGAATCAGTAATCCTTGTATAGGCGAGGAAGGGTACTTAGAACAAGTGCCATGTTTGAAGTCACGAAGCTGGCAAGGAGAGAGGGCCCCCTCTAACCATTCTTTACTCGAGGGGTGCTAGTAAATCTGCAGGTATGACCAGGTACTGCACAGTAAGGTGGAATACGGAGAGAAAGCAAGCTGCAGGGACTCAGGTGACGCTGCTCCTCCAGGCAAGTGAAAGGAAGCAAGGACGGGGAGAAGGAGCCATGGAGTAGCAGAACGGGGAGGGGATCGTGAGGATTGCTACCATCCACCCAACTGATGCAGCGGAGCAGTGTGGAGAGACTGGGAAGTTGGAACACTAGCAGACTATGACGTTCGCTCCAGAAATACTTGGTAGCACTCCCATTTCCCAGTCTCTACACATTTCAGAGCAAGAGAGCTTATCAGGTAAAGGCACCTGTGCAAGCCTGTCAACCTGTGTTTCATAAAGTTGGAACATATGAATTCCATTGTGCGCATGCATGCACGCACGCGCGCACACACACACACACACCACATATACACCATAATGATAAATAAATCATTTAAATATATACTTATTAAAAGCCTCACACATACACACATACACAGACAGACAGATAGACACACACACACAGAGAAAGCCTTGTAAGATGTTTTACTCAGTTAATCAGGGTCTTTGTATCTAGGAATTTATAATTGTGTTGTTGACATTTCCTGGGAAGAACAAATTTGAACAAGTGTGTCTGTTCAGCTAAAATAGGGCACCAACAAGAGACCAGTGAGATGACTCCACCCAGTTTGGTAAGCCAGTGAGTTACTTAGAGATCATGATATCTATTGGATTTATACATCCAAACATGTTTGTATATTGGCTAGACACTGTGGATAATACAGGCCATTAAATTTAGTCTTATCATTTTCACATTAAACTATATAGTATATATCTTAATTTTTTAAGGAAAATGATAGCTTCATTTCTGTTTCATATTTTTATCTTAAGCCCTTGGGGAGCTCTTAAGGAAAAAGGAAAAGCCATTATTTTATGGTGAATACATATGAATTTCTGTATTTAGAAATCCCTCAGTATAGGAGACAGGCTTTACCCTTGTCTACCAAGAGTGTTAGAAATCTAAGTGTGTACACATGTCCCCAGCTAGCCCAATATGGATGCGTGGATTAGAACGCCATTATATTTCCTGATTGTTTGAGTAGTCTGTTCTGATCACCTGACTTGAATTAGTGTCAGAAGCATTTCTAGTGCATGGTAGACCTTGATATGAGTCTGTATGACCTGAGAAAAATCACATCATGGCTGTAGCTTAGTGTCCAATGATATTGTATATGTGGCCATTAGATGCATCCCACTCATGAGACAATTTCCTTCTTTCTTTCTTTCTTTCTTTCTTTCTTTCTTTCTTTCTTTCTTTCTTT
>JABTXL010012463.1:5876272-5888456 GCA_025134845.1 Neodon shergylaensis
GAGGGAGGGGTGGGTGAGAACCTGAGTCCCAGCTTTGGTTGTCTGTGATGGTAAGTAATAGAAATGCCCCTTTGATGGATCTCATGACCTGAGTATATGTTTATCACTTAAGTCTATTGCCTGTGTGTTATTTATTTATATCAGACTAGAGTAGATCAGACCTTCATCGTTAACCCCCAATTCACTTTAAATTGCCACTGACACGAATCTTGTGGCGTTTCCTTATTGTACATTAAGTCTATGAGTGAGGTTAATAATGAATAAAGTATTTAGTTATATGAAACAAGGGTGCGATAATTGCATTTTCATGAGGGCTAAATTTGATGAAATTACACGGATTTAATTCAGTACTGAAAAAAGAATCTCACCATAAACTTTTGAATGTATCTTTTAGAGAATTTATTTAATAGGAAATATAGCTTAACAAGCAAGACTGTACACTCTGCCTTTCTTGTTCTCATCGCAAAAGCAAAAGCATAATAAACAGGTTTTTTTCCTGATTTATTTTGGGTAAAATTGTGATACAGTTCCTTGATATCTGGTAGAAACTGCTCTCTCCCTCCTTTCATAATACAACAAAACAAACAAACAAACAAACAAACAAGCTTCCTGGCTCCTGAACCAGCCTCTGGGCTCCCACGTGCAATACAATTTTCTAATGTTTTTAGTATTTTAAAATCTTCTGAACTCAAGATTTAAATGAGACTCCCTTGAGAAGTGCTTCTTTAAAAGCTGGTGAAGTGGTTTCATTGATAGATAAGGAGAGAAAGAAGAGGAGGTGGGAACAAAGATATCTCAGAAAATTTTCAGAATTAGACTTTTTTAAAGTGACATTGATGGGAGTGTACATTAGTACAGCCATTATGGATAACAGCTTTGACACAACTCAGCAATCCTACTTTGGGGTGTATATCCCAAAGCACACAAAGTCTGTATCTCAAAGAGATGTCTGTCCCTCCATGTTCATTGCAGCCTTGCTCACAACAGTCAAGAAATGGAATCGGTCTAATTGTCTACAAAGTTATGTAGCACGTGCACATGCGCGCACACACCTGCGCGCGCGCACACACCTGCGCGCGCGCACACACACACACACGCATGCATGCACGATTAATTCATTTGCAACAACACAGACAAAGCCAGAGGACAGTGATGTGAGCAAAACAAACTAGACACAGAAAGACAGACACCTCATGATCTCACTTGCACAGGGAATCTAAAAATACGCGCTTCCAGGGGCAGACAGTAGAATAGTCATTTCCAGGGGCTGGTGCTGGGAAAATAGGGAGGTGTTAATGGAAGAGTATAAAGTTTCAACTTACAGGATAAGTACATTCTGAAATCTAACATATAGCATGGTAAGTATAGTCAATAATACTATATACTTGAAAATTGCCTCGAGAGTGGATTTTTTAAAGATTTATCATTAATTTGTAGACTCTCTGTTTCCCTGCCTCTCTGTCCGTCTGTCTGTCTGTCTCTCTCTCTCGTGTGTGTGTATGTACACAGGCATGATGTGTGTGTGTGCGTGCGTGTGTATATGTGAGTGTACTTGGGTGTGGGTGCCCTCAGAGGCTAGAGGGTCAGAGCCCTAAGGAAGTTGTGAGGCAACCATCGTGGGTGCAGGGAAACAAACTCAGGTTCCTGGAAGAGCAGAACACTTAGCTCTGAGCTGGCTCTCCAGAGCCAAGAGAGTAGACAGGGCCTCCAGGGTTCTCACCACAGGCACAAAGGGCAAGCATGTGAAGGTCATCGGTATGCTTAGTAGCTTGACTGTGATGATCATTTAGGAACGTATACAAGTATCAAACATCCCGCTTCACACCTTGAATACACGCGCAGTTTTATTTGTCAAACGTACTTGAAGAAGGCGAGAAAACACTAAGTAATTGGAAGTATAAAACTAAAAATATTTAAAATTTAAATTAAGAACAAAAGCCCAAAGTCCCTCAACAAGAACAAAAGTCAGAAAGAAAGAAATAAAACACAGTGTGGGGAAGATGAAGCATTGAGCAGAAGCCTCACAAGAAGCCCTATTTTTTTTTCTGAGAAAGGAAGAGCTCCAATATTTGATATGATGGATTTATGATTTTACCAGGGAGGAAAAGCAGGACGGGGAGAGGAGAGCCTATTAACAAGATATTGCCAAAATAGCTCTAGCTTGCAGAATATTAAACTTACTGAAGATTGTTTGCCAAATGTATGTTTATTGCTTAAATCTATTTCACGTGTTATTTATTTATAACCTTAAGGATAATTTAATATGTAAAAACCTCCTTTGCTGAGACGCGGGTATTAATTTCTAAGCATCATTTATTGCACTTAGAGCTGATGGACTGTTATGAGTCAGAACTAATAAACTCGTAAGGATTAATAGAATATCAGTTCGAGAAAAAAAACAAATAAATAAAAAGATGTGGCTTTGTGGTTGCCACGTGGATGGTTGCATTGCAGAAGTCGGCGAACGCAGTGTCTCGCTGAGGGAGGGGGCGGCAGCACCCGAGGAGAGCGGTAAAGAGATGATTAATGCCTTCTAATTGAGTGGACGCCAACAGCAGTGTGTCGCCCGTGACACTGAGTAGCTGATGAAGTGGCGATCTTGTGTTACACGCGGCTCCACTCTCTTGGAAGTGCTGGCTCGATAGATTGGCCAGGTGATGCTGCAGAAACCCGGCTTTATTGAAACAAACCAGGCACAAGATTCAACAAGCAGAAAATTACTATGTGCCTTAGGCTTTATTTTCGCTGCAGACAGAGAGTCGTGCTTTCTGTGTCGGTGCGGAGAGGAGGGGGAGCAAACAGGTTTGGAAAACAGCAGCCGTGGCCCGGCATATTTTCCCTGACATTTAGCAGAAATGCCCTGCTTTGGCCTTCCAATCCCTGAGAGTCTTTCCCTGTGGAAACCAAGGTCTCCTAGCAGGGCGTATTTTCAAGTTAGGGGTGGAAGATTCCTGTGCCTCCATTTTGACTAGTGGTGGTGTAGAAAATACAGGTGTTTGAGTAGTAGACTTGTGGCCCTCTTTTTGGGTGAAGGATGGAGGCCATAACCGCTAGCATCTCTGCCTTCTGATGGGGAGCTACATCTCTGTAACAGTCAGAAAAGGGCTTGCTCTCACAGGAGCCTGGATCTCCAGCCCTACAATTCCCAGGCTCTGCTTTTCAATTTGCTCTTGTCCCGTCCCCTCAACACACACAATCCCACACACACACGTTCACCCTCTCAAATATAGTCACATAAATTCATACACTTAACCGTATATATTCACCCACTCAATATATATTCATATATACTCACTGTACTCAGATACACTCAATCCACACAGATGCACACATAGTCACATACCTTCTGATACACTCATGAGTGTACACCCAGGCATACATTAGCATATAAAAGTCACATACATATTTGTCCAGTACACAATTCGAACGCAATGAATTCAGATGTACTAATACATCTGCACACACACCTAACCATTGACACACTTTTTTTTTGCACACACTCAGGCTTATGTATTCACATGTGTTTGCACATGCACACTAGCATGTCCGTGTTCACATGCTCACTGCACACTTGTTCACACATGAGTGCGCCCTCCTTCAGGGTTTCCTCCTCCCTGCTGATCCTGTTTGCAGACACAGCTCTAGGCTGACCCTAGGAAGTGAAAAAGGCCCTGCTGGCCAAGCACCATCTGTGACTGCAATCGTTCATTAGACTTGAAGTCTAACTGACCAATTGGATTACATAAATACGCAGCAAGGTGAGCTGTCCTGACAGAGAATGCTACAGGAGTGTGCCGTGTCTTGCCCTGTCACTGGTGTTGCGTCAAGATGTCCCATGACTGACTGCTTTCTTCACACTGAGGATGTAGGGGCTGGGGGGCTGGGGACTTTTGTGTTCTGTCTCAATCAAAGTATAGAAGAAACATTTAAGGAGATTTGCCTGTCTCGGAAGACAGGTTTCCCAGGGTTGCACGTGTCTCCATCCTGCCACTTGTACAATCCTCCAGGCCTGCCCTGTGCTCTTTTTAGGATGGTTCGGGTGCATCAGCAGGTTTCTAAGAAGCAGCAAGGACATGTTCAACTTAGCTCAGCTCAAAGGACAGAGAGGTTCCCTCTGAAGGCGGATTATGGGCTGAGCCAGAGTAGAAAAAGCCAAAAGGGAGTGTCTAGGATCAAACTGCACCCCTCTCTCCTATTGTGTCTCCATCCACTGGCTCTCCCTCTGTCGTCCCCTCCCCCTTGTTTCCTTACACCAAGGTCTACAAGTGGCCCTTGTGACTCCCCCATCCTTCCCTTGGCTCTTCAGTGACCTGTGAGCTCTGCTCTCAGTGCTACTTGCATCTGATTCTCTGTCTCCAATGCATCTCAGAAGCTGAAGGGCCACACTGCTCTCCCCAGAGCTTTCTGCCTCACTGAGAACACAGACCTTTCCATCAGTTGCCTCATCTGGTTCAGTCAGCGAGGTGGTTTGAAGAGAGAACAGCTCCCATACACTCTTGCATTTGAATGCTTGGTCCTCACTTGGTGGAATTGTTTGGGAAGGATCAGGAGGTGTGGCCTTATTGGAGGAGGTGTGTCACTGGGTTTTGAGGGTTTAAAATCCCGTGCCATTCCCAGTTACCTCTCTCTGCCTCCTCCTTGGGGAGAAGGATGGAAGCTCTCAGCTAATGTTCCAGTACCATGCCTGCCTGCTGCCAAGCTTCCTGACATGGTGGGCATGGACTCCAACCCTCTGGGACTGTGAGCCCCAATAAACCCTTTTTTGTGTAAGTTATATAGGTCATTGTTCCTCTTTATAACTACAGAAAAGTAGCTAAGTAACTAAAACAGTCAGCTTTGACCCAAAGAGAAGAAGCTTTTTCCCAAAGCTGGTGAAACGCGGTTGTTTCTCTTGAGATGGAGCTGTGGTGGATGGGGTAGGGTCAACACTGCTGGGGGCCCATGTGAAACTGGACTCTGCCCCTCAGTATTGCATCTTTGCAATGGCTGGTCAGTCAGGCGGACTTCTTGAAAGGGGTCTTTGGTAACATTTTACTGGGAACAAAGACCCTTATTTAACCAAGCTAACTTGGAATTTTTGGTCGATGTTTCCTAGTCTGACAAAGGCCGTGGCAAGAAAACAATGCCGATTTTATTGAAATAAATGGCCTGTGTGTGTGGGGGGGGGTCTTCGAAACAAAGCCCGACAAGCCATTTTCAGCTCCCTTATATGTCAACAATCAATGTGCTAATTACAAACAAGCCTTATCTATTTAATAAGCACTTAACTGACTCCCAGTACCTGTTAGCTAGGCAGCAGTGAGCTACCCTTAGCTTGCCTAGTCCTGAGGTCAATAGGACGTCATTTATCCTAATGTACTCCTCCGTCATTTTTTCTCTCATGTGATAATATAGCATCATTTTCTAGTAGTACAAATTAGTTAGAAATGTGTGTATGTGTGTGTGTATGTGTGCATGTGCGCACCAAGCTAACAAAAACTCATAAACCAGTGGGAAACTAACACTAATGTATACACCAAACATTCAAAATGTGAGAACAGAAGAAAGCTAAATTAGCACCCTCTGACAAGAGGAAAGAATGGGAGCACTTGTACTTCCAGGTCTGACAGCTGGAGCTCAATCCCTGAGGCCTCCATGGTAGAAAACCCAATTCTTACAAGTTGTACACCACACACACACACACTTTAAAAAAAACTTCCAAGAGAGGAATGGATATCTTTTATTTACATGATATCTTTCACACATAAATGCAGACAAAGGAAAGCAGGCAAAAAACTACTCTTTAAAGTTGTATGCAAATCAGGACATTATCTCTAATGGTCTCCCCTCAAGAAGGCTATTCCGGCAACAGGCATGCTGGGAGAGACTGGCGGGAGCGGCTGGGTGGTTGGACACAGTGAGCAGAGGCAGGCTGAAGGAAGTGGCTGTTCCTCTGAGGGAGGACGGAGATGTGTTTCATTGACTCAGGGTCCAGGGTCCTGGGTGGTAGAGACCTGACAGAGGAGGCTCGGGGGCGTGTTCGGGAGCATCAGACATCGTGCTGACATGTAAAATCCCAGTTAGATTATTTAGAACAACAAGGGACACAAAGGCGTGTTTGATATGCGCTTGCTGTCCTAGGCACACAGACTGAGAAGAAAAGAAAGTGATAGTTCCAGTGGATGGAGTTAAAAGAGATACCCAAGAGAGCAGGACACAGACATCAACAAGAAAGGACCCCCCTACCCCAACACACACACACACACTACACAGTGTCAAGGACACATGGCGCCTAGGACTCCAGCATGGTCTCAGGCTCCTCTGGCACCATTAAGATTCTTAATTGTGTCCTGTTGACCCTGGAGAGTGTTCGTAAGAATTGGGGACACACCTCCAGGACCTCGTTCACCCCAGGAGAGAGAAGAACATGGAACCGACCTTTCTCCTCGCCCGCCTCCATATCTGCTCCCTCTTTTTTTGTGGATACCATATGACATCTTAGCTGTCACAATTCACACTGCCTACTGGCCCGCCGAGAAAGTGGTAGACCCTTCAGTTTCGTGAACAGGAACAAAGACAATTGTCGTGGGTTCAGCTGATAACGTGGCAGTCTAAGAAGTCAATCTTAGGCTAAACTGTGATTAATAAGCAAAGATCTAATGTCACATCACTCCACACTTACACATGAGAGAGGGAAGATGGGCTGGAACGTGATTCCGTGGGTAAAAGTACCTGGTGCATGAGGATGCAGACCTAAGTTTGATCTCTAGAACCCACATAGCCAGTCTAGATGGTGGTGCCTGTGGTCTCAGCACTGAGGAGGCACAGACAGGAGGAGCCCTGTGGCTGGCAGGCATGCGTTCTAAAGTCAACGAGGGACCCTGTGGTAGGATTATAAGATGGCTCAGGGGGTAGCGGTGCAAGCCTGTTATTCTGGTTCAGCCCCCAGATCCTATATGCAGGTGGAAGAAGAGAACCCGGTCCCCTGAATTCTGTGTATGCACCATGGCACATGCGTGTGCACACACACGCCACCGCCACACAGTGATAATGAATAAACACGTTCTAAGCTACATAATTAAGATAGAGAAGTGGAAGTGATTGAGGTGGTATGCAGGCTGACCCCTGGTCTCCGCATGGATGCACACCTATGTTCAAATGCACTCGACGGACATGTGGACATGCACACACACAAAGAAAAACTATGAAGAAAGAGAGGCTAGCCAGGAGGTGGTCTCAAACATCTTTAATCCGGGCACACAGGAGACAGAAGCAGGTGGATCTCTAAGTCAAAGACCAGCCTGGTCTACACAGCGAGTTCCTTCACAGCGAATAGCTAAGACTACATAGAGAAACCTTGTCTCAAAAAATGAGAGGGTGCAGGGAGCCCTGGAAGGGCCAGTGGCCACTTGGGGGGATGGGATGAGTGTCTTGCAGCAGGGGTGGGGACAGTGCCGAGATGCATCTTCAGCCCTTGGTAGCTTTACTCCTAGCTGTTGCATCACTGTGTGTCAGCACGTGACCTTTACCCTCTGACCTGCTGAACCCTGCCTCCCTAGCTTTCAGGGGTGCTTTCTAATAGGGTAACTTACTAACTAGAGAGCTCTTTCCTGGGGGAGCTGCTCAGCTGTTTCTAGGGAGGGTCCTATTTACCATCCTCATCATGTTGGTACTAGTGAGAGCCGGGCAGCCTTCCTCAGGGTATCCGTGAGTTCACTGTAGAAGTTCATCTCCAACAGCCTGGAAATGATTCTGGCACAGAACAAAGATTTTCTGGGGTCCCAAAGATTTTCTTTTTGTGGATTGAAACCTGTTCTCTGGTGTGACCCTTTGGACTCCCCTGAACAAAAAGAGCAGCCGGCCTCCATCTTCCACGTGGTGCTTTCATATCCTGAAGAACATAATTCGATTACATCTCATTTTCTTTGCTGACAATTTCAGTGATCCGATTGTGCCGGGGGGAAACTGTTTGTTGTAGGAACCATTTTGGCAACGTCATCCAGAGAGAGCCTTTGGGTAGCGAGGGGCGGCGCTTTGTCTAAAATAAGGCTTGAAGTTTGCTCATTTGTATGAAGGATGGCGAGGGGATTTACGGACCCAGCCTGCTCCTGCCTGGGCTCACTGACTGGCAAGGCTGTCTATCCATGCTGGATTTCCCAACAGCCCCTGAGTCTATGTCTCCAAAGTTATCCATCCGAATACAGGGAAAACAACCTTTCCTTTGCCCACATATCTGCCTTTCCTGTTGCCTACCAGCATGGCTGAGTACAAAGGAAAACAAAGAGCCCTTTGCTCGTGCGTGTGTGTGTATGTGTGTGTGTGTGTGTGTGTGTGTGCCTAAGAGTCTCATATATCCCAGGCTGGTCTCAAACTCACCATATAGTGGAGAATGATCTCACTCTGGATCCTTCTGTCTCCACCTCCTGAGTACCAGGACTGCAGGTATAAACCAGCATGGTCAGTTGAGGCAGTGCTGGGTATTGAACCCAGGTCTTGGTGCATGCTAGACCAGTACTCTCCCACCTGAGTTATGTCCCCAGCCCGCATTTTGTTTTGATTCCGAATAAGAACATCATAAACACAGCCCATGACATAGCAGCCAACTCTTGGTTGCTTCTTGAATTCAAAAGACAAAGATTCCCCAAGCAGTTTAGCCATTGCCTATACATGAAGCACTCAGTAACGTGCTGTCAGCGGTTGTAGGGACGGCGGTATATTTGAGATTAAGCTGCTCCCTGAGATCAACAATTGCATCTACACTAATAAAGGCGTTGCAATAGCGTGGTGCCAACCTCGATGTTCTAAAACTTCTTGTTGACTAAAGCTGTGGGTGTTTTGGTAACTGTTGAGTGATAATGGATAAAATGTGGGCAGTTCCCAGTTTAGACAGTGCTCTCTATCAGGTGCCCAAGAAGAGAGAACGAAGAGGTAGCGATTAGTAGTGGGCTGATCTCTACTATGAGTAAACAGCGTTTTATCACCACCCACAAATGTTGGCTTTTTAGTGGTCTCCTACCCTACTGGAAATTTAGTGCTGCTGTGTGAGCGTGGTGACACAACACCTATAATCTTAGCATTAAGAGGCAGATGCAGGAGCGTAGTGACTTTGAGTCCTGTGTGACCCTGTCTCAAAACCCAGGGGCTGGAGGTTCATCTTCGCCATCCTTGTTTATATAAGACCCTGGGTTCAATCCCAGAACCACTCTACCTACCAAAACAACAACAACAACAAAGAGGCAGCATTTACTTGTAAACCATAAGAGCAAATAAATGCTCAGCACCCATACTGATATAAAAATTTTACAAAGGAGGAAGGAGCAACTTTTTCTTTTTCCTCCCTCCCTCCCTCCCTCCTTCCCTCCCTCCCTCCTTCCCTCCCTCCCTCCCTCCCTCCCTCCCTCCCTCCCTCCCTTTCTTTCATTCTTTCTTTCTTTCTTGATTTTTTTGAAACAGGGTTTCATTGTCTAACAGCCTGTCTGACCTGGAACTCACTTAGTAGACCAGACTGGGATCAGACTCACAGGGATTTACGTTTCCCTCCCTCAAGTGTTGGAATTAAAAGTGTGTGCCACCCCCACCTGGCCGGAGTAGAACTCTATATAATAACTATGGAAGCAACATGAGAAACAGGTTCTCCAAGAGGTACATGAGATCCACAGTGCTCCAATAGGTGGACAGTGGTGTGAGGAGAAATGGGGCACAGACAACCTTAGCACATCTCCCTGCAGATGAGGGTGGCTGCAAAGCAAAGGACGGTGACTTGATAGTAGGGTCACCAGGGTACAGCCACTTAACCCAGGGCTCAAGGGAAGGCAGCATCAGAGCCAAAAGGCACATTGACACCACACATCCTTTGACGTGGCACACCGAGAGGGACCCGACATCACTTTGCAGTGGCCTTGCTAAAAATGCAAAACTTTATTCCACTTGTGAAAGACTGCCACACGAGCCCACGGGGACTGAAGAGTGTTTGCAGACAGGAAGAGACGGGGACGAATAAAACCACCAAAGGCACTGTGGGAGTATCCAGAGTAGGGTCCCGAGACAGAAAATGATGGAGGATAGAGTAGAATTCTATTAAGGTCTATAGATTAATTAATAATATGTGTGAAAGTTAATATCCTGTTCTTGAAAACTGGGCCACGATTACGTAAGACGGCATTAGAGAAACTTGCAAAAAAAAGGACAAAAAGAGCTTTTGAGCTGTTTTGCAGATTTTTTTTGTAAGTTAAAAAGTACAATATTGGTAAAATTGTTTTAAAGAAGAGCTACAAGAAGACTCAAACAACCTTGTAAGAAAGCCAAGCACTCACATCTTGCCTTTATCCTTTGCTCTTCGTCTTCTGTCCTGTGTCTTCCATCCTGTGTTTCCACTCACTTCGAGATGCAGAGCCAAGATCCTGCAGAAGAAGTCCTGTGTGGGGGGTTGATAAATCATATGCCTTCTACCACTGCCTGTGGCTGTTTGGTTTTTCGACTGGACCTGACTCTGCTGGTCCTCTCTTGAGATCAGGCTGTAACCGGCTGAGTGTTTTCATCTTAGGCCTCTCTGTATCCTGTGATGCCCTCTGGGTTGGACCATGGCCCATCTTCCATGCACCGTGCTCCTCTTCTCCTCACATTGCGACTCCCTCATTGGATGCTCAGGGTTCTCCGTCTCACAGGGCTGGATTCTGATATATGGCGTCCTCCACTCTTAGGTCTTTTCTTTTCCAAGCCCATCATACTTTTTGAAAACAGTGGTTTTTTTTTTAATTTTGAAAATGTTCAAGTATACAGCAAAGTGTAGCGAAGCCACTATCTGATCTGAACCAGGCAAGTACCTAAAATTAGATGTCCTTCCATTACGAGAATGAAAGGGTAGCAGCTGACCTGTTCTTGTTATTCCTCATGAATTTTCTTATTTTTATGGATGTAGGAGTAATGCCTTTTCCCCTCTTTGGGGCACTTTATTTCATTAAAGTGCAAGGACCCATTCAAGTTCTCTCTGACCCCACCATTTGCACAAGATTGAAGTAATTCTGGGGATGGGTAAAGAAAAGGTGACCCCTTTACTGTTTTACAAAGGGGCCTCTGGTGTAAGTTATGCTCTTAGTATGACGGCAAAACTCACCTTTTACATTTTTTTCTGTATTTTGCATGAATGTGTATGCAGGTGTATGTGTCGGGGAGCACCAGACACCTGTGGAAACCAGGGATCGATGTCAGAGGTCGTCGTAAGTCATGATGTACCATGTTGTCTAAGACAGGATCTCTCGCTGAACCTGGAGATAGAGTCACTGATTTGGCTAGAGGGGTCCCAGCCTTTCAATGCGCTAGTTTTTACACACACCACCACGAATCGCAAGCAGTTCCACTTACCATGCTTCTCTAGCTGTGGAGTAGATGCCTTCCTGTGATTTATTACCGTTCACCTGCTGTCTCCAGAGTAGGGTGACATTACAGGAGCAGAGATGTTAGGAGTTTCTATCTCTGATTTGAGAAAAAAGAAAACGGTTTAAAGAAGTTTGAGTTTGGAGTTTGCCTTTTTTTTTATTTCTTTTTTCTTTTTAATGGCGATCTATCAGCCACTAAGAAGAAAGAAATAAGAGCATGCTGACTCTGCAGAGTGGAGGTGGAAGCGTTCACACATCACTGAAGATCAGTTCTGGCATCACTGCTGACTCCAGATCCTGGAAACAGAGCCAAGGACTGCCCCAAAACAGGGTCAAGAGCGAATCTCCCAAATATATTGTTCCATCATCTTTCGCAAAGTTCTCTCCTTAACAGTGGTGTCTAGAGAAACCCAGTGCACTGGAAACTCTTAGAAATCTACAAGGGTGACCCCAGCTAAGACTTCTAGTAGTGGGGGTATGGAGACTGAACTGGCCATCTCCTGTGACCTGGCAAGACTTCCAGTGGAGGCATTGGGACACCAACACAACCACAAAAACCTTTGACCTACAATTTGTCCTGCCTACAAGACAGAGGTGCTGGGGTAAAGGTGGCACAGAAATTGTGGGAGTGACCAACCAATGGCTGGTTCAGCTTGAGACCCATGCCATGAGAGGGAGTCCACCCCTGACCCTGCCTGGATGGCCAAGACCCAGAAGCAGGACAGCCCAGAGACCTAGGAGAGAACCAAACATGACTGGCAAAAAGGAAGGAAGGAAGGAAGGAAGGAAGGAAGGAAGGAAGGAAGGAAGGAAGGAAGGAAGGAAGGAAG
>JABTXL010012463.1:5889118-5911154 GCA_025134845.1 Neodon shergylaensis
CATGCACACATACACAATAAGAAGATGGGTGCATCTCCAGGGTCTAAACAGATAAGTGTAGTCTTCACCCTCACCAAGGAGACCTCCTTTTGCAACAGAGACCACTACCGAAAACCACCACTAATCAAAACGTGGAGTTGTGCAGCCTGGTTCCAGTGGACACATCTACAACACAACTCCTGCACATAAGGCTCAGGGATCATTTAGGAAGAGGGGGTGGAGAGACTGTAAGAGCCAAAGGATCTGTGAGTTTGCTGTAAGACTGTTTCCTAGAGATGTCAGAGGCTACACCCAGAAAGTCTCACCAGTGTGACTGGCCAGACATGAGCTGAACAAGGACCATAACATACTAAAGTGGATGGAGATCAGCCCCATGGGTCCTCAACCCCATACAAAATCACAGGCAACCAAAGGATGCTGACAGTGGGAGAGACAGTCTTCCCAAGGGAAGAGCTCACTGCTTGGTGTTCAATACCAAATGGTCAGCCCGAAAACATATATGCATATATACAGTAACATTACGTAAGCTGAGCAGGTTGTGTTTATGTATTTAGGAATACACATATATATGCATATGTATATATGTATGTATGTATGTGTGTGTGTAAAAACCATGAAAGAAAACAGCTATGAATTTGAAAGAGAACAAGAGGGGGGTACGTGGGAGAGTTTGGATGGACGAAAGGAAAGGGGAAATAATGTATTATATTTTAATCTCAAGAAATAAGAAAAGTATTTAAATAAAATATTAGGGTAATGTGTCTGTATGTGAATGCGTGTGTGTTGTGTTGTACATGTGTGTTTGAACTTTAAGTAGAACATTTCACCGCCCCACAGGCAGGACAAGGAATATATCCGTCATAATTTTTTGTAGTTTCATCGCGCACAACATGCCCATATTTCCAGGTCTAAAATTAAGAAGGTGTCTGTGAATGTTAAGTCAGGAAACCATGACAAGCATCTGTTGGTGGTTCAGTCACAGGCATTGAAGATGACCATTCTATGATGCCTCTTCCAGGGTGGCAGTAGAGCCATCATGTCTGCCTGGTGGAGCCTTGCTGCTGGGTGACCAGCACCCTTCTGGGGCCTGGGGGAAGGGGGGTGGAGTCTTGTCCAAGGCCGGTACAGAAGGAACGAAGTTGCAAGTGCAGGTACAAGGCAGGCCTCTGGGGCTCTGGGAACTCAGTGTGCTAGACCAGTGGTCCCATAAGCCTGTAGGATGGATTGCTACTCTAAGCGCTGCTGAGCACTCTGCCTGCGCCATCATGGGTAACGCTCCCTCCACCGCTCCCCGCACCGAGGCAGCAGAGATGACCCGAAATCCACGCTGCTCCTGCCCCCACGTGCCTCGCTGCCTGGCAAATGCTGACTACAGTGCTTCAGCTTCCCCATGGCTCTGTCCCCTGTGCCAGAAACCTTGGGGAATAGACAGGGATTTGGCAAGCTTCCTAGGAAACGGATGACGCCCCAGCGAGCATTGTGGGTAGCGTTCCCCAGTGTTGCCAGACACAGGCACGCATTGCTGTTTCTCGCTCTTCCTAGAGAAAAGGAGGGCCATTTTGGAGCAGCTTTTTAAAGCGGAACAGAGGGAAGCAACCCAAATTCCCTCCATGCTCAGAACTTCATAACGCGGGGAAGAATTCACTCCCCCAAAACTTCTTCTTGGGTGGGAAATAATGTAAAAGTGGCATCTAATTCCCCTGACTTCTCTAGGCGTAGCTGAGGCAGAAAACGGATCCGCTGCCTTATTGAACGCCATCATTAGTTCAAGGCGATCCTAAGCGTGCTTGTCTTCTTCTGCCTACCTGTGTATTACCCCTCTATCATTTTTGCTCCCTCTCTGACTCCTTTGATATGGTAATGATTTTGCACAAGAAAAGCCATTTTTATGTGATTGCTTAAGGAATTAAAGGTGAGAGAGAAGATACAGGGTGTTCACACACACACACACACACACAAAACCCTGACAGTTTGTCATTAACTTATAAGTTAGTGTAGTCCTTGGGGTGACAAAGCAAGCTAGCAGGCCAAAGGGAGCTGAAGGCTTGGACTGGCAGTGCCTATGGCAGGCGCAGGGGACAGTGTTACTAACCGACTGGCTTAGTGCTTGCCTACCAATGTGTGCTTGCTAGCGGATTGATTTCCCTCTGCCCTCCACAGACCCGGCTGCAGTTAAGCCTTGTGTCCTCCACGTGATGCTGAGCCGAATCAGATTTTCCTTTTAGTTGTTCGATCACATTTTCCTTCCTAGAGCTTAGAAGGCACACTTGGGACTGGATAGTAATTGCCTCCCCACACTGAACTGCTGATACCTTTATTGGATTGGCATAGGGTTTCAGAGGACTGTGTTTAACAGGCAGTGAGCCGCAGCAATGCAAACAGCTCCGGTGTTTAAACAAGCATCCATTAGGCCAGGAAACAAGACGATGCCAGCCCGGTTTGGTGCTCTGTAGTGCTGAGGGCTCCAGGTGAGCAGGGCAGCGGGGGCCCACATTGGAGCCAGACAGGATGGGTTCCAAGGAGAAACGCAGGATTCCCAGTGTCAGAGATGGAGCCCATTCTCTCTGGGTTTCTAGAAGAGGAAGGTGAAAGGGGAGGGGACCAGGAGTGTTGCGGCGAGGAACACATGCAAAACTCATTAATATCTCATTTGTTAGAATTGCCGTCTCCCCACAGATTGCCGTTAACATTGGCGGTGGCAATGAACGGACCCGAGGAGAGCAGCCCCCACCCCTGCGTTCTGCAAGCCCCAGCAAGCTCCCCCACGCTTGTTTTGCACCAAGGGAGTGGTGGTGTTGAATTTGTGAGGGAAGGCTGTGAGGAAAACCCCACAGGAGCAATAGCGAGCCGCCTGGGGGAGGGAGGCAGACAGAGAACTGCGGTTTGTAAATACGCGAAGTGGCCAGCTTCCAGTGTGCCAGCCAGAGTGGAGGGGGAACGGGAGCTGGCGAAGTAAACACATTGCAGCAAGCTTCAGCCTGGGCCATCCTGAAGCCCGGAAACTGGCAGTGGCGGTGGAGAGTGGGATGCGTGTGCCTGCTGAACTCCTGGTGGTCAGAAAGAAATGAGGGGCAAACTGGGTCGAAAGGGGGAAGAGAGGGGGCAACAGGATTCATCCAGAGAAAGTGTGAGAACCGTGTTCCCAGGTGCCTCAGTTGGGTAAGTGGAGACAAAGAAGACTCTATAGCAGACAGAAGATCTACTTTTGCCCTGTCTTCAGCTCTGACCAGACTTGGTCCCAGTTGGTCCAGTCTTGCTGAGGGGTAAGCACCCCACCCCAGTGGTAGCTCTGCCGGCATTTCCCAAGCTCAGTTCCTGCCCGGCACTCACAGGGGTGGCACCCCAGATGCCAGCTCTAGGACTGGGGCCTTAGGGATGGGAAGTTGGAACCAGGCACCTCAAATGGCAAGGTCCCTGCAAACCTTCCGTTCTGCTATAAAGTATCAGACGTTTCTGTCTATGTGGGTACAGCCACATCCCCCATCCTGTAAGAGGCAGTTGTGTATCAAGATGTACCAAAGTGCAAGAAACAGCCTGTAGCTTTCGATAGGAAAATGCCTTCAAATCGTTCCATTAATATTCTTTTAGACTATTTATTTCTGCCTTTTGTTTTTGAGAGGGTTTTGTTGTTGTTTTTTTGTTTTGTTTGTTTTGTTTTGTTTTTTTGAGATGAGGTTTCAGAGTAGCTTGGCTCAATATGTATCCAGAGATTCCCCTTGCACCACCTTGCCCAGTTTATGCAAGGCTAGGGAAGGAACACGGAGCTTCATCCGTCACTGTTAGACCAATGCTTTACCAACTGAGTTACATCCCACGGCTAGTGTTAGGGTCTGGAGCATCCTGGTTTGCTTTCTATCTCTGGGATAAGCAACTTGGGAAGGAAGATGTTCTTTTGAAAATCTTACCACACCACTTCCAGTTCCTGAGGAAGGGAAATCAGGGCAGGAACTCAAGGCAGGAACTGAAGCAGAGGCTGTAGCAAAACTGCACTGGCTTGCTCTCAGCCTGAGTCTAACAAACCCTGTCCAGGGATGGCTCCACCCACAGTGGGCTGGGCCCTCCCGCATCATTACTCAAGCAAGTACTCCATTGGTTTACCTACAAGCCAATCTGATGGAGGCGTTTTTTCTCAGTTGTGGTTCCCTCCTCCAAGGCGACTCCCGCTTGTGTCAAATTGACAAAAAAGAAAGGAACAAAACAAAGACAATAACTAGCATAAGGAAATCATATTTCTGTCTTGGACCCTCTGATATTGAAGTTCTGGTTCAAGCGCAATGCACACAGCCACAAAGGGGCACACACATAGACACTCAGCCCTTGTCCTAGCACCAACCAGGAAATAAAGGAATATAGTCATGTGACTGAGGTCATGTGGCTTGATAAGATCAGTTTCCAAATATGGTTTGTGAAAACAGTGAAGGACTTGGTCTGATCTGATTTAAAACAATATTTTTTAAGGATTTATTTATGTTACGTGTGGGTCTATGTGAATGTACACGGGCATACGTGTATACGTGTGCAGGCACCCTTGGAGGTCAGAAGAGCGTGTTAGAGCCCTGGGAGCTGGCAATTGGGACCCTTCTGACACGGGTGCTAGAAGCTGAGGTCTGAGGTCTGGTCCTGCACCAGAGCAATGAACACTTTTAACTGCTGAGCCATCTTCGCAGCTTTTTAGGATAATTCTCTACTAAAATATGGATTATTCATTAACTTTCAAAGAGAAAAAAGTTAATGCCATCGTTGTAAGCTGTTTGTGTTCCTTTGTGGGGATAAATAGCTTGACTCATACCGGTCGTTAGTTTGTTATCTACAGAGTGTCTGTAATGAGCATTTTAAAATTAATGTATTTGATAATCACAATCAAGTTTATTTGGGTCTTTTAAAAAAAAACAGTCAGGGCATGCAAATACTGCTGAGAAACAAATTTAACAAGGCTCTTTTCTTTTTCAGTGTGGTCCGTATGTTAAAAATGCTCAAATATGACCTTCTATATCTTAAACTACATTATTCTTTTGACAATGAAGCTTTGATGCAGTAAGTGAGGAACAGTCAGGAAATGGCTTTGTGACAGAAAAAAGATATACTTCCTGTTGTTTACATATAGACTTTACTGGGCTTAATTTCATCAAACAAACAAACAAAAGGAAGACCCAGTAGTGACAGCGAACAAGACTCCTAGGGTTTCACCTCTTGCAACAGGTCCTGGTGTGGGATGTAGCAGCCCTCACAAGATGCTAGCCAGGTCCTCCGGTCCTCCTTCTGTTTTATCCCTTCCGGTGGCATGGCCGAAACCCAAGTAGAGATTTGCAGTTCGCCATGCTGCCTCTCTAGGAAAGAGACGGTGAAAAGTTAACTTTCATGCAAACTTCCTACAAGACAAAAAAGCCGTGACATCTAAATTGCCCCTCTGAAGAAAGGGGGCTAGTGAGAGAGACAGCAGGATTGCAGCTCAAAATAAAATGGGATTTAATGTTTGGTTGGGGGAAAAAAGTGAATTTCTAGCTCCTTTCAGGCTTTTGCCATGAATAAAACTCAAAAATGAAATATCAGAAAATCCAAGATGAGATGGTACTTAGCTCCTTCATCTCCCTCCAGTCCCTCTGCCTTCGGAGAGGCGTATCTAAACCAGCCCAGATGGCTGCTCTATTTTTAAAGCGCTCCAGAGAAGGAGTCTCTTCCACCTCCTCAGTCACCCATCCCAGAATCTCTTGTTCCTCACTGCCAGAATATTTTTGAGAGCCCTCAGGGGGAAAAAAAGACAAACTGTCTTCGTATTGGGATCTTTTAGGATTTTTTACCCTATGGTACAGAGAAGGAAACCAAAGGTACAGGCAGTGTCTCTCTCTCTCTCCAGTGAGAAAGAGTTCTCTCTAATCTTAGGATTTCAGTCTTATGAAGGAGCTTTCTAGGGGTCATTCCAAAATTCTCTTGGGCTTGCGATATGTATAGCATTTTCATAAGGAGGAATTCTGAGTAAATATTCATGCATGGGGCGTAGGAGAACACGATCACATTTACACACACACACACACTCACACATGCACCCTACAGACTGGTCCACGAGACTGCTCATTCATTCATTTATTCCTTCATTCCCCAAATACTTCCTGGATACCACTCAGACGCTGGTTGCCTAAAACTCATACGTATAAGAAAGTAAAACAGGTCATTGTCACCGAGTCTGCACTCCTACGGTGAAGAGGATGATCCAAGGGGGAGGAAGACAAAGCAAGAAGATTATAAATTGTGACACGTGTTCCAATAAAGATAGAACAGAAGAAAGTCATAGAAAGAGGTAGGGAGTCAGGGTGGCCAGGACAGCTTCTTTTCTGGGGACAGCCTTGAGCTGTGCCAGCCTCTCAACACCTGGAGGGAACCAGAGGTCCACCTCTCTCTGCATCTCCAGTGCTGAGATTAAAGGTATGTGCCACCATGCCCAGCTCTATATTTTTCTTAGTGTTTAGTGTAGAGGATAGTCGAGAGGGTGGGAATTGCGGTGAATAGTCCAGTAACTGAGGTAGCGAGGAAGGCGGGATCACCTCTGAAAAGACGTGGAAACTCAGGGGAGTGATTGGTGGGAGGCGTGTACACGGGCCACACCCAGATACTCCCATTTTAACATTGTAACAAAATATAGCAAAACTTTCTTTTTTTCTTTTTAGAGTGATTTGCCTTAAATAGCTATTCCATGAATGGAGAATCTGTGTGACTCTCAGACTAAAGATGTTAATAAGAGGTAGGAAACCTTAATAGTGGACCATAGCATCAGAAGCAGTCTTAGAGGTCATTTTTCTCCTACCTTCCACCCAATTAAAAAAAAAAAACCTCTGCGAATCCCTGGCACAGGAACATGTAACCTGGATAGGAAAAGTTCAAGACACAGATGCTATTAGCCCCAAGAGGCGGCCGAATTCCCCTAATCAGGTGTTTTTGTTTTCCCAAGCTCTCCTGTAGATGGAGGATGGGTTCTTTCTCTTGTTACAGGAACCACTGATCTTAGTTTATGTAAGTGGACTGTATAGTGGACCTATACAGGTTAAACCAAGTTCTTTTCCCATTAGCGAAGGAGGAGCCGTAATAAAACCTTTTCCGTTCTGACTCTTCTTTCTCTGGTTGAATACCCTGGGCTCCTTTAGTTCTTCCTCCTGTGACCTATTCCCTGGGTGGCTTTTCGTGGCTCCTGATTCAGAGCTCAGCCTCCCAGAAGCCACTACGACAGAACACACATTCATCTCTCTGGATCTGGAGAACATGCTTTCGTTAATGCAGCCAGCAATGAAAAGAGAGTGGACTCGAAGGCAACCAGAATGCTGTGAGACAATTCTTGACTTAACCCCAAAACCTTTCAGTTGCACCCGGCAAATCTTTGTTGCTTCTGCTAACCTGTAGGAGACTGGTTTGGGAACTTTTGGAGACTCGCTGGCCATATTAAGAATCTGATAAGAGTTTTGGATTGCTTTCTGATCAAAACAAAAAATAAAAATTAAAAAAAAATATACACCCACAAAACTCTTAATCGCCAAGCCATTTTTCTAAGCCCACCTGCAAAACTGTATATACAGAGTTTTCAGAGGTCCTAAAGTCCATTTTTGTGTAAGCCTTCATTTTAAGAAGTCAGCTGTGCCAATATTCTATAATTCCAATTCTGTCACTCAAAGCTTTAGGTCTGCATATCCACAGGGGGTCCAGAACACTCTGGAAAATCCTGCCGGTTATAACCCAGCTACTAACCCAGGAGGGAAGTGGCAATGTCTTTAGCTCGGTTGGTGGTTGCTTTGCTTCTGTGACCTCACTGAGCCCCTACCACCACTGGCCACACCGGCCCAGCCTCACTTAGGAGGTATGTTAATCAGCATCCTGTATCATGATAACATACATGAGAAAAGGGCCCTCAAAGGAGAGAGGTTTGTTTTGCTTCACAGATATGGAGTTTCAGTTCATGTATCTCTGGTCCTGAGGTTTCGGACGTGTGACAGCATGGTGCAGCATTGCACCGTGCATGCCAAAGCCAAATTGCTCATCATATAGGAGACAGAGAGAAGAGAGGTGGGGGCCACTCCCAACATCTCACGGACCTAGCTTCGTCCCCATTAAGCTTCATTTCCTTACGTTCCAGTAGTGTCACAAGAGGGCTAGCCAAGCCTTTAGCACTTGTACTTTGGGAGACATTTAAGATGCAAACCTCGGCTCGGGAAGAATTCTCGGTTGGGAAGGTGTTTGATTGGCAAGCTTGAGAACTTGAGCTCAGTCTCTGGAACCCACACAAAAGCAAGGCACAATGGCACCCATCCGTCTTCCAGCCTTGAGAATGCAGGGATGAGCAGATACCTGGGGCTCACTAGACAGCCAGCCTGGCCTAGTGGTGAGTCAGGCCAGCAGGGTTCTAGTTCAGAAGGCAAGGTAGAAGGTGCCTGAGGAGCATCCCTCAAGCTGGCCTCTATATGAACACACACACATACACACACACACATACACACTCCAACCCATGAAGGGAGGCTAATGAAAGTTAAAGATACCAACAAGAGAGCATGGCAGAAGAGTGTAAGGTTAGGACTGGCATAGTGTAAATTTTGCCAGTGACAGCGTTGAGTTGTTGGTGGCCTTCTCTGCTGTTAAGAGTTGAGGCTAGGTTGCGCTAGAAAGGTCACGGCTTTCCAGATGCTAGCGAGCAAGTTGGGCTTCCTGGGAAGTGTGTGATTCTGTTGGTGACTGTTCAGTGATGTCCCTAGAAAGTCCTGCATGATCCATCACCCCGGTGTCCTTCATGGGTGGCTTGCCGAGTGCAATGTCATTCTCTTTGGAGTTGGGATCATTGGATTAGTGGCCAGTGTACAGTTAGATCTCAGCAAATCAAACAGCTGTAGAATGGTTTTGTGGACACCTGAGGAAGCTATTCATCCTGACAGGACATTCACTCACGGATATAGCTCTTCCTCCTGCGTCCTAGGAGGGAGTGCTGTTTGGTGGGAGGAGGGATGCCGGTCCTCACTTCCGTTCTGACTTAGGAACCAAGCTGTCACTGGGGAATGAGAAATGCGTTGCACTCTCAAGTGGAGAGGCCTATGATGGGAAAGCATGGACCTTGGAATTCAAATCTCAGCTCAGCATCATAGTTTCTGTGATGCTGTGTACTTTATTTAGTCTGCCCCAGTTCCAAGCTCCTCGTTTGAATAAATGATGCTTATTAACTTATCTCAGACATTGGCGTGGGAATAAAAGCTCTTGACTTTGCCTTGTATATGCAGAATTCATACATTCTTTCTTTCTCTTAGTCTGTCTATCCTGTAAAATGTTGAGTGATGGTAACTTAAGAGCCAAATTTGTTGAGCATCTGAGTTATGGCTCATTTGACACGGCCCTGCTCTCAGTATTACTTTGGGGTTTCACCAAAGTTTGATTCTGAAAGAATTCTGTACCCATCCTCCCTGTCTCACCAGTCCCACCCTCCCCCCCCCCCAATGTATTTAAGATGAAGAAGAGGTCAGGATTTGTCCATGATAAAGCCAAGCTCCATTCAAAGTGGCTTATTCCTTCAAAGGCTACCTAAATACTGTTCAGTCTCCAGTTCGACAAGGTATGTGAGGCAAACACTCACAGCCTTCTAAGATGAAGCATTGCAGGAATCTATCAGTTCCTGGATCCCCCTCTGTAATGGTTGGAAGGGAGGGACATTTGGGAGTTGACCCTTGCTTAAGGTACTGGCGTAGAACATAATGGGGAAGACACACACTGCCTATGCAAGGTCCGCGAGGCTCTCTGAAAATAGACGCAGGCCCACTAACCTTGTCACTCTGAGTCACTGCTTGTTGACCAGGCCTGGCCCACTCTCTTTGCTAATACGGAAACTGGTTTGATTAACTCAGAACATTTCGCAACAAGAATGTGTTTCCAAAGAGGAGCTTTCCCCCCCTCTTCCAGCTTGCTGACGTTCCCAGAGCAGCTAACGCAGGCTGTGTTAACGCATTGCTGTTGCCAGCTGACAATTGCCGTGTTTTCCTGGTCACGCTCTCAGACCTTTCCCCTTGCTCCTCGACAGTTGAGACCAGAGTCATCAACTTCGCAGAATGATTCTGCAGCGTGGAGTCATCCGCGTGTCTTTGTAATCCGGGAGGCTGTGGCCTCTTTGGGGTGAATATAAGCCTCGCAGTTGACTGAAGGTCACTGAACGCTTTCGGATTTATTACATATGTACTTGCTTCTCGGCCTACAGTTTTGAGCAAGTCTGTGGTCAAGTCTGTAAACCTGAGTTTGGTATTCATATTGGCTCAGCTCAATTGAACCCAAAATATGTGCAAATTGGGGTATTAGCGCCAGGCTTGGATCTCTTTGTCTGGGAACCCGTGTCTCTCTGCAGCTGATACTCACGGGCAGTGCTGGAGAAAGAACGCCTTTGACTCCATTCCAGCGTGTTTCATTTTCCTTTTTAATTGATTTTGCTCCCATCTATAATTTCCTCATCCGATCCACTGTGAATTTCCCTCACGTCGCCACCCGCATTCGCTGAGCTTCGGTTCTGTTAGGCATTTTGCGGTCCCCTCGTTCCCTGCCTGTCCTTAGTTCAGAGGAGACCTCAGCTCAGGTGGGGAGCAATCTGCCACCTTTATGAGATTTACTGTCGTCGTTTCCCTCTCCCTCCCTCCCCACTCCTGTCACACAATATGGTTCCTTGTGAATTAAAATCCTGGGCACAGGCACCGGAGGCCTGGGCACGCTGGAGTGCACAATACCGTTCCTGCCCCCCTCTGTACCATGTTCTTCAGGTGGGCGCAGCCTTATTCATCTCTGCAGCCCCAGCGTCTCACAGGGGGCCCAGCGCATGAATGATGTTCCAAGCGTTTCCACGGAAGGAGTGAATTAATTTTTGCAAAGCCCTTTATAATTTATAAAGATACTCCACACAGCCGCGTGGGGTGATGGTTTTTAAGGGCTTGCCCAAACCATTTCCTCCCTCCTTTCTTTATGCTTGTGAAATTGCTTTGGAATTTGGGAACACTAATACTTTTAGTAAATGTCTTTCATGAGAAGCCAAAATCTAAATACTTTTTTCTTTTTTTCAATATGAGGGGCTGTGGGAGAGGGAGTGGAGAGAAGGCATTTGTTACTCATTTTGTTGTTGCTGTTGCTTTCTTGTGTCCAGAGGTTTTGGGGTGGGGGTGGGCTTTGTCCTGTTTTATTTTGTTTTCTTTGCAATGGCCCTTTTGGAGTGCTTGCCTCCTCTTTCACTGGGACGGAGGTTATTTTTTCCTTATTTATTTATCTTTACAAAAGCTGTGGTGGTGTTTAGAAGTGGGCAAGTCAGTGGGCTGTGGGAGAAAGGCTTTGTTTGGGATTGGTGTTTTGACTTGGCCAGTGGTCAAGGTTGTGCCGCTTTAACCAAATCATCTACACCGTGTCTGTATCAGCAGCAGCGGGCCTGAGCGTCCAGGCTGCACCTGCGAGGCCTTGGGAAGGACTTCAGCCCTCATTTGATACCAAAGGCAGTGGAGATGCTGACCCCATAAGGTTCCTTGGCTCTGTAGCTTTCATCAATATCGCATACTTACCTGTCAGAGAGCTGAACAGGGCTCGGTTCCTAGCGGCCTTTCCTAACCGGTTTCATCCATCCCTGCCTATCACTTTCTCTCTAAGTTCTTTCCAAGAAACTCAAGTGTGAACGTCCGAGAACAATTGTATTACTCCTTTTCTAAAACCCTCCTGGAGGGCTGCGGGTGTGGAAGCATGTCCTTAGCATCTGTGAGGCCTGGGTTCCATCTGGGTATCCAAACAACAGCAAAATCTTATTGGTGCTTGGGATCAAGTCCAAAGTACAGAAAAGCAGACGTATATAGAACCTTGAAAATCAGGGAGATTTTTGATATTTGCAGGTAGAACAATAGGCAAACTCATGATTATAACTGAGAGAGGAAGAGAGAGAGACCATGTAGATGAAAATCAAACCCAGAGCATGCAAACGGGACAGTTGTTGACATATGGCCTCAGCCTTACATGCTTCAGAGACTGGGATGTCTGCCCCTTGGTTCTTAGAAACAGGGAATTGAGTGTGTTTCTTTGCATGCCCCAATTCTGCCTGGAGTGGGCATAAGACAAATCTTCTAGTAAGGGCTGTGATTCAAAGTATATATTACGTTGACTTACCGCCTAGATTATCATAGAGGTCAGGAAACATATTGCTCGTAAGTGAGACGAACAGTCATTTGGAAATGCTCATTCCGGCCTTCACATGGGATGACCTTGGCCGACTGCAGATTTGTGCTCTGTGGCTATATGAGTTCCTAGAGCTACCATAACAAGGTGCCATAGCCAGTGTGGGTTAGAAAACCTTGAAAGTGTGTTTCCTCACAGCCCTGGGTGTTGGGAAAGCCGGGGACCGAGCAGGGCAAACGCCCGCTAAGATTCCTTTGTTGCAGGCATGAATTCCTCCATGATCCTTAGTGTCCTCCTGGAGTTCGCCAGTGGTCTCTAGCATGCTTGATTTGTAACTGTAGCCTGCAGTTGCCGGCTCTGCTGTCCTGTGGCATTCTCCCTGTGTGTTGCCTGTGTTTACATGACCACTTGCTTGTAAGACGAACAAGCTGTCATGGCTTGGGGCTCATTCTGCACCCGTGTGATTTCATCCTAACTGATTTCATCTGCAGAGACCACATTTTAAAAAAAAAAGGAAAAAGAAAGAAAGAAAGCCATATTCTGAGGTATAGGATAGGAGCTCAACATATTTTGGATGAGGGACAAAGCTCACCCCTCAGCAGTGGTTCTGCCTCTGTTTTCAGCCTTCAAGAGGTGTTGCTGCTTCCTTGTGATGGACCAGTGCTATAGGACAAGCTCCTATGTCCTCCTCTTCCACGGTACGCTTCTGGAAGTGATGACCTTGACCCAAGGTCACTGAGAGAAATGGAAACTGCAAGCCATACTGTTCCTTCTCTTTCCAAAGAATCTCGCCCCCACATTTGGTCTTCTAATCGTTCTTTCTGATAGCTTTGATGTGCTATTCTTTATTATCTCAAAAACAAAGACCTTCATGGGATGCACAATGACACAGCCGCAAAGGGAAGCGGTATGTCAGTTTCTCAAAAAAGTTAAAAATAGAATTACCATATGTCCTAGAAATCCCACTGCCCAGTGTTCACCTGAAAGAATGGAAACAGGGCCTTGGCCAGGTATCTGTTCTCCTGTGCTCATTATCAGCATTGTTGACTCCAGGAAAGGGTCAAACGCCCATCAGTAGGTAGATGGAGATGCCAGGAGAGGCCTCTACAGTGGTTTGGTCCACTTGTGCCACTGCGATGGAGTACCACAGGCTGGGTAGCTTAGAAACAATGGGGATGCATTTCTATTTTAGAAGCTAGAAGGTTCAAAACTCAAAGCAAGAGCAGACTCATTGCCCAGGGAGAACCTGTATCCAAACAGATAAGTCGTATTTGTTGTCTAGGTTTTCTGGGGTTGTGGATTGTAGGTTGTTTTTTCCTTGCTTTATGTCTAAAAGCCACTTATGAGTGAGGACATATTATATTTGCCTTTCTGGATCTGGGTTACCTCACTCAATATGTTTTTTTTTTCTAGTTCCATCCATTTGCCTGCAAATTTCAAAATGCCATTATTTTTCACCACTGAGTAGTACTCTGTTGTGTAAATAAAAAGCTCAGGTGGGCACCAGTGGCTAGTGACCGAGGCATCAAGACAGGTGAAAAACATCTCATCTTCTCATACAACTGCTCATAAACAGCACAGCTTCTAAGAGCAGCTTAGACACATCACACCTGGAAGGTTAGGGTTAGGGATTCAGAAGGAGATGCAGGGTCTCAAGGTCCTCCACTGGGACTGGCAGGTAGGGCAGGTAGTCTGGCTAGAGACCCCAAGGATCCCCGTTTCTGCTTCTCCCTGCTGGGATGACGTGTATACACCACACCTGGCTTTGTTTATGGGCGTTCTGGTACCCTGGACTTGAGTTCTCGTGCTTGTAAGTCAAACATTTGTCCACTGTGCCATCTCCTTAGCCTTGATGTTTTTCTTTGGTCTCTCACCGACACATCACATCCCTTTGCTGACTCCTCTTATCTAAGCAATGATGCCCATTTCCCATCATGCACTTGTCTCTGGTATTCTTGCGCCTACTTTGTTTAGGCCACCTTATATGTTTGATGGGTAACCCTCAAGAACTCACTAGCTCATTTCTAGGGCCACATCTTCAAAAGTGAGGGAACACTGTGTTGGTATCTGCCACCCCTCCCAAACACTGTGATGGACCGAACAAGGCCGTCAGTCCCTGCTTTCTTGGGGCCAGTGTATGGATAACTTCATGGTCTTGCTTATTGTAGCTGTGTTTGCTTTTTATTTTGGGCTTTCGTATTGTTTGTTTTAGACAGAGTTTCATGCAACCCAGCCTGGCCTTGAACTCACTGTGTTGCTTAGGATGCCCTGGAACTTGTGATCCTCCAGGGTGTAGGAATTAGATCATGCCTGCTTTAAGAGATGCTGGATCTCCCACCCAGGACCTCATACATACAAAATAAGCACCCTATCACCCGAGCCACATTCCTAGCTTTTTAGTTTAGCAACTATATATATATATATATATATATATATATAAATGCCTGTTGACTATTATGTGTCCCTGCTCATTAAATATGGATGCAGACAGAGTAACCTCTGTGCAGGCAGAGTGTTGCCTCAGTGCTTGTCTGGAGATGAGCAGAGATACCTTCGAGGCCATCTTCTCGGTCTTCTCCTGGACATGGTGAGGGGTCACCCACAAATATTCCCATTTTCAAATTAAGAGACTGAAGTCCAGAAAAGTTTCCCAAAGGGAGCTAGGGGTGGCAGAGCTGCCAAGGGTCTCCAGCCCGAGTGCACAGCAGCCAATCAAAGCTGTAACAAAGCTCCTCGGGCTTAATATCAAAAAGAAATTGCTAACTGTGATTCAACGCTCACTTCGCATAATGCGTCTCTGTGACACTTCATAGTAATGAGATAATTACCATGGGTACAGTATTAGCGTATACATATTCCGATAAGTTACAGCTGCGGGAAATCAGTAATGGCCATTAATCAGCCCGTGTTCATTCTTCCCCAGTCTCAGGCTGGAAGTCAAACTGCAGACTTCCAGCGAGCCCAAGACGGATGCTATCGGCGTCATTTCTGCCATTTTAGATGAAGAGTTTATGAATACAATAGACGCTCCCTAATTCAAACTAATTTGGGGAAAAAGCTTCCTAAATTGAGAAAAATTGGAATTGAAGTATCATGGTAAATATATATCGAGTGTGATATATTCTAGTATCAAGTGCAATTCAGACTGTTAGTAAATAAACACCCTTGGGGAACTACTCTAATATACGGGAAGAATTTAGGATGTGTGTATCAATTGTTTATTTAAATCTGAGTCTCTGGAGTCCTTGAGTCTTTGAGACTCGTTTCTATCTTAAGTAGGTTAAGCATTTCCCTCATCGTCTTTATTAGACCAATCCTTTTACATGGTAAGCTCTTTGTGGGAAGGGAGAAATATAGGGTTGGCCCTCTGCCAAGTTAGAGCTAGACGCAGTATTATCAGAGTTGAACTTAGCTAGGTGTTATGCATAGCATAACATGATGCTTATACGTAGCAACAGATGTGGTTGGTTTGCTTGCTTGTTTGAGGCAGGATCTCATTGTGTAGCCCAGGCTAGCCTCTGACTTGTATGTCTGCCTCGGTCTCCCGAATGCTGGGGTGATAGGCGGTATGTGCCACCACTCTGACCTGATCTTTTATATATATATATATATCCGAAGTGCTAGGGATCAAACCCTAGACCTTGTACGTGTTTTATTCCACACTGAGCCATATCCTAGGCCCTTGCCATCCTCTTCTAACCTCGCTGATATCTAGCTATCTAAACATATAGGTCCAGAGCCTTCTTATCACTTAAAGGCAATTTATTTAAAACGTTAAATGGAGAGAGAGGAACTGTGTACAGTTCTGTCGGTTCTCTGAGCTGCAGCTGCCAGTCAGTGCAACAGTGTCACCCATGGCAGGACCTCTTCAACCCTCGTGAACAAAGTAAGAGTTACCAGCAGGCCGCAGAGTCCTTTGACATCTGAGCCCAGTACAGCTTTCAAATCCTCTGTACCCAGCTCGGCACCTGATACCAGGTGTGCCATCAGGGGGAAAAGATAATCTACTTTTAAATTAATCATGTAATTTACACACTTGGCTTACTTGCGGGATTTTTGAAGATACTTGTAATTAAGACTCAAGTATAATTTTTCTCCCCAATATGCTAAAAAACACCTCTGCAGATGAGCCCGTGGCTGCTTGCTTTATACCACGAAGATCTTAGCAAGCGTGGACCTGCCAAGTTCAAGTGTGCAGTTGGATTCACAGTGCCTTCCAGGATGGTTAGGAAAGTAAGCTATTGATATGGCTCCAGGGCCCGAGGAGAGCCTCTGGAAGCAGGGACAGCTCTCAGAGAGCACGTACCACAGCCCTCTCACTTTGTGTAGAGGAAGGAAGCAGAGGTCTGCAGGGGTCACATAGCTGCTGCCTAGTCGCATAATTAAGTTGGTTTAGTGGCTGGGCTATAGAGCGATTTGGAAAACACCACATGCGTATTTTTGCTTTTCAAGTTCCTGGCCTTCTGTGTTGTGTACACTCGGGGTATTTTTAAATACTGATAACCACGTGGATGCAGACCTCATTTAGTTCAATCTGGCAGTGTGGGAAGTCGCCAGTGAAATCCATTCCGTTGCCTTGCCTAGTGGCTTTGTGATCAGTTCGTTTGATTTATGGTGCTGCATTGGACAAAAGGTGGCAAAATATTCACTGTGCCTTTTTAAAAAAAAAAACTCCTTTCTTTCCCATTCAAACAACTCCAAAAGTATCTCTCAAATCATCATCTGTTGTTACAATTTTTTTTGAAACTTCTGAAGTGAGAGTGAGATGGGAAATAAAATCTGTCCCCGGGGAGTTTTACGAGAGCTGTAACTGTGCACAAGTAGGGAGTTATAGGGAATCCTATGCAAACTCGACTGTAGCATTCTAGTGGAAACTGCATAAATGAGGCCTGGTCGGCTAGGTTAGAGGTAAAACCACGGGCCTGCTTGGCTTGGCATTACGGTTTTTACAGGACATCGACCGCGTGCCACACTCTGTGCAGAAAGTTGACAAACTGTGACCTATGGTTAGCCCTGTGATTTCCCTCTGGGGCTGTTGTGCTGGAGTGGAGAACCCTTTCTTTTTCTGCCTCAGTTTCCCCTCTGTTGTGTCCCTCTGAGGTCAGGTGTCACTGGGAAGGAACATTCACTCACTCTCAGGGGATAAGGGATACTCTTCAGGGCCTCTTAAGCATAGCAGATCCACCTCTGCCTGCTCTGAGGGTTGGTCAGGGTTAGAACATTAAAGACAGAATGGGGATTACTATTGTAATTTTTATTGTAATATTTATAATACTATATAATATAATATAATATAATATAATATAATATAATATAATATAATATAATATAATATTGGTATGTGTGTGTGTGTGTGCACCCCCATATGCCACAACTCACATGTCCACTATGGGCAGCTGGTTACTCTCACTCCTATGTGGGTTCCATGAATCAAACTCAGGTTTTCAGGCTTGGTAGCGAATGCCCTAGCCTGATGATGCTCCATCTTCCCAGCCCTAGCCTGATGCTCCGTCTTCCCAGCCCTAGCCTGATGATGCTCCATCTTTCCAACCCTCTTAAGCTGTTTTTGTGCCATAAACTTCATCAAAGCAACGAGAGAAGTAATGAATCCAGGGAAACAGACGCTTTTAAAAGTAAAACATTGTTAAACTTGGATAAAATAGTAATTGTCAACTGTTTTGCTTTTAAGGTCAACTCTGTATCCTGTTGATTTATAACTTGAGAATACCTTTAGACGTTTCTCTAATCTGCTATGCAAGAGTGGTGTTGGATTCTGTATGAGCTGAATCATGTCTTCCCCCAAATTCAGAGGCCGAAGCCCAAAGAGATTGGCCAGGTGTGAGGGCAAGGCCATTTAAGCTGCAGCCAAGCCCTTAAGGTGGGCCCTCAACAAATATGACCCCTGTCATTGCAAGAAGAGAAATTGGGGGCCAGGCGGTGGTGGCACACGCCTTTAATCCCAGCCCTTGGTAGGCAGAGGCAGGCGGATCTCTGTGAGTTTGAGGCCAGCCTGGTCTACAAGAGCTAGTTCCAGGACAGGCTCCAAAGCCACAGAAAAACCCTGTCTCGAAAAACAAAAAAAAAAAAAAAAAAAAAAAAAAGAAGAAGAAGAAGAAGAGGAGAAATTGGACACACACACAAAGAATATGTGGCCTCGCAGAGGAGAGACCATGTGAGGACAGAGGGGAAATGTGGCCCTCTGTATACTAGAGAGAGGCATGTCAGAGAGACCAGTCCTGTTGGCCTCTTTTTTGTTTGTTTGTTTGTTTTTGGTTTTGGTTTTTCGAGACAGGGTTTCTCTGTGGTTTTGGAGCCCGTCCTGGAACTAGCTCTTGTAGACCAGGCTGGTCTCGAACTCACAGAGATCCGACTGTCTCTGCCTCCCAAGTGCTGGGATTAAAGGTGTGCGCCACCACCACCCGGCCCTGTTGGCCTCTTGATCTCAGACTCCAGCTGCCAGAACGGTGAAGCTTGGGTTTGTTTTGTTTTAGTCACTATCTTGGTCAGCATGCTATCCCATGGCAGACACCTGAGAAAAATCAATTTAGAATAAGGAAGGATTGATTTTTGGATTGTGTTTTCAGCGGTATTAACTTGGCGCCATTGTTTGGGCCCGTGGTGACATAAGACATCATGTAGGAAGGTGTAGGAGGGGGGGCTTGCTTCGTGCCTGCCGTGAAGCAAGGAGAGGGGCCAGGGGAGAAAACTAGTGCTTCCTCTAGATCAGTTCTACCTCCTGATGGTCCCTCTGCCTCCTAATCCTGTTTCAGGCTGGGGACCAGGACTTTAGCCTATGGGCCTTTGGGGTGACACTCCACACTAATCTATAGAAGGCAGCCAGTCTGCTATCTTGATATACAAACCCGAGTAAGGCAGGACGGACCACTGTGAAGATTCACTTTGGGTTACTTATTGTACACTTTTATCACTATCAGATCAGAAATTAACATCACAAGTAACGATTTCTTCCCCTAATGTCTTCTGAATCAACCCACACTCCCCGACACAGGTCAGTTCTTCATGGTTCCTGTAGCTCCTGCCTCTTTCCCCAAGTTCTCTTCTCCTCGTCACTGTGGCTAAAGACAGACAGAAGTGCTTGAGGTCTTGCTCACAAATGCCTTTCCTTCTTTCCTGAACAAAGATGTGTTCCCACCCACCAACTGAACCATTGCTCCCTGACTACAAACACCTCAAATTCTAGGTTGTGTGTAGATTCCCTTGGGAAGCCTTTCCTCCGTAGACCAAGAGTCATGCAAACTCCAAACTACACTGTTGCCTGCTTCTCTGTCGCCTCCATCCTGAACGTCGTTGAGATCAGATACATGCCCGCTCCTCCACTCCAGAGTGTCCTTCCTGCCCAACGCAGAACTCGTGCCCAGCTAAACCAAAGTCCGGACAAGGTTGTGCAAGAGGGTCCTTTATAGTAGTTATTAAGAGCTTGACCTAACTAAGACCCGGAGAGGACAGGCGTAGGCATGAATCAAATTGTTAGCCTTGTCCGCCAAGGCTGTCATGGCAAAATATAATATACTAGGCTGCTTAAGCGCCAGAAATTTACTCTCTCCCAGGTCTAGAGGACGGAACTGCAACTCAAGGTCGGAGCAAGGTTGGTGTCTTCTGAGCCCTTGCTGTGGTCTAAGTGTCTTCTAGAACTCAGTGCTGAGACTGTGTCCCCGTGTGCTGTTGATGCTTATCAGTGGGGTCTCTGGAGTTGAGTAAGTCACTCTGCCTGGGATTGGTGTAGACTAAAAGATTAAAGTTGTTCTTTTTTGCTTTTCTGCCATGCCGGAGACCCAGATGACACCATTCCCTAGGAACAGGGCTCACCAGACCCTGACCCTTCCAGTCTCTTGATCTTCCACTTCCCAGCATTCAAGACTGTGACAAATATATTCCTTTTAATAAATCATCTGGTCTCTGGCATTTTGTTGCAATAGTGCAAGTGGACTAAGGCAGCTACCTCTCTAGGGCTGGCAGGGGATCGTTTCTCTGTGTCCTCATGTGTCCTTTCTGTGTCCCCACATGTTCTTCCCTCTGTGATCTGTGCCCTAATTTGTAAGGACACACAGTCACCACCACCCTAGAGACCTTATTTTACCTTAGTGGCCTTAAAAAAGTCTCCAGATATAGTCACATCTTAGTTCTGGTGACTGGGGCTTAGACATATGGATTGGTAAGTGGGGAGGGGGGGCACTGTTGTCCTGTAACATTGGCCATGAGCAATAGGCTCAGATTTTTACCATTCCTGTATAGCCCTAGTATGGATGTAGGTGACTCCCTGGTGGCTCTTCTCTGGAAATTCCTTTGACGTGAAAATTCCTTAAGAGGTGCGCGTTTTCCTCAGAACAAGATCGTTTGGAACTGAGTATTGTTTTCAGCAGTTGGTGCGGGCTATCACATTAGGAAGTCCACACCCCAAAGTCCTATAGAACTGAAATAATGACGTCACTTCCCAGTTCACTGGCTGTGTTACCAATGCTCTTGGACATTCCTCCTCAGGGCTGCCGATCCTTGGATCAGCCAGGAAATTCAGCACTGGCCCATTCAGCTCCTACCCCAGGAGATTTAGTACTGGATTCAGAGGTTTCTCACTGGCCTTCTGTGCTCATTCTCTGGAACACAGAAAATTGTCATGGCGCTTTAGAGTGGCCATAGAGGGACTCCGACTTTCGCATCTTAAAGGCTGATAAAGGGTCCCTGTGGGCTCAGGCTTGGCCACTCCCCTTGCATAAATGAAATAGTGCTCGCATAAGTCAGTGAGGTTGTGGAAAAGAAACCGTGTGCCTAAATGACTCTGACTGTTGCTATAACAACAGTACCTCTGTCTAATTTCTTCTGAAAAATGAATTTCAGCTGGGATGAAGCTGAGCAGCCTCTCCCCCACACGGGAAGGCTCAGCTGGCAGACTCCAGACTGCCGCTGCTGCCTCTGCTGCTGCTGGGTTGAATGTTGGTGTGCTGCCATCCGGCTGGGCATTTCAGCCTTCATATTTGCCCATTTAAGAACGTGCGTCATATGGCGCGTGTATGTGGCCATCTTACCCTTCCCAGGGCAATTCACTCAGAGAAATCCTCCTGGCCTGCCTTGTGTCCCGTGGGTGGAGAAAGGCTAAAGAATTGGTGGTTAGGGGGCTTGCTTGAGTAAGCCCACGGACCCACATTTGGTCTCCAGCACCCATGTGAAAATCTTGGCTCTGCTCATCAGTAATCCAAATGTTCAGAGGTGGAAACCGGAAGACACCCATCCCCCTGCCTCCTTCCCCTGAACTTGCAGGGCCAGTCTGTCTAGCAGAATCACCCAGCTCCAGATTCAGTGAGAGACTCAGAAAAAAAAAAAAAAAAGCAGAGAGGGATAGAGACTAACAACCGACGTCAACATGCCTCTGCATGCATGTGCAGGCCCATGTACATACATGTACACACGGAAAGACACAGCCGTAAAGAAAGCCCAGGGCCTCAGCCTTCATATCTGGAGTGAAATGGAGGCCCGGGAGTCAGGTGCTGTCTAGAAATAAGAATCATGTTGTTGGTTTGCTTACTGGCATAGGTTTATGGGTGAGGGGGAGAATATGAGACTCTCTGTGCCCTCATCGGGAGTCGGATGCGGGGGGGGGGGGGGGGGGGGGGGGGGGGCACTCACTGTGTGATACAATGAAAGCTCACTAGGAAATGGAGCTCTTGACCTCTTTGAGGGAAACCAGAGGATTTTTTTTATAGACCTATTTCAATACTTTTGCATTCCAAAGGGAGATGAATGTGTGCTGGGTTTTATTCAAAAGCGTCTCCTCACATCTGGAAGCTCTGGGCTATTTGCATCTCCTAAGCTGGTGCATGACTTCAGAGCTGGAGAGAGAGAGAGAGAGAGAGAGAGAGAGAGAGAGAGAGAGAGAGAG
>JABTXL010012463.1:5911164-5930864 GCA_025134845.1 Neodon shergylaensis
GAGAGAGAGAGAGAGAGAGAGAGAGAGAGAGAGAGAGAGAGAGAGAGAGAAGATTTCGTGAAGGGGCTAAAAACAAAAGTGAGAATTCCTCGTTGAGAAAGAGGACATTTTGAGTAAACAGAGGAATAAAAATATTCTTGGGTCCTACCCAAGGGAAGAAAAGCACAGACCCTCTGAGCAGTGCGTCTCCTCCTCCCTCATCCTTCCCAGAAAACAAACAAACGGAACCTTCGACCTGGCCCTGGCTTGCCGCACCTTGGCCCTCCTTGCTTGTGGGAGTCTCCAGCAGGGAATGACACAGATCGTGTCTCCTCTTTTCATTTGTCCCCTTCCTTCCTGATGGCTCTTCCTTCTCCCTCACCTCCCTCCTTTGTTTCTGTTCAGCTATAAATAAAATCCCATTAGAAAATTCAGAAAGTAACACAAGGTCATGCCTACAGGTATGTGTGTTTGAATAGAAAATGTATGCCTGACTTCTGGTAAGAACTGCTGGGAGAGGCTCCTAAGGATAGTGTTTTTAAAAGTGAATGTGGTGTGTGTGTGTGTGCGCGCGCGTGCGTGAGTGTGTGCGTGTGTGTGTGTGTGGTTGCGCGCGAGCGTGCGTGAGTGTGTGTGTGCGTGCGTGTGCGTGTGTGTGTGTGCGCGCGAGCGTGCGTGAGTGTGCGTGTGCGTGCGCGTGCGTGTGTGTGTGTGCGCGCGCGTGTGCGTGAGTGTGTGCGTGCGTGAGTGTGTGCGTGTGCGTGTGTGTGTGCGTGTGCGTGCGTGTGTGTGTGTGTGCGCGCGAGCATGCGTGAGTGTGTGCGTGTGTGCGTGTGCGTGCGTGTGTGTGTGTGTGTGTGTGTGTACATGAAGACAGAGCCCTTCTAGGTGCTGACTGGGTTATGACAGCAGCTGCTGGTCCCTGTGGAGCTTTTCCTAAGGAAGCTATTGAGAGCAGGAAGCCGCTGGATGCACAGACCCATTCCCTGCTGATGGGGCCCAGCTGCCGCCCATCATCATCACTCCTCAAACACGTGATAAACCTGTGGTACCGCTGTAGATAGTATTGGCCCTGGGCGGGGTTCCACGCCCACAATTCTGTGGATAGTTCTGGCCCTGGGCTGGGGTTCCACGCCTGCAGTGCTGTAGATAGTTCTGGCCCCTGGACTGGGGTTCCATGCCTACAGGCCTCTCATGGGGTTCTCTGATATTGTTGATACCCACTAAGGGCAAAATCTAGTAGCATCTATTTACTTTCAAATGTTTTATTTCCTTCTTCTCTATGGCTGAAAAATACCCATATTCATTCTCATATTCTCTCTCTCTCTCTCTCTCTCTCTCTCTCTCTCTCTCTCTCTCTCTCATATATGTGTGTGTTGTAGTGTATATGCCATGCATCTGTGCTACAGCAGACATGTGGAGATCAGTGGATGATGATCTCTGGGCGCCTTCTCTCTCTTTCCACCATGTAGGTCCTGGGAATCAACTTAAGTTGTCAGGCTTACAATAGGAATTTTTTTACCCACTGAGTCATCTAACCAGCCCGATAGCACATTTTTTTTAAAATCTATTTCTCAGTTGAAGGGTTGTTTCCATATCACAGTGTTGTGGATAACCTGCAATTAACAATGATGTGTAGGTATCTGTTATTCTTACCACTGTGGATCTGGGACACACAATTCACTCACGGGCACACACCGTTCTGTCCCTCTCAACCTCTGGTTTTCTCCCCTCTCGCTTCCTCTGCCCCATCTATATCCTGTAATTTAACATGAACACCAGCTATCAAGCCACACTGCAGAGAGGAGGCCATCTCTAGAGCATTCTGGAAGGGGAATTATTGTCTCCAGAGCACTTGACACCTGATAGCAGCCCATATTGTCACAGGCATTAGCTGAACGGCACACTTCAGCTCCTGGCAGCTCAGCTCCCCTTAACAGGAGAAAACATCTCTATGGAAGCTCGGTAACATGGAAACAAAAGGGCTAAGCCTCGCTAATGCTTCCGTGCTTGTTCACGAGAGCACAGTGTACCAAGAGGTTTTCCGCTCTGGCAAGCAAGAGGGCCGGAATCTTGTTGAGATAGGCAATTGGAGCTGAGATTGACCTGAGTCCCTAAGAGTGGGAACTTCGGGGACAATTGCTCGTGCACAGCCAAGGAGTCTCCTGCTCACGGAACAAGCTGCTCCTCAGCTTCTCAAACACACAACCCGCTCCATGGCTCCCTCCCCACAGCCCCTTCTCCCACGAGGGTCATAAAGAGGGAATTAGATTTTCAGAGACCACCTTTCTATAAAACAAAGGATGATGAGACAGAGAGAACTGATGTGAAGATTGCTCTGCTGTTTTGGACATAACAAAACCGAACGTAAAAACCATGGCATAGCATCTTCGATGCTGTCCTTTCCACACTCCCAAAATGCTGATATTATATATATATATACACACACATGCAGTGGGAACATGAAGCCCCCAGGGAAACAAACCTACGGCACAGGCCCTTTCAGGCAATGTGCTAGGGGTGTACTTGGTTTGAACCTGAACAACGTAGCCTCCCCTGTTCTACAATCTAGGACACGCATGCATTAGCAGCACTTGGACTCGGGCTTGAATTGCAAATTTGATTTTTGTTGTTGTCGTTGTTCATATTAAGAAAGCTACTCCAGATGCTTGGGAAACATTACGGTTTGGCCGGCTAGGGAACAGAAATATTGTCATTATACCTATCTGTGTCTTGAAGAATCAGGAAGCGTTCTGTCCCCATGGCAGTCGTGACTGAATTTTAAAAATAGTATAGCTAAGGCCGTAGTGAGTGCTGTGTGGGTCCCACGTGCAAAATTACGTGTTTGCACATTATCTCCTATGAACTCACCCTCACAGTAGTTCCGTGAGCTAAGTATTACTAGCCCATTTGGGAAGCCATGAAACCAAATTTGGGACAATTTATAGACATTTCTCTAAATTCATTCTCTGAGCGTCAGCTGGGAGCTGCCAAGGGCTCAGAAGCAAGCAGAACAGAAGCCGTCAGTGTGGCCATTCTGGTACCACGGCCATCCACTCCTGAGTACCGTCCCCCCGTCAGTGCGTGGGTAGGGGGATCTCAGTGTGGCCGTTCTGGCACGGCAGCCATCCACTCCTGAGTACCGTCCCCCCTGTCAGTGCGTGGGTAGGGGGATCTCAGTGTGGCCGTTCTGGCACCGCGGCCATCCACTCCTGAGTACCAAACGCCCTGTCAGTGCGTGGGTAGCAGGATCTTGAGCCTCCGTCTCACTCCAGGGCCTTGCTTTTATTTCTGTAACACTGGGCTCTCGTGTTTTGCCTTTAACTTCTTAGAGGTGACTGGGTTCCCAAGAAGACCTGTTGACTTGCCTTTGAAGCCTTGGCCACCCATGTTTTATAGGGGCAACAAGTGGAGCCTCTTTATTTTTCAGCCCTGTTCATCCATCACATGACCTAGAGCAGAATCGTGGGCCCGGGAGTCCTAAAATAACACCAGATTCATTTTTTAGGACAAGAACTCATTTTCTGAGGCGTAACATCACTTCGGAGGTACCCGGGCCTCATTTCTGTGAGGCCTTCAAGCTGTGACACTTGACTCTGTCACCATGTTTGAAGTTACATACATTCAGGCACCTGTCATACTGATGATCCAAACCGTGGCTTTCTGGTTTGCTCCATGAATAACGTTACTTCCTAGCAGTGGTCCCCTAACGTGATGGATTGAAGCATCATTCTATCTGAAATCAAGTTCCAGGGTGGCCCAGTTAGGTCCCTGTTTTCAGCTGTTCAGGAGCCTCAACTGAGTGACGAGGACAGGTGCTGGTTTGTAATTAAAACTAAGATTTGGGGGGAAAGAATTAGATAAGAATTCCGCTCAAGGTCCCCTTTGACTCTGCTTGTGTTAAAGAAACGGCATTCTCTGCTTCCAGCAAAGTGTGTACTCTTTGAGACCCACATCACCAGGTTGGTGTTAGGACCCACGGGGCTCCTCTAGAGCTGCGCCAACGTTACAGCTTGCAGCTCAGAGGAAATCCAGCACCTTTCTCGGCCAAGAGCGGGGTTCCCAGGTAGAGGAACTGTTCTGGACCCCACCCTGAACCACCTCGGCCTCTGTCTATTATTCGGTAGTGTGTTAAATCCATATTCATAAGACATTTTCGCTGCTCTGGCCACTATGGCAAGAGAATGGAGCCAACCCAGTTGTCCATCAACAGATAAGCGGATGATGAAACTCCGCTACGTACATAAAATAGAATACTATCCAGCTCTTAAAAAAATGAAACCACAAAACTAGCAGGGAGATGGACTTTGAAAGGTATAAAACTGGGGCTGGAGAGATGGCTCAGAGGTTAAGAGCACTGACTGCTCTTCCAAAGGACCCAGGTTCAATTCTTAGTACCCACATGCAGCTCACAACTGGCTGTAACTCCAGTTCCAGGGACCTAGCACCCTCACACAGACATGCATGCAGGCAAAACCCCAATGTACATAAAAATAAATAATTAAATAAATCTTTTAAAAAACACAAGAAAATATAAAACTAAGCGAGGGTTACCCATTCTCAGAAAAGAATACCCGTTTTTCCTGATATGGGAATCTACTGTATACTGTATACATATATATGGATGAACAGATGTGTATGTGTGTATAAGGACAGGAAAGGCTGCTATTTGGAGACGAGAAGGGACAAAATGCAGGTAAAGTCACAAAAGGATATAAAACTAATTGCTTTTGTAGCTTGGACTCTCTGCCTGATTTTTTGGTTTCCTGTGGTGGATAAGTGCATAATGACGTCACTGATAATGAAACCGTAAAACTCAAAGACGCTGCCGCAGTTTCTGACTGTCTGCTCTGACTGTGTGGTTCATTGAGGCCTGTAGACTTTGGGTCTGGGCAAATGCTATGTTGATCTCTCTGTGTGTATTTCTTTCAGTTTGCAAGCTCATTACGATAAACTGATTTTTAAAAGAGTCATTGTTAGTGTTCTTCAAAGTATTGTTGATTTAATTCCTTGATGGGGAATTATTTTAATTCCCTCAATTTGAAGGAGTTTTAAGAATTGGTGATAGATATCTTTCTCAAGCATGATGTGTTTGAGTTCACCTCTCAAGTGTGGACTTTTTCCTCATTTGGAGAATGCTTACAGGTGACCTTTACCCTGTGACCTTTACCCTGCGTATATCTCGGTTCTCTGAACTCTGCTTTTAGATGAAGCCTTTACTCACGGATTTTGAATCATGGTATCGCCTGACTTTGAAACTAGAAGCATCCTCTCCTCTTTGTGTGTTCTAAAGCACTTTAATGGAAGTTCATGGGCCAAGGGTTATTGATCATAGCATCTGAGTTCCATTCCAAAAACCTACGAAAAACAACCAAAAAACCACTTATAATCCCAGCAAGGAGGCAAGTGGGTAGGCCCCTGGGACTCACGGGCCAGCCTCACCTCGCGGGTGTGCTCCAAGCCAATGAGACGACCTGTCTCAAGCCAGGGTGGGCAGTGCCCAAGGTTGTCCTCCGCACACGTGTGCCCACAAGTGCGTGTGTATATACACAGCATGCATGCGCACAAAGGTAGGGCCCAACAGTGCACATCACAGTGTTTAAGAATTCAATCTAGGGTTACGTCATCTCCTCTCTCATTTCTTTTCCAGCTCCAAGAGACGGTGAAAAGGAAGCTGGAAGGGGCTCGATCGCCACTTAACGGGGACCAGCAGAATGGGGCCTGTGATGGGAGCTTCTCTCCAACAAACAAGCGCATCCGCAAGGATCTTCCCACGGGGATGGAAGCCATCAACAGTTTGCCCAACAACATGCCCCTGCCTTCAGCTTCGCCCCTTCACCAACTTGACCTCAAGCCTTCTTTGCCCCTGCAGAACAGCACGGCTCACCCTCCTGGGCTTCTAGACGATCTGGGTAAGAATGGCAGGCTCCCCGAGATTAAACTCCCCGTCAATGGCTGCGGGGATCTAGAGGACAGCTTTGCTATCTTGCAAAGCAAGGACCTCAAGCAGGAGCCTCTTGATGACCCTGCCTGCATAGACCCATCAGAAACGTCACTTTCCAATCAGAACAAGCTGTTCTCCGACATTAACCTGAATGACCAAGAGTGGCAGGAACTAATAGACGAACTGGCCAACACGGTTCCGGAAGATGACATCCAGGACCTGTTCAACGAAGACTTTGAGGAGAAGAAGGACCAAGAATTCTCGCAGACAACCATGGAGACCCCACTCTCCCACGAGAGTGCCAGCATGAAGAGCGATGCTTCTCATTCTCCTTTTGCGCACGTCTCGATGGGATCGCCCCAGGCCAGACCTTCATCTTCCGGTCCTCCCTTTTCTACTGTCTCCACAGCCACTAGCTTGCCATCCGTGGCCAACACTCCCGTGGCTCCAAATCCTGCCAGCTCACCAGCTAACTGTGCCGTCCAGTCCCCCCAAACTCCTACACAAGCCCACACTCCAGGTCAAGCCCCGCCGCGGCCTGGCAATGGCTATCTTCTTAATCCAGTCTCGGTGGCGGTATCTGGTTCAGGGTCAGGCTCGGTGACAGGGCCCAGCTCTGACATGTCCCCGGCAGAGCAGCTCAAACAGATGGCTGCCCAGCAACAACAGAGGGCCAAGCTCATGCAGCAGAAGCAGCAACAGCAGCAGCAGCAACAACAACAGCAGCAGCAGCAACAGCAACAACAGCAGCAGCCGCACTCAAATCAGACTTCAAGTTGGTCTCCCTTAGGGCCTCCATCAAGTCCATATGGAGCAGCTTTCACTGCAGAAAAACCAAATAGCCCAATGATGTACCCCCAAGCCTTTAACAACCAAAACACTATAGTGCCTGCAATGGCCAACAGCCTGCAGAAGACGACCATGAACAACTACCTCCCCTCCAATCACATGAATATGATCGGTCAGCAGCCGAATAACTTGGGTACAAACTCCTTAACCAAACAGCACAATATTCTCACCTACGGCAACACTAAGCCCCTGACCCATTTTAATGCGGACTTGAATCCGAGGATGACGCCCCCAATGGCCAACCCCAACAAAAACCCCTTGATGCCCTACATCCAGCAGCAGCCTCAGCAGCCCCAGCCCCAGCCGCAGCCGCAGCCTCCCCAGCAGCAGCCTCCGCCTCCACCACAGCTGCAGGCTCCTAGGGCGCATCTGAGTGAGGACCAGAAGCGCATGCTTCTCATGAAGCAGAAAGGAGTGATGAATCCACCCATGGCCTACGCTGCGCTTCCAGCCCACGGTCAGGTAAGTGAGCCGTGGCGCACGGTGGCAGCCGTTCTTATCCGCGGGCCAGGCTGTCCTGTGTGTACCATGGGCGCCAGGCTTGGCCTGAAAGGAGCCCAATAACCAGCAGGAATCCTCTCCTGCATATCTTTGTGCGGTTTCTTCTCAGAGGTGGAGAAAGAGAGGTTCAGTAAAAACCTTTTTTGTACACATCCTATTCCTGACTGCTGTCAACAAAATTTTAAATTCTGTTCCATTTTCCCTGTGAGGAAAGCAGGCGACAGAAGTCACATGACCCAATGTGGCATACCTCTGTAGTTTTCTTCCGGTTCATTAGCCAAGGAGTGATAGGAGGTCAGGGGTACTCAGGCCTCCCTCTCAGTGTTTTATACCGCCTAGATGAACCGTCGGCTGTCTTAACAGGGGATGAATGATGGAAAATATGGACTTTTGGCCTTCAGAAATCAGAGAGTGAGGTGGAGAAGGGATCTTGTAGGGCCGTTGAATGTTTAAACATTTGCCCTTTTGCCTGCAACAGTTGGATTTCTCAGTCACATGACTTAGGAGTATGAGCGTCTCTGTCTGCGGCATTCAGCTCGATTTCAGCAAGAGTCGCTGTTTATTCATAGGGGAGAGTGTGGGAGTGGGGAGGTGAGGTCTTTACTTGCAGTTGCTGTCTGTGCGTTCTTCCTCGTGGAATGCTGACCGTGTCCTGTAGACAACTCTGCGTCTTGTGGTTCCCACTTGTGTCCCCCATTCTCTACCCCCAGTCCCCAGCTTGATGGGAGCTACCAGGCTGGAGGTGGTGCTGGCCTGCATAGACAGGCCTGAGCTCTGTGGCTTCAGTCTTGTTCTGCACGGCCTTCTAAGCCCCAAACCTCACAGTGTCGTCTTGTCTCCACATGCCAACTTGATCTAAAGAAATCTGTCTGAGTAAAGAAAAGTATGACTAGGTTTTACATCAGCTGCAACTGCGAGCCACTGGGAAACATCTTTGAAATGTGGACGCTGATATTTTAATAATGATTTCATTAAAATATATAAATTTCTATCAATGGAAATGCAACCCTTTATACACTTTAACATTAAGTTCAGAAGCAAGCAAACACAGAGGCAAACATACAAGGATGCTTTGGGGAGCCCAGATGCATCACGAGGTTTATGAGATTGCATGCCGTCAAAGGATCCGTTGTTAATCTTAATACAAATTATGCTTCTGCTCGGGCTGTTTTTAATGCCAGTATTTCTTCTGAGCCAGACCAAAGATGATTAATTCCAACTTGCATGTTCTGCAAACATGTGGATGTGATGATACCCCTCTGTCCTCCGAGACCCTTACTAAGTAGGCTAGCTAGAAACAAAGTGTTTGCTGAAACAAGGTGTGTTTTTGTTTAGGGTGTTTGTTTGCTTGTTTGTTTGTTTTAGGGATCATTTGGGGTCCAAGTGCTTGCAAGTGGCTCCCTGAGGCCTTGGGCTGGAGGGGTCATATTTTGAAAGGGCTCGGTCAGCTGAAGCAGCATCTGGATTAAATCTGCGTGGAGCATCCCTTCCATCTCAGAGGTGCTCTCAGGGTGGACAGAATCCTTCCTGGCAAGGGCTCCTTAAAACAACTGCTTCTTACTGCAGAGCACCGGCAGGCAAAAGTAGCTGCTTTTCTGTTGATGTAGTAGCAGCCTCCCGTTTGAAACAAGTTTCAAGATACTTACATAAGTGTGTGAGTGTCTCTCTGCAAACACTCTGTTTCCAGTGTTGATCTGATTGTGAACCGGTATTTTTGTAGCTCTCGATGTAGCCATTTATGCTGTGGGTAGGCACGTGGCACAGATTCTGACACGGGTTACAGACAAACACCAAATGTTAGTCCTTGCCGTTTTCTGCTTTTCTGGTAGAATTCTGTTTGGCCTTGCCAGGCCCAAAAGACCATGACCAATGCTTAGTTTTAATGAATGACTTGAGCAATGAAATGGTATGATAATATTAAATACATTTATTTCAAGAAAGTTACACAGTTACTCATGTGGGACCAGTAGGGACTGAGGTTTCTCCCAGGAACAAGTAGAAATACTCTTACTTTCTGGGTATTTTTTTAAAAAAAAAGAAAAGAAACAAGCAGACGTGACTGAACATGCCTTTAATTTCAGCAGGTGAGCCTCTATAAGTTTGAGCCCAGCCACGAAGACATAGTGAAACCGTTTCCAAATAAATAAACAAAGTTCAACTTTTTTAATGGCCTTTTATCTAGGAAGTCTCCTTTGTAGAATTTACATGTTATTACTCATAATGATGAAATTAAACAAAAGTAATTATTAGTTACATAGCAGTTATTTATTTTTATTTTAAGTGAGCATCTTCCCTGCATGTGAGTCTATGGACCACATGTGTGCAGTGCCTGTGGAGGCCGGAAGAAGGTATCAGATCCCCTGGAACTGGAGTTACAGATGGTTGTGGACAGCCCTGTGGGTGCTGGGAACAAAACCCCGGTCCTCTGAAGAGCAGTGCTCTTAACCACTGAGCCATCTCAACAACCCTTCCCTGTTACTTTTAATGGTTAAAAAATTGGGACCAGTAGAAATATTTTGGTCAGGCATATAATATAAATGAAAGTATGGGATTAGCAAATGGTCATACATAAGGAAATGCCCCTAATGTTAAAACAAGCAACCCCCTCAAAACAGTTGGTGTGATATAGACTGGCCTCTACTGCTCAGTAGCCTTAAAAGGAACATCTCAATGCCAAGGAATGGCATTCTGCTGTAGCATTGTTATTTTCCTTTTTACTGTTGGCTGAATAGTGTGAATTTTCTCATATATGCATGTGCATTCTGCCACCAGGAAAATATTTTTTAAGTAAGGAAAAAAAATCCAATTTTAAAAGTAAAAGCCAACCTTTTCTTTCTTAGAAAGTCAGTTGGAGTCAAATTGACGTTCAGGTGAATGAGCTCATGCCCTAATTCCCTGGTTGTTGGTGTGTATTCGCTGTAAATTCCTGCTCCAGCAGTAACCCCGGGCTTCCCCCACCTTTCCCCTTCCCTCTTCTTACTACACCCTCTTCCCATCCCTTTTCAACTTTTCTTTTTCCTGTAAACAGCTAAAACGTCTGCACTGTAAATATCGCTGAGGTTCCTACCATAGCTCTTTGCCCCGTCTTCTCCAGGACATGCCCTCTGTGTCATTTCTTTGATCACGTCTCTTTCCCTGTACCTCCCACCTTGTAAAAATAAATTTCCGTATCCTGTCGTCATAACTGAGCCTCCTGCATTAATGTCTGTTTTTTTTTTTAAATGCGTACTTCTGAGATGAAACAACCAGTTCTTACTTGGCTCTTGTTTGTTATGTTTCCCTAATTTCGCTGTTTCTCGAGAACAACATCTCCGCCCCCCAGCTAGTTTTTGCAGTGTCCAAGCCTGTGTCTAAAACTCAAGGCTATTTAAGAAGCCATTTGGTAAAAATTAGCAACACGTGGGCCAGAGCTGTGTTTTCAGCTGCCTGTGGGCTTCCCTGGAGAACGCATGGCCACTAGTGACTCAAAGTTGCTTCTAAGAGCAAGGAGGAGGACTGGGAAAGCCGTCTAAAAAGACGCCTGTCAGGGGCGGTCTTGAACCCTTGGAGTGCCAGTGAGATGTCTGGGAAGGCAAACTCTAATCACTGGGACTGGCAAACACAAAACAAGGAAGCAACTATGCAGAAGGGACCCAAAGGCCTGCGACTCCCCAGCTGGCCAAGGGAGGACATAGGCAACCTAGAGTACAATTCCCTCACGGGTGCGTGCAAAGCGACCCATTTCCAAAAGGTGATGTAGGCTTCTGGTCCACACAGCTCTGCTGCTTCACCTGCATGTCTTCCATGTGGGGCTCTGTGCATGTCCTAAGTAGGTATGCTTTCTGCTTTTCCTTTTATTTTTCCAAAGTGTGTGAGTTCTGCTAGTGTAAACCTGCTACCTGTGACATCGCCACAGGAAGCTCAGGCCTCCAGAGTTTACAGACATTCTGGGCATCTCTTTGAACATCCTTACCTTTACTAGCTGGAATCCTCTTTTGTCAGTTTTCTCAAAACATGTGCTTACTTTTCTCAAGAGACGCACACACCTAGTTCAGACAGTGCCAGCAGACTTTTGGTTAAAAAAAAAAACAACGGGCAGCAGCAACCCTCCCCGCCTCCCTTCACAAAGGCAGCCACTTGACATCACTAAGCCGTTTTCTTGCTGATCCCCACGGCATTTCTCCGTTTTCAATCCTACTGTAAGTCAGATCACACCCTGCCTTAAAGACATTTCTTCATGATCCAGTGACATCCACAGTGTGGAGCAGCCCAACGATGTGGGTCCACACCTTCATTCCGAGAGCTTTCTAATCCTTTAAGATCTTGTGATCTTGGTGTGACCTCTTTCCCTCATTATGTGTGATTCTATGACATATGTTTCTCTTGTATGTGGCTGTGGGTGTGGTGTGTGCAGATACATGTCTGCCTGTGCTTGGAGGTCAAAGGAGGATGGCCGGTGTCCTGCTATGTCACCCTCCACCTTATTCACATAAGACAGGGTTTCCCACTGAACCTGTGATCTGCCTGCCTCTGCGCTCAGAATGTTGCAGTGACAGGCATGCACAGTTGAGCCTGGCCTTGACTCCGTGCTGGGATTTGAACTCTGGTTCTCTTGCTTGGGCGACAGGTACTCTTACCCATCAAGCCGCTTGCCTAGCCCTGATAGATGGCACTAAGAAATGTATTTTAACATCTGATAGTATATGTTCCTAATATATCTGGGGTTTAAGATTTTTTTTAATATTTTCTCCCTCCTTTTATTTCCTTTTATTGAACTTTTCGGAACTTCCTTTGCATTGCGAACTTCCTCGATTGCTCCCCGAGTCTCATTTCTTTTCTATTTTCCATGTCTTTGTCTTCTCATCCCGTGTTCTATTAGATTTCCTTAACTTCATCTTCCAACCTTGATATCAAATACTTCATTTTTAATTTCCACATTTTCAATTTCTATAAGCTCCTTCGTATTCTCTGGCTTGTCCTTTATAACCTAAGAACACTAATTATCATTTTGAAATGAGGTTTTCTTCTGCTCTCTGCTTACTCTCTCTCTCTCTGAGGCAGCTTTTTCCTTGGGTTCATTACAGCTTCTGTAATATCATGAGCTTTTCCTTAAGTGTCTGTTTAGGAGCGTGGCGCCGTACCGGAGGTCACCTGCCCTTTGATTACTGGGTGAGAGCCCTGGGTCAGTGTCCATAGGTGACTTTCCCTTGAACAGGACAGAAGAGATTTTTAAGCTCGTTGCCGACCCTAGAAACTGATCATGGAAAGGGAGTTGGTGGTGTTTGGGTTGGGGATCATGAGGCCGGTGTTGCTGGGGACTGGGGAAACTTTCACTTACACCCTCTGTTTTCATTTGACACCAGGGCTCCTGAGTCCCATAGCTTCATCTCTGTAGAGTCAGGAACCACCCATTCTCCAGTCTGGGGGAGGGGAGAAGCCTACCTCTTCACATTAGGGACCTTCAGCCCATTTCCCTGTGTAGCTCTGTGAAGATAGTCTAAACAGATGCTGTGCCCTTTAGCTATCAGACTGTTGAAACAGCCATCCCCCAAGGAACCTAAATTCCCTCAGGAATCTCATCCCCAAGCAGGGGAAAGGCTGAACCCCCGCAGTGCTAGACAGAGGAGGAACTTGTCTCTCCTGAAGAGATTTCAGGCGCTCTGAACAATTTCCCAGAGCACTTAGTGGGGCAGACTGAAGCTGAGCCGTGTGAGCAGGACCACACCTTGACCGTGACTGCATAGCTACACACATCTATTTCCGGCTAAACCTCCTGGATTTGGCTGAGGGAGGAGATGGATGTCACTGGATCTCTTTGTTCCTTTTTCCAGTTTGGTCATGTCGAATAAATCCCCTTCTTCTGATTGTCCCAGCCTTTATCTTTTGTTTCGGGATATTGAAGATGGGTGGCCAAGCCTAGTTTCTTTAAAGTTGCAGGATCCAGGCTTTGAACCTAATAGCTCCAACAGCATCCCTGCCTCCTGCCTTGGTACTCAAAATGCCTCTACTGCCTTTGGCTTCACGCCTTGTTTGAATCTGCCACTCCTACTACACGGACTGGGACCAGCTCTGTCCAAGTGGCTTTGTCATCTGATTTCCTTCTTCCAGAGTGTCACTGACATGGCGCGACTGCTCTTGCCATCTCTCTTCCTCTTCCCTCTTCAATGTTTCTGTCAATTTTACCCCGGTATCATCACGGTACTGAAGAACGCCAAGCTCATTCTAAACTTCTACAATGGCTTTCAACACCTTTCTGTCTGAATATCAAAGGTACTGAGACTTACTGCAGCAAATTCGCACGATTGCTTCCAGCGTTTTGGGCATTAAGGAAGCACAGCAGACTTTGACCAGACTTAAGATACCCTTGTGATGGTGAGTGTTTGATCGTCAACTTGCTATAGCCTAAAGTCACACGAGAAGAGACTCAGTTGAGGAATTGTCTAGCTCAGGTTAGCCTTGTCTTGATTGTTTATTGATAGAGGAAGACCTGGCCCATGGTGGGTGGCAGCATTTTATGAGTTGAGCCCCCAAACTGTGCAAAAGTAGGGAAAGCTGGCTAAGCACTAAGATAACAAACAGGCAAGGACCCGCGTGTCCACTGTGCCTCAGCTTCTGACTGTGGCCAGGACACGTTAGGTTCCTGCCTCAACTTCCCCACAATAATGCACTATCTTGGAACTGTGAGCCAAATGAACCCTTCCTCAACTGTGAGCTTTGGGGCATGGTCTTTTATCACACGACAAAACAAAACCAGGGTGATATTTGGGGCACAAGTTTTCTCGTCAGGAATGCTGCATATATTCAACAGGACAGAAATACCAACATCATCCTCCAGCCACGTGGGGGTAAACTCTCATGATTATACCCGCACAGTCTTTTACAGAATCTTGAAAATATTGACTTACTTCCAGGACCGTGAAAACAATTTAGATTCTATGACCCTGACTAAGCCTGTGGTACCCAACAACTCAGGTGCCAGGCAAAGTATTGACAGAATGCTCATCACCGGCTCAATCCAGGCCTCCCAGCTGAGGGGAACCGGCAGGCAAAAGTGCTCAGAAATCCTCGTAATAAGGGAAAGGTTTCTATCGATGTAAAATAAAATCATTTCCATACACATCCTGGAAGATTTTTTAAAATCCTGATTGACATTTTTCAGAGTCTGAGAATATGAGACCAAGAGAAAAGAGCCGAAAAGAAAAAGTTTGAGGGAAAGGAATTAGCTTTGTAATAGTGCTGTGGAAGAGGCTTTAATTGGCCCTCTGTGAGAATGCTCTTGAAAGGTCCTGGGGGGCAAGAGGATTCCTGTTTACTCAGAGAGCTTAGAGCCCATCAGGCGGAGTTCCGGAGCATTTATGGACCTAAGAATCACCCGGGGAGATGTTCGGGGTGCACACAGTCAGCAGGTCTGTGCTGAGGCCTGGGCGTGTGCACTCTATACCCCCCACAACGGCTGCCAACTCCCTTGCCATTTTACTGTGGAGGAATGTCACATCAGAAAGCACCAGGACACAGTAAAGTGGCCTTTGTTTATTTGGTTGTCCAATATCTAAATCGGTTTACGTACGGCCATGTCTTAGTTCCTTTTCTGTTGCTGCGATGAGATATCAGGACCAAGGGATCTTATAGAAGAGAGAGTTCCCTTGGGCTCATGGATTCATGGTTCCAGGAGGGTAAGAGTCCATCGTGGAAAGAGGTGGCAGTCACGGTGGCAAGGAAGCTGAGACGTCACATCTTGCTCCTCACACACAGGTCACAGAGTAAATTGGGAGTGGCACAAGGCTTTGAATCCTCAAAGCCCACCTCAGTGACATCTTCCAAGGGGGCCACATCCCCTAAGCCACCCAGACAGCGCCACCTACTGGGGACCAAGCCTCTAATGCCCAAGACTATAGGGGACATCCTCAAACACAGGCAGCTATCAATTTTATGATTTTTTCTAAAAAGTGTGTGTGTGCGTGCATGTGTGTGTGTGTGTGCGCGCGCGCGCGCGTGCTTGCGCATGTGCACATGTGCACGCACATGCACACACAACATTTGGGGAAGCCAGAGCAAAACTTCTGATACCTTCCTCTAGTCCTATCTGCCTTGTTGACTTGAGATAGGGTCTTTCACAGAACCAGAAGCCCACCTTTTGACTAAGATGGTCGGCCAGGGAGCTCCTAAGATCCTCCTATCTGTTCCCACCGAAGCTAAGGCTACAGGAATCTACAGCCCTGCCTGGCTTTTTGTGTGGTGCTGAGGATTCAAACTTGGGTCCTCAGGCTTGCAGGGCAACACTATTACCCACGGACACATCTCCCTAGGCCCTTGTTGAGTGCCTCAGCAGGATAACGCAGTGTGTTTTCCACAGCCCCATCCTCACACACTTCTTGTATTACAAGGTAGACTCCTCCTTCATCTCTCCAAGAGATGGATGGCTCTTCTTTTCCTTCAGGAGCTCCGTGTACAGAGCTACCTTCCCCAGGATCTGCAGGAAGAAAGCCTGGCAGTGGAGTGGAAAGTGCCCATGGCAAAGGCAATGTGAGGCTTGTGTAGCACACTCTTGAGATGTCACCCTCAGAGTGAGACTTCTCAGATGTATCGGTAGGGCCCCAGCTCTAGGTTCTCATACTTGGTAATATGAAAGATGGCATCCGGACAGCTCTGCTAGCTGTTCCTGGACTTTGAGAGTGATGGAGTGTGGACCACATGCCCAGTTTCCTTTACCTCTTGCATCTTGGGTTCCCTTCCTTTCAAGCTGTACTTTTTAGCACCCTGAGCTCCATGCTAGAACCCTCCAAGGGTACTTCCTGTGTTTACAGACAAAAGGGAAAGTCTAGCTTTTCTCTACAACACAAGCCTACTGGTCATTAGGTCAATAGATGTACGGAGCATTGTAAACCTTGACCAATGGACTGAAAAGATGCCCACAACCTGGCAGCCAGAATGTGCTGCCCCAGAAAGTCCTGTCTGGAAGATGAAGGGGTTCACACATGAATGCTGGGCATTAAGTAAGGTATCACCACTGTCTTAGCGTTATCACCGCTGTGATGGGACACTATGACCCAAACAACTTGGGGAAGATGGTGTGTTTGGCTTATATACCCTAAATCACGGTCCACTGAGGGAAGCTAAGGCAAGCATTCAAACTGGGCAGGAACCTGGAGCTAATGCAGAGGCCATGGAGGAGTGCTACCTACTGACTTGCTCCTTATGGCTTGCTCGACCTGCCTTTTTATTTTTCGTTCTTTCCCGGTTTTTTCCTTTATTGAAATTAGATTCGTTATTACATAGTGTTTCCTGATTACCACATGCCCTACCACTGCTCCTCCTCACATACAACCCTCCGTCCAGAGCCACCCTCTTCTGTCTTCATTAGGAAACAAAGAGGCATCTAAGGGACAATAATAAAATAAAATATAGTACAAAATAGAATAGGAAAAAACCTAACATAGAAGAATAGGACAAAAGAAACAAGCAGAAGGAAAAGAAGGAGCCCCCAAAAGGGCAAAAGAAACAGATAGAAATGCAGAGACCAATTTGTTGGCACACTAAGGAATCCTATAAAAACACAAAACTGAAGTCATAATAGCTACTCAGAGGACCTGTAGGGAAGTGGGGGAGAATAAATTAAATAAATTTAAAAAATAAGAAATAAAAGAAGATAGATTTAAAAAAATAATAATTATTTTAAGCCTGACACATCATGAGGCAAGGAATCCCCAGAGATGCCATTGAGTTGACTTTCGGCCATCCTCTCTGGTCGTACAACCCATCCTTAAGAGTAGATTGTGTCTCCAGTGAGACTCCCTTGAAGGAAACTAAATTTGCATTCGCAAGTGGCTGTCAGTTGGAGCTAGCTGCTGGGTTGGTTGGGTCAGGTGTTCTTCCTCCTTCAGCGCTCGGATCCCACCTGGTGCAGACCCAGGCAGGCCCTGTTTGCTGCTTCAGTCTCTCTGCATTTGTATGAGCATGTTGATACAGAGGGCCTTGTTTCCTTGGTGTCCTCCATCCCCTATGGCTCTCACATTCTTCCACCTCCTCTTCTGCTGGGTTCCCTGAGCCCAGATGGGAGGAATTTGATGGGAATATTCTGTTTGGGACAGAGTGTTCCAAGTCTCTCACGCTTTGCGTATCGTCTAGCTATGGGTCTCTTATTTGTTCCCATCTGCTTCAGAAGGAGAATCTCTGATGATGTCAGCCTGCTTTCTTACAGCACTCAGAACCCCCAGCACTGGTGGTTCCTCCTGCATCGATCACTAATTAAGAAAATGCCCTACAGGCCTGGCCATATCAGGTCTGATGGAGGCATTCTTATCAATTGAGGGCTCCTCCTCAGATGATTCTGGCTTGTGTCAAGTTGAAATCAAACATACTAAATTCTGCATGCAGCCAGGCAGTAATCCGGCGTATACATGTTAGCCCAGCAGAGGCAAGAGGGTATCTGAATTCAAGTCCAACCTGGTCTACAAAGCAAGTTCCAGGATACCCTGGGCTACCCAGAGAAACCATTTCAGAAAACAAACATAAAACGGGCTGGAGGCATGGCTCAGAGGTTAAGAGCATTGACTGCTCTTCCAGAGGTCCTAAGTTCAATTCCCAGGAACCACATGGCAACTCACAACCATCTGTAATGAGATTTGATGCCCTCTCCTGGCGTGCTGGTAAATGTGCATTCAGAACACTGTTTACATAATAAATAAATAGAAAGAAGGAAGGAAGGAAGGGAAAACCAAACTCAAACAAAAAATTCTGTATGCAAAGGCAGCGAGAAAGACGAGGATCAGCACAGCCTGAGCAAGCACAGGAACCCATGGTGGGGGGGCCAGCTTCCAGATGGACCCAGGACGAGCAGACGCTGGATAAGAGTGGGTAGGTAGGCAGTCTAGTGGAAGCAAAAGGATGTTTTTTGTTTGTTTGTTTTTTGGGTTTTTTTTTTTTTTTGACAGGGCTTCTCTGTAGCTTTGGAGCCTGTCCTGGAACTAGCTCTTGTAGGTCAGGCTGGCCTCGAACTCACAGAGATCCACCCGCCTCCGCCTCCAAGTGCTGGGGATTAAAAGCATGGACACTGACATTTAAGGAAGAATGTTGAGTCTGTTGTTACAAACCCTTGACCCCAGCATCGAGGAGGTTGAGGCAGGAAGGTCATGAGTTTGAGGCCAGCCTTGGTTATAAAAGAGTTAAAGACCCAACTATGGACTGTGTAGCAAGACTGTCTAATAAAGACAGAGCAGAATTTTAAGGAAGAGTTCAGTGGTAGAACTTGCCTAGAATAAAAAAAAAACACCTAGATTTGACCGTTGGGAAGACTGGCACGGAGGCAGTCAGAGGAAATCATTAATAGAACTTAGTGGCTGAGGATTTGATCTAACAGAAGGGAAAGGATGTTAAGGATTATGATCATATACTGAATATTAGGGTATCGTGGCTTCTGACTGGCGTGTTGCATGTAAACCTAAGTATCTGTACTTTAAAAGCCATCAAAACACTTGCTGTTTACCCTGCTATTATTTCTTACTCATTAATATTGGGTGTGTGCGGGTATGTGTGTGTGGGGGGAGCTGGGGGCATGCGCATGTGTGGGTACGCCTTGCTGTGGTCTGCATGTGTGGAAGCCAGAGGACAACTTGTAGGGGGTCGCGTCTCTCCTTTCAGTATGTGGGTCCCAGGTATTGAACTTGGATTGTCAGGCTTGACATCAAGTGCCTTTCCCCGATCTCGCCAGCCCTTTTCATCTTTTTCTTCCGGTGAACATCTCCCATCTGGTGAGGTTCTGGTACAGGTGCCGTAAAATATGTGGAGTTCGCTCCGAATGTTTGCTTCAGCTTGTACTACTGGAGCCACAAATAGTTAACCCTGTCTCGTGACTAGACTCCTTGCTTTTACAAGCGTTGGTTTATTCCCCCCCCCCCCCGTGTAGATTCATAGCATTATGAAAACGTTTGCTTTCCTTATTTAGAACAACAATAAGTACCAGTATCACGCATTCTCTTTGCCTGGTGTTTTTATTATATTAATTGACTGTATCTATTTTTTGAAGAGCGTACTCTGTAAAGATTGCTCTTTGCTTAAGTGTGTAAGAACACAGCTGTAAGCTTTAAAGGTAGCTGGCTGGCCGAGGAGCATTTGCTGCCAAAGATCTGAGTTTGGTTCTCAGCATCCACAGTCATCTGTAACTCCACCTCCAGGAGATCCAGCGCCCTCTTCTGGCCTCCAGTGGCACCTGCATGTGTGCGTGCTCAGGCACACGCATAAATAAAAATAACAATAAAGTAGCATGTCTACACTGAACACCTCCCTATTCAATTCATAGCAATTCTGAGCTCTTCTAGGAACTACTAAACTCTTCTATTTTTATAAAGTAGAATAATCTACTATATCCTACTACTTGGGCAACTTCAACAGACCTGATTTTCTTTCTTCCTTCCTTCCTTCCTTCCTTCCTTCCTTCCTTCCTTCCTTCCTT
>JABTXL010012463.1:5934909-5961890 GCA_025134845.1 Neodon shergylaensis
TTCCTTCCTTCCTTCCTTCCTTCCTTCCTTCCTTCCTTCCTTCCTTCTTCTTTCTCCCACCCCACCCCTTGTTATTTTTCTTTGTTTGTTTTTCAAGACAGGGTTTCTCTATGTAACCCTGTCTGTCCTAGAGCTCTGTAGAGCAGGCTGGCCACAGTAGCAGAGACCTTCCTGCCTCTGCTTCCTGACTGCTAGGTTTAAAGGCGTGCACCACCACCTACCAAACGTGCTATGCTTTTCTATCCCTTCTCTTTAGGCAACTTCAGGCCTGACGTCGAAGTTATGCTTCACAGTACAGAATATAATTCTACGGCTAAATGTGAAACCTTTGCCTTTGTTTAAAGCAGAAAACAGAACTTGAGAGGACCTTTGTCTCTTAGTCACACCCGTCCCTTATCGACAGGACTTTTCCATTTCCCCTTTAAGAATCCTTCCCTTTGCGGTCTCAGTTTTGCAGGTGTTTATGGCTTCTACCCTTTGTCCTCTGCTTTCCAGGCTAAGGCTCTTAGTTACGTTTAAAACTTCCTGGTTCTGAATGATCCCGGGCCAAAGCCTCCATGCTGGCCACACACTCATTTCTCTCCACATTTGTGTTCATTCTCAGTAAAATGTGTGCAAACAAACCCTCTGAGCCCCAGGGCTTTTTCTCTCCATTTCTTCTTCAAATACAAATCACCTAGCAACGTCCATCCAGGACCAACTAACTGCGCACCCAGCTGTGTTCCCATCACTGCTAGCATCACGGAGGAAGCGAAAGGCATGGCCCCTGCCCTTAAGAAATTTATCCTCTCCTAAAAGCTGGATTTAAAAGATTTCATAAAACGATAGCAGCATGCAAACGCCTATTTATATTCAAGAGTGGCATGTTAGTCGAGATACAGTGATTAGATTATTTTTGTTTTTCAGTGCTAGAGGTCAGAGAGCTCTTGCCATGTGCGCAAACGCTGGGGTCCTGAAGTACTCTCCCACCCACAAGCTCTAACAATGTAATCCGGGCTCTTCCTTTGCACATGTCTTCATGGAAAAAGTAAGCTCTCTTTTGGATCATGCGCATAGGCTGGGATTGGAGACGCTGTAACGACAAAATGGTTAACCTGAAGTTGGCACACTTCACCTAGTTTGGTGAACACTCAAGTGCGGTTTTGAAACCAAGATAAATAAATTAAAAAATGATCGATAATCTTTAATGCAAAAATGTGCCCTGTTAATACGACCGATAATTGGCTGCAGCGCCAACTGATATGTCAAATTATTTATGTTCTGGTTTTTTCCTTGTTTGAGAGATAACAGTGCTGTGTGGGCTTGGATTTGGATTCACCTAACTTTGAAGGGAATGCTCACTGATAAGGGGTGTAGAAGAGCAGCAGGCTGGGAAGTGGGGCATAAAGGATAAGAAGCGTGAACAGAGAAGCAAGCAAGGAGGCCTTGGGTGGGCTGGTGTGGAGGAGGAAGCCTCCAGCCCTCATGACTAAAATCTAGTTTGTGATCCAAGAAGCTGTGGGCAGCCATTTCAGGCATCCAAAAGGAACTGAGACCTGTCTTGATCAAAGTGATTGGCAGGAGAGATGCTAGGATTCGGCACACCTGGAACAGAATAATTGGGACCCCACTGCATGTGATCCTGGATATAGATCCAAAGAAACAGGTCCAGAAGAGGGAAGCGGCCCTGGGTGGCATTAAGTGTAAAAGGGAGATAGTCTCATTTGACTTCGACACCAAGTGGACTTGAAACACTGAAGATGGCCCTTTTGCTGGGGAAGAAGAGCTGACCAAAGGGAGTAGCTGTCAACGTTATTTGGCTTGCAATTGTATTCAGTTAAGGCCAAATTCCATGAAGAAAGAAAGGGGTGTGTATGGATCTCATAATCATTACTTCTATGCAAACCTGCTTGAGCAGTTATTACTTATTGTATATGAGGGGGAAAATATGTGTGTGTTTTGTGTGTGTGTGTGTGGACAGACTAGTACCACAAATGTAAAAATATAGGTTTAGCTAGAATTATTAATGACATAAATGCTTAGCAGATGAGAAATACATGGGATGTGTTACATGAATATATATGCACATGTGTGTTTTTTATAACTTTGTATACACACACGTCTTTTTAAAAATCCCTAGTTCTGAGTAGGTAGATTATAAGTATTTTTTTCCTTGTTTTCTGTGTCTTTGTTGTCTTTTCCTTCATTTTTCCTACCCATCTGAATTTCTGGAGTTTTCTAGCAAACCGCACATTACTTGTAAAGGTTTGAATTAGGATACAGTATCTCAAGTCCTTGATGAAAAGAGAGCTAGGAAGAGAATCTTGAGAGTCAGAATTTAGAACAAGAGCGAGCCTAAAACTAATGGTTTTGTGATGAGGAAACTAAGACCCTGGTAACTACTATATTTACATGATTTCTTACACTTCTAAGTAGAGATTAAAATCTTTTTCAAAGAGAAGGAGGGAGAAATTCTCATCTTTCCAAACTTGAGTGGACCAAAGCCGTGTTCTTTACCCAGTGCACCTTTGACCCTATCTGGAGTTAGTTTTGATGTTTACCTCTGTAGGGACATGGGCATTAAGACTGCTCCTGGCATCTAGTCTGTAGAAATCAGATATGCTACCAATTATTCACGTGTAAGACAGCTCCCACAGCTAAGAATTGTCTACTCAGCATGCCAGCAGTGCCGAGGTTCAGGAACGCTGATACAGAGTGAGGGGTGTATTGCTGAAATATTTGGTGCCAATATCTGTGCAACGCACATGACTTGAATTCTTTGTGACCTTGAAACTTGGGCGTCAAGCATTAAGAAGACTGTCCAGGGCCATAGACTCGGCTCCAGACCTAGGACCCAAACAAAAGGCTTTTAAATCCAAAACTGAGCTCAAAAACATCGTGCAGGTTTGCCTCCTTGTGGACACCCGTGGAGGATGATGGGTGGAGAAAGCCACCTGATGTCAGCACCTTACTGGCCTCATTTTCCCACCTGTGCCTTGGACATTAGCGTTTCCGCTAGAATGCCTTGGATAGGTCATGGATAGATGGGAAAAGACTTCTGTGGTCTTCTCTGTCTCTGCCTTTCATTCTTCCCACCATTTCACCTTCCGGGTAGATGCCTTGTTTTCAGTGAATATTGTTATTTTCTGTTGGACTCGGGTAGAGCGTGGTGGCTGTGTGTGCATATGGGTGCTGTTGTATTTCTGGTCTGTAATTCTTAGGAAGAAGCAATGCCAAGGTGTTTGAGGGTGAATACTTTCCAGCCTGACTTTGGCCAGGACCTAGGCAGGTATTTTCACACTCCTCTTACCCAGGTTCCTAGATTTATCTTTCCTTCCAGATAAAGAATTCTTGTCTGCAGCAAGCATCCTAAATGCGCCACAGCCTCCTTGTCATTTTCACAGAAGGACACTGCATATTAGAACAACAACAACAACAAAAAACATCGATTTTGGAAAGCTGAGTTCCATGGGGCCTTGAAAACATTGATTCCCTGGCTCCATGGGTCTCATTGGCTTGCTGGTCGAGAGATGGGGGAGCTAAGTCCCCAGTAACTTGTGAGCAGCCACATGCTTCTTCTCTGCTGCCAGCACTCACCCCGTCTTTGCTGCAAGCTAAGGTTTTTGCAGGTTTTGTCTTACAGATTCTCATGGTGATGAGGCAGAATTGCGACATCGTACAAAGGCTTCCATCTGCCAGCTTCTGCCAGCTCCTTGCCATGCTTCCCATACAAACATGAGACTGAGACAATTTATTCCAATGTTGACATGTAAGAAAGAGCACCCCACCCTTTCTGTGGTTCCCCCGGGATCACACAAGATTATTTTAAGCAATAAAATGTCAACAGTAATAAATAAAATTGGGAAGGAAATTTGGATAAACCTGTGTACAGGAAGAGACTTATTTTAGCATTTGCTTCCTGTAGCTTTACTGTAAGAATGGTGTGTCTTTCCAGACCCAGTAGCAGCCCTCACAGAGAAGAAAAATGTGTTTGAATCATTTCTCCTGTTTGGAGAAACAAACCGATTCGTTATTTTTGTATATCCCATTCTTTAAACACAAAGTTAGGCAGAATGCCTACCTAGTTCCTCAATTCTTCTTCTCCCTCATGAAGACATCATCTCCTTTGTACTGTAGGAGGTCGGGGCTTAGGAAGGTCATGTGACTTTCCCCCCCAGGGGTGCTTAGCTAGTAAAAGGCAGAGGGGCAACTTGACCTGAACTCAGGCCCTTTCAGTGCAAGACCAGACTTTCCTTCCCTTCTGTGTGAAACTATCTTCAGGTTTATATGTTCAGCCTAAATGTCAGTGTTGTTTTCTCTCAATGAGCCAGCAGCATCTCACACATTGATTTACTCTTGTAGTATTGAGGTGGGTGATAGAATGAAAAGGATTCATATCAGACGAATCCTGCACCCTGTCAGAAACAGTCCCCCCAATAGTGGTTTAAACATACATGTAGACAGAATAAATAATAAATAAATATTAAAAAAAAGTATGGTTACTTTACAGTCATGCACACATATACACACGGGGTGGAGCTCATACATACCTAACGCATCCTTAGGAAGAGTGTTTTGTTAATGCTGGGAGGATGGTCTCTAAAGGAATTTGAAGAGAAAGAATTCAATCCCAGAAGAGTCATGATGCTGTGTGTCGGTTCCAAGAGTCAGAACACTGATTATGTGTGCACCTCCAGGAAGTCGGGTCATCCCATCCGTAAACGCCTATGGAGGGTAGTGAGCAGTGGCCGCGGTCAACACAAGTACTAGGAGTCAAATGTTCGCCCATTCACTAGCCAGATGTTGAGACTGTCTCAGCTTGTCTTCTGTACTCGTAGTGGAAGTCAAATGCAGGACCTCGAGTGTGCTGAAAAAGCTTTCAGCACTTGAGGTCCACCCGCAGCACCTCTCATATGTTTTAACTTTGACCTTCTTACTTATGACACAAGTATAATGTACTCACTGGAGAGGTGGAATTGTGTGTGTCTGTGTGTGTGTGTGTGTGTCTGTGTGTGTGCGTGTATGTGCGTGTATGTGTGTGGGGGCATACATGGAGGCCAAAGGACCACCTCAGAGGTCACTGCTCAGGATCCACACATCTTTTTTCTTTTTCTAAGCATGTATGTGTATGTGCACACGTATGCGTGCTTACATGTATGTGGGGAAGGATAGAAATTTAAGTGTGTGGGAAGCCTGAGGTTAATGTCAGGAATCTTTTTGATCACTCTCTCCACATTCTCCATGGAAGCAGTGACTCTCAGTTGAACCCAAAATTTGCTAATGTGGCTAGTCCTGCTAGCCAGCATTGTTAGGAGAATCCCACCTCTGACTTCCTGGTGCTGGACTCATGGGCAGACTGCCAGGCCTGCTCAGCAATTGTATGGATTCTGGGAATGATTTTATGTTTGTGTAGCACATGCTCTCCCCCCCCCCAAGCCATTTCTCCAATTCCCCACCATGGTTCTTGTTTGTTCATGTGTTTTTATGGTTTGTTTTGTTGTTTGTTTCGAGACAGTGGCCTGAAGTTCACAAACAGGTTAGGCGCATTGGCCAGAGAGCCCCAGGGATCAGCCTGCCTCTGCCTCCCAAGTACGTGAGATGACGTGGGATTATAAACTGTGCTTAGCTTTTCTCACATGGGTTCTGAGCATAAAACTCTGGTCTCAGGCTTACACTGCAAACACTTTTACAGACTGAGCCATATTCCGGGCCCCAGATGCAATAATACAGTCTCAGACTTAATCATTCCTCATTGCCACGATCGTTCTTGTCATTTTAAATAAGATTGGAGACATAGAAACTATTTTGCTGAAAGAGTCCAGATTTGGAAGCAAACAGATTCCTGGTACAAATCTCAAACTCGGTGTCTAATAACAGTATGCCTGAGGGTAAAGTCTCCAGTTTCTTTGTCTTTGAAGGAAACATTGCATATGCGATCTGTTCTTTGTATGCCAAAGCAAAACTGTTAGTTTTGACTATTGTTTTCTCTTGTACATTATTTTCAGGAAACGTAGATGAAGCATGGTTTATAAATGCTCAGAGACAGATATTGGAGTTCAACCTGAAGGTCAGAAAAGCAAAACAGCCAGCCACTGGCTCTTACCTCTACCTCAATCCGAAATGGCCATCCTCCCTCCAGGAACCTCAGAAAGAGACTGAGACTTAGAGCTATCTCCTCCCGTTTTATAATCCTCTCTAGTTCTGGGATTAAGGGTGTGCACCACTATTGCCTGGTTTCTATGGCAAACTAGTGTGGCTGCTGGGATTAAAGGTGTGTGTCATTGCTGCCTGGTCTGTAAGGCTGGCCAATGTGGCTGTTTTACTTTCCTGATCCTCAGGCAAGCTTTAGTTATTAAAATACAAATGAAATGCCACTTGGCATAGATCCACTCCAGTCTCACATAAGCTAATGACTTCTTGTGTTGTAAGTAGCACGTTGCTTGAGCCAGGTGTGGTGACTCATGCCTGTAATCCCAGTCCTTTGGGAGACTCCAGCTAGAGAGCCATGAACTCAAGGCCAGCCCAGACTACACAGAGATGGAGAGATGGTGCGCGTGCATGTGTGCGTGCGTGCGTGCGTGCGTGTGTGTGTGTGTGTGTGTGTTTGTAGGGAGGGAAATAAAAGTAGCACATCTCTTTGAGAATACAATAAAAGCTGCATGGAAAAAAATAGCCCAAAAGTCTGCACGCCTTCCCTGGGTGAATGTGGATGCAGTTATGAGCGACTCATAGGTCACAGGTGGAGGTCCCCTGGGTCAGGTCCAAGAGGGTAAAGCACATCTATGGCAATCCGAACGTAATGATTATTTGGTTTGTAAAAGGATTTATCGCCACGCTCCTGTTGCAAGCCTCCCAGTGTCATTAAAATCAGATCCCATTTACAGAAACCCACTTTATTCAGAACATTGCAAGAACACATTTATTTCATTAACGGAGGCAAGCCTCTTTTAGCCAAACTTATTTATCAAATGCCTATTATGCGCCTAATAAGAGGGTGGGTGTGATGGCGAACAATGCGAGCTTCCCGTGTGGTCCCTGCCCTCCGCGTTTCCTCTCTAATTGGAGAGTCAAGTGAACAGGCGGTGTGAGATGTATTAGCGCTATATGCTGATATAATCAAGTCCTAAATTGTGTATGCTTGTGTGGGTGGGCGCGCAAGCCTCACGTATCATTCTCTGACCTTGAATTGTACACAAATCATTAGCGTCAAACTGGAATTGCCAGCGGCTCCCCCACCCTTCGTCTTTGCTTGGCCGGCTTCCATCACAGTCTCTCGCTCCGTCTGAAGCACAGTTCAGAAAAGAGGGGTGAAATAATACAGCAACGAAGAGAGGAAAATCAATACAGGGGAAAAAAAGAGGTCACCGTGTGTCTGTGCTTAGTGCTGTGGATGGATTCCGTACTGGGCAGAGGCTGGCTTGAAAGCACCCAGGCGCCATGAAAACCTCTCTGGGGACACCCAGCAACTTCTCTTTCTTGTTTGCCAGTTAACCACTGGGCCTTGTCAGTGAACTGACCAGGGAGAGCTGGAGGAGATGGGCCATAGGAAAGGGGCTACAAATCCTGGCCCTGGCTGTTCTGTCCTCTCAGTCCAGAATCCATAGTAATGTACTCACCAGGCATGTGAGAACCTTGCTGGGGGGGCAGCAGGGAGAGGGGGAGCAAGAGAGTCATGTCCCAAACATTATGGAAGCCAAGGCAGGAGTACAAATGTCATATACCTTGTATTTCATCCTTATGCGTTGAGCCGAAACCCCATTAAGTAAAGTTTGTTCAGCTGACTGTCCTTGACAAATCTACCTTCATAGAGCCAGCCAAGGCCAGCTTTGAATGCGAAATGCATGCCCAGAGCTTCAGTGGACCTATTCTGGCTCCCTGCTCCACCACAGAGGCCTCCCCCACTCCAGGGTCCATCACAAACACCATCTCATTCTGGGCTAGCGATACATACGTTGCCAGTGGCAAAGGGCAGACCTCAGGGAGCAGACTTGTAGAGAAGTGGGGTTAGCGTATCCCAATCATGGTCTGAAAGGGGGAACAAAGTCTCCTACCTGGACCCCGCAGACCATGGCCAGAAAAGGGCCCGGTCCGTCAAGGCATCTAAAGCAGGGGGCTAGGGCCAGGATCCTAGAAGCACAGCTCAAGAGAGGATGGGAGATTGAAGCACAGTCATCAAGATACTCAGTTTGTGTTGGGGGAGGGGTGGGAGGGCAAAGGGAGAAAAGAAAGAAGACCCCAGCCCAGCTCTGCAGAGATCAGGCCGCTTCATGTGCTACTGTGTTTAAAGAACGAACAAAAGACACTTTTAGAGAGGCCAAGAGGCTCTGTGATTCAGTGGCAAGGAATATGAAGGCACAAGAATGATGGCTCGCGAGCTAAAAGCAGGGATGACGGTAATGAATTCTTCCCAAGGTCATCTGGCTCCATCTTATTTCTGACCCTCCCCCTCCTGCTGGATACTGGCCCCAGACTCCTTCACGAACACACATCCCACCTGGTCACATCCTCCAGAGAAGGACAGAAGGGAAGGTTCATGTTAATTCTTGAAACAGCAAAAAAGAGAGGATAGCTGCATAGAAGAGCGAAGTTGGAACAGCTCACCGACGGCCTAGCCAAATGGAGAAAGGCTAGCTACTGCATTTCAAGTTATGCTATTTGTAGAGCCCAAGAGTAGGCATTTTCAGTCATGCCCAAATATACTGTGCAGAGCTGCAGAAAACCCTAGTGGTAACTCAACATTTGAATCTGTCTCCATTTCCCAAATTATTTCGTTTTAGAAACAAAAACACCAAGCGATCTACGAGGGATAAGTGGGAGGACCAAAGTAAAGCTTGGTGGCACAAATCAAGACCCAGAGTTCTCCGTTGTCCTAAAAGCACCCCTGCCCATGCCTTAGCCTTGTCCACTGTCAGCTCAGAAGTGAGCTGCTTGAAATTCCTCCAGTCCCTCCCTCCCAAACATGCCAGCGGCAGCAGTAGGAACAGAGTAGACAGTTGACTTGCGGTGTGCAGGAGCTCATCACTGAGACCAAGGAAAGCCAGCTGGCCAGCTGTGAGCAATCAACAATTCTGATCGTAAGTAAGGCTAGGATCAGGAGCAGGCTTGTCAGGGAGAGAGCGAATGAGCCTCACAGCGGTTTAGCTCATCCTTCGGGATCTGCTGCCTTGCTGGTCCCCTATCAGGTCTGCGTGACTGCCCTCCACCTGGTCTGTATTGCCTCGCACCCTAGAATCATCAGTGGGGCTTCAAGTTTGGTCTCCAGAGCCTCTGCTTCCTCTTCCTGTGTAGACAAGCACAGACTTACCACCATTTATCCAGCCACCCATTCATCCGTATGTGGTGGACTACAAACTGTCTCCTTTGCCAGGTCTTGTGCCCTGGACACAGATTCAGCAAAGGGGCAGATCCATTCTCAGGCAGCATAGCTGGGGAACAGCCAGATCACATGTAGCCCACAGGGCCGCAGGCAGGGGTAGAGAGCAACACGAGTGGGCATGTTCGAGGTTCAGTTCTTGTCTTCCCGGAGGAAATTATTACTCAAGAGATGCAGACAATTTAATGGACGTTTACTTAGTAAAGCAAAACCTGCGTTCAAATAAGAGACTGAAGACGGCTGGCCCCGAACAAGTTCAGTGGCACAGTTTTGTGGATTTTTAAGGAAAGTTTCACAAATATCCATGAGATAGATGACATATTCATGGGATAAATGACTCGTTTGCTTTCCCAAATCGTAGATGTTTTAGAAAAGCCCATGTGGACTGGAGAGTCTAAACCACAACGCAAGTGGACTTTCAGTGATGTCAGACGTTTTGATGCTGTAGCCCCTTCGTGAATCCACCCTGAGACAAACTGAGAAAGTGTGCTAGTATCTTGGTTTCTAATCTCGTGGGACCAGCCAGTTGCCACTTCAGTGATGTTTGGCCACAAGGGACATTTTGATAGCGAGATGGAGAGATACTGAGGCCCCTACGTAGTTTCCCTGGTTATCTCCCGTCTAAAGACCTGCCTCCCAGTTAGGCACGCCAGAGGAAAGTAAAGTGGGAGATGATTATCAAAAGATGTGGAAATTTGTCAGACTAGATGGGCAGAGCAGCAGCCGGATTTAGAGTAGGGGAGACTAGAGAGGCACAAGGGACTTCTGTGCCTGAAATGGTGACTTCCACACTTGCTTGCCTTTCAGAAGAGTCTGGAATATTTGAAAATGTCAAAGCCCAGGCCACATCCTAGCCCAGTGAACTCATTTCTGAAGGAAACCAAGATAGCAGTGTCTTCTGAGATCTCTGGTGATGCTTAAGAGAAGCATTGGTCCAAATAGCCATTAAGTATCTAATTCTGTAGTAGAATCAGCAAGGGCGTCTAGGAGGGAGGTGAACACATTCATTTCAGGAAAAAGTAACTAACTATCCTGAAGGCTTGTCGAGTGGGCTGTGTCTGAAACCAGTACGGAACATAGGAAGGAACTATTGGACGGTGGGTCCTGACTGGCATTCTTAGGGGACTTGCCCTTGGGTCACAGAAGAGCCACTTTGGTCAACTTTTAATGTCAGGTTATGAGTTTAGTCTGTAGATTTCCTATCTGTAATGGGGGAATTTATAGTATCTTATTACTTTTTGTTGTTGTTATAAGGCTTTGTGATACTGGGCACAGTGGCATTCTGAGTGATGGGGGAGGGGTATTTGATCATTCTGAACGTGAGACGGGAATGGAGAAACAAGGATGAAAATAACGAAGAGCCAAGATAATGCTTGAGAGGAGATAGCATCGCATGCCGAGAAGTGTCCTGGGTGGGGAAAGTGAACCATTGCGGAAGTGTGACTTTGGGAAAGGACTGAGTGGGAAAAGAGAAAACGAGGGGAGGGGTTGTCTGGGAGGGGTGTGGCTCATTCATCATTCAGTTGACTTCTTACCTAGCATGCTGAAAGCCCAGGTTTCAACCCCTCCCACCCAACACTATACAGAGCCAGTATGGTGATGCATGCCCATAATCTCAGCACTCAGGAGGTAGAGTCAGGACAATCAGAAGTTTAGAGAAACTCTCAAATCCTTATTGAGTTCAAGGCCATCCTGGGATACATTAAACCCTGTCTCAGAAAACGTTTATTTTACTTTTTAGGTTTTTGTTTTGTTTTGTATTTTTAATGAATAAACAGGGAGGCTAAAACCAAGAATGAAGTTCTCTGGGAGGATTGAGAGAGCAGGGCAGGAGTGACGTCCTAACCATCCTGACCTGGTCGTGGTCACCAGGAAATATAACAGAGAAGCCAAGCATCAAGGCTGGAGATGGGGCGTATGTTGTGTTGTGGTTTCAGGTATTCCAGGGGAGAGGTTGATCTTGTAATTTATTCGGGACAGTCATATGTATCTTGTGTGTGTTTGTGAGGACACTCAGGTGTGTATCTATCCATGGGTCTATATCCATGGCACGTGTTCAAGAGTGAAGAGTAGTAGCCTGCCCCAGATTCCCTTTATCTTGCTCCTTTTTCTGGATGACAGCCCTGGAGGGAACCTGTCATCTTCAAAAAGTTCACTCTAGTTACCCCTGGTCCAGTAATGGTTTCTTCCCATTCTGATGGTGGCTCATTTTCTGGGTTTCTCCATGCCCGGTTAGTTCTCCAGTCTGGAAGGTGTTACCTCCTGGGTATGCTCAGTGTGTTTGGCACGTGGGGGGCACAGAGTAGCATCTGCTGAAGGAGGAAGGCGCACGTGAGCACTGAGTGAGACAGCTGCATAGGCTGTCTACCCAGGACCCTGAAACTGCCGGCAGCATGGACGCCACTGCAGACCCTCCCAGCTCAGAACCCAGTCTGTCTTTTGGTGGTTTTGATCGCATCTCACAGACTTAGCATTCGACAAACCAACAGGGAGCGAGTGCCTTTTAAAAATGAAATCTTGCAATTTGACTAAGTGCAATCATTTCCTTGGGCATTACAACAACAGCAAGGGGGTCAGGAGTCACCGGGCAAGCCAGCCTTAGTAATATCCTGGCAAATATTTGTATGAATTACAGGTATTGAGTTATAAGGGCACATTTATTAGTCGGGCCTGACATGAAACTGACAGGAATTAATACAGTTCACTGATAGGAAGAAAACCGATCTAAAACATACTCCCAGCTTGGAACCGACCAAAAATCAGTGTACCGGGAATGGATGTGAGGCTGACCCCTCCCTTCTTAGGCAGCATATAGGAAGGGCGGTGATGCCACGCAGAAGGCTTGCCAGCACTAAGATCAGTGTGTCAAGGGTCTTCACACTGGATTTACTCAGGAAATGCTGCAAGCGCTTTGCTCAGCCTGATGCGAATATACAGTAAGTCTCTCTGGGAGACACTTGTCCAGGAAATGCCACACATTAGCGGAGAGCCGCAGGAACCGGACTGAGCTGTGAGGAAGAAAGTAACTGCCGAAGTTGAAAAACTTAAGATCACGTGTTGAAAGGTTAAAGGAATCGAGCGTATTTTGCCTGAAGTAGCAAAGACTTGGCTAGTGCATAATAGCATTTTCTAATATGAAAGGTTCTCATATCGTAGGCGCGTTAGATTTATTTTCTACCCAGGGGCCAAAGGTGGATACATCAGGAAGACAAATTTGGGCTCTGTCTCAGGAAGGATGAGCTAATATTCACAGCCGCTCAAGGATGGTAGCCACCTGTGCAGGAGGAAATGAGGGCCTTGTCACTAGAGGTCCACAGGCTGGATGGCCACTTGATGAATTGATGCGTGGACTCCATGTCCTCTAATGTCCCATCCCTGCCGTTCTGTAACTGTGAGGCTGCATGGGGCTGACTACTCGACGGGAAGAATGAGCAAGAAAACTGCTGTCAGTGTAGTTCTTCCCTGTAGGAGAGCGCACGTGCGCGTGTTTGGATGTGTGACCATACATGAGGATGTCAGAGAGCGCAAGTGCATGTGTTCAGGTGTGTGGCCATGCACGAGGGTGCCAGAGAATGCAAGTGCATGTGTTCAGATGTGTGGCCATGCACGTGGACGCCAGAGAGCACACGTGCATGCGTTCAGGTGTGTGCCATGCACATGGACGCCAGAGAGTGCACATGCGTGTGTTCAGATGTGTGGCCATGCACGTGGACGCCAGAGAATGCACATGCGTGTGTTCAGATGTGTGGCCACGCACGAGAATGCCAGAGAGCACAAGTGTGTGTGTTCAGATGTGTGGCCACGCATGTGGATGCCAGAGATGAACCTCGGATGTCTTCCTCAGTCACTACTCACTTAGTTTTTTTAAGACAGGGTCTCTTTCTTTTGTCTGGGATTTGCCTACGAGACCAGGCTGGCTGGACAATAAGTATCAAGGATCTGTCTCCTCTCCACCGTCCTCACTGTGGGATTACAGGGGTGCAAACGCCACTCGTGACATTTGTTCACACGAATTCTGTGGATCGGAGCTCAGTCCCGTGTTTGAGCTGAACACTCTTCTGCCAGGGATCTCCCCGGCCCTGTGTTGATTTCTTAAATGCCAACATGAGATCCCCCCCCCCCCCCGTTCTGAGACATGGTTTCTCTTTGTAGCTTTGGAGCCTGTCCAGGAACTCAACTCTCACTGTAAAACAGGCTGACCTTGAACTCACAGAGACGTACCTGCCTCTGCCTCCAGAGTGCTGGGATTATAGACGTGTGCCACCACTGCCCGGCCCAACATGAGACTCTTAGGAAGAGTCGTTCCGTTCATGGTGACAGAACATGGGGAGACTCCCACCATGTGCTGGGGCAGGCATTCCTTTATTGCCTGTCTCCTGGATCTGCAGGTGCTGGAAGTCATGAGCACAAACTAAGACCCCCATCTTTACTGAATGCCCACAGCCCAGAGAAGCACAGCTCTCCTGCCCATCCCCATTAACTTCCTTTAAATGTCTGCCTGTCTCTACCCACAGTGACCCGGTTGCCGAAGCGAAGCTGCCTTACCCTCCACCTTCCTTTTTGGTGTTAATGTTACTGATGTCTGTGGGGCCTTTATGCTTCAGGTCCCATCATGTGTTGTTTAAATCACTATATTTGGTTACGCTAATTAATCCTCCTCTTTGATGTTGTTTTTCTCTTTCCTTTTGGTGAATTTTATTAATTTCCCCTCTACTAGAATTTAAAATTCGGAATTACATCAACACCAGACACAGGCTTTCCTCTGTGTATTAGATTTATTGTTGCTTTAAGCATGTGTTAATGTTATGAAATATTGTTCAGATATAGTTTATTAGTCGTAGTCTCTTAAGAGTTACAGATTGTATTCCTCAATCATAGCGAAGGTTATGACTGTTGCTTTACTACCTTTGGGTCCGTGGGATGGGGTGCTAGAGTACCTCAGTATCCCCCAGAGCTGAGAAGTGGAGGATTGCTTTTTGAAGGGTGCAGGCCTTGTATGGCTTCTGTGTCACTTGCCCCGACTCACCCCGTTCGCATCTTCACAGGTCTTGGACAGGTGGCTTGGAGTGGACCTCACTGCCTGTGCAGAGCACAGCAGGATGAAGCCGTTCATTCTGTTTCTCCTGGCTGGCAATGGACTGAGCAGCTCCACTCACTTCCCAGAAGGCCTGTTAGCTGGAGGAGAGAGCTAAGGTCCACCCGAGCTTCTGGCATTGCCGATCCGTACAGATAACTTTCCACCATCAGGATGCTCCTCCTCCCGCATCCTCCTCTTCTCTTCTCCCATTTAAGTGTGAATGTCACGTGTGGTCAAAGCCTCGGTTGCCTTTCTGTTTCAAATAGCTTCTGGCTAGACCAACAGGCTTCCAGCTTGCAGCGCACACTCCGTTCCAGCACACGCTTGGCCAGTTTCCTCTGCTGTTTTCTTTTCCACTCATCCATCACACATGTACTGAACCTCAATATCTGGAGGTAAAGACAAGGCCTGAGGTTGCCCCCAGGCAGAGGCTCAGCGGCAGTGTAACGTGAACTGACCCTGAAAGAAACCAGTGCCTATGGACTTCATGGCACACGGCCCGGCAGAGACAGCACGTGGCCACGCCCTCAGAAGGAGTGTAATATAAACAGCCTTCGAGGGTGATTCAAGTTTCCTGAGCCTAAATTTGGGATATGAGCATTTTTATAAGGATCTTACATGAAGCAGCCTATAATTATTTTTCTCATTATGAGTTTATTTTGTATTCCTATGGCCTCATAAAAATTTTTACTGCCAGATGAAAATTAAAACTAGTAATTCCTTCCCCACCAACCTGAGCTAGTCTCTCCGAATGATAGAAGCCTTGGAGGAGCGAGACAAGGAGAAGATGGTGTTCGTAAACGCACTTTACAAAGGCGGCCTCAAGAACCTGAGCGCTCAGCTCTGTGAAGCATCATGTTTTGATTATCTTTTTCTTCTTTGTTAAATCTCTGGCGATTAAAAAAAAAAGATGGAGAGACCAGTGGCTGCCATGGCTGCAGGCGTGTGCCTGGTCTGGCAAATCTGTATTTATGTCGTAAAACAGTAAGAAAATGAAGAGGGGACTCTAACGGTAAAACATTCCTGAAGCCGTTTTTGCTGGGACAGATGTCTTTTCTCTAATATATACATTGATAAACTTTTTGTTCTGAGATTGCTTCATCTCTTTGCCTGAAGTGCTTTTTATCTTGCGGGAGCTTCATTCGCCCAGGACCTCCAGAAGTGTCAGGCCCTGAGATTCATTGCCTACTAGGCTGTAGCATAGGATGAAGTTCATATTCAAATAGAAAGAGAACGGGATCACTTAATATATAACACCTGCTCCGGCTACACCCCATTCATCCTCAAGCAATTCTCCTGGATGCCCCAGCCATCTCGGGGGCCCATCTCTCCTGGTAAAAAGCCCCTAAGATGCAGAACTGCCAGGCTCAGATCCATTGAGCCGAACTGAACGTAGATGGATGTCAGGGATTAAGTAAGCTTGGTTTCCCTTTCTTCTGGGCGAGAGAACATAGATGACTTAGCAAATGTTAAAAGGCTGTGGAGGGAGATGGAGAACCGTGGCCATATGTCCTAGGGTCAGTCTGTGCTTCCCTGCCTAGGCTAGAGCCAGCAACACAGCAGGATGTTCTACTGGAAGACAGCTGCCATCTAGATAAACCCTCAGGTAGCCCACATACCCACCGCATGCAGCACAGGAGTGGCCTCACTCTCTCAAAAACACTCACTCGAAGTGGCATTGCACGGCGATCCCTTGAGACACGCATTTCTTGACCTGGGGACTCTCGTTTGGGCCTCTTCTGTTGCTACCCCTGGACCAGTGAGTCATCTACATGGGTTTATTTATCCATGAAGATGTCTCTGACAGTGCCGTGAACCATGGAAGAGATGGTTTTGTATGATGCTCGGTCATTTAGCATCATTGACTCTGTAGTCCCAGGAGGGCTCTGGGAGCACAGCCTGTCCATCACCACATGCCCATCCCTGGGCCACATGGACACCAGGGTTAGCATAAGTTTGGGACATTCATTTTAATCCCGGCTGAATGACCGGGTTTACAATCCATCCTTTTTCTAGTTGTTCGATCTGTATGGATGTGAGGTAGCCTTGATTCCCATCTGGCCTTCAGTTTGCTCACTGGGAACCGAGCATGAATTAGTAGTAGCAACACCACTGGTAACTTGTGAGTGCAGACCAGATGTTAGGCCCTGAACTGAAGCGGAGTAGACATCACTCTGTATTCTCAAGCCTGAAATAGGTATCGCTGTCCCTGCTCTGCTCAGCATCTCCTGACTTCCCAACTGTGTTGTCTAAAGACCCCAGCAAGTAAATCCAGCTTGCAAATGTCATTGGACCTTCCCAGTTCTCCTCCACTGACCTGAGAGATGAATGAAGAAGATCAGGAACCTCCTGGGAGCTCTTTTGTGTTCTTGGGTTCAGTCTTGCACACTCTGTCTTCTGGGAGCCTCCCATACATCTCCCTAATTCTGAAGCCTTCTTCCCACTTTCTCCCCCATCACACCCAGCAAACACACCCTCAGGACCCCGCCTCCTCAGCCTTCCTGTTGTTTGTTTGAGAAGATAAAGTGTGTTTGTTTGTCCCTTCCCTGGACACACGGGTATGCTTAGCAAGGGGAGATCGTTAGTTTGATTTTTTTTTTCTGAAGGGGAGCTGGCACTATTTGAACTTGGTGGGACTTAAACACTGCTACGAAGTCTCTCTATCCCTCGTAGGTAGACTATAATCAGGAAAGAGAAGCTATGGTTTCTTGGAATGTGGCGTTCTTGTACAGTGTCCAGTCCTATTAAGAATTTGTTTCCACAAAATAAAAAGGAGAGTTTCAGAGACAGCCCAGTGGGTAACATGCCCACTTGCTGTGCAGCCGTGTAGCCCTGAGTTCAAATTCCCAAAACTCGCATGAAATCTGGGTGTGGTTACAATTCTGTAACCCTGGCACCGGATAACACGAAGACACTTGGCTCTCCAGAGCTTCTGGGCCCACTAATCTAGCCAATCAGTGAGCATTGGCTTCAGTGAGAGGCTGTGCCTCAAACGACGGAGAAAAGTAGAGGAAGACACCCAGGGTTGACCTCCAGCCTCTACATGCACAGAACACACACATGCACTGCACGTATGCATGTACATGTGCCCTCACACACATAAACGGTGCGGGGGAGGGACAACTAGGCCCATAATAGAGAGCACAAGACATTCCCAAGGTTATCAGACTAAAGAAGGGCAGAGTGAGGCAAAAACTCTCTATAAGAAATGCTGAGAGAATTAAGCAGACCACTTTCGTGGTAGGTGTTGAGTTTCTGAAATAGATCGTCACTGGGCACTGGGAATGAAACCAAGCTATCCATGCAGATTTCACACTTCCTTAGGCCAATAGTGCTATCTACGCCTTTCCGGCTCTGTTTTGTGGATAGGACACGGGCATAGTTGACGGGGAGAAGAGTCACAGAGAGCTGTGCCTCCCAGGGTTTTCAGCGAGCTTTGTCTAAGGCATAAAAGCCTGACCGAATGTGCCAGATACGTGTTCAGAATGATCCCTATGGTTCCAAACTGTGCACTTCCTTTGCTCCTAATTCCTGATATGGTAGTTAGAAGTCTGTGCTATCCTGTTGTGGCTCATTTAGCTCACAAAAACAGGTTGAGATTGCAATCTTCCTAATGCTCACATTGGCGTCTATAGCAAGCCTCAAGGTTCTCAGGGTCTTTGAAATCCTGGGCTAGTTTTGGAGAGAGAACCTACACTTGGAAACTTCTGTAGTCTGCCCCTCAGAGTAAGGGATATAGCTTTGCTGGTACAGAATTTGCCTAGAAAGCAGGAAGTCCTGGGTCTGGTCCCCGGCACCTTCCAAACAAGACATCACAGTTCATACCTGTAGTCTCAGCCCTTGGGAGAGGAAGAGGATCTGAAGTTTAAGGTCATCCTTGAATACGTAGTCTGTTCAAGGCCTGACTGGCCACCTGAGACCTCCAGAGGGTGGGCGAGGGCAGAAGGCGAGGGGAAAAGAAAATGAACCGCTATCCTATGGATTGTAAGTGTTCCCAAAGCCTCTTTGTAAAGGCTTGGTTCCAGATTGCTGCTCTGGGGAGATGTTGGGACTTTTAAGGGGTGGGGTGGGTGACTGTTACCTCAAAAGTGACTGTGGGACCTTGCCACCTCCATTCTCTTTCACTTCCTGATCCTAAATTAAGCGATATCACTCTGTTCCGCAGTGTGCTGCCTCCCCACAAGCCCACTGCAGTCACAGGCTGAAACCATCCCCGACTGTGAGCAAACTCGGCTCTCCCTCTCTGTCAGTTGGTTGTCTCCGGCGTGGGTTCCAGTAGTAAGAGCCGAGAGGGCAGCTCTCGGGTCTCACTTCCCACCAGTGGCCACTCAGCTGCACACCCACGAGAATGCTTGAAACAGCCTTTGAGTGATCAGTCACTCACGGGTGGCCATGGTTTTCCTCAGAGAATATCTTCCTGCAGGCTGCCCTGCTCAGTATATCAATGTGGCTGTGTTCTCCTATACCCTTTGTGGGGATGCCTCTCTACGAACCCATATCCTCAAATCCATTCTCTGCTTTAGCGCCTCGGTCAGCGCGTGCTCTCGCTCAAGCTCAAGATTGTCCGGGTTTTTGTTGTTTGCTTTATGGTGCTAAAGACCAAACCCAAACTTAATGAGTGCTGCCAAGCCCTCGACCACTGAGGCACCCCCAAGTCCTTGAGGTGTTTTATGTTTGTTATTTTTCATTTTTTTGTTGTTGTTGTTGTTTTGTTTTGTTTTGGGGATCAGGTCTTGCTGTGTAATCGGTGTTAATCATGAAATCTCAGAGATCCTCCTGCCTCCACCTCCCAACGGCTGGGATAATAGCCATGCCGCTGTACCTGGCTTGTCTTACTGCTAAGGATAAACAGGGATTCAGCATTTGGAAAGAGGAAAAAAAAAAACTGAAGACATTCTATATTCTTACAGTTTAGCGGTTTCTCTTCCTGTTCCTTTCTTGCATATTTTTCTCTAAACTACAAAGTTTATAGTTTTTGGGTATTGGCCCTGAAAAGTAGATTTTCAAAGGCAAAGTAAAATGGCTTTTCTTTGGAAAGTCTCAGAAAGTTCAGTAAAAGGCAGGCTAAATGATACATTGAACTTCTGATGTCAAATAGCACAGATCATGGGTCAATAAGCTCCGCTCACAAGAAGTCACATGATACCAAAAAACTCTCGCTCACCCCTCATATGTGTGGGTGTATGTGTGTGTATATATATATGTATGTATTCCCCCGGGGGAGAGGTGGTAAGGTATGGAACCACCGGAATCTTCAGAGAGAAGGCACCTGTGTTCAACAAAAGAGTAATTAGAGAAGAAACCTGGGCCTAAGTTGTCAATGGAGTCATCGTTAAGACTCCAGAAGGAAGCCGGGCGATGGTGGCGCACGCCTTTAATCCCAGCACTCGGGAGGCAGAGGCAGGCAGATCTCTGTGAGTTCGAGACCAGCCTGGTCTACAGAGCTAGTTCCAGGACAGGCTCCAAAGCCACAGAGAAACCCTGTCTCAAAAACCCAAAAAAAAAAAAAAAAAAAAGACTCCAGAAGGAAATTTATAAACTTGTCATGTCCCCTCAGCGTTTGGAAAGAGGTATCCTAGGATATAGGTGGTCTGATCTCTAGGGTCGGCCATATTCCATGCTTTGATAGAGTGCGCTCTCTTTATGTTGTGAAATTATCCTCCTTCTATCCTAACAGAGGTCTGTATGAACCTCAGAGGCCCTGCTCTCAGGCACTGGGGAGATGGCTCCATTGCTAATGTGCCACACAGGCATAAAAACTTCAGTGTGAGGAGACTCTTTCTGTCCCACCAGCCAACTCCCAAATAACGACACGGAGACTTCTTATTAATTAGGAAAGCTTGACCTTTAGTTTAGGCTTGTCCCTGACTAACTCTTTTTTTTTTTTTTTTTTTTTTGGTTTTTCGAGACAGGGTTTCTCTGTGGTTTTGGAGCCTGTCCTGGAACTAGCTCTTGTAGACCAGGCTGGCCTCGAACTCACAGAGATCCGCCTGCCTCTGCCTCCCGAGTGCTGGGATTAAAGGCGTGCGCCACCACCGCCCGGCCTGACTAACTCTTATAACTTAAATTAACTTGCATCGATGAACCTACATTCTGCCACGTGACTCGGTTACCTCTACTTTGTGCAATATGTCCGACCTCTTCAGTGTCTCCCTAGTGTCTCTCAGACGTCTAGATTCATCTCTTACTTTCTCTCGCTGCCCAGAAGTCCTGCCTATACCTCCTGCCTAGCTATTCACCATATCAGCTCTTTATTAAACCAATCACAGCAATATATCCTCACACAGTGTACAGATATCCCACAACACTTGAGTTTGGATCTCTAGCACCCACGTCAAATCCTACCTCTAGGGCTCGGGTCTGTGACCCCAAACTGGTGAGAGCAGAAAGTAGTGACCCAACGTTCACTGGCCAGACAGTCTAGCTTAGTCAGTGAGTTCCAGGCTCAGTGAGAGAGCCTGTCTCAAAAATAAGGGGGAGAGAAACTGATGGCATGTGATGTTAGCCTTTAGCTTGTGGCTTCTCTTTCTCTCTCTCTCTCTCTCTCTCTCTCTCTCTCTCTCTCTCTCTCTCTCACACACACACACACACACACACACACACACACACAGAGCCTTATTGTTATTAGACCCTTTTGGAGCAAAGAAATATAAGGTTGAGTAATGCATGTGTACCAGATATTGGAAACCCGGCTTCGCCCATTTATAAGCTAGTAGAAAGCCATGACCAATACATTGAATGTCTGATCCAAAACAGGACACCTTTGAGGATGCATGGGAGCCTTAGCCAGAGGGTTCACCTAAACAGCTACTGTATGCCAAAAAGGTCCTGACAAGTCAGGACTTCTGGCTGCTTTAATTACACAGTGAGAGTAGTCAGATGCAGAGTGCTAAGACAGTAATGATGGCCTGAAGTTGTCTTGAAACTATTTTGCTATCATTTAAATGTTCATATAACTCTTTTATGCAGAATTCTGTAGAGTTTAGATTTCATAAAATACCACTTTCTTTTAAGTCTTATTTGTATTGTTCTGGTTCCAGGTATGGCATAGCTAGCTACCTACAAACTGAGTCGAGGAGGGATATACTCAATGTAAAGAAGATTTGCTATTAAACAAGTGGAAATCTTGCAGACTAAGGAGATGGTTAGCAATACCAAGATAATTTTCTTGTAAATCAGATGTAAGTCATGGGATGACTGCATCATGAAGCAAGACCAAATATTATTGAAAATGGTAACAATGATAGGAAAAATGATTCTTCTGAATTTCATGTAATATTTCCAGGGACTACGCTGAAACACAAATGCAGCATTCAGGACTCTCTTGATAAGATGGAACCGATGTAAACAATGGCATTTTCACTTGGGTTAACTAGCTGTTTGGGCTTGTGTAGTAGGCAGGTACGACAGCGTTACAATGCAAGCTGTCTCACATCCAAGATTTGAAGTTGTTGGGTTTTTCCCAGAGAGGTTTCTTTAGCCATCATCATCCCCAGCTTTGCTTTTGCTTCCTTTTATCTCAAACTCGTGACGCAAGCCCAGCGCCTACCCATGGTGTACCTAAGGATCATTTGTGGGGTCTGACTTTCCCCATCTGTTATAGAAGCTGAACCTTCCTTTCAACGTATTTACCCTAATCCCTTTCTAACCCTAGGGACTGGTTGTAGGCAAGCAGTTAGTACTGTTTACCTCCTAACTAACCACTTAGTGACTGGTCCTGAAAGTTCGTCGGTCCCTAGAATAGTAAATACAACAGACCGAGCAGTTTGAGTGTGCATAGCTTTGCTCTCTATGTTATCTGTGTTGTTCTCCCTCCCAAGCCCTTGTCTGTGATCCGGATGCCTACATATGCTGTTAACCATGAATCCATTTGAAAATCAGGTGATCTGAATGACAGTCAGGAAACAGCACATTCCGCGGGGTTTAATATAAGCATCCGGAAGAACATTGCTCAAGGAAGTTGTAAAGGGGCTGTAGGAATTGCTAAGAGGGAAAGACGGGGAGGAATGACAGACTTAGGGGCTTGCTCTCAGTCTGCAACTCGGGTAATTTTTCTTACTTATTTATAATCTGAGCCACAAATAGTGACCAAAGAACACATCTGGAATAGTACTACTTTTGCCACATCTGCATATTTTATATGTCCCTTTCCTAATTATTATATCCTATGTATTGATTTTTTTCCAAAAGCCGGTTGTCTTCTCTTGTCTAAAAGAAAAATAAAAGCCCCACTTGTAACCTATTTCAGAGCTAAAACTTACATACAACTTATTCTCTTTTCCTTATAACCTTATATCATGAGTGCGTATTTCCTAAGAATCTTTTGATTGGATCAGAATTTGATTATGGCATTGTGATTTTGCTCAGCTTGGGATTTTTTTTAATGAACTTTTTATCTTATTACAAACAATGTGTTGTTTAGTAAGGGATTTTTTTTTTTAGTACAGATAAGTAAAAATACGAACATTTAAATGGCGGAAAGCCACAGTACTCCAGAATAGCCCCTGCCAGGATTGCTGGTGTGCCCAATGCTTCTCTCGGCCATTAAAAGGCCATTTGGGGCTAGGCAGAAGGGAATGGATTATTTCCATTTTGGCATTGTTGTGTGTGTGTGTGGATACACAGATCTCACACGTTAATGCTGCTCTAGCTATACGATAGAATAATTTTTTTTAATGGCTGGAATAGTTAGCCAGAAAAAAAAAACTATCTGACATATGCAGCTTCTGCCTGTGCTGTAACGGTGCCCTGGTGAGAAGCAGCGTCGAAGCTGTCATTTCCGTGCGCGCACACAGACAGCCATCCATCATGAATATTTAAAATTCAATCATTAGGTGCAGGGCAGTGGTGGCGGCATATTTGTTACAACTGATCAGCCACTAATGGTTTAAAAACTTAGAAATTGGGGCTTCTTTTGTCAATTGAAGAGGATTATTCCAAGCCACTGAAGCCCCTTGTCGGAATGGAAAAGTGTATTAAAAGAGAAGGGATTGCACACCCCAGGGTCACTGACAATATATAATTTACTAACATTCGTGCTTAAGAGAAAAATAGATCAAATGGATAAGATTAGAGAACCCTACCATACTCTCCTGCCCGGATCAAGCATCCTATCAAATAAACAAGTAAACAAGCAAACTACCCCAAATTCTATTTCTTGAGTCCCATGCCGACAGGTTTCTGGATGATGAGGCCCCTTGCTTTGTGAGAGACCCTTACTGCCTAGTTATTCGTTCCTCCAAGAGGAACTTAGCTTAGCTTTTCAACCAAATGCCTCATAACAATGGAAGCATCATAGCCTGTCCCAGTAACTAGGGAAAGACTGTATTCTTCCATTAGCATGAGCTTGGTAACAGGGCACGGCCAGACAGCATCTCTGAAGACTCTACTCCTGTGCTCCCCTGTGCAGTCATCTTCCATCCACTGCGTTGTGTCTTAATCAGTTTCCAGCTCCCTAAACCACAGTGAAAAGACTTGATACACAGGCTCAAAACCCGCTTCCAGTTCATCTGATAGCTCCCTGTGACCTGGAAGTACATGTGAAATTTGCACTTGGGACTCTTGCAGGACCCACAGGGAACAGCTTCCACGACTTACTCAGTAGTCTGAATCAATGCGGACACTTGCCTCGAGCCCCCGCCCTCGGTGCCCTGCTCTTCGCTTTTGCCACAGCCAACAACAACTCGTACTGACCCAGGAGGGGAGAACAGCATGTGTGCTTCTTTAATGCTGTAATTTCACACACCCTGAATGATGGAGGAAAGAGGAAGGGAGGGGGTGAGATGAAGAGCGATTCTTGGAGCGGTGCAGCGTATACCATTTGCAAGTCAGAATACAGCTCAATCCCATTATTCCGTCTCCGGCCTGCCTTTTCAGAGATTCAGAAAATCCTCAGTGTGAACTGTGAAAATCTTCTGGAATGATATAAAAAAGAGCAGATCCATCTAGTCTCATTATATCACTTCGGGGTAGCCCTGCTCGCCCCCCAACCGCTGTACTGAAAGAGCTGAGGAGGGGAGCATGGTAAAACCCATCCAGGGTTTTCCCCCCAAAATGCCAAAATGAATCATCTTGATTCTCTAGATTGCAGGCTCTCTCGGTAACAGTGAGCAGTATTTTTAGGTATGGAAGAGGCCAGAAACAAAGATGCAGGAAACTGTGTTTTTAAGACTAGTGGGGCTGAAGAGATGACTCAGTGGGTGAGAGCAGGGACCTGAATTGGAATCCCCGACGCCCACATGAGAAGCTGTCTGTACACGGCTGTGCATGCCTGCAGTCTCGGTCCCTGGAGGAAGAGGGAAGATAGGTGGATTCCCCAGATCTTACTGGTCAGTCAGCCTAGTCAAAAAGCCAAGTTTCCAGCTCTACAAAAGATCCCATCTTAAGGCAATCATAGGGATATCTCTAGAGAAAAACAGCTGCCATCCCGCCCTGCCCCTGCATGGACCCCTACAGACACACACAAATGAACTCGTAAAGGCTACAGGGAGAAGCTCCGTTTGCCTCCAAAAGTCATGTAACCCAGTGCCTCTTTTTAAAATGCATATTTAAATGGGAAATACTATTTAAACTATTTCTAGTAGATCATTTCTTCCTCCAGCTCCCTTACAGACAAAAAAATAATGAATGGAAAAAAATCAAATCTTAGTTTGGTGAGAAAATCTGGCAAGTAAACTAAAAATACAGTGTTGGGCTAACTTACTACAATCCATGATGATATTCGCAAGGTTCCTGACAACACACAGAAAGGGAAATTAAGGCACCAAACGATCAAGCAGCCTTACACAGATAGTCATCTATAGAATGGAGGGGAAATCATTCCAGCTCCCCAACTCTTCGTGACTGTCAAGCTCTTTAAATAACTGTGAGAGAGCGCTTGGAGGAGTTTGAGCTCTGTGAGGTCTCTATGATATAGATGTTGGGGTTTCCTCACATCCTAAAAACTGTCTTCTAGACGAAGGGGTTACAGAGCCACACTGCCCTGCTAAACCTGCCTCTGCCTCAAGATTTACTTAACCAGCTGTGCTTTCACAGGTGCCCAGATTCAATCTGTCGAGCAAACAAGAATCATTTTGGAAATGGCCTGTGTGTTTATTCAGTTTTTATCTTAGAATTAGCATGATACGAGGCACAAGGAGATGGGGTTCTTCACAAAGCCATCGTCTGCCACCCACCCTAGGTTTTACAAAAGAAGAAATAAGAAATCCAGCCCTAGCCAGGCGGTGGTGGGTGTACCTTTAATCCCAGCGCACAGGAGGCAGAGGCAGGTGGCTCTCTGAGTTCGAGGCCATCCTGTTCTACAGAGTGAGTTCCAGGACAGCCAAGGCTATGCAGAGAAACTTTGCCACAAATAAAATTTAAAAAAAAAAAAAGTAAACAATCAAACCAAGAAGAAATCCAGACCTGGGAAATGCTGTGAGGAGAGCCTGGTTGAAATCCAGAAACTCTGAGTGGGTGACAGCTCACACCAAGTAGCTTCTCGCTTCACCTTGGTCTCAAACCAATCTAACTCCAGGCAGTGTCTGTTGTGAGATCTCTACACAGGCGAGAGAAGAGCAGGCCAGTGTTATTTCCTTGCTCTTGACTTTTCTGCCTTTGGTCTATGAGTGTCTCTGTCAATGTGACCTGATTCAGATACCCTGAACTTGGGTAAAAATGGCTTCTTTTGTTTTCATTCATGTGTGTATGTGTGTGTGTGTGTGTGCGTGCGTGCGTGTGTGTGTACTGAGGAGCAGGAGGGATGTGTACACATGAGTGTGTGGGTGTAAACACGCAGCGCTGGAGGGCAGCATTGAGTGTCCTGTGCTATCATTCTCTACTGTATTCCCTAGACTGACACCGGACTGCTGACGAGCAAGCCCCAAAGATTCTCCTGTCCTCGGCTCCACACGCACTGAGGTTCGAGGCCCATGTGGTCACACCCAGCATTTTACATGAGTGCCGGCCTCCCAATGCAGGGCCTCCTTCTTACATAGCAAGTGCTCTTTTGCACTGAGACACCTCTCCAGCCCCTTCTTTTTTTTTATTTTTTTAAACATTTGTATTTACTTTACGTGTACACGTATTAATTCTGTGTGGCAAACGCTATACCAACTGAGCTATCTCCCCAGTGTCCCCACTTTTTTGAGGGTCTCATATGTATCCCAAACTTGCCACAAAGCTGTGATGCCCCCGCCTCAGCCTCTTGCCCTGGTGAACTTCTGGCTCTCTTCCAGTTTCCACTGGCATACCGCTGGGGCGCCCACTCTGTTCTCTGATCCTGTTGTGTGTAGGGTTCTGGCTCCCTCTCCGTCACCACCCTCTCTTCTCCATTCCTTTGGTATGCCTGCTCTGTAGGACAGTGTGCCATTTCTGATTCCCCCCACACACATTCTACCCTGGATATCTGCACTCCAGATTAGATTCTGTCTAAGTAATTTGCAGAGCCATTAGGCTTGAGTAACTATTTGACTGCAAAGTCAAGGCCCATTATCTCTCTCCACAAGGAAAAAAGTCTCCTCCAGGAGGAAAGAGCACTGATGATGTAAAGAAGGAGTGTGTGTGTGGGGGGGG
>JABTXL010012463.1:5961900-6011901 GCA_025134845.1 Neodon shergylaensis
ACAGTGAAGAGCAGTGCACACTGGGTTCTGTTGGTAAAATGCTTGACTGTATGAGGACCTGAGTGTGATCCTCAGAATCCCCTTCAAAAACAAAGCAAAACAAAACATAAAAGCAGGTACGTGACGCGTACTTGTTGTACCAATACAGAGATAAGTAAATTCCTGGGACTTGCTGGCCACCTAGCCAAACCTACCTGCTTGTTGAATTCCAGGCCAGCGAGAGAATCTGTATCAGGGAAACAGTGGGAGGGGGCAAGAAAAACAGAAAAGAAAAGGGATACCATCCAAGGTAAAGTTTTCCGTGTCACACACACACACACACACACACAGAAACACAGAGAGAATAAACACATTCACACATATGTTGCATGGAGTGAGGGGCTGCTTGTTCGTCCCGGCTGCCCAGAACCGAAATAATCACACAGAAACTATATTATTTAAATCACTGCTTGGCCCATTAGCTCTAGCTTCTTATTGGCTAACTCTTATGTATTAATTTAACCCACTTTATTAATCTGTAAATCACCACGAGGTCGTGGCCTACCAACAAAGTTTCAGCACATCTATCTCCAGCAGCAGCGGCTCCATGGCATCCCCTGACTCTGCCCTTCTTCCTCCCAGCATTCAGTTCTGTCTTCCCTGCCTACCATCAACAGGCTGAGGCAGTTTCTTTATTCATTAACCAAGAAAAGCGATACATAGACAGAAGGACCTCCCACACCACACATACACACACATATACATACCTATGCAAATATATATGAATACACACAGACACACACCACACACACCAAGAGCAGTGTTTACTGACAGTCTTATTATCACAAGTTAAATATGTTGACAGTGATTCTGAAGTCTGGAAATGAAGAACCAGGTCTTGAGGCATGAGGAATCCACCAGGACTCTCTATATTCACCTTGGTTCTGTAGACGTATGCGCCATCCCTGTGCCGTGTGAACAGGGTAAAGACCCGTGAGTACCACCAGTGTCTAGGCAGTGGCGCCGAGTTTGTCTCCTCCACGAGGTTGTTTCAGCCCATATCAACCACCCCACGGATGCTCAGGGTCTGGTTAAGAGGAACACTACTGTGCATCAGACCCCAGCAACTGCTTATTATTTCATGAAATGGTGTCTCTGACACTGAACTTGAACCCCAGTGTAGCATGGGTGCTAACACGTGCTTTGCTCGTAGACGCCATGAGGCTAAGGTTCTGGGCCCCGCTAGAACTCAATCATGGTCCCACTAGAAGCTATGGAAGAGCAGCTGCAGACTTCCTCTCCCAGCTCATCTCTCATATTAGTTGTGAATTTGATAAATGCCATCCTGAAGAGCAATTGATTTATTAATTAGCTGATTCAGAATGTTCTTAGGACTCATTTGGGATATGGAGTCATTATAATTTAAAAATGTCAGCGCAGTACACTAGAAGAGGAAATCGCTCCTCCCAGGGGTTCTGTGGGCAAAGCCTTTTTCCTTTGGTGGGTGGTGTTTTTCTCCATGACGGGGATGCCACCCACAGGAGGTCACGTTGTTGAGCCTCCATCGAGAAGCCTCAGGAGATGAAGTCATGCCCATTGTTGTGAAACTGAAGCCGGACTACAGATCCGGACAGGGCCAGACCAAGCAGGGCAGTAATAATTTGCCTATTAGCTTAGAGTCAGTAGCCAGTTCACGACGAGACTCAAAAGAGCGAAGGGGCCTTCCTTGGCTTAGAACCGACTTCTAGGGCTGCTTCGGCTGCATATAATTAGCTGTCGCTGTGAATAGGTAGTCTATGAACGTTCGACAAACGGCTTGTGAGCTGAGAAGATTACAGCACGGGCTGGATGAAATTATCGTGAATTTTAATCGAGTTTGAGGTCTTATTTTTGCATTGTTCAGATGCAAGGGTAATTAGGAGCTGATGGCTGTATAATTTGGCATTTTAGTTCATAATTCTTGAATTGAATTTTATGGTGAGTGAAATTATTGTGTGGTGAATTCTGTGTGTGGAGCCGTGTGTGCCCCCTGCTTACAGAGGCTGGGGGTCAGCTCCAGGTATCATTCCTCGGGAGATGCCAGCCTTGATTTTTCTAACAGAGTCTCTCACGAGTCGCCAGTTTGATTAGTCAGACTGGCCAGCGAGCCCCAGAGAGCCTCTTGTCTCTGTACCCCAAATACTGAGAAATGCCACCGACCTGTTTTTTGTTTGTTGGTCTTTACATGAGTACTGGGGGTTGAACTCGAGTCCTTGTGCTTGTTTGGAAAGCGCTTAACAAACCGAGCCATCTCACCAGCCCAGGTGAGTCGTGAAATCTGAGCCTGTCTACCTAGAGAGGAAACATGTCCCGATGACGTACTCATCTTTGGCAGAAGACCGATGGAATGTTCTTGCTCTTGCTGACCGAGCTCGACAGGAGGCTGAGGCACTGGGCAGGGAGGGGCGGAGTAATGAGCAAAGCTGCGTTGTCGGATAGGTAACCGTAGAGCTTGGGATGGGGGCTTCATCAGGAACTGTAGGGCTAATCCTTCCGACCCTCCCTTCAGAGGGGAAGAAAACTAAAGGAAGAATTGGCAACAGATAGAAACTGGCTTGTTTACCGTGCTGAAGCTTCACCAATGCGCCTGGAGCATAGGGCTCCTGAGAGCATCGTACCTGCGCAGGAGCTGAAGAAAACCGCTTGACCCACTCGAGACTCTAAATCCTCTGGCACTGAGTAGGTTAGAATCAGAGGAGCACGGAAGGAAGATGGGTCATGGGGCTATGAATAAGTTCATGAATCTCCTCAAGATCTCTCTCTGTGTCATGTATGTGTCTGTCTGTCTGTCTGTCTTTCTGTCTGCCTGTGTATGTGTGTGTGTATGTGTGCATACATGCTTGTGTGTGTGTGTGTGATGTGTTTGTCTACCTGTGTGTGTATGTATGTGTGCATGCATGCTTGTGTGTGTATATCCTTCCTAGGATAATGCATGGGGGATATTCGGGAAATTTGAGTTCTCTTTGGTTTTTACATACATGAAACATTTTGTTCACCTCTTTTATTTGCAGTTTTCCTGTTTATAAAACAGCCATGCTCATGTCAACACATGTTCATCAGCATGCCTTTTGCTCTTCTACTATAAAGCAAGTACTTTATGAAGAAAACAGCATACTTCCCTTTCAACCCGCCTCTTTCTCTCTCTCTCTCTCTCTCTCTCTCTCTCTCTCTCTTTCTTTCTTTCTTTTTCTCTTTCTTTTTTTTTAACAACTTTCAAATATTTCAGCTTTCTTTGAAAGAACTTCCCCCAGTACAGTATCCTGGTGCACACACCAGTCCGTTCCCTATACAGGCTTGCGCTGGGTCACCTCTGCCTCCATGTTGGAAGCCCGTGTCCTGCTTCCCAGGGGATACCTTGTCTGCAGGTACTGCCCTGAGCCCTCCGTGAACTCTGAACCTTTTATTGATCTTGTGTGCATCTGTCTCCCCTCTGATATCAGGAAGAATGGCGGTGGCTGGCCCTGGCCTTGGTCCTGGACAAATAAATGTGTTTGTCAAAGCCCTTTCCTGACACAGCGTGTCTCTAGCCCAGGTGGTACGGTGGAGGGTAATTAGTTCTCTTTATTGGAGGGGCCATCAGGATCCTCTGCTGTGCTCGCCAGTGGACACACGCGGAAAGATCCTGTGAATACAGCTGTTCCTCGCCTTTTCATGATGTTAATGGGCAGCCTGGAAAAAAAAATTGAACTTCCTACCATGGGCACCTAGCAACACCTGTCAAACAAAAGCATTGTTTTTTGTTGTTGGTGGGTTTTTTTTTCTCGCCATTGATAAGTGTGACTTGTGGAGGCCAGCGATAGGATGCTCATTTTTATCTGCTAAGTGCATGGTGCCTGTAAAAAAATAAATAAATAAGTAAGTAAATAAATAAATACCCAGCAGTGGCCTTGTTACCACTTGACATGACACTGGGGTTTAGCTGTTTACACTAGCTCGCTGCTGCACCCTTCCAGAGTGACAGCTGGGGTCAGAGTCATTAGAGCACACAGCACAGGAGTGAGGAGGCAGCAGCTGGTGGGAACCGTTCTGCCCCCTCCCTGTCCCCCTCTCCGGAAGCAGCAAGGCTTGGAGCTTGCATCCTGGGCTGGGTGGCTCCTCATTCTTTTCTTTGTTCAGGTGACTGGAGAGCCCTGTTTGTTCTTTGACCCTAGGTGGAGAAGATGAGAGGGAAAGACAGATCGGAGGGAATAGCGTGAGCGTTCACTCTTGTGACGAAGAATAAGAAGGCTGGGGCCTGCTGTTTGCTGCTTTTCCCCCCAGCTGACATGTGGCTCTTTGTTGCCTAGAGGGCTTCGGGGAGGGAGCTAACAGCACGTGTCTTTCTTGCCGTGGCAGCCAGGCTGAGAAGCAGTAAACTGAGTGGAACTTTATAATTAGTCCTCTAGCTCCTCCTCCCTCCTCCCTGTTTTATGAAGACCGTCTTAACAAATTTGGTGAGCAGACTTCCCTCCATCATACTGAAGCCTCCTATTATTTGATTCTAATGTTGTTATTTAGGAAATCAAAGGTGACCACCCAGAATCCCTGGCTCGTTTTAAGATCACCGTGACTGGTGGTAGATATCCTAGAGCAGCTTGAGTGTTTTTGCAGAAGGAGCCGTGGTACGGGCTTCCCTCTGAGTCTGTGAATGGCGGGTGACCCTGCATCTACGGATGTGCATGCTGAAGTATACACGGGACATAGGAAAAGGTATTCCTGGGATCCTCTTTGGATGTCGCAGGAAGGCACTCAGTGGGCAAACAGAGAAAGCTTTTTCTACAAGCTCAGGAGCCCCGGATCCATCACAGTCTCGGATGTATTTCATGCCTTGCCTCGGTGTCCTAACGTGGCAGGTTGTAGAAGGCCCTTTCCCTCCCCCTGTGCTTTCTCTAAGGGTGCCACCATCAGGGGTAAGCCGTTGGGATAAGTGATACACTCATTTTAAAATGTACTTTTCTTCTTTAAAAGCTCACAAATGTATTTGAGAGGCACGGGCAGAAGAATCATCACAAATCACACTGGGCTACATAAGGAATACTACACGGGCCTGGGCTGCATAGCAAGATCATGTCAAACCGCAACAGAAAGCATATACTACATGGTTCTGCCTTTGCACTCAAGGGCTAGGTCATGTCGTCTTCAAAGGTATCCCTGGCCAGGCCGCTGTGGAGTGTGTGTGTATATGTGTGTGTGTGTGTGTGTGTGTGTGTGTAGCATGGACACACCACAACACACATGTAGAGATGAGAGACAACCTTGGGTGTCAGTCTTCCTCTTCCTCTTTGTTTGAGACAAGGTCTCTTGTTCGCTGTTGCATATGCCATACTAGCTAACCCTAAGATTTCACCTCCCTCTCATCACAGAAGGTCTGGGATTACAGATACTTGTTACGGAGACACCCAACTCTTTACATGGGTTCTGGAGATTTGAACTCAGGGCCTCACGTCTGTGCAGCAAGCGCCTTGGCTGCTAAGCCATTTCCTCAGCCCTTGTTGGGACTTTTCTACTTGCTGAATGAATCTCACCAGATCATGCTGAGATGCTTTGGCCGTTTCCTTAATCACCCACACCATGAATATTAGTACCACTGCGTCACAACGCTCAGAGTTTTGTGGCGATCTCTCTGAGCTTTCTCAGCCCAAGCATTGAAATCCCTAGTTTGTGAGTCCAATGTCATCTGCCTGGCCTGGATGTCACCATCTGCTCTGTGGACACTTCCTGTCCACACAAGAACTGCCTCTCTATCCACACCTTCGTGACATGTATTCCCAGCTCACAGCTATCAAGAGACAGTCCCTAGTGGGAAGACAGGCCACCACTTAGTGTCAGCTTATGGTTGTGTCCCTTCAGACCCTACTGTCTTCCGCAGATCCTTTTTAACTGCTAAGAACTTCTGTGCACGAGGAGAGGCTGTGGCACCTGGAGGACATAGCCACGAGCTGCTTAGAGGCATTTGGAAACTTTCCATTCACCTGAGTTCTCAGAGAGCATGACATGTGCTGCTCTGGAGTGGAGACCGGTATGGGAGAAACAGAGCGAGCATCTGGGCAGGCCTCCTCCGCGTGGCCCTGGTGGTAGCAGCCTCCACTTACAGCGGCTCCTCTCGCTCCTCCCAATGATGTCTCCAGACCCACCATCTCCTTGTCTCTTTGCGGGTCATTTCTAATCAGCAGTCATGGCGTACAGGCCTCATTAGTGATATAGCCATTCCTTCAGTGCTTCAGAAATAATCATTTAGAAAAAAATGCACCGTTGCCCTCCCTTGAGAGCCCATGAGTGATGAATTTATTTCAGTTTGGCTGGCTTGGCTGGCTTGCTCAGCCTGATTTCCATATTTATTTCAACAAACAATGTAGGGTGGGAACAAGAAATCGTGTCCTGGGTGTACACACACATACACACACACACACATACACACACACACACTGCATATCTGCTCCTGAACTCGATTCCTCATAGAGGCAGGGCAAAAGGCAGGTCAACAAAAGAGACTTCCATGATAAAATTGATTTGTTGGACAAGGATGAGGCGCAGTATAGTGGACCATGAGCTCACTCACTATTGCTAAATCTAAGGAAGTGTAGACATTGTTATTAATGAGTCTCGGGTTCTTAGTCTGTGCTCTGGAAATGGTGCCTCAAGAATTCTTTAGTCCCTTGAGACCCTTGCTCTTGTAGGATCTGATTTGAGTAAGTGGATAGTGATGGACTATCTTAGCCAAGCAGGACTCTAGTGCTGTGGCTCTTTTTCTCTTCAGCTTGACATCATTCCCAGTGAGGAGCAGGAAGGACCCAGTGATGGAGGATCTCAGTTTGTTTTTGAAGGAATGATACCAGAAGGTCCTAGGCGAAGAATGTTCTTGAGTTATACAGATGCGCAAACTACCTGGATTCTGAGAATCTGCTCTCAGAAGAACTTCTAGCTACTCTGAATCCAAGGTTCAATCCACCCTAATTAAAAAGTATGTTTATCTTTAATGGTGGTGGTGGTGGTGGTGGTGGTGGTGGTGGTGGTGGTGGTGGTAGTGGTGGTGGGGTGTGTGTGTGTGTGTGTACAGGTACCTATGGAGGCAAGAAGTGTAGGAACCCCTTGGAGTCACAGGCACATATGAGCCACTTGACATAGGTGCTGGGAACTGAACTTGGGTCCTCTGCAAGAACAGGATATAGTCTTAACCACTGAGCTGTGCCCCCCCACCTGAAAATTTAGGGCTGAATGTTTTCAAATGGCTTTAGCCAAGCATCAGAAGAGAAGCCAAGCAACCGTCTCACCCCTGCGCACACTCCCTCCGAAGGCAGAGGCATGCCACCTCTTAAGCCAATGAAGATAATTTCAAAGAAGCAATTAGTGTTTAATAATCATGCAATAATAATAACAATACTAAATATTTTGTTCTGGTCTAAGATGAAAAGAAAGAAAAGGATCTAGCCATGTCCAACACTCATTTTCCTGTGGAATGATGGGAAATGTGTCCTTGTAAGGAGAAAAAAAGTCAAATGAGAACCAAGGATTAAAAACTTTTGGTTTGGGAACCTGATCGCTAATTCTTGTAAAGTCTGTCTTTCTCAGATATACATTTTTCTAAGCCTAGGATTTGTTTTTCTAAGAAAGCCATTCTGCTTCCCCCAGACTGAGTCAGCACACAAAGAGGGGTGCTCAGTGACGAAGAAAAGAGGTGAGCTGAGCAATAGCAAAGCAGAGTCAACCTGAGACAAGACAAGAGGGGAGACGCCAAGGGGAGAGGAATACCTGGAAAGGGGGGACTGCTAGTGAAGTGAAGGGTTTTCCAGAATGCAATAAAACAGAAAGAAAGAAAAAACGCCAGTGAAAAATCTAGTGCCTGGTGGGCATGGCGGTAGATTCGCATGCACACTGATGTCACCATGAAATGGGCTGGGGGATGGTCTACCATAAGTGCTAGAAGACCATGGTGACCAGCCTGTAATCCCACCACTCAGGAAGCAGACTCAAGGAATTCCCAGAGCGAGCTAGTCTGCCTAGCTCACCATTGGTGACCTCCAGGTTCAGCAAGAGCCCCGACTGCAAGGGTTTACAAGGTGAAGAGTAATTGAGGAAGACCTCTGATGTCAATCCTTGGCCTCCACATGCATTTATGGACATGCACCATTGCACATATATGCAGAGGAACCATATGTGAACATTCTACATATGTACATACATGTACACACACCACTCACACATATGCATAGTATCTCTCCATATACATATATTTAAGTATATCTTGGGTCAAATGAAAAAGCTCCATAATTCACAGAAGGAAACATGTTAGAGTGGCCTCCAGCCACCTAGGAATGGTACTAGACAATAACATCACCTTCCCTGGTCCAACCTGCCTGTGTGTGCGTGTTCACATATATAAAATATAACACTGCCCAGTCTCTTGTCCATCTTTTCCTCCCTTCTTTTCATTAAATGAAGACCAGAATATCTTTTTCTTAGTCATCCAGCCTGCTTTTGATTACTCTTTTAATTACTAAATTATTATTAAGAAATTATAAAATGATCATGTGATGTGATCTTATCCTCCCTGGTGTCTGAACTGTGATCTTGGAGGTGAGGAGATATTAGCAGGAGGGTGTTGTGTTGAATTAGAGCTAGCCACTCATGCACATTAAGTAATCACTTCGCAGTGTTTTACAGAAATGGCCAGATAGCAATGACAACGGTGTTGTCTTGTAAGTGTGGCGGAGACGGATGCTGGAAAGCTGGGAAGAGCCCCCAGCATCGTCATCACAGGAAGGCCCCAGCCCTCTCCCAAACTCCAGCAGCTTGCTCATGGGAATGGTAGTCGAGTCCAGTTTTTATTTTGTAAGCCGTTCAGCCCTACCTGTGGCATTAAGACAGCAGCCGCTGATATCTGAATGAAGATGGCCATCACAGGTGGTTTGAATCGGAAGTGATCCCACCTTAACTTCCACTCCTGCTGTCTTGCATGAAGCCTGTGATTTTTGGCTCTCACGATGCCTTCCTCAGCACTTTCTTCTGTAGCTTGCCTTCTTTTGCGATGAGTTGACAGACTCTAAAGGGTGAGGCTGACAGAGTGAATGGCTGAGATGGTCTTCTGGTCGTTAGAATACCTTTTGGCCCGAACTGGTGTTTCTCTGTTTTGTAGATGCTATTCTGTGTATTTTACAATGGGACTTGCTCTGTAGAAAATGCATAGATATAAAGAGAACACAGTGGGGGAAACTTAGTTTCTTCTGACTAGAGTTTCAGGCACAGGGCAGTAAAGGCCACCTGTCCCAGCACCCCTGGCATGTCTCAGTGTCATCTTCTGTCTCTTGTGGAATTTCCATCCGCATCCCCCATTCCAGTCACCAGGACCCTGCCGGCCCCTTCGTGAATAAGTGAAGACCGTTGCTGAAGATCAACTCCCTAAATTAACCAGTTACCCCGCTTCCATTTTATCAGTGAAGTTTTCCCCAGTCATCATTGGTTTGCTTCTTTTGAGCCACAATCAATTCCTACATAGAAATAATACTTACGGGACTGAAGAGATGGCCCAGAGGTTAAAAACACTTCTCATTCTTGCAGAAGACCAGAGTTAGATGCCCGGCACCTAGGTCAGATGGTTTTCAGCTACCTATAACTCCACCTCCAGGGGATCCCATGCCCTCTTCTGGGCTCCACACTCGCATGTGCACAACACACACACACACACACAACACTTTAAAATGTTTTGTTTTTTTTTTTAAAGAAAAGTAAAGAAACAATACTTAAATCTTCTGTCATCCTGTGAAGGAAATTAGGGACCTTCTTAGGAAATTACACATTTTGGGTTAGAGCCAGCAGCATGTAACCAGATAAACTCAAGCAAGAGTTGGGGTGTTTAGTTCTTTTTTGGTTTGTTTTTTTGTTTGTTTTGTTTTGTTTTAGTCTGGTTTGGTTTTCAAGACAGGGTTTCTCTGTGTAACAGTCCTGGCTGTCCTGGAACTTACTATGTAGAACAGGCTGTCCCGGAACTCACTGAGATCCGCCTGCCTCTGCTACCTAAGTGCTGGGATTAAAGGCTTGCACCATCACTGCCTAGCTGGAAGTCAAATTCTTGAAGTGCTCATACCAGCTATGTGTTTTCCTCAGTGACCAAAGATCACTAAATAAAAACGAGCAGGCTCCATTGATAAATTGGAGAGATCAACGTACTTCATCTCTAGCCTCCAACAGCCTTGAAACTAATTATACTCTATGACTGTCTGAAGGTTTCTGCCCAGAGCCGACCGGATTCTTGAGCCCAGTCACGGGTGTCTGGTTCTTAGAGACTGAGCGGTTCAGAGTCCTAAAGAAGGATGATGTGGACCAAAACAGAATCCACCTCACGTGCCTTCAGAAGTAAATGAACCCTGAACTTGTGTGTTTAGTCACTTAGCGTCATCCAGTGAACGCTCTGTTTGTTTTTATGACATTCTATCAGGAACCCTGCAGCCCAAGCTACATCCATCACTCATACAGCCCAGAAATACAAATGTGCACACACACCAGGAGTCTTGTACACACTGTGGGCCCAGGGCGTCCTCTCTCTTCACCCTGTGCTCTTAGAAAAAACCTTTACGTTAACTTTAGCTTTACTTGGATGTAAACTACTACTCAAGAATTTATACCAGGGGTTGGAGAGATGGCTCAGCGGTCAAGAGCACTGACTGCTCTTCTAGAGGACCCGAGTTCAATTCCCAGCACCCACATGGTGACTCATAACTGTCTGTAACTCCAGCTCTGGGGGGATCGGACCCTTCTTCTGTCTTCTCTGGACAGTAGGCACACATAAAAGAATTTACAGGAGGCAGAGGCAGGCAGATCTCTGTGAGTTCGAGGCTAGCTTACTCTACATATCAAGTTCTAAGCCAGTCAGGGATACATGGTGAGATCCGGTCTCAAAACAAAATAAAACAAAAGAATTTACATCAGGATGGATATCTTTCTCTTACTCCCACTCCCTATATTTTTGTCAGAGCTATTTCTTTTTCCTCAGTCAGACGAACATGTATTGGCAAGATGGGAGTAAGAACTCAGGAGTCTTTGAGATGACTTCAACCAATAAAGTGAATAGAACTGACTTCTTGGGGTTCATATAAAATCAAGACTTATTCTATGTCTTGCCCCTTTTCTCTAATTATGCTAAACTTTCCAGACTCCCTTGCCAGACAGTGGTTGGTTACCTTCTCGCTAACCTCATGACACTGCTGGAGTTAATACAGAGTTGTTTACATTGCTTTGACTCGAAATTAGTAGAATTTTCTAGAACATTTTCATGAGGTTCTTCACGTTCACTACAAGCTGGCCTGACCGTGCCTCCCCTCCTGTTAGCCCCTTAGGCCGACAGCTGTGCTGGCCCGTCAGTACTTCAGAGCCCTCCCGTCCTGGGGGCCAGCAGGCTCCACAGTAGTGTGGAGCTGCTCAGGCCTCAACTTTAACTTCTGGGATCCGAATCTGCATTGCGTCAGGTCTTGGGGTACACAGCCTGGGTCTCCACATGAGGAAACAGATGGGAGCCAGTAGAAGTGTGGGGTAACCCTTCACTCCAGGGCTTTTAAGACCGTAAAGGTGGCCCACAGAACCCAGCATTGTTGCAAGAGGAGGAAATGCCCATGTTTAGCCATAGCTGAATTCTGTCTTATCACCAGTTGAGTTTTACACAATTCCAACAGAAGGCTGTGTGACTCCTCTAGCAGGCGCTTTTGTGTGAGAACGGCAAGCACCCCACTAAACCCCACAGTTAGTTGATCTAAGTCTTTCAAAATGGCCCTGTCTCTAGCCCCTGCTTCTATGCCCTTGGTCCTTGTGATTCTGATTTTGTTGTTGTTGTTGTTAGGATAAAATTTTAATGTCAATCAAAGTCATAGGGGAAGTCTTTTTTTTTTAACCATAGGGCTCTTTTATGGATTTTTCCCTCTTAAGAACACCTAGAGCTAATTCCCATCTCCATGGAGGCCAGCCTCCGTTCCCAGTGTGTGATAAAGAGGCTTTCCTGCAGAAGCAGGGGTCCAGGTGGAAATGAATGCTATGACCTACACTTCCAGAAGGCTTGTGGGAGAACCTTGTCCTGCCCATCTGGGGCTACACCCCGGTTGCTACCAGCTGCTTCTTTTTCAAGTCCTGGAAGCTACAGCAAATGAGCAAGTCTGTCTCCAAGCCACAACTCTAGGGCAATGGTGACGGAGAATTTCAGGCCGCCAACATTTGGCACTGTCCTCCCACTTGTACCTGATGATGCTCCCCTGTGAGGGGGTAGTCCCTCCTGCCTTTCCTCTTTCCCTTTGGCTGTGCCCCCTCCCCCTACTCCAGCCTCCACGCCTCTGCTCTCCCACTCCCAAAATCGAACATGTACAGATTTTACGGTTCACTGGAGAATAAGTGGCTGTCATTTCACAGACGGGCCAGGATGTAATTAGCCACAATGCACTGAAGCAATGGAACAGATGTCTCTTTGTAAACTGAGTTTGCTGCTGAGCACGGTGAGCCTGTGACCTCTTGACTGCTCCAGGCAATCCCGCCACCCCTCCCCCTTCCTTGTCTGTCTTCCTTGGCCCTCTATGGGGACCAGTGGAGTATGCGTGCATGTGGTGTGTGTGTCTGTCTGTCTGCCTGTCTATCTTCTTCCCTCTATGGATTGCTAGACTTAAGACTGGGATGGATGAGTGTGTGTGTGTGTGTATCTGTCTGTCTGTGTGTCTATCTTCCTGTTCCCTCTATGGATTTTTAGACTTAAGACTGGGATGGATGAGTGTGTGTGTGTGTGTGTGTGTGTGTGTGTAGTGTGTGTGTCTGTGTGTGTGTGTCTGTCTGTCTGTGTGTCTATCTTCCCGTTCCCTCTATAGATTCCTAGACTTAAGACTGGGATGGATGAGGGTGTGTGTGTGTGTGTGTTCTCTGTGCCTTTCTGGCTCAGTTCTGCTTCTGAAAAACTGCTAGTGACACTGGAACGTGAGAGTGCTGAACCCACAGTTATTGATGTAGTAATTCGCAACAGAAAAGGTGATACCCCTCTTAGGAGATAATTGGCAGTTTCACATTGCACTTATTACTGGATGATAATACACCAGCAAAATCATAAATTACTCGTATGCTCTCTGGACTGTTGTTTTTCTTAACCAGAAATAAAGGAGCTGTGTCTCCCTCCTTCCAAGGTTATTGTTTAAGATCCAAGATGGTCACAGGGTGCTATGCACAAATATTAGACACATAAACTTATTACCAAAGAAGCACTCATTAGTTTACACAGCATACGTGATTATGATTATAGGCACGGGAAGGTCACCCTGTAGAATGGTTTTCAAGTGCTGACTTTTGTGATGTTGATTGCTGAAGCAGGGGGTTTAGTAAGGAGACACCAGACAAAATTCCTGCTGGTGGATCAAGACCAGAGAGAAGAGTGGGAAACACAGGTCCATTTGCAGGGAAGGGAAATGGTCCAGAAAACAGAACAAAGGTTGTCGGCTTCACTTCAAGGGAGTGAGAGGCACTGACGGTAAATCTTCCCAGCTTTCGCCAAATCCCACATTTAAAACCCAGAGAGAGGGGATCAGCTCCCAGAGCCACTCTGGCCTTTGTTCCTTGGGTGTCATGTCCCTGTGGATTGGTTTTTATTTCTCTCCTGACCACATGGTCAGAATCTCAGCTTGGGTCACACATAAGAAACGGTGTTCTCTTGCCTAGGGCTAGTGTGCTCCCAGTACAAACACATAGCTGGCACTTTGTAGGTGAGGGATATTCTTCTGTGCTCCTCTTGGTCAGTAGGATGAACAGACCACACCCTCTTCATTAGAAAAATGCTGCTTCATAACATGAGTTTTGTTTTGTTTTTTTTTTTTCCCAGTAAATGAGGAGAGATGTTTTTTGTATTGAAGCCCTGATTGCATTCAGGTTGGTACATCTGGCTTAAAAGGTGCTAAGCCCAGCCCTGGGCTTGAGTTTGGGACTGATACGTTATCAGAAAGTCTAGAGACAGTTAATTCATATTTCTTTTAATATTTTAAGTGCTCTTTTTTCTCCCCCAAAAACAAATCCAAAGATCTTCTTATGGGCTTTAAAAAATTATTAAAAATATAAAAACAGCAGTCTGGTTTAATTTCTACCCTGAGGACTTTATGGGGAATAATAGAGAGAAATAGTTCTCTAGTGTGTGAAATTGATACTCAGACTGGCTTAGCAACAAGTCATTATAAACCTCCCCTCCGTGACCTCATCGACTGTCCCTTGCTTATGGAAAACGACACCTCCCCTAGTCTCTGAGCGGGATAAGGGGATGGGGTGGGGGCCATAACTGTGTCATAGGCGCACATTTGGACAAGAAAGAATCTGGGGTTTTGCCTGTTTCTGTTCAGTCCACAACTCTCTCCCTCCAGCCACTTCCATTGTTCATGGCTCACACCTCAGGGACCTTTTGTGCCCTCCAGGTACTTGAGGAGCTCCATTGTAACTGTTTCTAAGTCTCCATTCTCATTTATGCCCAGTCCCCAGTTTCATCTGAGGTCAGTGACGGTCCGTGGGATGCTTTCTCCAGGAAAGCGTCTTCTTATTTTCCCTCTTTCTCGAACACTGGCCCAATATTCAAAAATATCTGTTGATTATTTTGATGTAGAAACTGGACGTGTAGACCATCTGGTGATTTTGACAGTATAGAGGCCTGACATGGTCAGGGTGGGCTGGCCTTTTGGAGAAGTTGGGGCTTCAAAGGAGTGTCGGGCTCATTTAACTTGAGACTGAGAATCCCCTCCGAATTGAGAGCAGCTGTATTCTTGCTCGGCACCACTTTCTGTTTTCAGGCGTGGAATGGTTGGAAGTTCTTCCCGGCACTCAGGTGAAATGTCTCCGTGTGACCTCCATGCTGCTACCTCTAGTAACTAGTAATCTCTAGTAGAGACCTTTCTTTCTGGGCACAGCCTCCAGAGAGCCGAGAAAGCCTTCAGACATCTCCCTTGGCTCATTCCCGACCCTTCTACTGCTCTTCCTGCCAGTATGGTTATCTGACCCACTGTCCCCAAGACTGCCCCCTCTCTGGCATGCGTAGAATAACGGAGACCTTCTTTAAAGTAAGGGTTCTCAGCTTTGCAGATGAAATTCCAGGTGTCCCCTGACCAGAGCAGCACTCCTAACAATGGCAGCTGTTCGTCTGCAGCTCAGGACGCCTGGATAAATTACAGACTTACGATCTTTTAATGCAAACCACGGATAGACAAGATTTGTTTTTCCTACCGTAGTACATGAGCAGGTAGTGCGCATGAGTCTGTGTGTTTGCACATTCGTTCTCTCTCTCTCTCTCTCCTGCCTTTTTTTTTTTATAATTGCTGCTTCCCTGCTCATATGGCAGCGTATAAAATCATCACTACAGATGAAGAGCAGAGTGTCTTCTGAGGACTGCAGACCCTCGGCGTCACAGGGCTTCATCTACCTGGTCAGTCACCCCAGGCAGCATTGTCCTCTTCTTCCTCTGCCTCTTACATACTCTGGGGTTCAATGGGGCATTTGTTCAAACACAGAACCTTCGTGTCTTCCCACAGGCTATTTCTCGACTTGGGAGCCTTGGGCACCATTGATCTGACTCCTGAGCTGCCGTTCATGGCTTGACTCAAGTCGCCTTTTTGTTATCCTGATGTTTTGGGATCATTAGGGGAAGGCAAAGCAGATGGTTCCCCCCCCACCCCGACCCTGGGGGCCAACATTCCACATGTATTTTCACTTCACCTTGTTTCGCGTCAGGAAAGACTAATTCGTTCATTAATCCCCTCCCGCGAAAAAAGTAAAAATAAATAAAAATTATCTTTTAGGTCGGCAGGAGACACAGCTTAGTGGGCGAAAGTGCTTCCTTGCCAAGCAGGGTTGATGTTTGATTCCTAGATCCGAACTTGGGCAGGGAGAACCAACTCCCAGGCATTGCCCCTGACCTCCACGGTCATGCCGTGGCATGCCCACACTCTCTCACGTGCAATAATAGTACATAAATAACATTAATATGAAAAATTATCTCTCCTGGAAATGCTTCCCTGGCCTGTTCTCACTAGGCCTCACATTATCTGAGGCGTCCCCTTGTGTTGTTGATTCACCACTCAGCCCTCACTGGGCTTTCAGCCTCTTAAACACCAGGGCCTCTTTGTTCTCTGGAGTGTGCCACAACCTAAGACATGCCCCCCCCTTTCTCTCTCTCTCTCTCTCTCTCTCTCTCTCTCTCTCTCTCTCTCTCTCACCATAACCCTAAGACATCTCTCTCTCTCTCTCTCTCTTTCTCTGTGTGTCACTCTCTCTCACTGTGTGTGTGTGTGAAAGAGAGAGAGAGAAATCTATTCATGCCTATGTTGATAGAGAACTTTCTTCGCTCCCTCAAAGGGATAGCCAGGGAAGTTACATCTAGTGCCTATTAGTGTAGTACTAAATAGCATTAAAAATAGACCTGCGCTTTAATTGGTGTGGAGAGCTGAAGCGTCCTGAGATCTTGGTGTTCCGACATGCTGGCCTTCCGTTTCACCATCACAGATGCAACGTGGCTCTAACCTGAGCCATGTTAGATTTTTTTTCTTAATGTTAATTAATGGCTTTCTGCTCAACCATAATTGTGTGCAGGAAGCCGCATTGAGCACTAATTAGAGGCACTTATTCCCTCACCTTTTAAGCCCCTACTATGTGCACATAATACCTCGACAGCCCCGAAATGACTCGGTGTAGTTAGTGCACGGGAGGGATGCAAGACTCTCCAATTACACAACCGCTATGTCTCATCAATTAAACGTCCCCATATTAGTTACTTGCCGTAATATTTGAGGCAATCACCTCAGCTCAAATTGCCATAAGCAAGCCACATCATCTTACCAAATAGAATTATTTCCAGCAGTCATCATCCTCATCAATTCTTTATTAAAGACTCATTTCTCAAACCACTTAAAATTGTGGCTCACAGTCAGTCATTTATAACCACATTTTGGAAATAGGCACATTATATTTCCATTTCATAAATATGTTTTATTAGTAATGAGTGGTATAGTATTCGATTGCCATTCGTATTCTCATCATAAGTTGGAAAATGCTTAATTAACAAAGATATTGGATTGGAAAAAAATGACTCTGGGCATATTTCTTCATGACCAAATTGCTTCTCTCCTCCTCCCCCCAAGTCTTGTATAATTTTTTTTTATTGTGCTCACCTATGCTAGCAAGTGTTAGTTCCAAGAGTCTACATAGAGAAGAGCTAAGACCCTACAGAGAAGCCTATTGCTGGCAGCGTCTTCTGGCGTCTTCATGTGAACCCAGTTCAGAGGCCTTTGTAGGAACTATCGGCAGCCAGCCTTCCTTGCTGAAGGCATGGCTGGCAGTACTATCCCCTGCACATCCCAGGACAACTGGATTCCTGTTCTAGCTGTGGTACCTGCACTTCCCAGCTACTGTGTCTGTCACCTTTGCAGGTGCTCTGCCTTTTCTCCGTGCTGTGACTTAGCCTTGATGCATAGAGGAACAGCGACAGCAAAGCCTCACGGGCCAGGCGTTCCAGCCCACGCGGCTGTGCCTACATCCTATTAGCCTTGGCACTTAAAGCTCTCCATTAGCCAAAATAATTGCTGTTTGTTTATTTTTAATTAGGTCTTCTTGTTTACTTTCTTCTCGTCCTGGCTGGTGCTGGGTTTATTCCACGGGTTGGTTTGTTCAGTTTTTGTTTGTGGTTTGATTTTTGGTTGTGTGTGTGTGGGGGGGGGTTGTTTGGTGGTTTGTTTTTTGCCATGTGTCCTGGCGGCGTGGCTTTCTTAGCTTGTGTGCAGTTGGTGTCCTTTCCACTGTTCCCCGCTATTATTTTTCCAAGGAATCAGGCTCCTTTTATGGTGGTAGAATATGTTTCTGCCCGTGTTGTGTGTGTGTGTGTGTTCTCTGAAGAAACAAATTGATGGCTGCATTTGGGGGTACTTTGCTGACACAAAAGAGCGTGGGTTTGTGTTTTAGGCTAGATGATGGCGTTCTGGGCAGCTTAAGTCTGAAGTGGCTTGCTGGTTCCCTAACAGCAGGCAATTATACTACACTCAGGGAGCCTCTGCGTGCTTCTTCTCATGCAGATAGTTGCTTGAGTGAACAGGAAGAGCACTAGAAATACGTGCGAGGCACGTGACTGTTCCTTAGATGGATCGCCCACAATTGAGGCTTAATCGCTGATACCACTGCGCTGTCTGTACTTAATGTTTTGTTCGGGTACCTTTCCCAAGGTCCCTCGACGCGATGCGAGATCCACGCTCATAAAAGCTTCCAGCATCGCCCTTTATTCAGGCATCAGGATGAATAATCCCCGAGCTGATAAGAATTAGGTATGAGCTCTTATGAGCACAGTATTCAAAGGTTGAACCCAACTCTGAACTCATGCAGAAAAGGCAAAATAACCCTTCCTGACACTATTGAGCCAGCCCGCCCCCCCCCTCAGTTTTGCCAAGTGTGAGGGGACTTGGACATCGTGACAAAGGGATTGGGGATGGCTGGAAGTCACACTCAAAGACTAGCATAAGCTCCATAACCCAGTCTTCTTAGGTGGAAGAAAAACGGCACCTTGGTCAAGGGTGAGCCTCTCTCTTTACATCAAAGACTTAGCCTAACTGGAGACCAGAGCAGCTTAGCTAGAAACATCTGTAGCGGATGCCCCCTGCCCCTCCTGCCCTCCCCATGGAAAAGGTGACAAGAGACGCAATGCTGTTTCCAAACCTCTGTCTCAGCCTTGGGTTACAAATGAGGACTGATGTTAATCTGAGATACGGTAATGGCTTTATCACAGTGATCATTCTAGAACAGGCGTATCTCCGTTCCTCCGTCTTTATATCTCACTGCGCATCTATTGTTCCCATTGCCCGGTGCTTGCTGGAGGAGCTCTGTAGCATTCACAGGTATAAAAGAACACACAACTATTTTCTTTCTTCTCGAAGTCATTGTCTATATTTAGGTCAGTGATGTGTTCAGAGATGCTGATGTTTTTTAACTCGCACTGAAAATGGCCTCTCTGGATACAGGCAAAATGGGAGGCTCCCAGAGCCCTGTCACCTGCCCTGTACCTTGTAGCTCACTGCTGCCCCCAAAGTGGGATCAGCCTGCTGCCACCTGCCAATGCTCTGTACAGCGGCACAGTGTCACAGAATTCTCACCCCTGGCCACCTCAGTGTCCAGGAGGGAAGGTGAGTTACCAAAAGATGAAAGGGGAGGTTGCAAGGAGTTGCTTCACTCTTCCCCAGAAGTCCTTCTCCTGAGCTCAGCACTACCAAGTAGAAAATGTGGCCGTTTGTACACAAATGCATGGCACCTTGTGACCGTGCAGGCGTTCAGCCAGAGAAAGCCAACACAGGTCTCTTCCCTTCTTCACTGGGCTGGGAGGCGATCTCAGTCACCCACCCCACCCCCGACACCCCTGTTTGTTCTTCTCATTCTAAGAAAGATAATTCTGACTTTTCTCCCTCTGTGCTTTGTGTGTGTGTGTGTGAGAGAGAGAGAGAGAGGTGGGGAAGGGCTTGCACGGAACCCCTCTCAAGCTAGGGTCTTCTATCCTAACTTCCTCTGTCTAGATAGGCTTCATTAATTTGATAAGCCGCTACCAAAAGAGAGGGGTGGGGTGGGGGTAGGGGTGGAATTGGGGCTTGCAGGAGGGGGCTGCCTGGGGGCTGCCCTGAGGTTTCAGAAGATGAACTGTTAATGATGTTGAAAAAGTACCTTTTCGGATTGTGTGGTCCCTCCGGAAAATCAGAGCCCTCCTTCCCTTTTCTCTATTGTGGTGCAGAAATTGAAAAATAGAAACCTGGCTGCAGCTCGGGAGGGGGAAGATCCGTGGGCTGGTGGGAGTGGCAGGTAGACAGACGCATCCCTGAGGAGGAAGTTTGCAAGGGGCCTCTTCTTTAACAGTGCATCCGATGCTGCCGTGCTAAAATGTAAGAAACTAATGGGGGAAATAGATTCATTTGCTAGGTCAATTACTGAGCAGACTTGCTTGATACTTAGAAACTAGCAAAATTAGTACAAATTGACACTATGAATACTGGATTCAACAACCATGGTCCTTGGATTCAAACTGAGTAGAATGCAAACCACAGGACTTGGACATTTCCAACGGACTTGTCTGTTAGCCCGTCCCCATCTTCTAGCGTGATGGAACCTGGCTTAGACTTAGAACAACCGTCTGTACGGTCAGCCTCAAAGAACCCGTCAGAGTCTAGGCTGCTTGTCTTGGTTTGGTTGGTAAACTGTTTACTCTGTGTATCTCAGCATCTGGGAGATACTGAGAAGCCCCTGGTTTTGATTATATTTATTGCATTTGTTCCATGTGTGTGTTGTGTGCATGTCTATGTTGTGTGCTCGTGGGAGTCGTTTCCCTCCTTCAACCATGTGGTTTCCCCAGACTGGTTTTCTAAGTAGTAGTCAGGCTAGTAGCACGTGCCTTTCTGAAGTCAACTTGCCAGACTGTGGTTTTGATTTTCTTCTCCATTTTTCTTGCATAGTTTTCAAGACCGTTTTCAACTCTGTGTAGAAAATAATATGCAAGGCATTCTGAGGCTAGAAAGGCGTTTAAGTTAGGATATTTTTTTTTTCTGGTGACAACATGAAGACTTTGAAGATGTGAAACAATTTTGAATATTCATGAATCATGGGCCAAAATCACACACCGGCCAGTTATGCTTCTGAAATAAATACTGAAGTGGTCTGGTGTGTCTCTAACCATCATTACTTATGTGAGGACAAGCCAGGCTACTGACCCCTGGAATTTCTGCTCCAGTAAATACTTCACTTCCTCCTCAATTTGGCCAAGTGACAGTGATTGCTTGGCTGTGTCAGAAGCAACTGTGGCTGGGACAGGGGGAGCTGTGCTGAGCCTGAGGGCAGGGGGGGTGGTGGGGACATATTTCAGGCAGATGAGCAAGTCCTCTGCCCTCATCAATCCACTTAACTAGAGTCGAAATTAGAATAGCTAATGGGCGTTCATTTCTTAAACAAAAATCCACCAAGTACCTCTTTGTGCCAGCCACTGACCCAGGCGCTTAAAATAAAGAACTCTCCCCGCAGTCCGTCCCGTTCAGGCAGACAACAGGCAGTGACCAAGTATAGGTTCCACAGCCGGCGGAAAGGCCAGAGTAGACCCAGTGAAGGAGGATGGAGAGAAGGACCAGGACACATGACCTGAGAGCTGCTCAGGACTTCGGTTTAATCCCCTGCTGCCATATCCACCCGAGTCACACACAGACTTGGAGGAGGGTACGGAAAGCCGTCACGCCCACACACGTGCACGCATGCGCTCAATTAAGCCTGGAACTCCTGGCTGGAGTCCCTGGGTTCCTTTTCTGTCTTCACAGTGATTTACCCTGTGACCTCCCAACAGTGATCATAATAATAGACTCACAGGTATGGCTGTTACATTTGTCCTGTTTGGTTACAGGGAATCCCTTATTGATGGGCTAAGGAGGGAGAGCCTTGAGTTCCCCAAAGACAAAACTCCACAGTCATCCAGGCCGGTCTTCTATTGGGGCCATTTGGGTTTGTTTTTTTTTTAACGCTAACGCTGTGTGTTGCCTTCTCTTGTGTGTTCCTCGCTTGTAGCCAGATAAGAAAGAGCCAAGCAGGGGTCCCTGTGCCCACCCACTGCCTGGCATCACAACCTTTCCGCCAACCATGTTAGACACACCTCTGCAGTTGGGCCGCATGCTTCCTGCACCACTGTATTGCTGATGGTGTCGGTCTAGGGGGAAAAAGCAAAACCCGGTCCTGAGCCTCCTTTCCAGTTCTTTAACTGCAGTGAGGATGACTGGCTCCCTGCCTGATTAGGGTTTGACATGTGGGGCAGACCACGGAAGGGGGCCTGTACCGCCTCGTGTAGGCAGCCATCCAGCCGGAATCCTGGTGTCTGCGTGCCGTTCTGCAGCTGCTTTCTTCTTGTTTGTGGTCAGTGAAAGGAACAGACTCAAAGGAAGGCCTCTTCCTGACAGGGCAGATGCTGTGTTCAAGGGTAGGGAACGTGTGGCCTGGCCATATGTCTAGGGCCCATAAAGGGCCTCCTGGGACGGAAAGCGCGAGGGCGGATTGTTCCTGCCGCAGACCTGTTGCCTGAGATACCATGTGAAATTGGCAGGAGGCCTCTGTCCAGAACTCCAGCAGGAACTCCGCGCTGAACACAGAGCGAGGGACAGCTCCGGTATCAGCCCTCCCAAGTCACCAAGCCCTTGTTTCTAGGACCTCCAGACCCTTGTTGTCACCATGGCAATGAGAGTGACAGTAATGAATATAACAGAGGTGGTGGTAAAACTGATGGTGGTAGCCATACCAGAAAAAATTAAAAAAAAAAAAAGAGTCACCTTGTTCAAATGTATGCCCATCGCTTTACCTCAGAGCCCTGCACTCCCTGGTAAAGAGGCCAGCTAGGAAGATCTGTGGCAGACACCCTATTCTGCCCCTGTGGAAATACGGACAATAAACACAAAACCATTCCAAAAGTGTTGTCTCGGCTTTGGGTTACAAATGGAGACTGGTGTTAAACAGAGCAGCATCAATGGCCTTGTCCTTCTAGAACATTCTAGAGGATGGAGACCTTTCTGCCCCCTTCTCCTCTCACTGGCTGGCTGTTGCTCTTCATTGCTAGTGCAGGTGGCAGGAGGTCCTCCAAGCGCTTGTCTCCCTTGTCCTGGGGACTCTAACTAATAGAGAGCTATTTTGACCGCATGATCAGAGAGCTAAGGATGTGGCTCAGTCATGAGATGCCTCTCTAGGATGGAAGACCCAGAGCTCCATTCCCAGCTGTGCAGCGATAAGCAAGCAACTAAGACAACCAATGAGCAGAGAGGTGACTGAGAAAGGTTTGTGTAGCCAAGCCTGGTAGCACAGTCCAACGATCTAGGAGGCTCGGGAGGTTGTTTGGACCACAGGATGAGTTCAAGGCCGGGCTGGGTCCCTTAGACCCTGTCTCAGAATAATAAGTAAAAATGAGGACTGGAATATGGCTCCATGGGGGAATACTTGCCTGACGTATGCACAGCTCAGTTCAGTCCAACAGGAAAGAAGAGGGAAGGGAAGGAATAAAGGAAAGAGACAAAGAAAAGAATGAAGATGGATAAAGAATGTTCGTCATAGCATTGGTAGCTGTAAATAATTGAAGGGGTCTTGGATGACTGGAAGAGGGGATTTGACTCAATAAATGGTGGGACGTCACGCTGCTATTAAAATAACATAAAGTAATGTTTAATGCCTTAGGGGCCCATGGTATAGTAAGTGTTGAAAGGAAGATTATAAAAATGTGATTCCAATATTTTTATTCCTTTTTTAAAAGGACAAGGAAAGTTTATATTTGTTTGGAGCTAGTTAGGGTTGCAATCTAGAAAAACACAGATGCAAGCCATCATGAAAGTGTTCTCCAATCCTAATATTTTTATTTTTTATTTGTTTGCTTGCTTGTTTGTTTGTTTGTTTAGTGGATTTCGAAGCAAGGTGTCCGTGTAGCCCAGGCTGATCTCTAACTCAAAACAGTCCTCCTGCCTCAGCGTCCAAAGTGCTAAGATTTCAGACATGACTCATTACACCTAGCCAGCTCAGTATCTTAAAGAACAAAGGTGTGAACAACTTGAGATGGGATGTTTGGTTTTCATGAAATGAAAAGCGCAGAATATTTTCTTAATTAAATCTGGACTAAAAATGTTAAGAAGTAGCCTAGAGAAAAATTTAACAGTGGGAAAAATCATTTTTCCTGACCACCTAAGTTCCCCACTGTAATGACAGAATAGGGACCAATGCAGTCTCTCAGCAGTAGAGGCATGCAGGCGTGCACTGACACGCTTGGTGACTTGAGTTCAATCCCTCAGTCCTGGGTAGTGAAAGGAGAGAACAGATTTCACCCCAAGTAGTCCTCTGACCTCCACATATGTATCATGCATGACATCTGTGTGCACATACAAACATATACCTCAAATAAATAAATAAATGGTTTTTTTTTAAAGAAAAAGAAAAGACAGAAAGAAATGATAGAAAACCTGAACATCAGGCTTGAAGTTACTTTATGGTTTTTAAATTTTCTTCTTGATCTTAAAGCATACTTTACTGAAAGCTATACTTTAATGTGAACTGTGTATTTGGGTAGTTTCCTGTCCCTTCAAAAGCAGTCTCTTTCTACAAAAAGCAGAGGGATTGGTACCATGTGTAAGACTGTTCCTTCATTGCCAAGATACGGAGAAAGTTGGCCAGTTGGGTGCCCATCATCTGGAGATGAAGGACGCCATCTACTCGCCAGGTCTGGGTTTGGCTTTTTGGCGGCAGTGACGATGACTCTACCACCAGCTCTCCCTCCACTGTGCTTTCTTGGAGCAGCATGAGGATAAAAGAGATCATTTCTCTAGATGAGAGATGAGAGGACCTAGAGCATGCAGTGCTGAAGACGGCGCCATGAGGGGATGAGAAAGCCCAATCCTCGGAATATTATCTTAATATCACAGGGATCAGAGGAGAAAAAGAGCATCTTCTCCAGCAGTGGAAAATCTGGTATAAAAGAAAACTGGTTTTTCCTATAAGGGCTTTTGATTTAGCATATAAAATGCCAGGAGTGAGGGTCAGGTGGGAAGGTCTCCCTAGCTGGGCAGGATTAAAATGGAGAACAATCATAGTCCAGCATTGTAAGAAAGCTACGTCATTACCCTAGGGTTTAGCTGATCTTGCTATCATAATCCTCTCCGGGAATAGTGGAGTGTTCAGAAGATAGTGTCCTCCTTCCCCACCTATGGCCACATACCTGGTGGCCACATAAGTCAGTTAGGAGAAAATACCCACCCCTGAAGTGAGCTAGCCTTGCCCACCTGGCCACCTAAGTGTCTGTAGACATTACACCTGTCCTCCTCCCTCAGCCACAGCTGAGCAGGCACTGTGATGAGAGACTGTGAAGCTTCAGAGTTGGAAACAAGCCTCCCAGGTAAGGACCAGAATGCCTCTTAGCATCACTTCTAAGCATCCCTTTCAGCTGCCCGTGGTCACCTCTCTACCTCCTTCCCTCCTCCCCCTCTCATCGCTTAGTGCAGCGTGGTCTTCTCTTCCCTTGTGACCTTGTATAGTGCGTATTCACACTCTACAGGGAGTCAGACCCTCAACCCAGTAAGTTCTCTCCTCCTGGACGTCCTTGGACACTATGTGCCTGTCCTTAACCCCCAAGATGTCTTTCTTCTGCCCGTGTTAGCAGATGCCAGCTCAGCCAGAAACTGTCTTTCCCATCTTTCCAGAGGTTCCTATGTCCCTTCATTTAGTGGCAATTTCATTCTGTTTCACATATTGGCTGGTCTTTTCTTTGCCTGCCTGATTTTGCTCTGGGGGCAGTGCTGAGGGACCAGAACCAAAGCCGCGTTCATGCTAGACAAACGCTGTACCATCAACCTATTCCCAAGTCCTCCACCATGCCTTCGGGAGCAGCTTATAAAGGGTGTGAGAAAGGGGAGGGGCTGGACTGCATTCTTCCTCCTGCATGTATAGGTCAGAAGATCGCATACAGCAGGTACTTAATAACTGCTCCATTCAGACATATACAGCATACTAAGTGAATCTGTTCTGATACAGTCCATATGTGTGGGCATATTTTTCAGATTAAAAAAAAGTGTCAAGGAATGTGACCTTAAGATAGAGTCTTTGAAGTGAGAAGGAGCTAAAACAATCTGATTGTGAAGGCCATTCTAATACCAGCCTCTGATGAGAGCTGCCGCATCCGAGCTTGTGTTCCAGTCTAGGCTGTACACTAAGCTTCTCCTGTGCACGGTACCTTAGATTGCCCTACCACAAGGAAGTGGGCTTCACGATGGGTGGAGGATGTTTTGTGGTGGTCTCTCCAGTTCTTACTAATATTCAACAGTATGTGATGCTTTTCCTAATCTAAGGATCCTTTAAAATAGATCGATTCTAAGCAAGCTGGGCTTTTTCCAGTAAAATGGGAAGCAGTGGTGGTATATCCTCAGCTGACCACAGAAAGCTTCATCAAAGACATGATTCTTGTTTGGGTAAGTATTTATAATCATGCACTGTGTGCCAGACAGATAGTGAATGCTAGGGACAGAAAATGGAGATGGCCCCTAACCTCATTCCCATGTGTGTAATCACAGAGAAAGATACCGATAAAATGAGCATGCAGGTAGAGCCCCTGAAAAGGGCGGTGTGGTGGAGGAAACTCACGTGGCCGTGGACGTGTATTACCAGTGCAGGGAGACGGGGTCTGACCAGAAAGGCTTCTCCGAGAAGAGAAGACCAGACATCCATGAAGTGCAGTTCCAGGTCCAGCCGCAGGAACATCACTTAGGGGCCTGCTGGAATCACAAGTTTACCTCGGACCTACTGAACCAAACACTCTGGGCGCCTCCCAGCAGGCAGGGACTGGTCAGTTTGGTTTTTCTAAGTCGGAGAAATCTTTTTCACTTTCGTTTTTCTTCTTGTGCGTGTGTACATGTAGTGGAGGAATGTGTATGTTCTAAATGTGTGTGGATGCACGTGAGTGTGTATGTGTCTGTGTGTGTGAGGAGCCCAGAGGTTGACCTCAGCAGTCCTCATTCATCAATCCCTACTCTGTTTACTGAGGCAGACTCTGATGCTGAACCCAGAGCTTGCTGATTCAGCTGTTCTAGCGAGTTAGCTTACCCCAGGGATCTCCTCCTCCTGTGGGGCTCCAACACTACAAGCAGGCTTCCACACCCCTGACTTTTACGTGGGCATTAGGGATCCTTACTTCCTCAAGTTTGTGTGGAAGGTACTTTACCCACTGAGCCACAGCTCCAGTTCTTTCTGTACTCTTTCACCTTGGATTTTCAAGCCTAACCCTCACTCTGTACCCCAGGCTAGCCTCAACCTCACGGCAATCCTCCTGCCTCGGCCTTCCAAATGCTGAGATGGCAGGCATGTGCCACCCCACCTGGTTTCTTTTGGCATGCTTTTGTTTTTTATTAACACATAGCAGTTGCACAAACATACAGGATCCAGTCTGACATTTCAACAATACATGGATACCGTGCATAATGACCAGTTCAGGGTGACCAACATATTTGTCACTTCAGACAACGGTTGGCTCCTTCTTTGGAGAAGCTGTAGAATTCTTCGTGTAAGTCGTTTTGGAATTTTAAGGAACTGGGGTCAGCCACTATTGTACCAGAGTAGCATAGAATGTTTAGAAGTCATTGCCTACCCAACGGTAGGTGCTTCTCTTCCCATCCTCTCACCGTTCCTCTCTCTCCCCGTCCCAGGTGCCGCTCACCACTGTTCTGCCCTCTGTATCTGTGAGAGCAACTCCTTAGCCTCCATGTATGTGCTAACGGGATGCTGTTCTATTCCTAACTTATTTCCCCCATTCCAGCCTCGTTACTATGAGTGACAGAACTTTACAGTAACAACAAAGCAATATTCCACTGTGCATAATGTAATGTTAAGATAGTAAGACGGTGAGGATTGATCATCAAGTTTAGGAACCAGCGTCCCTGCAGCAGAGGCAGGGGAGGGATGGACCGAGGCAGAACCCTGTAACTAGAAGAAATAGTGTCGCGAGTTCCCAGGGCTCGAAGGGACGCAGCTCCTAAGTGGAGAAAGGCGAGCGGGTGGGTGAAGCTGGAAAACAGGCTAGGGTCACGTTGCTTCAAGGACTCTGCCCACCATGCTAAAAGTGAAGAGAAGCCGCTGAAGACTCGCAGGCAGGCTGTGATGGTGGGATTATATTTGCATTTTGAAATCCTCCATCTGACCACACAGCTGCTGGAAGGGAGTGGACATGGAGAGACTTATTTGGAAGCAACTTTAGGCCTATAATTTGAAGGCTGAGGGAACGGGGAGAGAAGAAATAGAAACAGGAGGAAGTGAATGGATTTCAGGACAGCAGACACCGGGGCCCTGGAGGAAGGGGAGGGCCTTGCTGATGGTGGAAAGGAAGCCTGAGGGAGAGTGATTCTGGCTGCTAAAGCCGAGTGCCTGGTGATGGTTCCAGGCTCGGGGAGGTTAGAAGTAAACACCATGTATTTCATTTGAGTCACGCAAATTAGGCAGCACCTTCGAGCTATGAACTAGACCTTGGTAGAAATTGCAGGTGAAAGCCGAGAGAAAAGTTTATTTTCAAGGGTGAGATATGGTGACCACGTGAACAAAAAAAATGCAGACAAGACAGAAGTGAGTTCTTTGATGTCCGCTTTCCTGTTTGTCATTCATTCATTCACTCACCCACTCATTCATTCATTCTGCCTATTATGTCCCCCTAAGGCCATGGAGCCACTCAAAGGGTAGAAGAAAAGGATTATTAGAAGTGAGGGAGACAAGGCAATGGCAGATCTCGAATTCCAAGGTAATGATTTCGGGCCACCATAAATGATAGGGAAAGGAATGTTGTGGCTGGAGTTTGTTTCCCAAAGGTTGACCTGCGCCATCCTGCAGTATCATTCAAGGAACTAGAAAGAGGGAGACCAGCCCAGGAACTCTAAGGCGGCTGAGTGATTACGTCATTCCTTGATGGAGGGTTCACGAGCATCTGCGTGGAGAAGGCAAGTGAGCACTTCTCCCTTCCATGTGTCCCATCATTGTGGCGGTTTGTCTGCAGTCTGTGAAGAAGTGGAGTCTGGGATTGGGAAAGATAACGCTTAAGGGATCAGGAAGGACGTCTTCAGCGCGTTTTCAGCTTTCCACCCGAGCAGAGGCTGGCTGTCTGAACAGACGCTACTGCTGATTAGAAGCAACAGACCAGCACGAAGTAGGTTCCCAAGATCTGGTCGGTGGAACTGAACCAATACCAGAGGCTTCCTGGGCCCCCAAGAAGGTGCAACATGTCGCAGGTCCGCAAGGAGAAAGGGGCTGACAGGGAGGACCCCTGCATGAGAATTAAGACCTCCGTGACCCCCATCTGTTCCTCCTCTCCCCTCCCTCCTCCCCTGCTGCCATGGAGACCGGTCGGGAATGGCAGTAAGCCTTATGCCCCAAGAGAAAACAATACTGTGTTTGAGGAGTGGAAGTTGGCTCGGGCTCTGTCGCCCATCCCCCACAGGCCAGGCGTGTTACAAAAGGCAGCTTTTTGCCAGAGGGTCAGGGATCTGCTGTCCATCGATCCGCATCCACTTTGTCCCTCACTGCTTCCCACGTGTTCGTTTTTGAACTCACACCACACAGCCTCCGTGTCATGGATCTGTGTAGTCGGGGAGGTGCCGACGTGACCGCGTCCCCTCGGCTCAGTGGCACAGAGCTTCCTGCTCCTCTCCTTTTCGTGTCTTTGAACCTCTGCTGTTGACTCACCCCGGCTGGTGCTGTAGAGCACTGTGAATTAGCAACAATGCAATCAACATCTCTATTTTTATCTCCGCTCTCTCCCCTCCCCACTGACGCACCATTTCTAGGTCTCAGAGCCTGGGATCTTGAAAGACTTGTATTGGATCCAGGGTGAATATAGGCACAGATGTGGTGTATCTACCATTCAAAGCCTGTGAGTGGTTTTCCTTTTTTTTTTCCTGATGCACGGGGCCCAAGCGTTGCAAGTGTTATTTATTGCCTTTCCTTGCCATCTTCATTGTGGCTGTGTTACAGCTCAAGCTGCTGTTACCTCCTGAGGTCTAAGATAAATGGCAGACTAAGGGAGGGAGTCTGGATCAGGTTTCTGAAACTCATCTTCAGAGGAAACTTCAGTACTGAGCAGAAACTTTTAACTTCATCCCTCTTGAATTCAGGAAGCCTGACCTGGAATCTATAGAAAGCAAAAACTAAACACAATATAGTAGTACTACCTTTTAAAAACTCACCAATGTTGAAGGATCTTGTTTTTTTTTTTTTTTCTGGCCTAGATCTCTGCATGGAGATAAGTATTTTTAATTTTTTAACTTTATAGAAATAGGTATGCTAAGTGCTTGGCATTTGGGAGCCTTTAATTGGAGGCCCACCCAGATGCTTATATTCTTTGGCTGATTGTTTAATTTCTATTTCTAAGATTTTTTTTTAACTTTAGGATCATGTCTGCTTGAGAATATTTATGTGTGCCACGTGTGTGCAGTTGCCCACAGAGACCAGAAGAGGGTGCTGGAACCCCTAGAACTGGAGCTGCAGTGTGGGTGCTGGGAACCATATCTCCAAGAGAAGTGCAGTTCACTGCTGAGCTGTCCCTACAGCCCTGACTATGTCCTTTTTTTGTGTCTTACTTCTCTGTTTTGTGAAATGGAAATTTTAACCCATTGAATATATATCATATATGCTCTAGAACTGTTTTAAGGATTTTTTTTACTCTAAAGAAAAAGCCTTAAAAAAATCTAGTTTTCAGGAGGAACTTAACCAGCACATAATAACCTCTCAAAATATGTTGGCTATTAGTCTACATTAGGCCAAATCTTTCTTAATAAAAATAATCCAACCTTTTAAGAGTTTTCTTGGGTCAGAGTGGTCACTCAGTCAGTTAGTGAAGTGCTCAGGCATGGGGACCTCTTTGATCCCCACTACTCACATAAAAAGCCAGAGACTGTGATATGCTTATAATGGCACTGTTGGAAAAGAGGGGGTATCCTGGGACTCCCTAGTAAGCCAGCCTAGCCTATTCTTGAGCTCCAGGACACTGAGAGCCCCGGGTCTCAAGAAATTAGGTAGACAATGCCTGATAACATCCAAGGTTGTATTCCATCCCCCACACGTACCTCTCTCACACACATGCACATAAACCTCTCACACATGTATGCATGCACCTCTTTTACACACACACATGCACATACCCACGCAGGAACCTCTCTCACACACATGTACACCCACATGCACACAAACCTCTCTCACACACACGTATGCACACACCTCTTTTACACACACACACACACACACACGTTCTCCTTTAGCAAGCCCAGAACACCTCAGGATCTTGCCTTCCCTTATTTCTGAATTTTTGAGCCGTCTTCCTACATAGACTAGGGGAATCCTGTGTTCTAGAACAGGCCTGTTTGTCTTGCATGCATAAGCAGAGCTCCTCTAGCTTCCCAGCCTGCCTTTCCTAGAATTTTATTCTCACTCCATCAAAATTGGTTTTGGTGTTCTAAATCCAAGGGCACTTACATGTTCTTCTCCAGATAATTATATTTTACATGCAGTGACTTTTCCTTGTCTTATCTAATGTCACCTCATTAGACTAAGCTCTAATGACGCCTTCTTTCCTACAGCACGGCCATGAAAATCGCTTGGAAACTCTTCTGCAGAACTTTCCCTTTGTCTTGACCACCTGGGTCTCTCCGTCACATCTAGCCCCGAAGGGTGGTGGGTTGGAATCCAAGGACAGGAGGGTCACAAAACCCAGACACAAGTAAGATCCAAGCCGTCTCCACAAAGCTCCCAGCCACCCCTGTGAGTCCCAGAAGCCACACTAAGCACATGGCTTGACACTTCTCAGAGGTCACACTCAGTATCCAGTATCCAAACTGTACCAAAATATTATCCAAGCTACAGAACTTCATGCAGTGTGCCATATCTGAACCACAGCCACAAATCAAGATTCTGGCCCCCTTGGGCACAGATATAGCTAGAACAAGGTACCAGGTCTCCTGTGTGGGGACTGCTCGCAGGAAGGCAGTGAGAGGCATCCAGCCACACTCTTCCTGAGTAGGTGTTCAAGGATAGCGCACGACTTGGCTGTTTTGCTTTTCAGTCTGTGTCATTGTCCAGGCATCACGTTTCCGTGTTGTGAGAGATTGGTGGTTATTTGTGACATTAGTCCTTCACGGCGCTCTCCTTCCCACCCTAATTCCTGCTCCCCAAAGCTTGGAAGTATTTCAGCTGTTTCTTCTGCAGCGAGTCTGTTTCTAAAATAAAGCATTCCTGCAGCTGTTTCTGGATCCCTGGTATGGATGTTACCTTTTGACTCAAGCATGGAAGACAGGGATTTGCCCTTGGTTCTTCTGCTTCTCCAGCTAGCTTCCTCTCCCTCCTTCCCCACCGTGTATGTTATACATTATGTATGCGTGTATATTATACTATGTATGTACATATTGTATGTGCATATATATATATATATACATGTATATCAGAACTTTAGGTGAGATTCATATAGCATGTGTATTATCTGTGCATTTGATAGTTGAATAGTTTGTCAGGGAGCTGAATAGTGAGTTTCCATGGCGTTTCTACTAAATGCAACTTAAGATTTTTTTCTGTGGCTGCTGGCTTTTTCTCTGCTGTTCTTTCTCTGCCTCCTCTGCTCCTAGGCTTAAATCATCCACAGAGCCTTCACTGTACACAAAACCTTTCCGCACTCCTTTGCAGACCCGAGCTAATGGATGAATTTCTTTGTCTTCGCAGGACTGTTTTCCCCAGATTTCCACACCCTACAGGTCCCTTCTGGAGAGATGCTAGGGTGACTGGGGAGTTGGTGGCAGAGCCTTTGTGTGTTTGCTCTTGTGTGGGATCCCTTGTTCTCAGAGTCTGTGTCTCTTCTAGCCCATAATCATTTCCTGAAAATCATACCTAGAAAATGGGTTTATTGGACTTGCTGACAGCAGATTACACTTCAAGGACTTTAATAGGAGAGAAACTCTCAATGCCACTGGCAGCCTTGGTCAGGTCTTGAAGTGGGAGGGGCTTGGGGGAGAAAGGAGAGAGAGAAAGACAGAGAGAGAGAGCACATTGTACAATGCAATGGAGGTCTTTTTTGTGGGGGGTGGGTTCAAGACAGGACAGCTCTGACTGTCGTAGACCAGGCTGACCTTGAACTCACAGAGATCCACCAGCCTCTGCCTCCCAAGTGCTGGGATTAAAGGCCTGCGCCGCCACCACCAGGCCAATGGAGTCTTGAAGGGAGAGAGAGACCTTCAACTCTCAGAGTCTCAGGGTAGACAGAACCATAGCCATGACCAGCCATGGAGCTGCTGAAGGGAGATTAGGAGCCTCTGGATCCCTCGGTTCCCTTCAGATTCTGATAACGAATGGTGGTTTTCTGTCTTAGAAGGTTTCGGGGCCCAGCATGCGACCTTGCCTGATCTAGCCTACGTGCCGGGGGTCATGGAAGCTGGCACTAGGGTAGAACCGTGTGTGCATCCTACATCTGCAAAGGAGACAGTAAAGCTGAAAAGCCATAGAGAGAGAGGCAGGGAGCATGGCCAGGGGGAGATGAGACAGTTAGCTGTTCTGTGAGCTCACCCTGGGGAGGGAGGAGGGTTTTGTTTTGTTTTGTTTTGTTTTTTGAGGTCTTGCGTGTAGAGAAATAGATTCACACTGAGCTCATGTCTGACTGGATGCAGGTTGCCAGGCTGCAAACACCTTTTTATAAAGGAAGTTGGAAGCTGTTCATGCTTCACCTGACCCCTCAGTTCCTGTCAGAAAGCTGACTCTCCCCCCCCACCCCCATTCACACCCCTTCAGGAAGCTTCCTGGAGCTTCCAGGATCTCCGCTTTGCTCTTGAAGTTTTGGAATCCCCTGGTGATGTGCCCTGCTCTGTTGGTCCTGAAACGTTTTCTCGTAGGATTTCATTACTTCTGGCACTCTATTCTTCGGGCAGTGTGTAGTTCCCGTTGCTTTAATGTTACACTTCCAGGCTGGTCACCATGTTGTCGTCCTTTCCTCTCTATTTTGCCTCTCTTGATTCTATTCCACTTTAAAAAAAAAAAAAAAACGGTTCTTTACTTTTTAGATTAATGTTTCCTCCATCAGATTTTAAATCTGCCAAAGGTGGTTTTTTTTTTTTGCTTCTCTTCGTTTTTATCCCCCAGAGTCTTGCTCTCTGGCACAACTCAAAATCCCCCTGCCTCAGCTTCCCAAGTCTTGGAATTACAGTTGTGTAGCACCGTGCCTGCTTTGTTTTAATGTTTCAAACATTTATTTATGTAACATCTTGGTCTGGAGCTGGAGATGTGGCTCAGTGGGTGGATCACTTACTGTGCCAGCATCAAGACCTGTGTTCAGATCTGTGACCATGTAAAAAAGCTTATGGCAGTGGGCACTTATAATCCCAGCTCTAGAAGACAGAGGCAGGAGGATTGCTGAGGCTTGCCCAGCCAGTCTAGCCACATCAGCAAGCTCCAAGTTCGATGAGAGACCCTGTCTCCAAATGTAAGTAAGATGGCAGGAGAGATGACTCAGCAGGTAAAAGCACTATCCCCACAAACCTGCTGATCCAGAAGAAAACCCCGGCACCCATATAGCAAGTCAGATGCTGCAGCACACCTGTAAGCCAGTGCTCCCAAGACAAGGTGGTAGAAGGTGAGAATCAACGCCTCAAAGTTGTCCCCTAACCTCCACAAGAGTACCGTGGCTCATACACCACAAACACACAAACACACATACACACACACACACTGCGCTATATACCCACATACCACATACCACACCCACATCACATATGCACACATCATACCACAAACATACACACATACCACACACCCATAATACACACACCACACATACATATACCACACACACTACACGTACACACCACACATCACAACCCATACACACACACTCCTAGACAGACACCGTATGGAGTGAAGTGAGTCTCCAGAGACTCAGAGTCAGTGGATTCTGGGGACTAGGGACACTGCAAAGATGCTCTCCTATAGGACAAGGAGGTCACATGAATACTATGGCTCACACACACATCTCTCTCTTGCGCACGTGCACACACACACACACTATAAAACAAATTTTGCAAAGTTTTAAAAGGTGAAAAATGAAGCTATCAGTATTGACCACACACGTGTACACCTCATACATGCATCACCCCGGTGCTTATTTTGCTTGAGAATATATTAATAATTTTATAAATACTGTTCCATTGCCCTTATCTTCTCCTTTCCATCTGTTAATTGGATGCTGGATTTTGTTAGTGGTTCTCCTCAGATGTGTGGCGATTCTCGCCTCTGCAGTCATGGAAGAAGAGATTAATGCTCTAACTAGAAGGCTGCTGTTTATATGTAAGGACTCTCAAGTGGTGATCCTTCGCCTGGATGCCTTGGGGAATACAGGCTCTATTTGTCATTCTCAGAGTCGGCCTAATTTCCCAAAGGAGAGACCAGACTCCGGTCTAGAAGCAGCGAGGCTGTCTGCCAGTGCGCCTCAGCCGGGTAGGAAGCGGGAAGCAGTGAGCCTGTGCCAGTGCACCACAGCCGGGTGGGAAGCGGTGAGCCTGTGCCAGTTCACCACAGCCGGGTGGGAAGCGGTGAGCCTGTGCCAGTGCACCACAGCCGGGTGGGAAGCCGTGAGCCTGTTCCACTGTGCCGCAGCTGGGTGGGAAGCAGTGAGGTTGTGCCGGTGCGCCGCAGCCAGGTGGTAGGGTGATTGGGCGGCAAATGAGACCGTCTTCCCACTGAGTTGCAGATTTCCACTTGACTGACGCTTCCAGTACAAACACCCACCTTCCCCTGTGCCAAAGCTCTATTTCTTCAAAATGCAAACCACAGATGTTTCCAGGATGGAGGACAAATATAGGTTTGAGTCTCTCTCATCTGAATGCTGGCGACTAGACATGTTTCAGATTTTGGAGTGCCTGGATTGTTCAGCATTCTCTAGAAGAGCAGATCTGATAGGATGTATATAGAATACAACGGGAGTTTATTAGGTCGGCTTACGTGATGCAAGCTGGGTAGTCCAATAATGGCTGTCTGCAAACTGAAGAGGCTACAAACACCGTAGCTGCTCAGTCAACAAGGCTTTTGCCTCTGCGGTTCCACTCTGGCCCACACTGAGGGCAGCAAGGAAGAGAAGGCTCTCACCAGCCAGAAGTAAAGGCCTGCAAACAAAGACACACTGTTCTCCTCAGCTCCTTATATCTGGAAAGTGCTCCCTCTCTGAGGAAGGAGTGTCCCCCTTCAGGTTATCCTTCCAAGAAATACCTCACAGACTCAGCAGAGGCATGGCACCTGGGTCAGCCAACCCTCCTGTGGGTAAGCTTCATGGGTAACCCCATCATAGAGGTACTGGTACCCAGGGGCTCCACTTCCTGAGATTTTTTTTTAAGATTACTAACACATGCTAGATAGTTTTAAGTCAACTTGACACAAGCTAGAGTCAGCTGAGAGGAGGGAGCCTCAATTAAGAAAAGGACTCCATAAGACTGAGCTGTAGACAAGCCTGTAGGGCATTTTCTTAATCAGTGATTGACAGAGGGAGGCCCAGCCCATTGTGGGTGGTGCCATCCCTGGACTGGTGGTCCTTGGTTCTATAAGAAAGCACTTGGGAGGCAGAGGCAGGCGGATCTCTGTGAGTTCGAGACCAGCCTGGTCTACAGAGCTAGTTCCAGGACAGGCTCCAAAACCACAGAGAAACCCTGTCTTGAAAAACAAAAAAAAAAAAAAAAAAAAAACAAAAAAAAAGAAAGCAGGCTGAGCAAGCCATCGGGAGCAAGCCAGTAAGCAGCAACCCCTCATGTCCTGTGCATCAGCTCCTGCCTCCAGGTTCCTGCCCTGTTTGAGTTACTGTCCTGACTTCCTTTGATGAGAATAGTGATGTGGAAGTGTAAGCCAAATAACTCCTATTAGCTGAACAGGACTCCCCAGGTTTGTCTATTGCCCAGCACTCTCTAGAGTGGTTGGTATCAGAGGGCGATGCAGGTCCTTAAGTAGCAAGATTTGGGTTCCATCTCTAGCTCACTTTTGTAGTCTGCCAATTCCGATTACATGTTCTCTGTAAGGAGCAAAAGGGTCTCCTTTTCCTCACGTAGTAAGAAGCCAGCAAGGAGCATGAGAGGGATTATAACCCATCGAAGGTTAAAGAAGAACTTATAAAGCAACCGGAGACAGAATGGGCTGATCATGAATTCCCAGACTCTGCAGGCATCTTATTAGCCAGAACTCGGTTAAACCACCAACCTAAACTGCAGAGGAGGCTGGGAGATCCTTCCTCAAACACCATCTCAACTCTAAGGAAGAAAAGGAGAGGAATATTAGCCGGGCAGCTACTGGTAGCTGTCAAACTAGGCAATGAGTTATTGAATCTCACTTGGCCTCTCTAACAGTTGTAAAGTGAGACCAGAAACAAGACTTTGTAGAGCTGCACCGAGGAACAAAGGGAAAATGCACAGGGAAGGTACAGCGGCATGGCTAACCTATCGTATGCCTCTGTCAGTATGAATTCCCTTCTGAGATCAGAGATCCTCTATAACCTGGCCACACCCCTCTCCAGTTTGCTGTGTTCACTCAGCAGCCTGTCTGCACACACTGCGGAAAGCTAAATGGTTATGTGTGACTTGGTAAAAATTAATCTCCTGTCTGGTGTTACCCAGCGCCTCTTGGCAAGGTATTCAGTAAGGACAAAAGTTGGAAATCAGGAGCCAAAAACTCTCTGGCTAGGACAGAAAATACAAAACCATAAAGATGGTTTTTGCAATCCATGTATTTTATTATAATCCTTCTTTTCCTTTATAACCTTCTCCTCATTTTCATCCCAACCACCAATCTCTTTTCGTCATACCCTTCTCTGTTCCCTTGAGAGTTCTGTTAATTTGTATTTACTATTATTTATCTACAGAATTTTGTGTTGCAGTCATCCAAACATCAGAAGGGGTGTGTGTATCATGTGTGTAAGCAAGGTCTCTGTGCGTATGCATATGCGTGTATGTGTGTGTCTATGGATAGCGTATGTATGCATCTGTGTATATACATGTGTGTATCCATGCATATGTGTGTATATGTGTGTGTGTGTGCGCGTATGCGTGCAAGCTTGCGTTTAAGTGCTTGTTCCCTTCATACAGCAAACCAGGTTGGGCAGGGAGGGTTGTAGCTAGCCGAGCCTGTGACTCAGGCCTTGGAAGTAGCACCACAGTCTGTTAGAATTGGAATGTCTGTAGGCGAGGGCACATACAGTTTCTGTTGTTTGAGTCCAGCGCACATCCCTGCCTGGTTACACACACACATTCATTCCCTGCAACCTGACATGTGCCAGTCTGGCAGAGATTGAGAACCAGGGTCACATTTCACTGACCTATATAGCAAGGGGCCTTTGTTCCCCTGGCACAGCAAAGATGAGTTTGGTAACAGGGGGGTCAAGATGCGGTGCCCTGCTTGCTTGCATGTGCACAGTTCAGTAAAGAACCGGTCTTCCAACCTTCAGAGCCGGCTGTGTCAGAAATGGGACTGAGGTACACATCCTTTGAAGATAAATACAGAGGGGGGAAGGAGACCTCTCTGCCCCAGTGAGCAGTGGTTCCCTTCCTGTGTCTCTTTCCTAGCCGGGCTTTGCAGCCCAGAATTCTGACTCTCTGTGTGGGAAGTGCAGGAGCGCCACAGTCCAGAGGAGAAGCGCTTTCACGGGAAAACAAAAGGCAGCTGTCAGTTTAATCCCAAACTCCCTGATAACATTCCAGCAGAGTTCCTTTTTCTGGAGATGAAATAAGAACCCTGGCAGGCCCTCTTGACTGGCCACATAAATCATTTGTAGTAATTGCTCTGAGAGAGGAGAGCCACTCAGCTCTACAAAGCAGAGGAGGGAGTCACATGCTGCCATTCACGGGCTCCCTCCATCCCTGCCTCCCCCCCTCACACACACACTCACACTGTGCTCCCCCCCACACACACACACCCCTACTCACACTGTGCTCTCTAGAGCTCACAGATAGAGACTGCTCACACTGAGATGGGCTCTGAGAGTCATATTTTTTAAAAGCATGATAGAGAATATAATAAACAACTTTATGTTCCCCCCACCCCCCATCCCTTTTTTTGAGGTTAAGCCAATTTAGATTCTTCTGGAGTCTGGTTTGGGAGAGGATATTGGAAGAGTTGACAGCAAGAGCAGGAGGGAAAGAAGGTAAGAAGGAAAGTGACCGCCACACAGTTTTGTTAGGCTTATCTGTCGCTGTGTATTCCTCTCTTTTGCTTTCTCTGATGAGAACTGCAGTGTGGTCATAAAAAAAAAAATCCCCCTTCCTGTGATCTGGGAGCTACTGCAGAGGCTTGGCGGTTCACGAAGGGATGAACGCTCAAAAGCCACAAAGCTGCAATGCCCTTTCCCCTCTGTGGCCAATAAAGATGGTGATAATAAAATCTTGGGGTTTAGGCATGGTATGGTACCTGCAATGTTTGCAGCCTGTGATAGGCACCCTTCACTCACACATTGATGCATGTTCATTGAAAGTAGTGAGGTCAACAGAGACGTGGGGGAGGGGCTATTTTAGGCACACAATTATTTGAAGAGTGAGTGGATGGATGGATAGATGGATGGATGCATGAATGCATGGATAATGGATGGATGGAGGATGTATAGATAATGGATGGATGGATGGATGGATGGATGGATGATGGATAGAAGGATGGATAGATGGATGATGGATATAAGGATGGATGGATGATGGATGAATGGATGGATGGATGGATGGATGGATGGATGGATGATGGATAGAAGAATGGATGATGGATGGATGGATGATGGATAGAAGGATGGATAGATGGATGATGGATATAAGGATGGATGGATGATGGATGAATGGATGGATGGATGATGGATGGATGGATGGATGGATGGATGGATAGATGGATGATGGATAGAAGGATGGATGGATGGATGGATGGATGATGGATAGATGGATGGGTGGAGGATGAATGGATGGAAGGATTATGGATGGAGAATGGATGGATGCATGCATGGATGTATGCATGAATGCATGGATAATGGATGAATGGAGGATGGATGGATGGATATGTAAAAGGATAGATGTGTGAATGAATGATGGATAACTGAGAATGTGGGGAAATTGCCCAGTCTCTCTGACCAATGAATGTCTGGACCTCCTCCACAAACTAAGTTATAACTATCCTCAGATGCCAATGGCTAGAAAGGAGAAATGGGATAGGAACCCCCTCTACCCCTCAGTCCTGATTATAGAACAGCCCTGGCTATGAATCAGTGCTACCATTGAGCTTGGCCATACTAAGCTATGTCATTTCTTTTGTTTGATAAGAAAATTCATCCCACTAGTATATACTGTCATTACCCATGAGCTATGTGCCCAAGTTCCCAGAGCCAATTTTACCTTTGTCAAGCTAATTGCAAAGTCAGCCTCTTAAGTTTCTTTGCCAATGATCTCCGGCTTTTGCAGGGTACTGTTGGCAAGAGCTATGTTCTTTCTGATCTGCCGTATACATAAAGGTAGATATGTTCTACCACGAGTCACTCCTGCCTGCAAGGTGAAGCCTGTTTGAGGGCACATGTATGCTCTTTTCTGGTGTCATGCCCGTGCTGTGTCAGCCAGGACATCCATTCTTTCTCTTGTCTGCCTCACCTAGATGCTACCTGTCATTCCTCTCTTGGCTGTGAAGTCATTTAGCCATTGGTTGAAGACCAGTATGGGCGTGTCCCGTGATAACCGATAACAAGGATGGTGCCTGCCTGATGAATCAAGTACATGAACTTTAAGGTGTTCAGGCTGGGATTTCTCAGAAATGCACGGATACATTTTTGCTTAAATCTGCAAGATCCATTTAGGTTGGAGTCCTAAACAGCTCCCTCCCAACATAAAATCCTCCCTCTCTGTGTGCACATTTGAGACATTGACTCACGTAGCCCCGGTTGGTCTTGAACTTCCTATGTAGTTAAAGATGACTTTGGAATTCTGATCCTCCTGTCTCTACTTCCCCACTGATGAGATTGCATGTATATGCCAGCGTGCTCAGTTTGTTCAGTGTTGAGGATTGAATCTGGGGCTTTGCGAACACTGAGTAAGCACTCTGTGACCCGAAGGAGATCTCTAGATCCCTGAAACCTAATAACAACAACAGTAATAATAATGGCTTACAGTTATATGCAGATTTATAGTTTGCAAAGCTTGCCTTGTCAGTTGCTGGGTTTAGGTTGAAGAAACCAAAACTTAAAGAAATAAGCGATTGGTTTACGGCCATGAAGCAAATAGGTTACAGAAGCAACAATGGAAGTCAGTGATGAGTTAGATAAGGTAGCTTGTCCTTTTCAATCCTGAAAATGCATATCTTGGAAAGTAAAAAATATATATACATGTTTTTAGGACCATCCAAGATGGTTCCTCAGGTATCACTCGGAAAGGATTTGTTCCAGTTGTTTCCATGCCCATAAGACTACCTGTGAAATCTTGATTTTCATAGCATTAGATCATACAGCCTTTCATTTTGTATCTTTGGTCCTTCACTTAGGGAGATTTTTTTCTTTGTTATTAAACATTATTTATAAAACATGATTTTTATATGCCCATATAATTTCCCTTGGTATGGTCATACCATCAATAATTTAAAATTTAATCTGTCCTTTCTTGTCGAACATCTTTTTGTTTACTTCTTTTGTTTACGGACATCCTTCTAGATAAGTTTCCAGGGGAGTTTCTGGCTATCTGTATGGTGTAGAGTCTTAGAAGAGAAATTTCTAGGTTGGAAACTTTTGGAAAATATCTCAGTCATGTGTGTGGTGGCTGCTCGCATCTATTGCGGCCTTACAGGCTCACGTGTTTGAACATCTGGTCCGCAGCTGGGGGGACTGTTTGCAGAGGCTGTGGAACCTTTGGGAGGTGGAGCCTGTGTGGAGGAAGGCCCTAACTGGAGTCACGAATTGAGGTTTCATAGCCTGGTTCCACTTCCTGTTTGTTCTCTGCTTCCTGACTGACTTGCTGTGTGGCCAGTCTTTCCTCTCTGTGACTGACTGTGTCCCTCTGGAACTATGAGCCATAGCCCTTTCTTCCGTTAGTTGTTTTTTGGCAGGGTATTGTGGCTCAGCAACAGAAAAGTAACCGAGAGACACCATCTAAATGTCGATCGCTATACCTTTATTTCATTTTTAGAGCTATGATTTCTTTCTAAATTGGAACACAACACAGAATAAATTACTACTTTACTTAGTTAGTTGGCTTCACGATGGTGGGGACAAACCCAAGGCCTCCCACGTGCTAGCTTAGCGCTCCCTGTGAGCTACAGCCCCTTTTGAAATTTTAATTCATATTTATAGGTTCGTTGGGAAGACTAGGCAGTCGTTAAGAAATTTGAGGGAGTGGAGCCCTGTAAGCACGTGGTTACAATCCCAGAACTCAGGAAGCAGAGGCAAGAGGATCTTGAGTTCAAGGTCACCCTGGGTTATGTAGTACAACTATGTCTCAAAACAAAACAAAACTCCTAAAGAATTATGATGCCAGTGTTCAATTGTTCGTTAATAAACTGTCTTCTCGCCAGTAGCTATTGTCTGGTGTTTACAACAGATACTTACAACCCTATGCCACACAAACCTGCATGCCTTGTCAAGGCCTTGGTATTTAATCTGTTCCTTAATTTCAAGTTTTTAATGGGTAATTTTTTAGTCATCATCTTCATTTTTAATTTCAAAATATTTAATGCTTATAGAGACTTCCTTTCTACCAAAATATTTAAACATTGGCTTCCTACATGTTTAGGGAAGTTCATTTTTTACGGTAATTATATGATTTCTAAATATGTTTGTAGGTGGGCTGGCAAGATGGCTCAGTAGGTGAAGGTGCTGGCTGTCAAGCTGCCCAGCCTGAGTTCAGTCCCCAGCACCCACATGGTGGAACCACCGAGCTGACTCCCAAACGTTGTCCCTCTGACTTCTACAGCCATCAACATACACATACACACACACACACACGCACACGCACATGCACACATGGAAAATAATAAGTAGGTAAATGTTCTTAAAATATATATTGGTCTAATTGTGAGGCAGGGAACTTCCATTAGTAGTAACCCCTCCTTCCCTCCTATTTCCTAGCAGATAATAGCTTTGAAGACGCTTTCTGCCCTGCTGCCCCTTCTCCCCCTCTTAGTTAGCCTTTCTCCCCGCTTACTTCCCCTTTTACTTATCCAGTCTTCTTCCACCTGCACAACTTTCCATTCTTTTTTGAAAAAAATTGTTTTTATTGAGTTATATATTTTTCTCTACTCCCCTCCTCTTCTATCCTCTCCCATGGTCCCCTTGCTCCCAGGTCACTCAGGAGATCTTGTCTTTTTCTACTTCCCATGTAGATTAGATCCATGTATGTCTCTCTTAGGGTCCTCATTGTTGTCTAGGTTCTCTGGCATTGTGGGCTGGTTTTCTTTGCTTTATGTCTAAAAAACACTAATGAGCCGGGCGTTGGTGGCGCATGCCTTTAATCCCAGCACTTGCGAGGCAGAGGCAGGCGGATCTCTGTGAGTTCGAGGCCAGCCTGGTCTACAAGAGCTAGTTCCAGGACAGGAACCAAAAGCTACGGAGAAACCCTGTCTCGAAAAATCAAAAAAAAAAAACACTAATGAATGAGTACATATGATAATTGTCTTTCTGGGTCTGGGTTACCTCACTCAACATGATGTTTTCTAGCTCCGTCCATTTGCCCCCAATTCTCCAGATGTCATTATTTTTTTCTGCTGTGCAGTGCCCCATTGCAACCTTCCATTCTTATTGCTTCTAGACAGACTTCGGTATCTCACATCACTCCTCTTTGGCTCCCTTAGCTCTTCCTCCAGTTGACATTCCTAAAATAACTATAAAAAAAACATTTAATTAAATCCTTTTGGCATCCCAAAACTCAGGAGGCAGATGCAGGCAGATCTCTGTGAGTTTGAAGCAAACTAAGTCTACGTGGTGAGTTCTAGAACAGCCAAGGCTTTATAGAGGGACCCTGTCTCAAAAAAAAAAAAATTGGGATTTTGGTTGAGTTACAATAAATAGACAGAACAATTTGGGGTCAACGACATATTCGATGTAGCAACATCTCCACTCAGAAATGAACTCTGTCTCCATCTGCTCGTCTTTTTATGACTCTTCCCTTTTCTTCATTTAATTCCTGCTCATTTCTTACTAAGGTTATTCTTGGGTAAAGCAAGTCTTTAATTATTTCTGTTTCTGAAATCATTGCAAAGTGGCATTTTTTAAAAGGAGGGTCCTGATTAGCTAAATTGGGGTTAGACTGTGAAAACCCAACAGAACCTGACAAGGCAGAAGTCATTAGTAATTAAATAATTTCATCTGAAAACTAATTGGATTAAATTAACTCATTTTAAGGTATTATTCTTCAGACAAGAAATACCCGGCCGCTATTGTGACGGTGCCTTTCCTTCGTCATATCCCACTTAGTCAGGGAGGAAGAGGGAAATAAATGAACTTCTAACCTCAAACAAACTCATTTTGAATCAACTGTTATTTATCATTGCCGTAGCAATGTTTCAGGTACTTTAGTCCCTGCTCCTGAAGTCACACCCACTTCACAGGTCAGCCCTCCTGGCTTAGCTCAATGAGCCTTTTCTTTTGATTTCTTGGAAACTGCTTTTTTAAAAAGAATGAATGCTTTCCTGGTATCCTTAAAGCCGTACCGACACTCAAGAGTATAAGCAGATCTAGGTTAACATGGTTGTGGGTAAGATGTCTAACCAGGCACAGTGGCATGTTCCTGGGGTCCCAGCTACTCAAGAGACCAAGTTCAGGGCCAACCTGGGCAATATAGTGAGACCTTGTGGCATAACAAGAAGGAAGTAGGGGTCCCAGGAAGGGAGGGAGGAATGGATTAAAAAATTTAGATAGACTGGAAACAAGCGTCAAAAATCAACTAGTCCAAACCATCTCTTTTCTCTGGGATCCACAATTCCCCTGTAAGGTTACTGTGGCTTTCTAGGTTATATATGTGCATCTGTCTGCGCAGAAACATCTTACTTGTATGTCATCTTTCTCTCGGTATAAGAAACACCCAGGACAGTCTTTGGCTCAGAGTTCCAGAGGTTCCCGTCCCTGACATGTTAATCCAGTGCTGGGTGCCCGTGGAGATAGGCCACGGTGGAAATGGTGGAGGAATCCAGCTCCATGCTGGAGCTGGAAAGATGGCACAGGGATGAAGGACATTGGCTGCTCTGGCTCCCAGCATCCACATCATGCAGCTCACAAACACCCTCTGTGAGCTCCAGAGAGTCTGGTGCTCTCTTCCGGTTCCCACAGGTACACACCCATGACCACACATGTGCACATACATACATACATAAATATGAAGATATTTTTTCTAAGTGTAGTCACCCGTGTCTTGGCTAGGAAGTGGGAGGGGAGAGAAGAGGCCTGGACCCACAGTGCCTTTCTGGGCAGTCTCCCTCATACCTCTCATCAGATGTACCACTTAGGGTTTCCACCATCCACCAGTAACACAAAGCCAGGGTCCAAATCTTCAACCCTTAGGCCCCCAGAGCACATTCCAGATCCACACTGTAGCGATTCAGTTGCCGAATGTCCTAAGGCCCTAAGGAGAGAGGAGAATTGGCTGAGCCACCCAACCCTTCCTGATCATCAAACGAGGAAACAAGGCCCAGACCGTGAAGGAACATTTGACAGTCTCTCTTCAGTGGCATTTCATGGTAGAAAGCTGGTCTTCCTCACCCCGACTTTCTCTATGACACCTTCCTGTGGATGCCCTGCCAAGAGACCAGCATCCTGGTTTGCCTGCATCACGTGGGCTGAGAGTGGAGGCTGATGTGGGTATGTGGAGTCAAGTCCCTCCAGTAGATTTTGCTCTGCACCCACCACTGTGTGGAACGCCCCCCCACCCCACACACACACACACGTTGTTTCATCTTCTATAAAGACCATTTGCAGCGATAAGATCTGACTCTTGGGGGTTCCCACTGGGCTGTAGTGGGACGATGTCCGTGCACGCGTACCTGGCTACAGACTGTGAACTGCCGGGTGGTGCTAGCTGTTTCCACCCTAACTCGGGGAGGACGGAGGTACGGAAAGCGCGGTGGAGTCAGGTGGCAGCCGTAGTAATTTTCAGCTGCCACCCCGTGTTCCCCAGTGTCGCACCCTCTGCCAGAGCCAGCCTCCCCGAGCTAATTAGCCCTCTCCTCTGTTGTGATAGCAAGAGCGGTCATTAAGTCCTCCATCTCCCCAACATCTGCTGACGGACTCTTTCTCATGGCACTGCGCCTGAGAACATTAACTCTTCCAACTTCAAAACAGGGGACCTGGTTTTGTTTTGTTTACTCTCGGGAATCCACCCCGCTGCAACCTGGTAATCAATCTGTAAAGGGCCAGGGCAAACTATGGGTTCAAACTTAGTTTTTGTTTGTGTGTTGTGTGCTCGTGTGCTTACAGGCGCACACGTGGGAGCGCATATGCACACGTGTGTATAAAAGTCGGAGCACGGCCTCAGCTGTTACTCCTTGGGCACCTTGTTTTTTGAGATAGGGTCTCGCCCTGGCTTAGAATGTGCCCATTAAGCTAAATTGGCTAGCCAGAAAATTCCAAAGAACACCTTCGTTTGTCTCCCCACCGTAGGTGTTACATGCCCGAGTCACCACACCCTGTGTTTTGTTTTTCTTTTCTTTATTTTTTTTTTTTAAGAAAAAAGAAAACTGTGTTCTGGAGAATTGAACTCAGCTCTCATGCTTGCAAGATAAGTACTTAATTATATGCAGAAACCTGGCATTTAATATCAGTCCAGTGTATATAGGCATAAAAATATAGGGTACCCCATAAATTACACACACACACACATCAGCCATAATGTAGGAAGAAAAAAATGACAAGTTCATTAGCTTCTATCATGAAGCAACTCAGAACACACATTCCAGACGAGAACATTTACAAGAAGATCTACCGTCTCTTAACACCATGACATCCATGTGTCTAACTGTTTGTTGCAGAATAAAATAAGAGATGAGACATTTTTGTCATTTAGGTCATGATCCTTTGCATATGAAAATTGCTGCTCAAGGGGCCAGAAAGAAGTTAAACGGCGCAGGGGGTAAAGGTGCTTGCTGCACCTGCCTAGTGAAGGTGGAAGGAGAGAAGCTACCCCCCAGAGTGTTCTCCTCCCTCCATGCACACAGGCACACACACGAATACACAATTAAAACTAATTTCTGGAGGTGCTGCTCAAATTCTAAAGCGCTCGTACGATAGTAACAATAAATATATACACATGTCATCTAGTCCTCCCAGCAGTCCTGCTAGGAAGAAATGATTGTCCTCATTGTTTAATTTTAAAATTTATTTTATCTTATGGATTGAGTGTTTTGCTGGCATAGGTGTCTGCATTCCTTGTATGCCTGGTATTCGTGGAGGTCAGAAGGAGGAATTGGATCCCCTGAAGCTGGAGTTATGGATGGTTGTGAGCCAACATGTGGATTCTGGGGACCAAATCCAGGCCCTCTGTAAGAGTAACCAGTGCTCCTAACCACTGAGTCATCTCCAGTCTTAAGGCACATACTTAAGCGTCAGCTCTCTCAGAACCAGCCCCTGACCATCTCTCTCCCCCCCCCCACCTCTCTCTCTCTAAAGCATCCAGGTTGTCTAGTCTCCAAGCCTGCACCACTCCCGGGAGATGGAGCTGAAGGAACCCTGTCCCCACAACAAACAGTTGTTTGATTTTTGAAAATGGCATTTGTCCTTCCATCTCAAACTTCTATTATCCCAATATTTAGGATAAAGAAAAACAGTAAAAGAGTTATACAGCGGCAAACAGGGACCAAATGCCATAAGGATAAGCAGAGAAAGAAATGGAGAGGGACCCTGGTGGCAGACACTTACCCAGCTGTAGCAAGACATGCATATGAGGAAGTAGATACTCTCTTCAGTTTTGAAGCTGTAGCTAATTTAAGAAGCAGCATACTCCATGCCAAAGGTCCCCAGCTACAAGCAGTCCCTCTTGCTCTCTGCCAATGTGTCTTTGCCACAGCTGGACCCAGTGATGCTGAGGAGTTGAAATTCTACCATTTACCTGTATGGGGGGTTTGGGAGCACCTAAGGTGATGTTGATCTGAGCCCCAGGACTCAGATACCCTACAGACAAAGAGCATTTTTGGTGTTCAGAATCAACCAGACCACAACTCCCTGTGTTAGTTAGTGTTTATTGCTGTGAAGAGACACCACGACCATGGAAAGTCTTATAAGGAAAACATCTGATTGAGATGGCTTGCTTATAGTTTGAGAGAGTCAGTCCATTATCATCACAGTAGGGAGCATGGCAGCGTGCGGGCAGATGTGGTGCTCCCTACATCTTGGCTGCAAGCAACAAGAAGCCAACTGAGACACTGGGCTGGGCCATATCCTAAGTATAGGAAACCTCAAAACCCACCCCCATAGTGACACACTTCCTCCAACAAAGCCACACCTCCTAATTGTGCCACTCCCTGTGAGATTATGGGGGCCAATTACATTCAAACTATAACACACACCGAGGCCCATTCTAAAGGGAACAGTCTTAAGTGTCCACTGTTCCTACCTCTGTCTCCTGGGTATCTGAGGAGCCCACATATGGAGACCTCAGACCTGTGGCAACCTGCCTGAGAGCCTCTCTGTCTTCTCTTGGTTAACACTTTCCGCTCCTTATAAGGAAGCACCTGGAATTTCAGACAGACCCAGACAGGTGGGCCTGTGTGGACACACATTCACCTTGGTTTTGCTCTCTTCAGTTTGGGTCTCTCTTGGACGCTAATCCAAGTCTGAAACCTGTTCCCAGTTCTATCTTCTCCACTGGGACGTATGCTGAGACTTTTCATTGCTCTGTATTTTCGTTACTTTTCTCTAGTTGTGGTAAAACACCATGACCAAAGCAACTTGTCATGAGGTTATTGGAGGCTTATAGTTTGAGAGGGTTAGAGTCTATGACCGTCATGGAAGGGAGCATCGCAGCAGGCAGGAAGGCACAGTGCCGGAGCAGTCGCTGAGAGCTCAGATTTTGAGACGCAACCACAAGGCAACAAGAGCTAAACTGGGAATGACATGGGCTTTTGAAAACCCAAAGCCTACCGCCCAGGGGCACACCTCCTGCAACAAAGCCAGACCTCCTACTCCTTCCCAAAAATTCCACCAGCTGTGCACCAAATATTTAAATATATAAACCTGTAGAGACCATTCTTGTTGATATCACAGTCAGGGCAAAAGTCCTTTGTTTCTGAGTCCGTGCTTTTTGCTCTGCTTTCCCTCTCTCTGCCTTTTGTGTCTCATCCCCCCACAGCCTGGTCTTGGGAATCAAGTTGCATATTTAGAAAACAAACAAACAAAAAAAAAACAAACGAAAAACAGTGCCTAGTTGAAGTTGAACCTCAGGTAAATGATTAACAACTCGTTTCTTGATAAGTATGTAAGTGTGAAATATAAATTGCTTGCAAGTTCAAGTTTAGCTGAGCATCCTCCATGTCCCTTGGTAGGGTGCCTTAGCAGCCTTGTTTGTTGACTCATTATAAAAGTCTTGAGGTGATGAAACCCTGTGCAAAGGGTGGGCTTTCCCCACAACTGGCTTATCGGTGTCAGTGAAACCAGACATCTGTAGCCCGTCCACTGGTACCAGACCCGGTTCCCGAGTTCCTGCCCCACCTGGATGCATCGTGTTGCAAACATCATAATGTCTTTCTGTGTTTTCCTTCCACCGGGACTTTCCTCCAACTTTGCAAATAGGGGCCAAAAATACCACGGCCACTAAAGCAATCTGCCTGCTTGCCTGTACTCACCAGGGTGACTGCTTGCAAACCGAGTGGGATCTCTGCTGTTTACGACTTAGCGCTCCAGGCTCGTGACTCATTCTGAGCAACTGGCTATTTATAAATCTACGCTTCCATTCTGGAGTCATTATCTCCCATTCTTCTCAAAAATTAAAGATGGCCAAGCTTTCAGTTACGAGTGAACCAGAGGCCTTCCTGACTCTGTTTTGCCTCCTGCACAGAGTCTTCCAAGGATGAGAGCCTCCTGTGTTAGCTGACTTGTTTTATCATAGTGGTAAGACACCTAAGATAAGCAGCTTACAGCTAGGGAAGGTTTATTCTGGATCATGATTCCAGAGGTTTGGGTCCATGGTTGCTGGGCCCTGTTGCTTTGGGTCTGTGGCAAAGCCGCACCGCAGGTGGGGAGTGCATAACAGAAGACACCTGCCAGTGTTCTGACAACTGGAAAGCAGTGGAAGAGAGAAAGGAGGGGCTAGAGTCCTGAGCCCTCAGTGGGCACCAACAACTTACCTTCTTCTACTGGGCCCTGCCTCTTAAAGGTTCCAGTACCTCCCAGCAATACCACAGGCTGGCAACTGGGTTGTTAGCACATTAGCCTTGCTAGTATTTAAGATTCATTATACTCCCACATGGTAAAGTCCTGAGTGACACCTGAAAAGGAATGGCGCTCTCTCTCTCTCTCTCTCCCTCTGTTCTTTCTCTCTCTCCTTCCTC
>JABTXL010012463.1:6020027-6037907 GCA_025134845.1 Neodon shergylaensis
TGTCTGAGTTTGTGCCTGTGAGTTCAATGCCTTTGGGGGACAGACAGGGTGTCACATCCGCCCAAACCATTGTTACAGGTGGCTGGTAGCTGCCTGATGTAGGTGGTAACTAAACTCCAGTCCTCTGCAAGAACACCCTGTGCTCTTGGTGACCAAGCCATCTCTCCAATCTCTTCAGCTCCTTTATTTGGAAATTTAAAATAACATCATCTCCACTGCAAAAGACCCATAGTGTGAACAGAGGACATGGTCAAGCGTTCAGTTCCTCTGTCCCTGTGGGACTCAGTTAAAACCTGGCGGTTAAGGACACTTTGGTGTAGGGTCACTTAGGTACAGAGTTCTTCATGCTAGTCAAAGCTGCTGACAGCCAGAGTGTCCATAAACAGATGAGTGGTAACCAAAATGTGATATTCATACAACGGGTTATCATCCACCTAAAAAAAAAAAAAAGGACATTCTACTGTATGCTACAACACAGACAAACCTTAACAACACCATGCTGAATATAATAAGGTGATGACGACATTATGCTAAATATCATAAGCCAGACCCAGCAGAGTAAACAGCACACAGTATTGTTCAGATGAGGTAATCACGATGGGAAAACCCATAAGGCTCAAAGTACAAGAGATGTTTCCAGAAATTCAGGGCAGGAGGTAACGGTGACTGCTTACTGGGCGCAGTTCCTCTCAAAGGGCATCAGAATACTTTTAGTGGCTAGAAGGGATCTTACACAGTGTTGTGAATGTGCTAATGCCGGCAAATTAATGCGGATGAATGGCTCATGTGGGGCACTTTCAAAAAATATATCTTTCCCACAATTCAGAAGAAGTTTGTTTATGCATCAAGCAAAGGAAAGTGACTCGGGCAGAAAATACGATGGAGAGTAGCCTGTGGGCGTGTTCACGCGTGCTGTGACTGCTGTACGCCAGCAGTATGCACTGAGTGTGCGTGGAAGGCATGTCCTTCGGGGTGCTCTGTGATTCCCACTGCAGCTTTGAGAAATTGTGCTTTTCCCAGTTCCGTTGGATCCACAAAGGACCTGAAGTTTAGAGGTTTCCCTTCACTTTCCTGAGAGATACCCTAGACACAGTGAAGCCGCATCTGGGAAAAGCTCCCCCCTCACCACCCAGCAGACATTTCTGCCTTTCCCTCTCCTCTCCAGGGACTTGTTCTTGGCCTTCATCATAGACTCCTCTCCTCCACTCTACCTTCGCCATGGCTTAAAACAAAATGGCGCGTCGGGAAATGGCGGCCCCTGCCTCCTCTTCTCTGCTTTCACTTTCTGTGTCAGCCTACGGGTTTGGTTTCAAACCCCAGGACAGTGACTTCTAGATACAGCTCTGCCCACGGAACTACTGTTCTTCCTTCCCCTAATGGATGTTATTCTCTCTCAACTGGTCACTAGGGTTAAAGCAGACTGTTCTTAAGCTGGATGACTGGTCCCTTAGCCCAGTCTGCCTCCTGCTTGCATCTGTCTGCCTCTAGAGGAAGCCACTTCAGCCTTGTTGACCCCAAGGGAGCTTCTCATTAACAGTGCCTGAGTGGCCACAGCTTCCCACTCGAGCCTCTAGACAAGATCTGAAGGGCCCATGTGGCAAACCTATATTGGTCAGATAGACATCTCCTGAAATTACCGAACGGGGACCAAGCCCAACAGATTGAGACCTATTCAGTATCTGCACAAGTACAGTCCCAAAGCAGCCGTGTCCAAATCCTCCCTGCTTTGCATTGCTCTTGCTTTCTGAGCTACCAGCTTTACAAAATAAAACAAGGGCAAAGCAACAAAAGCCCTGTATGTTAATCTAATTGCTCGTTCTCTCTCTCTCATCTCTGATATTTTGTCTGATCAAACACTTCCTCTAAAGGCTGATTATGGCTGGGCAGTAGTAGTGCACACCTTAAACCCAGCCCTCAGAGGCAGGAGGATCTCTATGAGTTTGAGGCCAGTCTGGTCTACAGGCTGAGTTCCAGGACAGCTGGGGCGGCACAGAGAAACCCTGTCTCAAACAAACAAACAAGCTGATTATGTGTTCGCTGGACAGAAAGCTTTGCCGTCTGCACAAGCTTGGAGGCTATGATAAAAGACTTCTTCATGGACATTCTGAACCCTGTATGTTCCCATCCACGCTTTCTGCTTGCTGCAACTTTGGGCCTTAGGTCCTTGCCCTAGTGCTGATCTGATACTATACCCCCCATGTCATTGCAGGGTGCTTCCTCTCCTAGGATATTTAACATACACACACACACACATACACACACCTGTGTTACTGCTCACTGTGTGATCAAACCTTGCTTAAGGGAAAAACAAAAAGTATTCTTGATAGCATTTTTTTTCTCTCCCTTTTCTCAGTCTGTGACGTTTTGCATGCAGTCACTCAACGAATGAATAAAGATGAATTTGTTGATCTCTAAGGCCACTGCGTGGCATTAAAAGGCTTTGGCTACATGAAAGAAACACAAGCGTAGTCTTCTGTGTCAGTAGGAATTAGCTACAACCTCATTTTGCTCCCAGCCCTGACTCCCAGAATAGTGTCTTGAGCAGATGAGTTCCTTCTGCCTCTCATCAGGATGTTCAGAAGTTAAGGATCGCCGGGCGGTGGTGGCGCACACCTTTAATCCCAGCACTCGGGAGGCAGAGGCAGGTGGATCTCTGTGAGTTCGAGGCCAGCCTGGTCTACAAGAGCTAGTTCCAGGACAGGCTCCAAAGCTACAGAGAAACCCTGTCTCGAAAAACCAAAGAAAAAAAAAAGAAGAAGTTAAGGATCCAGGGCTACTGAATTAGTGACAATCATCAAGAATGCGTGCGTGCTCCTGCCACTATCTACTCTCTCTGCTCATGGTCTACAGTGGCTTATGTTCTGGCAATAAGTGCGTGTGAGTTCCATGCAGGTTATCTGTTCTAAGAACTGGAAGCAGCCAGTCTTCCTCTGTGGAAGTGTCTGGAAAACTCACCCAAAGTGACATTACATCACACAGGCCAAATCATGGGTTTGGGACCATCTCCATGGGCAAGAGACGTCGAAGAGAACAACTTGGGAGGCGATGAGCAGTCCCAGCCGTATCAGGAGGAGTTTGTTCTGTCTATTGCAAGCTTTTTCCTAGGCTCCAGAAGGGCAAGGATCAGGGTCAGACAGGAGCAAAAACGAGAGAGAAGACGCAAATACTCATCTTCCCTCCATGCGTGGGGAAATTACTCTGGACAGTTACCAGATGAGCTGAGCTCACATCAGTTCAATTAAAGGAAAAACCTTCAGGCTGGGAAGATCACTCATTGATCAAAGTGTTAGGCATGCAGGCACTGGGACCTGAGTTTGAATCCCCACAACCTGTGGAGCCATGCATCTGTAATCCCAGTGTCTACATAGGGAAATGGGAGGCAGAGAAGGAGGATCCCTCGAGCCTTTTGGACCAGCTAGCCTGGCAAACACAGAGGGAAGAGCGAAGACTGTGCCTCATACTTAGAAGGCCAATATCCATACCAGAAGTTGTCCTCTGACCTCGACATGCAAGCTGCAGTATAAGCCTCCTGCACACACACATGAACACAGACACATATACATCCACATGTGACGTACATACACACATAGGAGATATTTGTTGTTAAGCCACAGGAAGAGGAGGGCAGAGGGAACAGAGTTCAGGGCCTCTGTCTTAGCCACAAAGGAAGCCAGAGGCAAAGGTGATCCGTAGGCAGCTGAGCAGCCTGCTGGGATTCCTCCCCAAGCCTGCTGCATGCATCCAAAACCATAGGGAAACATGTCAGTATGCTTTTTACTCAGCCAGGAGGGGGGTCTTGGGGCCAAAAGTGACTCCAGGGCTTGTCTTCAGGAGTCTCCTCATAAATTTGGCGGCGTCTCTGACATGTCACATCGACTCCGTCCGTTTCACGACACCCCTTTTAAAGCCAGGATCCCCGAGTGTGCGGAGAGTCTCAGGCCAAAGCACTCAAGTGGAGAGCTCAGTAGGAATAGACACAGTCGATAAAACAATTAAGGATTGCTGTGAGACACTTTGGGCAAAGCTGAACAAACCAGGGGACCGGGGAGCGTGAAGGCAGAGGAAATTTAATTTGGTTATGTGTAAACCAGTGCACTTTGGGAGAAATCCAGGAAACTTCTCCTAATCTCTGATCAGCTGGGAACCCGTAGTGGAGTAAGTTTAGAGCCATGGTTGATAACTTGGGGGTTACCTGTCTAATATACAGTAGCAATTTAAAAAGCCAGTTGGATGTTGGGGGCTTTAAAAGAAAAATAATATTGAAAACTTAAGATAACAGATAAAACATTAGTGCTATTCTGTGTCCAGTCTAGGTTCTCCACAGAGATATTAAATCCCAGCAAGGGGACTTGGAAGTCATTTAGGAAAGAAGTAAGGCTTGGGGTTTATAGACGTTTACTAACTTGGAAAATGTAACTTGGAAAGAGGAAGCGGAAGTGTCATTCGGAGGATGCATGCAGGTTTGGAAGGCTGTCCCTTCAGCCCTTGGTTCTGCTGTCCTGTGGTGGGGAAAGGCAGTACGTACTGAATACAACCCGGATATACTCTTTCCCAGAATTCTTTGATTGGAGATGTCCCTGCTCCGGATAGGAATATGTATTTGTTAAGAGGCACAGGGTTTCATAAACATTTGCGTCTGCTTAGCTGAGAGGGAGCAAGAGAAGGATGATGGAGTTCCGTGTGGGATGCTGGGTCCAGCGAAGCTTTGGATGGGGGTGGTGCAGCCCAAGGCTGGTCAGAGAGGAGAACCAGCAGGTTCAGGGGTCAAACCCAAGGAGGAGTGTATGTGTTCCTTTGGGGGTCTTGTTAGTTCTCGGTGGGGGGTGACCCAGGTTAGTTGTAAACTCAGCCATCCTTCTGCGTCCTTCCCAGGGGCTGGGCGGAGAGGCCTGTGCCACTATGTTAGGTTGCATTTCTGATATATTGGCATATTTATTTTTACCCCCAACTGCACTCATGGCTCAATATCTCCTGCAGAACGAGGTGACAGAAGTGAGCCCTCAGACACAGCATGTGTCCTGCCCTGTCATGGATGTCCCAGGTGGAAGAGCAGGGAGTCTTAACAAGACTGGACCCATGCATCCCCCACAGTCAATACATAACTCTGTCTTCCTCCCCTGGAGAGTGAACCCTCACCTGGCCCTTCACCTCACATCACCCTCACCTCAGGAAACACACAATCTGAGGACCCGCTCGACCACACTGCCCAGTGCGAGCATAGCCAGCCCCGACTGCATTGGGATCCACAGATGCGTCTGTTACTGGCTGACACCTCAGAGAACGGATTGATTGGCTCAAAAAAAAATCTCAAGATTTATATGAAGGGCAAGGTAGGTCCTTCATGACATTTCCTCCGTTCAAAATGTCAGTTCTGCCGTATGCAGGAAGAGCTAAAGAGCAAACCCACTTCTGTGGAGATTTTGCCAAGACAAAACAACCCAATTTCCACCTGATCCCTGTGAAATTAGCAACTGGCTGGCGGTTTATGGGCCACTTCCTGAAGGTCTGGTTCAGAAAATGATGCTAGAAATCCATAAAGCGCTATGACTAGCCCCCCACTCACACCCCCTTTTACCTGCTTTTGCAGAGTTAACCAAGTCCTTGCTTCCTCTGCATTTGAGAGGCAGGAAGCCTAAGATCACAGTGTTGACAGGGTGTTTCTTCTGAGGCCTCTTGGGTGTAGAGCTAGTCACCTTAACCTTGTGTCGGAGCATAGTCTCCCCTCTGCATCTGTTTCCAAATTCCCTCTTCTGATATGAACTTCCGATATGAACACGATATTGGATAAGGAATGGGTGCTCACTGCTTCCTTTAACCTCAGTCAGCAGTCACATTCTGAGGTGCTGGGGGCTCCCACAGATGGCGATCATAGTTCAGCCCCCTACTGTACCGTTAGGTCCTCATGTTAGGACCTAATGGGGTTGTCACTGAAATTCAACCCCTTTCTGTACCAATAAGAAGCTTGCAGACCACAGGTTGTCCCCTGCTTACTTCCCAATCAAACTCTCTCTCTCTCTCTCTCTCTCTCTCTCTCTCTCTCTCTCTCTCTCTCTCTCTCTCTCTCTCTCTCTCTGTGTGTGTGTGTGTGTGTGTGTGTGTCTGTCTCTCTGTCTCTCTCTGTGTGTGTCTCTCTCTGTCTCTCTGTCTCTGTCTCTGTGTGTCTCTATGTCTCTCTCTGATTCATTTAATTATTATACACGATTACATAGGCCATTTTCATGTCTATATATAATGCACTTGAATCACACCTCTCCCTCTGTACCCCTCTCCTGCTCCACTTCTCACGCCTCCCCACTCCCATGGGCCCCTTTAGTTCCCTGGACGAATTTCCCCTAAAACAGTAATCCAAGGACAAATTCTCAAATTAAGAATTCCCACGCGTCTAGTTAACGGAAACAAACAAACAAACAAACAAATAAAGAAATAAATGGTGGTGGAGGTGTGTGAACGGAGGGACAGATCACTAAGCATTGCCTCTGGCACTGGGCAGCCATATTGTTCTTGCTGGCTGAGACCTTTTCAGATAATACACGCCACAGTGTGACACCAGCCAGCAACAGCCTCACAGCCACATGCAACCTGTCCCTGCCAGTGGGGATCACCACATTCCATGTGAAAATAAAAGGCTGCAGTTTCTGCACCATTGTTCACTCCTTGGGAACACTGCAGTCCCAGGCTGTGCATGGGAAGCATTTTCATTTCCCCCCTCACGTTCCCGCCGGCACAATCCGGAATACGGCTCTGCCTTCTGTTTTGTTCTGTGCCTGGAGCCCTCTGAAAATACCATGTAATATTTTAATGTAAATAGCAAAGCCCCAGCCGCATCTTTGATAGCAAGCAGCACTCGACACCGCTCGGCAAGACCCAGAAGCCGTTCGGCACACATGGCTGCCCTCTGGGGGGCATTGGCAGAGTGGCTGTTGTCAAGCCTGGCCTCTAAGCGTGTGCGCCCAAGCCAACCTTCTAAGCCCCTGAAGAACTGCTCTTTCAGGGCAACAAAGGAAAAACAGACGAAAAGCCTGACTCCACATCGGAAAGCCTTGAATGGCAGAGGGCTTTGCTGTCTGAGCAGAGAGCATAACCCCACATCAGGGGCTGAAGGAACTAGGGGCCTCTCAAGAAGTGAGGGCTGCGGATACAGTCCAGTGTAGAGTCCTTGTCTAGAACACGAGGAGTCTTTCAAACAAGCAGAGAAAATGCCACAGCGAGGGCCTACATGGGCTGAGAGTAGAACTTTAAACCAATGCAAGGTTTAAGCGCGGGAAAGCCATCATCACGAAAGGACATGCACACGCCACACGCACATATATACCACATCAAACGTTCATCACACACACGTATACACTACATATACATGCATATGTCACACACACACCATATACACATATTGTACACACACATACACAACACTCACACCCATATGCCCCCTCCATACACACAGAGTGAGTGGCAGTGCTCACCCAATAGCAGCGAGAGATCATAGAGATAGACACACCATACACACACACACACACACAGAGAGAAAATGGTAGTGCTCGCCCAGTAGGAACAGAAGGTCATAGACACACACACACACAGGGAGGAAATGGCTGTGTTCACCCCCTACACACATATATACACACACACAAGGGGAAATGGCTGTGCTCGCCCCCTACACACACACACACACACACATACACACACACACATACACACACACACACACACAGGGGGAAATGGCTGTACTCACCCCATACACACATACACACACACACACACACAAGGGGAAATGGCTGTGCTCTCCCCTACACACACACACACACACAAGGGGAAATGGCTGTGCTCTCCCCTACACACACACACACACATACACACACACAGGAAATGGCTGTGCTCTCCCCTACACACACACACACACACACACGCAGGAAATGGCTGTACTCACCCCATACACACACACACAGGGGGGGAAATGGCTGTGCTCGCCCAGTAGCAGCTGGAAGTCATAGAGAAGTCACTGAGACATAGTCCCGGCAGACTGAAATTCAGTCACACCAGGAAGAGAAGAGGGGCGAGTGACCCGTGGGCCCTGATGTGCGGTCCCTCAACAGACAGGGCCCTCGCACTGTCCTTGGAGAGGAATTGGCTCAGCCCCTCAGCCTGTGACTTGCTAGGATTGCATGGAATGCCATTGGAGATGCTAGACAATTTTAGAAACAGGAAATTGGAAGTGTGCTGCTTAAAATACTTGAGCTGTGTGTGTACAAGAGAGGCGAGTCCGTGCTGTCTCAGAAGAGCATTTGTCTGGATGCACCCAGGCCAACTTGCAGGCAGCCAGGGTAGCTGGAAGGCACTCGGCTGGCCTGGCCTTGTCAACTCCTGTCTTCCACAGAGACTGGCTTGTTTGGCATAGTCATCTTCTCTGCTTCAGAGTCAAAGCTGTCTGATCCTTTTCTTCTCTCCTCCTACATGGGGGAAAAGTGTTGTGTGGGGATACTCGGGAAAATAAACATGCATTTTAATAGCCACGGCTCCCCCGCAGGCGGCAAGCGATTCCCTCCACCCAGGTGGAAAAAGGATAGGGCCTCTCTGACATGCTGGTTAGTCTGAAAACAGGCGCTAAATGCATAATGAAGAGCCTCGGAGGAGTCAATCTGCATGTTAAAATGGTGTTCAGCAGCCCAGGCTGTCACACAACATAATTTGAAGATGAATGTGCATCCAATCAGACGGCCGTTCGCTGGCTGCAGAGTCCTGGCTGTGAGATTACCTGTCTGCTGGGTGCCAGGCAGCAGGGCTTCGGAACGGGCCCCGAAATCTGTGATGAGATAAACGGGCCCCCTCACCCCTACCCGATTTGCAGAGCCAGTCACCATATGGACAACCTAAAGAAGATCCCAGCATAAAGACGTGCTTGAAGCCCGGCGGTGGTGGCACACGCCTAATCCCAGCACTCGGGAGGCAGAGGCAGGTGGATCTCTGAGCTCAAGGCCAGCCTGGTCTACAGGAGTTCCAGGACAACCGGGGCTACAGAGAAATCCTGCCTTGGGGAGGAAGGGAGAGCCATGCTAGAGTCAGGGGAATGGACCTGATGACAATGGGAGATGTTTCAGCTTGGCATTCAGAAATAGAGAAGTAAGCTTTGAGCAGGCCCGTACCAACCAGTCCTGCTGGCCACAAGCTTAATGCCGCAGCCACTGCTGCAGCCGCAGCCACCGTTGCAGCCATAGCCTTCGCATGAATGATGTGTACACTGCACTTTTGTCTCTGAACGTTTGACACCACTTAGGACCTGACTCCAGGGGCAGAACTTCACAAGAACACAGGAACACTGGGAAAATAAGGTTGCAGCCCAGAAAAGAGCCATCTGCCTGGCAAAAACTCTGTCCTCGAGGTGGCATTTACATAGGAACACCAGGCGGCAGCGTGTCATTGTCTCTTCCCATTGCTCCACAGCACAAAGGGGCTTCCAGAGCCACATTGCCTTCAAGGCCCTGTACTTGGAGAGCCTGCATGGACCCCCTCCCCTTCTTCTTCTTCTTCTTTTTTTTTTTTTTTAAATTCAAAATGCCTGCTGGGTCTGCAGCTAAATGCCAAGCCCTGGGGAAAGTTTCATATTAGCTGTGGGTTTCATGCCTTGCTCCGGTCTTAAGGTTCCCAAATCCTGAAAATAGGCCGCCTCAAGCCAAATTTGGAGCATGGGAAATAGCAGGAAATAACATTATAAGGTCCTTCCTTGGAGGCTTTAAATCTTCCTCTGGTAGATGGAGGGGCAAACGGAGCCCTGATGGCCCCAAGCCACAGGCTCCACAGCAGGGCCACCTGCCTGCAGAGAAGCCAGACTCACAACAGACTCACTATGGGTTCCAGGCACATGATTCTTGTCAGCTGCTTCCTGGCCCAGCTTGGCCATTCATGTCGGGTCAGCCAAAAGAGCTAGCAGGAAAGCCACCTACATTTAGTGTTCCTGGGTTGCTCTAAGAGCCGTGTTCATTTGAGAGGCTCCTCCAGAGAAGTCTGTCTAATATACATATATATATATATGTATACATACATATATATATTACTTCTATCATATATATATGACTTCTATCATATACACACATATGTATGACTTCTATCATATATGATAGAATATGTATATGATATACATGTATATGATATATATATGTATACACACACATATATATATGACTTCTATCATATACACACACACATATATTACTTCTATCATATATGATAGAATATGTATATGATATACATGTATATGATATATGTATATACGTATACACACACACACACATATATATATATATGACTTCTTTCCCTCATGTCCACATGAACTGGAAGTTTCACTATGCCTGGATGGTTAAGGAAAAAAAAAATCAGTGGGATTATTCCAGAAAATGTCTTTGAAAACAGATTTGACTAACTGAGTTAGTCAGCTTCACATTGCTATAACAAAATAGATGAGACTGTCAACTTATAAAGAGAAAGGGTTCATTTTGCCTCAGTCCTGGAGATTCCAGTCTAAGCCAAGATCTGCTAACTGGCCAGCCGCCCCCTTCCTTTAATCCTTCCTTTCTTCCCCCTTCCTCCATTATTTCCTTTGTATCTTTCTTCCCTCATTTTGTGTGGAAGTTAGACTTGAACCCAGGGCCTTGCAGCACATGGTAGGCAAGCTACCTCCCTGGCCTGATATTCCCGTACGGGGGGGGGGGGGGGGCTCCAGCAAGAACAGCACGTCACCCACTGTGAGAGCACAAGGCAGAGCAAATGCTTACTTCATGAGCCTGTCAGGGTTCCCCAAATCCCTTGACCAGGGATATACCCCCCCACCCAATGACCTAAGAGCCTCCCAGCACCCCTCAACTCCTAAAAGTCCCATCACCTTGGAGACCAATCCTTTAACATGTGGACCGTTAGGGAATGCCCACCCAAACCACGGCCATCGCGGTTTGAGGGCTAAGAGCAATGATCTGACCTTAATTCTCGTCTGTCATTTTCCCTTTCTCTTCCACTTCTCAACAAATCTCCCCAGTGCTCTTGATCGATGGCACAGTTCTACACAGCCGCTTCCCTCCCAGCTACCCAGCCCCTTTCAGCGTCTGCTGGACTGTATTAGTTACCTCTGCCATCACTAGGACAAAATACCTGCCAGGAGCAACCCAAAGGAAGAGGTTCATTCTGGATCGCAGTCTGGCAAGGTGTGGTCTGTGGTGGCAGGAGCTTGTGGTGTGGTTTGTTCACATCTTGGAAGATGAGGAATCCAAGAGGAGGACTAGAAGCCAGGCCGAGCTGTAAGCCTTAGTCCACCTACTTCCTGGTGTCCTTCATCCATCACCAGCTAGTCCCAGGTCCCCCCCCCCCCGAAACAACACCAGCTAAAGGCTAAGATTCAGACCCAAGAGCCTGTGAGGGGCATTCTACATTCAACTCACAACAAGCGCAAAATTGGCCGTCATATTGTTAGCCCTTGAAAAGAGACAGGCAGGCTTTTGCATGAAAAATAAAATAACCATTAAGTCATTTTTGTCGTCCTCAACATTACAATCTTCATTCTGCCAGCCCTCTTGACTTGTGACAGAGATTTGATCAAGTTTTCATCGAGAGTCAGGATCACCGTGGATGGAATAGCTAGTGTTGAAACAAGTGCTACGTGTCACGTGTTCCAGCTGTGGCATAAGCTCAGCTCATGCCCGGTGGCCTGAAAGTGAAGCCACGCTTCAGTGCCCTGTGTGAGGCCAGAGTCTTTCACGGCTTTGCCCCCCGTTTGCCTGCCTAGCAAACTAGGGCAATAATTAATCCTGCCCAATGCAGGAGAACAAATGAGGCCAGCAGAGAAAAGGGAGCCAGGATGGGTGTGCAGGGCAGATTATATACATCAAAGTGCCCTGGGACCTTCGGAAGAAAGCCCCTGCCATAAACCCAAGCCACTCAGAGCACGGGGATTTTTGAGGCTCACCAAAATCAGACACTGTGAAGCTTACCAGATTTGAACAGCCTGACCCTGCCTTTCAAACTGTGTGGCTCCCCAGTTTTGTGTCTGTTGGAGAACAGAAAGGTTCTCTCTTCCCTGTGCTTGCCCCAAAGGTACAGTCACCAGGCTATGCCTCACGAAAATGCTGTCCCAGATAGGAAAAGGTAGGTTATATGGCTTCACATCAGAGACTGTTCCTGGGGTTTCCTCGGCTACCCCTCATAATTATTTTTTATTAATGAGCCTAAGAGTTGTAAATAAATGAAGAATTTTAAGAGCCAGGTGTGGGGGTGCCTACCTAATACTTTAGGTGCTGAGGTAGGAGGATCACAAGTTCAAGGTCAACCTGGACTACGTAGCAAGATCTTGTCTCAAAAAAAAAAATAGGGAGTCATAGTACATATTGTAAGCAACATCCAGAGAGTGATGCACTTAGAATGTGGAGTTAGTAAGGCTCACTGGCTGGAATGACAGTTTGGGATGCTGAGCACCTAACAGATGTAAAGCAATGGCTTCCATGACTGTCCTCTGAGCAGAGGGGAGTTTTCAGTACTTCTGTCATTCTTGGTCCTTGGAGTACATGGCATGTGCATAGTCCCATAGAGGTGATAAAAAATCAGGTTTGTTAAAGCTTGCTTGTAACAGGAGGAAGGAGTTCATACAAGGTGAAACACCCCTCCAGTCTGGTCTTCTGTTGCTGGATGAAAGACACACGTCACATTCTATGTATCTATGGAGAAATGTAAAGTTCGGAGTCTGTCTGCGGTATCAGGGTGTTTGAACCGTACCCCCGTACCCCAAGTCACAGTATTGGTTTCCCACGGTCTAGAGTGATGCAGGACACTAGCAGATTCAATTAACATCTTTACCACAAAAGTTATCATGACCTCAGGGTCTGGGGATGAAAAAGGAAGGGCTTCTTGGTGCCAACTGAGCTTTCTGTTTTGCGGCTGCCTGATAGCCCATTCTGGGAAGTGGGGGTTGATTTGTGGCCGCACAGCTCAGTAAAGCAGTCATTAGCCACATGTAGCTATGGGCACTTGAAAGTGGCTGGTGCGAGTGCACTGTTCAAGATTAAAAAGAAAACTTTAATTATATGTATAGGTGAAGGTGGATATGGGTACCCCCGTAGGTGTTCGAGGAGGCCAGAGGTGTTGGCTTCCATGGAACTGGAGCTGCAGGCCATTTGGAGTCGCTAGGTATGGGTGCTGGGAACCGACCGTAGGCCCTCCACAGAGCAGTATGTGCTCTGAGCCGTGAGACAGCTCTCCAGCCCATGAATTTTTATAATTCAATGATTACTGTATTGGATAGCATGCCTCTGATTGTTCATCCCCTCTTGAGGGGCGGGAAGGGTAAAATGGCTCCACTTCTCCCAATGCCCAGAAGCTACAAAGGTATGGAGCCCAGGAGCCGGCAGAGAGAGGCGCTCACACAAAGAGCATATGGAAGACGGATGTGCGGCAAGCCTTCCTTGCCCCGCCTCCCCGCCTCCACCCACTCTCGCTGACTCGAGTGGAGACCGGGTCTACATCGTCAAGCCTGGTTATTGTCAAGCTCAATTTACCGTGACTTTTATTTTCCAATAAGCAATCTGGCCATCTGTGGCTGGAAATGAAATCACCAAAGCACCAACCCCTCTTACTCCCCCCTTCTCCCCCCCACTACTGATTTGTAAAGAACTTCTTCCACGTCCCAGGCTGTCATCGTCGCCAACGGTCACATGCAACACCAGCCGATCCCAGGGTATGGACATGGTTCACAATTTATTTCTTTTCAATAGGCAATAAATATTAACTTGTATTTCTAGATTTAAAACGAAATAGTTTATTAAAACGAAATGCTTTTTTTTTAGAAACAATCTTAAATGTAAAAGAGCAGATTAAAAAGAGCAACTAAAATTCTCATCACTCCTTAGGCTTTGGGGGATCAAGAATCATAAATTAATTTTTAAAAATAAAATCTCAAAATGTCCAGAGTTATTTTCAATTTCTACAAGCAATTGAGTGGTTGCACTTTGGCATTTTGAACCGAAGGCCGACGAATGCCACCCGGCCTAAACTATTGGCTAAAAGTGTTGTAATTAATATCATTTCTGTGTGATTATTTGGGTGTGGGTAGTTGTGAATGAGCAGTCTCCGTCTACAAATGACGCCCAACATGGGGAAACCACATCCACATAAAACCTAAGAGAGCTTGGGAAGGAATTCTAGACACAAAAGAACAGAGTTAAGCATGGCTTCTTGGTAGCAGCATTTTCTTGGGTGGGCTCTGTTGCTAGAGGTAAGTGGGTCTTCTTGAAGAGAAGGTGTCCTGACTCAGCATTAGCAGCAGAAACTGAGCAGCTTCTTTAAGAAACACTTTATCTGTTGACAGGGTTTCTCACTAGAGTCTGGAGATCACCCATACCCCTAGACTGACTGTCTAGCAATCTCTAGCAACCCACCTGTCCTTGCCTCCCCGGTGCTAGGATTATAAACATGTGCCACTATACCCAGCTTATGATATGGGTGCTAGCATTAAACTCAGATTCTTATGTTTGCATGGCTAAGTTATCACCCCAATCCTCCAAAATGGTTTCTTTTTTTTTTCTCACCCATTACTCTCTCAATCTAGCAAGTGACAACCAGGCTTGCAAAGCTAATTTATTCTTTCACTGGACTGGTATTTATTGTATCACCCCCAACATGTAAGGTGCCTGTTTGAGACTGCCTGTTTCCTGACTGCACCATCATCAGTATCTTAGATGAGGCTCCCACTCTGAGTGCCTGAGAGGCGACACCTGAACTGAGATCCAGCCAGTGAAAGGAGTCAGCCAAGTGAAGACCCAGGCCAGAGGGTTCCAGATCGAGGGAACAACTGCCACAAAGACAGGACAAGCAACCTTATAGCCCAAGGGAGTGGCTGGGAGGGAAGTGGGGACGGATGAGGATTCCTCCACTGAGAAGCCTGCAGATACTAAGTGTGATTGGTAGGCCCTGGGAGGTGTGGAGCAGCTATTCTTAGCATGAAGAGGAGGACACAGGATCCTCCAGGTTGAAGCCAAGCAAATGAGAGTGATGCCTTGGGCTCTCAGACTGATGGTGGATACTGGACACAGTCATTTATCTTCACCTTGTTCTTAAGAAGTCTGCCGAAGACCTGGGTGAGATGCTTAGGGAAGGGGAAAGACGTTGGAACAGTGCCGAAGATGTTTTACCTGGCGAACAAGGTAGTATTGGTCTTCTCTTTCAGGAGTGGTCAAACAAGAAACAAACATTTATCGTTGGATAGTCTAAGCCAGGATCCCTATTAGTCTGCCTATGCTTTCATTACCCTGACATTCCAAAGAATCTTGCTTCTATCCAACTGAAAGTTCTCGACTTTTTGCTTAAATTTGCTGCTCTTTGTCAGTACACCATAGAGTTGAGAGGTGCCCCTCTAAAACCCTTCCTGCATTCAAACACTGCCCCATCACCCTTATCCTTTCCCTCTCTGGAATAAGCTGCCTGACGCCTTTCATGTTATTTCAAGAACCTTTTATCACTGTAGCCACTGCCATTGGCCTCTGAATCCTCTGTCATTTTCTGTTTGACATTCATTATTATTGTTGTTATTGCTGTTGTTATTGTTATTTTGAGATCTGGTCTTCTCTATAACTTTGGCTATCCTGAAGCTCACTATGTGGACCAGGCTGGCCTTGTTCTCACAGAGATCTACCTGCCTCTGCCTCCCAAATGTTGGGACTAAATGTGTGTAACACAGTGCCTGTTTCTATATGAGATTTATAAATCTGGAACCACAGTCCAAGACTGACTATCCTGTTTTCATGTCTGTTCCTGGGAAAAGCACCCTGGCCAAAGTCACTTAGGGAAAGAAAGGGTTTATTTCAGTTTACAATTCCAAATCAGTCTATCATTGAGAGAAGTCACTCAAGGCAGGAACTTGAAGGCAGACCTGCTTGTTATTCTACACAGCATCACCTCCAGCGAGGAACACACTTCATAACCAACAAGTACCGCAGGGCCATAGAGGATGTTCTGGACCACCTATAATAAGAGCTGGTGCTTTCCACAGTGGGCTGAGACTTTCTATATCAATGAACAGTCAAGACAGGTGCTCACATCCACACTCTAATCTACGCGATTCCTAGGGTGTGAGTTGCCTCTTGGGTGACTCCAGGCTGTGTCAAGTTGACAGTTAGAGCAGTTAGAGCTAATCAGGAAAGTCTAATGCCAGGACAACAAAGGGGCTGTACCCTCCTTTCACTCTTCCCAAGCCATCTGTGGATGCTCTCCCCTTTCATGCAGACCCCGCCTGGCTGATCTCAGCTCTCCTGTGCCCTCTTTCCCCTTGCTGCTATGGGTACCCATGCTGTACCATTCTGTACCCTTTGTCTAGGGGTGAAAGTCCTTCACTTTGCAAGTGTCTGCTCTGAGTGTGTCCACTCCATCCTCTCTCTGTAGGAGGCTTCCAGTGGAGGGGAAACCCCAATCTACCTGAATGCCTCCGCCAAAATGGCCCAGGAGCCGGGCTGCAGGCTGTGGCTCTGTTATTCTCGGCTGTGCTCTTCAGAGTGCTTTCCAGGCAGGCGGCACCACACTCTACAGTCACACTTCCTTATCCCTTCCAGGAGCAGACTCAGAGGAAACCAAAAGCAGAAAGGATGTGCAGGAGTGCATGAAGCCTTGTGTCCAGACAGTAGCTACTTCACCAATGCCCAGTCCGGTCTCAAGGAAAGATGAACTGGGCAGTGTGTCACAGTTACCTGTGAGCCAGTCCTAACCGCTCCGCAACAAAACGCAGCAGAAATTAATATTTTGAAATGAGATTTGAACCAGATACCATAAATTAACTGCAGCTGGCATCATAGAGGTGTTGATTTATAAAATAATCATTTTTTCCCATCCTACATGAATTGGAAAATTATCTATGCCGATGCATTTTATCGTTGGCCCTGGGCTAATATATTCAGGCTTGGCATGCTATTTGGTGGGAAATATTTATGTAAGTAAGGTCTTAATTTCCCATAAATTAGTTGAATGGCGGTGGTGGGGTGGAGTTTATCTGATCCTCTTTGGCTGTGTTTTCTTTCCAACAGTGGGGGACGGCACAGTGCTTTCTCACCGTGAGTCATACCTTTACCGTGAAAGAAAACTGAAATAGCTCCCAGGCAGCTGGAAATCACAAAAAGCTTTAACTGAAGGTAGCAGGCTTTAGAAAGTGTGTGTGTGTGTGTGTGTGTGTGTGTGTGTGTCTGCGTGTACACTCACACACGCACATATGTGTTTACATATGAGAATGCAGGTGTACATGCTGGCACATACATGTAAAGACTGGAGTACAATCTCAGGCGTCAGTCCTTGCCTTCCAGCTTGTTTTGAGCCAGGCTTTCTTGTGGATGCCTACTGTAGACGGCAGCTAGCTGGAGGTGCTCCCCTTTTTCTGCTTTCCCTTCTACCATAAGTAAACTAAGACTGCAGGTGTCTGCTAACACATCTGCCTTTTTGGGGGTTCTGGGGAATTGAACTGTGAGTCTCAGGCTCGCCTGGCAAGAACCTCATCCACGGAGCCATCTCCCCGGCCTGGTAACAGGCTTTCAAGGGAACCCTGAGTGTGACTGAAAAACAGGATGCTGGGAGCAGCCAGGATGGCTCAGCAGGTAAAGGCGCTTTGCCACCAAGTTTGATGACCTGAGTTTTATCCTCAAAATCTTCAAGGTGAAAGGAGAGAACTGGCTCCTGTAAGCTGTCCTCTGATGTCTACAGTGTCCCCCCAAATAAATAAATAAATGCAAAATAAAATTTAAAAAAATAGGATGTTGGGTTGGGATGTAACTCAGTGGTAGAGCACATGTCTGCTGTGTACAAATCCCTGGGTTTTGGTGCTCAGCAAAGCAAGAGGAGGGAGGGAGGGAGGGAGGGAGGGAGGGAGGGAGGGAG
>JABTXL010012463.1:6038007-6057244 GCA_025134845.1 Neodon shergylaensis
AACTGTGGGTCCAGAACCACTTCTCCGCTGCCTGCATGTCCTGCGTGCCCTGTTCTTCCTGCCTTCAGGGCTCCATGCTTGTGGCTTAAACTGTGAGACTGTAAACTCAGTTTCATCCTCACCCTTAATTTAGCCAGACAGAGCTTTGAAATGGCAACTAAATTACCTTTTGGTGAAATCAAATCTTCACTACTAGCCTCAAGCAGAGAGGACTCCAGAGCGCTGGGGCCTGCTAATGCGCGCCAGCAGCTTGGGGTCACTCTCCCCAACCACTGAGGTGAGCACTACTGAAGGGTTACTAGCCTCGTTTGTCGCCTGCAGTTTGTCCTGTGTGGGGTCACCCTCTGCATCCTCTTTTCTCCTGCCTGCCTGCCCAGCAGGAAGTTGCTCCGGGCAGTAAAATGTTTATTACCTGTTTATTGTGTGAGTAACTGCAGTCAAGCCGGAACTATTTCCCGGTTTACCTAGGGCAGTGAAAACAGGTTTAAGAATTCTGAGGGCTGAGAAAGAAGTGGTATAAAAACCAGAGAATCTTATACTGCACGCAGCCAGGAGGAGCCAGGCGCTCACCGCAGCGCTAGCCCTTTGTTCTAGCCCTGGTGAGTTCCTCTCTAGTTCTTGGACCAGAGCTGTTCATCACTGTGGCTCTGGGGACTGCTAGCTCTCCCCCAAAAGAGAGTTTGGCTCCTGTCCCAGATATGGCTCTCAAACCGCACCAAAAGACAGGTCGGGGGTCTGATTAACATTTACACACATTTTTCTCTTGCCTCCGAAAGAAGTTACAAACAGCTTTATTTCCAGCAATTTTATAACGTGGAGGCTCAGTATATACTATCATATACCCAACCATTGACATCGTCCTACAACCTCTGTGTGTAGTGAATTCAGCCATCCTGTTTCAGACTAATTCATGTCTACGATTTAAAAATTACTGTCGTAAATCTTCCCAAACGTGATCCTCCCCCAACAGTTTCCCCTCCCAGGGTGTTTTTTTTTCTTCCTGGTGCTGATTCTCTTATTAAGACATGTCTTGTCTTGATCATTAATGGAGCAACACAGAATTTAAATTCTTTTCATAACTCACGAAATTATTCTTCCCACTCTCTGAAACTAAAACATGGGATCCACTGAATGCAGTCCCTCTTAGGAGTGGGCCTCAGGACTGAACCCAGAGTATTTCTGTTCTTGTCCGTCCATTCATTCATTCATTCCAAATCCAAGCCATCATTATCACTTGCTTGGACATAAACCTTGAGGATGCTCGGTGGTCAACCATTCTTAGGACAGCTGCCTTCATACTTAGGTTAAAATGCCCACTTTCCCCCTTCAAGGCCTGTTGTCCCCTGGCTCCTGTTCTCTACTGGGTCCTCATCCCATCTTTAGCGATGCCATGGACCACAAAGGCTTTCCTGTGGCACCAGAGGTGAGTCCACTTTGTGCCAGCTGCTCCCTCCGCCTGGGACTCTCTTGCTTTAGCTCTGCACTTGTCTGGTGTCCCTCTGGCCTCTGGAAACACTTCCCTGGAGACCGGGAGCTTTACCTAGCTGATGACAAGGACCACCTCAAGACGCGACCAGTCCCTGACACACTAGGGTGATAGAGTAAATATCTGTCAGATGAAAGAATACACGGACGGAAAAATGCAATGATTTCTGAAGGACCTTAATGAGCTGAGAGTGGCAGGGCCCACGTGACCGGGGAGGGCACAGCACCCTCCACCCTCCAGGGGTGAACATCCTCTGTGTACCAGCACTAGGGAAAATCAGTGAACAAAACAGTCTTTGCCCTCGTGCCTGCAGACTAGGCAGAGATTGTAATACACGGTAATCTAATTAAATAAATGCTTGCCCAGTGTGCGGCTGCTGGGGAGCACTCCAGCTATTTCTGATTCTGAAACTTGAAAGTTCACCTCCGAAGAGCAGCATTCTGACAAGAGCCATGACAAATGCTGGTACCGTGCCGTCTTGTGACGTCTTATGACGGTGGCACTTCTCTAAGACCATGCATCATTTTTCAGGAAAGGGAAGGTCACCTGGCCTGCTGCAAAGGAGGGCCAGGTGTGTCTTTTTTTAAATTGATTTTTATTGAGCTCTACCTTTTCTCTGTTCCCCTCCCTGTCTCTCCCCTCCCCTTCAACCCTCTCCCAAGGTCCCCACGCTCCCAATTTACTCAGGAGATTTTGTCTTTTTCTACTTTCCATGTGGATTAGATCCATGTATGTCTGTCTTAGGGTCCTCATTGTCGTTGAGGTTCTCTGGGATTGTGGTTTGTAGGTTGGTTTTCTTTGCTTTATGTTTAAAAACCACTTATGAGTGTGTACATGTGATAATTGTCTTTCTGGGTCTGGGTTTTTCACTCAAAAAGAGGTTTTCTAGATCCATCCATTTGCCTGCAAAATTCAAGATATCTTTATTTTTGTCTTCTGTGTAATACTGCATTGTGTAAATGTACCACATTTTCCTTATCCATTCTTCAGTCAAGGGGCATTTAGGTTGTTTCCAGGTTCTGGATATGACAAACAATGCTGCTATGAACATAGTTGAGCACATGTCCTTGTGGCACGGTTGAGCATCCTTTGGATATATACCCAAAAGTGGTATTGCTTAGTCTTGAGGAAAGTTGTTTACTAATTTTCTGATAAATTGCCACACTGACATCCAGCTTGCATTCCCACCAGCAATGCAGAAGTGTTCCCTTTCCCCCACAACCTCTCCAGCATAAGTTGTCATCAGTGTTTTTGATCTTGGCCATTCTTACAAGTGTAAGATGGAATCTCAGAGTTGTTTTGATTTGCATTTCTCTGATGACTAAGGATGGTGAGCATTTCCTTAAGTGTCTTTCTGCCATTTTAGATTCCTCTGTTGAGAGTTCTCTGTTTAGGTCTGTACTCCATTTTTTTTATTGGGTTATTTGTCCTTTTGATGACCAATTTCTTGAGTTCTTTGTATATTTTGGAGCTCAGACCTCTGTTTGATGTGGGGTTGGTAAAGATCTTTTCCCAATCTGTAGGCTGTCATTTTGTCTTGTTGACCGTGTCCTTTGCTTTACAGAAGCTTCTCAGTGTCAGGAGGTCCCAGGTGTGTCTTGTGTCAGATCTTTGCCATTTGCTTTGGGTTCTCAGACTTGAAAACTGTCTCAGTAACGCCCTGGCTGAGTCACAACAGTCCATAAATGTGATGTCATGTGAGTCTTGTCGTGTGTGATTTCTTATCATATTGAGTGTTTCTCTCCTCAGTTATCTTAGTGACAAGTTCAGTTCTGAGGCTCAAAGCTGACAAGATGCTTGTGCACAGGTCACACAACGTGTATCACACGTGAGTGAGCCAGCAGCCACATGATCATCTCCCTCTATGTGTAAATAGATTACAGATTTTTCACCTGTGAGTCTGAAGTGTCAGCTTCAGAGGGATTTCCAGGATCTCCTTTTCACTTTGTTTGACCCAGGACCATCTTCCTGCCTGTGGGCCCTGAGTCTTTGTGTGTACATGGTAGAGTCTTTCTTTTGTCTGTTTGTTTGTTTTTGTCATTATTGGAGATGAAATCTCACTATCCCAGGCTAGCCTCAAACACATCATCCCCCTGCCTCCACCTCTTCCTGACTGCTGGCATTTACAGGCTCAGGCCACCACACCTGGCTCTCTTTTGCCTTTTACCTGCTTATGCTTGTGGGTAGCTAGTCAGTTTCAAGGCTAGGATTTAAGCTTAAGAACCACCAAGTCCATTGATTGCTCTGTCTTCGATATGTGGCTTTTCTATTTTATAGGCTAGTTTTCTTGTTGCATTTAAAAAAATCTACCAGTAACATTTCTGAGTGCATGTGGAAACTTTAAAATTCGTAGTTCTTGACATATTGGAGCTAATTTTGTTACAATGTTATCATAGGCTCCTGGAGATGGAGGAAATGTAATACATTGCCTCAGAGTTGGTGCCCTTCAGCGATACTTGAGTTCTCTCCCCAGTATTTCTGATAAGTGGTTTTCCAGGTGATGTAAAATTCACTAAGCCCTTCCGTTTTTGGACAGTTCATCCTTTTAGATCTTTCTGTGATACATGTAAAACTTAATGGAGGACAATGTTAAGATAACTTTTTCAGAGTGTGAAGTTGGCGAGCCAGGACTGCTGCAGAGGGATATGATGGGGGGGGTGTGTGAGCAGAACTCTTTTAAGATACAGAAATGACCGAGTAGGGTGGCTCATGCCTGTGACTCCAGCCCTTGAGAGATTGAGACAGGTGGATCGCCAAAAGTTCAAGGCTAGCTTGAGCTACAGAGTTCAAACCATGTCTCAAAAACCCCAATTGAACAAAGAAGGCCTAATAATTCCCCAGGCCCAATATGTGTAAGAATCAGCAGCCGAGCTGATTCTGGTTACTGATGGTCGTTCTCCCCTCTGATCCTGCAAGCCCCTGGAATCTGCATCTTCAGAGCACCAACCGTTGAGATGCTAGAAGTCTCTGTGCTTCACGTGAATAAGAAACTCTTGCCTAGGCTGGGAAGGGTCTTCAGAAATTGATTACACCTGTTTTCCCAGCCATACTCTTGTTTCTAACAACCAAACTCAGAGATAGCGCAGAGATGAATTAGGGAAACGCTTTGTCCAGTATTTTACACCCTATCGCTCCAACTATCTATATGGAAAATAGTGACCTAGGGCTTAGCAAATCTCAGGCTCTGGGGAAGCGTGCTGGAGCATGTCAATAAGGCCCACACACCGCCTCCCCACCTAGGGGAAGGAGAACTTCCTTATTTCATGCCTGCCTTGTGCATATAGTCATTTCAAGTGACTGAAATAGTTAGGGGGATCCCGTTGTGGCCAGTGAGGTGACTGAGCAGGTAAAGACAATTAGCACCAAGCCTAATAACCTGAGTTCCATGCCCAGGTTCACCTGCTGGAAGAAGAGAACCGAACCCTATTAGCTGTGCTCTGATCTCCGTACACAGCAGGCCACAGCGTGAACAGCCCCTGCTCTCACTGCATACAAACAAAAATGAAACTCTAAGTTAAACAATTTTAGGGTCCCTTTAGAGAGCCAAGTGTGGCGTTACATGCCTGTAATCCCAGCACTTGGAAAACAAAGGCAGGAAGGTGAGGGGTTCAACATCATCCTGATACAGAGTTCAAGGATAGCCTGGGCTAGGTGAGACCATTTTTAAAACAATACAAAAAGCAGGGGGTGTTTTGTAAAAGCTTTTTGTGTTCCAGGCCAGTAGAATATAGCTCAATCAATCCTGATGAACTCTTTGAAGGAACTTTGATTTTTAGACCAGATTAGTGTATGGTCAGTCTACACAGGGCTGCCCCATAACAACCCTGTCTGTGGAAGCAGAGGTTGAGCTAACAGCTTCCACCCTAAGCATCTTAGCCAGAAACTTCATAAAACACACCACTACCACCACTGCCACTGCCGCCAGCACTGCCACTACCACCACCATTTCCTTTATTCATAGGCAAAGGCAATGAAAATGCCTTTGGGAGTGTCTCTAAATTCCCACAGTGGAAAAGGAGCCTTGATGCAGAGGGTCTGTTGTTCTGTGTTGGTTGGTAAGCGTGCCTCGGCCTTGTCAGGTTTCCTGTGATTGTGCCATTAGGTCTTTCCCTCTTCTGAGTGACGCTGCTCTCAAGATAGCCTGGCCAAGCCTTTATTACAGTTAACTGGACTATCTCTGCCGTGGCAGTGTCTCTCTCCTGTGGAGCTCAGAACAAACTCGTCCAGGAGGCTGTGTTTTTACTTACCTCATCACTACCAGTGTGGACCGTCATCCTAGAACCTCTCTGGCTGTGAGAGAAGTGTCGCCTTCTGGGGAAGCCCACACCCCAGAAAGTAGGAAGCCCTGCCCACTGGCTTCCAGCTCCTGGTGGAGTCCTGGCAGCCATCTGGAACATTCTCCAAGCCTTTTGACAGGCTATCTGCTTTTGCTGAGACGTGGAATTCCTATAGCGAATTCCCCAGGAGGTTAGCTTTAAAGGAGATATAGACTAAGTATTCCTAAACACCAGGCTCTTCCCACAGCAGCAACAGTGACAGTGGAGCCTCAACCAGACTCCATCTCACCACGTCCCCTTCTGATAGAGCGAGGTAGGCTCTGGGCAGATGCTCGTCAGAGAATTTAAACTCTTATCCTGTAAAGGGAGGATAGGCGGCAAGGAGAGGCGGGTTGTTGGAGAGGAAGCGTCAAGCATTCTTGTTGGTCCTCAGAGAACCATGCTACTCTCAGAACCTGATGGCTCTGCCCAGAATCCATGCATCCATCGGTCAGTATGACACAACACGGCAGAGCACCACTGTTGCGGGACCAGGAGCTCACAGCAGTGCCACATCCTTTCCAAACACTTCGAGGACAGCTGCAGGATCTGCTGTTGCTTGTCTGTGTCATTGTGCTTCCTACAGAGACATTTGCAACTTCCATCAAAACGTGGGTTTATAGTTGGGTAGCAGGACCCGCGTTGTTTACTGCTAAGTCCAAATTAGCCTAAGCCACATAATAAATACTAACACGTGGAGATCATGAGACAACTCGTTTATGTAAATCACAATGCTTTTCAGGTGTGCCGTCTTTTACTAGACCCTGCTACTTAGGTAAATAGCTCAAACTTGTGGCATAAACTATCAAAAAATATCTTTGACAAAATCTTTTATGAAAGGAATTGAGGTACTTCAAATGCAAAGACTTAGGAGGCCCCTGTTCTTCTGGACGAGAAAAGAATGTGCATGTAGTTGAACTCAGGATGGAGAAAGAGTGGGAACTTTCTGTGAAGCAAAATATTTTAAACGGCGGCCAGTGTGCATGCTGTCTGCTGCCCTAGGGTTCGGTAGCGAGCCCCCTGTTTATTTCTCACCAGCTAACAGTCGACGCGGTGTCCCAGTGAGCAGGCAGCTTTACCTCACAGGGTGTCACACAGATTCGGCCTGGTTTCCCCCTCACTTCTGACTCTTGTGGGCTCAAAGCGTTTGTTCTGTCCTGGGCTCAAATGGTCTGGGAGGATGATGGAGAACACATGTACGCATGCACGGACATAAATTCGCACACGCATATGCCATACATTCACTCACATGCATGCACATTCACACACATGCCTGTACACCTATTTAACACATGTGTGCACATACATTCACACATACCATTTTTCACCAGTCTTTTTTACCTCTTTTTACATCCTTAGCAAAGACTGGTTATCTGACCCCATCTAGAGACAGGAGGGTTTGGGTGCTGTGATCTCTCCTAGGTAGGATGTACGCAGTCAAAGCCTTACTGTGGTCACAGGAGCACGTGGTTGAGGGGATGTGTGGCTGTCACTACCATATGGACAGATCCTTATTTAAATATCATTTAGGGAGGTAGCAGGCACACCACGCGTGTGCAGGGGACAATGTCACAACCTGAAGCCAAGTCCACATTATGTAAATTCCTGAAGCTCTGACAGGATGGCCGCTGAGAGGTAGACAGGTAGCAGCTGAAACCCAGTGTGGAAAAATACAAGCCTGTGTGCATCTAGGGAAAAGAATCCAAATTAGGTTGTACTAATGGGATAATAATATTCCACTCGGAAGATGGGCATGAGGATCATTAAATACCATTCCCCAAAGACACGGATCGAGTAGCAGCTGCTGCAGCTCCAAATCTTCTGGATAACAGGCATTCTCCGGTGCAGGGTCACAGAGAAAACCATCTTTTGTGGAGTTTTTGACTTATCCTCATGTGGACGAGTGGATATGATCCTGGCTATTCCTTCTCAAGAAGTAACTAATTAAAACCAAGGAATATTCTAGAAGGAGCCGAAGGATGAAGGGTAATCGTTTTCAACCTTTGTAGAGAGGTGAGCACCAGAGAAATGCCTGTGTTTACACATACAGATTTGATTTTCATGAAAAGCCACAGCAAAGTTGGTCAGCTGAGGCCGGTTTCTTAAAGACACAGGTTTCTTTAGTAGGGGTAAATTTAAAAGTTTGGATTTTCCTGTCTTGATTGTAAAGACTCAGGGGTTTATTGGAGTCTTCCACCACCGAATGTCAGAGCTATGGACATGTTCACTAAACTCCGGTAAGGTACAGCGAAATCACCTGAAAGGGACACAGTCAAAGGGAAAAGAATAAAGTCATCACTCATTTAGGTGGCTGTTTTCCTAAGCTTGTGGGGCTTCACTAACCTGCAAGTGGTGAGCCCAGAGCTATGAACATAAATCCAAATGATTGAAGCCCAGTGCATGGTGGGATATCAAAGAAAACTCGGTGGTCTGGGTTAGGGTTCTCACCGTTTGTGGTTGATACTGACATAGATAACCCTGCTTTCCTAACATGTCCCTTGATGCCACCAAAAAGTGTTGACCCAATTTTGAGCTTTTCATGGCTAACATTAATCACCAGTACCCACTGGAAAGTTATTGTGGTGTGAATATTTTATCCGGTGTATTTCCTGTAGAGACAGAGGAGATGCGAATTAATTAACCAATTTGGTGTAATAATGAAATGGACCATGATGGTAGTCACAGATGGTTTGGGAGGGTCAGGAGGAGCACACACCATGACCCCTGTTTTTTTTATGGATGGGCACGACAGTAGGAGGAGCCACCAGTTCCACCTCACACTTTGTGTCCAGTGGTGTTAGGTGATACTATGCAGCCACAGACCCAGGGCTCATAGTCAGCGTCGGTATACTAGCCAGTGTCCCCTCTCTCCTTCTTTCTGCTGTACCTCGCAGCTAGCACCATCACCTCAACTGACTTCTACTCCTTTGTCAAACAGAGCCAGGGACATTGCTGTAGAAATCAGCGAGAGGGACTGGTGGCTTCGAAGCCGTCTGGAGAAAAAAAAGTTCTGGGCAGATACTTGTAGGAAGAGGGTTGTTCATCCGGGCCACCCAGAACCAAAATAACCACATAGAAACTGTATTAATTAAAGCCCTGCTTGGCCCATTAGCTCTAGCTTCTTATTGGCTAACTCTTATATTAATTTAACCCATTTCTGTTAATCTGTGTATCGCCATGTGGCAGTGGCTTACCGGGTAAAATTCCCAGCTTCTGTCTGCCCATGATGTCACTCTGACTCTGCTTTCTTCCTCCCAGAATTCAGTTCCATCTTCCCGGCCTACCTAAGTTCTGCCCTATCAACAGGCCAAGGAAGTTTCTTTATTCATTAATGAAAGCAGCACATAGACAGAAGGACCTCCCACACCAGGTACCCCCTCTGTTACACCACTGAAGAAACAGGGAAGAGTGGCTAGCTGCCACACCAGGCTTGACACGCTTTATGTCGTAAGCCTTGATGGCTGCTTATTCCTTTGAAGAGCTCAAATGCTTGGCGGTTCCATCAGTAACACTGTCTCGGCCTCTAGAGCTTTGAAAGTCGTAAGTGGACAATGTCATCTCCTGATGCTCAACAAAGCAACCAGGGTCGGTGCTCTGTGGGAGGAGCCTTGTCCAACATTCAGCACATAGCTGGTGCTCAGCAAATACTTGATTCTTCGTCAACTGAAAAGATTGTAGACTTCTGTGCTAGCCAGCATCCTGTTGCTATAATAAATGTCTGAGATAAACCATTTTTAAAAGTAAAAACCTTATTCTGGCTCACAGTTTTGGAGGTTTGGATTCAGGGTCAGTTGAACTGTTGCTTTGGGGCCTATGGGAGCCAACACATCAGGGTGGGAGTGTTTGACCAAGGAAGTTGCTCACCTCATGGTGGCCAGGAAGCCAAGGAAGGGGAAGACAAATGCCTGGGGTCTCTCATTCCCTCCAAAGACGTATCCTCAACAAGCTACCTTCTTCTCCTCAGCCCTTCTGCCACCTCCCAATAGCAACATAGACTGAAGGCCAACCTTACAACTTATAGGCCTTTGGGGGACAATTAAAAATGTGAATATTTCAACTTTGGAGAGCTTCTAAGTAGAAAAACTATCATTTGATCTGAATATTTTAAATGAGGCACATCCTCTGCCTCTTACTCCATGCTCAGAAACAAACAAAGATCTCTAATGAAGTGGGCTACCCCTAAAATATTTTAGATGCTGAAAATATAATTCTTTCATTGATCTGACTGATTTAGCCTGTGGGGCATTTGCACTGTCACGCCTAGTAAAGCCAAATTTGGGGTAATTGATGCCTTGGTAGAAAATGTTAAAATCCCAGTTGTTCTCCATTTTTAAAGGCTGTTTAATGAGGCTGGGAAGATGGCTTGTCAGTTAAGATCACTGGTTGCTCTTCCAGGGGACCAGGTTTAAGTCGTCTCCCCCCCCCCCCCCCCGCACCACCACCACCTTAACAGCTGTCATTCTCGTGCCAGAGGACCCGGTGCCCTCTCCTGGCCTCTCCAGCCACTGTACTCACACCGTCTGTGTCACGGGTACTGTCAGAGGGAAAGGAACCAAGTAGACTAAATGATAATCCTCCCCCCTAGTTTAATGACCAGTAAAACAGAAACTTTCAGGAAGGCCTGCTTCAGAGAAGGTGGGCAACCTTCTTCCCAGCTCCAAGAACTAACCACCCTGCAGGGCCATTCCCCGTGTGAGCTGTAGTAACAACCAGACCCAGCCCCGCCTGCTGTGAGCTGCTCAGGGAGACACATTAGGAATGCAGGAGGGTAGCCCAGCCAAGATGATAAAGAGGAGAAGCAAGTGAGTTTCCTGCAGCCCCCACTGTCCACGGAGACATACAGATAGTGCTTTCCCTGTTGGAAATGTCACCAGTCCACAAAAGAAAAGATGGAGGCCAGTGTGCTCGGTACTGGCTGCTGTCCCCTGCCCCACCTTTGACCAAAATGCCCAGTAACGATGCCAACAGCAGCAGCCCTCCAACTGGAACAGTGCTTTGGCATGCATTGGTCTCTTCATCACCACAAGAAATTTTGAGGTCACCAGGGTGTTCTTTATCAGTTCCACTGTGTACAAAGAGCAAAATGACAATTGTTTGTGTGTGTGTATACATGTGTGTGTTTGTATATGTACATGTGCATGTTTGTGTATGTACATGTGTTTGTTTGCGTGTGTATACGTGTGCATTACTGTGTGTGCATGTGCATGTGTGTACTTGTAGAAGCCGTAGGGCAACCTCAAGTGTCATTCTCAGGCAGAGCATACCCTGTCTTTGTTGTCATTGTCATTTGCTTACTTGAAACAGAGTCTCTCTGCTGGTTTTAGGCTCACTGATTAGGCTAGGGTGGCTGGCCATTGAGCCCCAGAATCCGCCCGTCTCCACCTCCCCATTGCTGGGATTATGAGCATGCACCACTATTCTCGGTTCTTTCCTGTGGGTTCTGAAGGTGGAACTTAGGTCATCATGCTGATTGCAGCCGACAATTGGGAGGGGATACAAGGGAAACAGTGGCTCTGATCACAGAATGCAAGTTTAGAAGTTAGGTCGCCCCTGAATACACAACTCATCCTGCAAAGGTTAGCGGCCTCCCCCGAAGCCCCACGCGGCCACACACGCTCACCCTTTTCCATATCGTTGAGCAAGCAGCTCGTCTGCATGGATAAGTGAGGAGCCTTTGCAGCCGGGCATTAGTGAGCAGGGTGCGGGGCTGCTGATAAGGCAAGCCAGCAAAAGGATGTTTAAAAATAACTGGTTCCTGACCAGGATGGAGAAGGCTTGGCCTGTGGACAGCACGACTCGTCAGCAGAGCTAGTGTGCAAATCCTGGTCGGTGCAACCATTTCTGTCTTGTGCTATTAAAAAATAATATATTGATTCCTGGGACTTGGGTTGATTTGCTTGGAGGAAGCTGCTCATTTTTAGAAAGTGCCAAAGCTAGGAAACGTCTCCCTTCGCTGCGGCCAGGTTGCTAGCACCTTTTGTGAAATCTTGGGACCCATCCTCCACCCCTTCATCTGTCCTTGCGAGGTTTGGGAGGGAAAGGCACATGTCGGCTCGATATTATTTTAGCAACAGAAGCTTCTGCTGTGGCTATTTTTAGCATGTCAGGTGTGCTCTGCCTGCCATGAACCTGGTGTATTTGAGTGTTTAATTCGGCGGCCTCTCTCATCTGAAAGGAAGCCTGTTCCAGCCCTCTGCCCACCACATCGCCACTTAGAGCTGCACGTCAGTTTCTGAACGTGCAGGAAGATCTTTAGCTGTGACTCCAGATACTTCCTGTTGGGCTGCAGGACGCAACCCTAAAGTGCACAACACTAAATACGTCCTCTTAGTCCAGCACCCAGCCATGTAAGCAGGGACAACAGCAGGGCTTGTTTTTGTTTTATTTTGATCTAATACTGATCAGTTTTTGTTTGTTTGTTTCAGTTAGATTAAACAATTTGGTTTATTTTGACATTTGAAGTCATTTCCATTACCCCCAAGCTTTCAACACCTAGCCACAGTTCTCCTCTGACTCAAGACCTGACCGAAAGCCCTACAGTGTGGACAGGCATGTTTTAATGCTGTATACATTTTGGATTGTCCTGTTAAACAGATGGCCTGGCGGTTGCCAGCTCAGAGCATCCACCTCGCTCGTTCCAAACTGTTCTTCGTCATTGCCTGGTGCCTGAGTCACAGTAAGACATCCCAAGATCACCTTCTGGGTCTAGAACTAGAAAAAGAAATGTTCAAAGGCTTTCCAGGCCTTATCCAGTGGGAGGAGAAATCTCTTCCGGATTGGAGTCATCCCTGATAATGACCTTGGATTCTCAAAGAAAGATCTGCTGTCCCTGAAACTTCAGAACAAGGAATTTACATCGCACTCCACTGTCTTTTTTGTCTCGTTGGTTTTCCAAGTCAGGGTTTCCCTGTGTGGCCCTGGCTGTCCTGGAACTTTCTTTGTAACCAGGCTGGCCTCAAAAACTCACAAGATCTGCCTGCCTCTACCTCCCAAGTGCTAGGATTAAAGGCAGGTGCCGCCACCGCCCAGCTGCTGTTTTTAAATAAAAAGGAAAGGGACAGGTGATGGGGCTGGGGCTGTGGTTCGTTGATACGGCACTTGCTTTTATGCATGAGGTCCTGAGTTCAATACCCAGCACCACCACCATCCCCAAAGATGGACAGGCACAAAATCTAAGAAAGCTTAAACCAGAACGACAAATGGATAATAATGGCAATGACCTTCACCTTTCCGAACTTGCCGGGCACAGGGATTTCTCTAAGCACGCTCCAGGTAGTTTCAGGAAACCTCACCAAACCCCTGTGAGGTTCCTGTTCCCTCGTGTTTGTTTTGCAGGCCCAGTCTAGAAACAGCAGCATAGCAATGACTTAGACAGGGTTTCTGTGCCCCTGAGTGTACCACCCAGGCAGGGTGATGGCTATGGTTTGGCTAAGTCTCTTTCAGAGGTCTGTGTGTGAAAGGCTTAGCCCCAGACCTGTGGTGTATTTGGAGTTAGTGCATTCTCTAGAGCCTGGTTCTGGTCGTTAGGGGTGTGCTCTCTAAGGTTCAGTAGGGCTTGGCCCTTCCTCTTCCTCTCTGCTTTTGGCCTCTCATACAGTGAGCAGCTCTGCATCTGCCATGTGCTCCCACCATAACATACTGCCTCACCAAGTTCAAAAGCTGTGAGGCCAGGCAACCATGGACCAAAACCCTCAAAACCACAAACCGGAATAAGCCCATTCTCTGGATAGATTGAGTATCTCCGCTCTTGGTCATAGTGATGGACCACTGGCCATCAGAGCCACTAAACAAACACTGAACAAATAATTTCCAGACGCTAGTTGGAATCTTAAAGCTTGAGCAATAGTCCTTGTGCTTGCGTGTGACATGCGAGCCTTTAGAAACGTATGCTGAGTGCTCTGGGCTCCTGCCCCCTGCAGACCCTCTAGCCCAATCTCCAGTTAAGCTACACCTTTCAACCTGGCCGACCTGACTGCCTGGTCACGGGGCTATTCCCTACTTCTGGTGTTTCGTTCATGCCGACCCTGATACCACTAACACTCTGCTTACCCAAGCCAGTTCAGCTTCCAGAATCTTCTCCCTCAGAACCCCACCCTAGCCATCCTGGACCCTGTCACACTAGGGAAGTGACACCTCCTGTGTGCTTCCAAGGCCCCTAGTGATTACTCTCTACCTCAGCACTTGCCTCTACACGGGATCCTAAGAGGGGTCCACTTACACGCCACGTGCCCCATGAGACCTATTATGTTAGGTTTTGTAGATCTGTTGCTTGGGACGGGTGGACTTCCATCAGAGAGCACCTGTTGGGATGAGCATGCAACTCTGCATGACACTGCGCCTTCTCTATCCTAGTGGAAAAGATTTGCAAACTCAATGTCCTTCCTGGCAGGATTTAAAGGGACAAAAGTCTTGCGAGATCGAGCTATGGTGTCTGCTTCCATTGCAGCTGGGAAGGGCAGAAGAGAGCATCCTCTCAACCCACTTCGGTTCTCCTGTCTCTCACGTAGGCTCTCCGAGCAGCCTGCTCCTCTGTCCGCTCTGCTGGAAAACCTCTGCTTTTGTTAAGCCAACCTGGCTAAAGAGTTTTTAAATTCTGCCTTCTAGAGCAGCGGAATAGTGCTGTTCTGTCTTCTGTGTAAAAGCTCGTTGAAGATCTCAGGAGAGCTATGGCCTGTGTTATACTCATCTTTCCCTCCCAGATGTGTCCAGTTCTGGGTGCCCTTAGGCCTCCTCACACATCTTAAAGCATTAGTACCCTGAGCCGAGCGATACTCACGTGGATTCTGATCAGTATCGGCCGTACATCTTCCCCTCTGAGTCTGCAGCGTAAGGTCAGATTCGTTGGTATTACAGCCTTCCTGCCTCTTCCATTCTTCCTGCTCTCGTGGGCATGAGAACTCTTCGTGTTCTACATACCATGAAGCCGTGTCAGGACCACTTTTCGTCATTACAGTAGCAGCTGGAGGTGTGCATAGTCGCCAAGCTGCTTGTCATCCTAGCAGTTAGGGGGCTGAGGCCAGTAGATGGCAAGCCCCAGGCCAGCCTGGCATAGGTAGTGAGACCCTGTCTCTAAAAGCAATGATGACAATAATAATATCCACTGGTTGTTCAGAATGCCCTATGTCCATGGCCCAGGTGCCCTGCTAAGCGTTTACTACCGGCTTTCCTTAGTTCTTCTGCTTACTTTGAGGCTAAGCTTAAGTAGTTTGCCCAACGTGCTGCCATTTAAACCTAGCTCGTTATTATCCAAAGCCTATATTTGGTCTAATGCTCATCCCAAACTCACGTGCCTGATATTTCTTTTTCACCTAAATTCTGAATTAACTCTGCCATTGGCTGAGCTTCTTCTTGACGTTCCAGCATCTCTCCAGTTCCACAGACAGGTTTCTGCTTCGTCTTTTCATCGTATCTGCTGCCTTCATCCAAGACCACATCACTCATGGCCTCATCCTGCCCACCAGAGAACTGCAAGTCAGCATCACTCTGAGGACCAGAATTGAGACAGTTCATATGCGCGCCAGACTGACAATGCCAGGGAACACAGCCCCAGAGCAGTGTCCTTCTTTCCTACACTTGCACAAATCTTGTATTTAATCTTTGGCCCTAAAACATTCCAGAAACTGAACGCCTCTGCTCCGTATTTGAATGCGGCTGTTACCAGGGCTGTTACCTTGCTCTGTCTTTCTGGTTCGCTCTGATCTCCTGTTGCTCGTCCATTCTCAACAACAACTTTGCCTTCATTACCACAGATGTAGATTGCTAAGTCCTAGATCATTTTCCTCTCCCACCCTCAATATTAAAGCAATGCTTACTTCTTACGGGAAGTAGGAGAAAAGGTAAAGAAAATTCAGAACGAAATTGTCCTGTGGCCCTAGAGATAGCCCCCGAGTACTGCAAGTCATTTTAGTAACTGTGAGGTTGCTTGCCTAGCTGCCTAAATCATGATGGGAAGACCTAGGCTTTGTCTCCCACACCTAGAGCAGGGGCAATAGCCCGATATCAGCTATGTTTATGAGAAAGGCATGCTGGCTCAAGGTAGGAAGGAAGCCTGAGCCCCAGGGAAAGGACAGGGTAAGTAAATATGAAGGGTGGGAGGTAAGAGTGTCCCCACCATATGAGCCTCCGAGAGCATCTCTGTGCTTCAGTGGTTTAGCCTGCTTATTTTGCATACTTCGCTGTGTTGATATTCAAGGCAGTGCATGGTTGTACCCCAACCCTCTTGATTTTGCATCCCTAGGGATGTAACTGGACCACGCTGCTGTTGTGGGTTTTCTTCCTCTGTCATCCCCATTGGGCTCCGTCTCCTGCCTGAGTTTTGTCTAGACACATTTCTCTCATCCCTTGCATGTCATTTTGAACATCAGGGATTAGAGAGGAATCATATGAGCGAGAAGGTTCTCCCTGGGTGACTGTGATGTGTTGGACATCTGTCTCCAAATACATCATGTTCCGTTTAGAACCAGTCTTTCAACCCATCACAGCGATTTTTTTCACAGATGGATGGATGGACAAACATCTAAAAAATCTCCTGTCTGTTCTCATCAAGAGAAGTTCAGGTACCACACTGCCCAGAGGTCTCTTCCGGCTCAGTCATCCTTTGGATGGATGATTGATATTTTGGAAACGGGTATCACTTGGCGTATTTGTCACTTCATGACAGTCTCCACGAGAGTTTGGTTTTGTCCAGCAAAAGCCTGGGGAGAGACGTAAATCACATGAAGGAGCCGAGGGAAGCAAGTCAGCAGATAGCGTAGGTGAAAATGTGAAAGGAGAAGCCGCAGAGCGAACCAGAGGGTGGGTAACATGGAGGATGTCATCCTGCAGCCGGAAGAGATGAAGGAAACATGTTCTGGCCATGACACCCAGGACTTGCTCTGAAAGGGCCCTTCCGAGAAGTTCAAATCACAGATCCAAGTGTGTGTCTGGTGTCAGGAGAACAGCTGAGCACATGTGAGTCCCTCTTCCAATCTCAAAGCATGCAGATAGGTAGCCATATCTTAAAAATTTTAGCAAAAACAACGGAAGATTAGATTCTGTGTTTTGGTCATTACCCACGCTTTGTTAATCCGTTATCTCCTATGTAGCAGCTCTGCTTGAGAGCCGGTCAGTGGCCATGGTTCTTGGTAGCCATTGTACCTGGCATATACTGACATCAGCTCTGTGTAGACAGAGGGGAGGGGGGCCAGTGGGTGGATGGGGAAAAGGATTGAACAGCCAGGCTTTAAGGGTGGCATCTTTTTGCCTTAAACATCCTTGTGAACGGATTACTACTTCTGACCTCAGTTTCACAGAAGTGCGTAAGGGAGGCCTAAAAAAGGTCTACAGGTGCCCCCTTCTCCCTTGGTCACTTTGTAAAATTCTATTTATTTTCACGATAAGTTTTAGATTCTGCTGGAGAGGCCCTTGATGGTAGTTCACGTACAAGATTCGAAAACAGCTTTAACTTGCACTGAGAGTTTTTTTCCCATCATGCATTTCCCACATTCCTTTCCAAATTTATATCCTTACCCATAATAGCAGTTAAAATGCTTTTAGAAAAAAAATAGAAGCTGCTTAATATGTACAAAGTTTCTGTTTGGATGGGTGAAAATGTCCTAAAAGTAAAGGAAATGGTTACAAAGTATTGTGACTCTGCAGAAAGTTATTAAATTGTGCACTCGAAAGCAGCTACAGTGATAGATTTTAGGGAAGGGAGATGGAAGTCAAATCATGTGGCAATCTTTCTATACATATGGTTTTTCCTAGTTGAACCTCTTCTGAATTAGGCTCAGACTGCCATGTCTTTGTGAAGACAGAAGGGATCAATTCCTCAGGTTTGTAGCATAGCCCATTATCTTAACCTAGCGGATGGGTGCAAAACAATCGCACAGCCTATGCATCCCCTGTCCCATTTTCTCTCCTTCCTGAGGCCTTGGCGTGCCTCACCATAAGGAAGCAGCTGGGGACACGAACAGTCTGAGAATGATGATGGGAAATGTGAAGGGACATTGTCCCAGCTAAAATTATTGCCTGCCTCTAGCTTTTTTGTCTTCTAGAATCAAGCCAGTGTCATTTAAGGACTGGGTCCTCTGAGTAAGAAACGCCACATCTTTTTCCTTGCTTCTTCTTATCTATACACACGTTCTCTTGGAAGAAATATGTGCAACATTATATTTGGGCTTTTGTGTTGTTTCACTATCATTCATAAAACTACAGTTGTAGAAAGTTTGCCCAGCGTACAGAAGGTCCTAGGTTTAGTCCTCAACACTTCCCAGAAGAGAAGGGGGAGGGGAAATACAGAATGTGGTTGTGCCAAGCACTGCTCTGAGTGCCGCCATGGAGGGAGAACCTGGGCTTTGAAGCGTCCTGGGGACCCTTGGTCCCTTTCCACAGTTGCCTCCTCCTCAAGGTAGGAAGTGGTTACCATCACTCGCTGCCCCCAGAGGTGTCTGGGAGCTGGACAAGAGCCAGCCTGATCCAAGTGTCCCCTGCCACTCTGGGCTAGTTGGTGACTGGAGGTCAAGCCCCCAAAAGACCTTGGAGATGGTGATGCTTAAAGCCCATCTCTAAATGACCCTAAAACACTCTCTTCACCGCTCTTTTCAGTAAGCCTCCTGCAGTAGATGGTATGCCATAATCAGAGGTAGCCTTTTCTAGCCGTGTATAGTGTGTGACTTCAATTTCATGAGGCTCAGAGCAGATTAAATACGATGTACTAGGGAGGCCCTAAACACAGCCCTTTGTAAGGTTTTGAAGAAACCTGCAAGGAAAGTTTGAACATGAGCCACCTCCGAGTCACGGGCCAGGAGGAAGACTCTTCTTCTTCCAGGATCAGGCAGAAAATGGAAAGCTTCCGGCTTCTGTTCTCTGAGCCCAGACCACTGCAATCAAGGTGAGAATGGCCTCCTTTTACAGCAGGCTCCTCGGGGGTCTCTGCATTGAGTGGGCACCTTTATTTATCAAAGAGAGCTAGACGGTAGCCCTGCATGCAGAAACCAAGAATGGATCTTTTGAGGGTGAAATGGTTGCTAAAGTCAGTATCTACCTCATCCATCCCACCCTTCCCTTCCCACCCCACCCATCCCCACCCACATCTTGTTCCCAGCACAAAGCCCTATCCCTGGGTTCCTAGAGCCTATCTGGTTACATTCCAAGTAGCATTTGAGGTACGACCATCTTCTGAAGGATCTAAATACATTTGGAGAAAAAAATTTATATTAGGACAAAGATGTGGGAGAGGAATTTAAGAATCATTTTTGTTAGTCAGGCATGGTGGTGCACTTCTTTAATCCCAGCGCTCAGGAAACAGAAGCAAGAGGATCTCTGAGTTCAAGGCCAGCCTAGTCTACCTAGCAAGTTCTGGGATAGCCAGGGCTACATAGAGACCCTGTCTCAGAAAGATAGATAGGTAGATAGATAGATAGATAGATAGATAGATAGATAGATAGATAGATAG
>JABTXL010012463.1:6057254-6111508 GCA_025134845.1 Neodon shergylaensis
TAGATAGATAGATAGATAGATAGATAGATAGATAGATAGATAGATAGATAGATAGATAGATGGATGTAGAAGAAGCAGTTTATTATTTGGTAATTCATAGTAGGCTCACATTTAAGATTCACCCTCAGCCTAATGTGATGGCCTTTACCTGCAATCCCAGCACTCAGAAGGCTTAGGCAGGGAGGTCAAAAGAGCAAGGCGACATTAGTGAGAGACCCTGTACCCTGTCCCACCCAAAAAGGACACTTGTCCTTAGTCTAAACTCCATGGCAACCCAGAGTGAGACCCTCAGATCTGAGGACATTAGAGGTCCTCACTTTCCACATCTAGAGGCGGCTGCTTTGGGGAAGAAGTTGAATCATGGGAGAAAACTCGGGTTGTCCCAAACTGAGGCAGGTGCCTTTTCCTCTGCCTGCCCAGAAACACTGTTCATTTCCATATGAACCTGGGACCAGCAGCAAAACAACCCTCTTCACTTCAGTCTTCAGACAAATGAGGCCAGCGTGGTAGCTCAGGTCTATAACTCCAACACACTGAAGTAGAGACAAGAAGGATCAGAAGTTCAAAGCTATCCTTGGCTGCCTAGCAAGTCTGAGGCCAGCCTATGCTAAATGAGCCCTTATCTCAAAGTAAATAAATAAATGATACAATAAAACTTTACATGCTGGGGAGGAGTGAGCAGGGGCCGCTGAGGCCAAGATGTGAGAATTTCTGGTTTTGAGGTGCATTGCCAACTTCAGAAATTCAAAATACACAGGTCTCAGGGAAAACTTTTTTCTAGGGAACATATACAAGGAAATTAATGGAGCCTGAAGAGGACCCAACTCCCTCTTTAAATTTATTTTCTTATGGGCTCCACAGATGGAGGCGCTGGGGTCAGAAGAGTGAGCAGAGGGGGAGAATTCCAGGGGTTCAGGTTTCATCCCGTGGTGCAATCTGGCTTAGCCGCGGTTCATTTGCTAAGTCTGAGGTTCAACTTGGATGTAAGGCTTGCTGTCTCTAAGGAACAAAGAGAAAAGAGCCCCAAACCCACCCAGAGGCCATTTCTAGAGCAGGCCTGGTTTGAATTCAGTTGGAATTCAGAGGCGGCAAATGCTGACAGGTCCTCAGGAAAGCGAGTGACCTCCACCCACCCACACACTAGGCCTAGAAGGTTCTCCTTCCCTCCCTTCGCTGATTTTTATTGAAGCTGGGGTGGGGGGTGATACACAAGGGACACCCACATTAAGTTTGTGAGCTTCTAATGGCGTCTAGGGCTGGAAGGTTGTCTCCCTCTCCTCCCAGTCCCATAGAGCTGTGGGAGGACCCAAGCTACCTCATCCTGACGAAGAATAGTTTTTGCAGATGCATTCCAGAGTGTTCTGTTTCTTAGGCTTTTCGCGGTTACGTTTGGCTTCCTGTTGGCACTTCAGGCTATAAACTCACTGTCACTCTGGTGACATGACTAATCCATCCATATTGTTTCTTTATCATCTAGCTTTTTTTTTTTTTTAAGTAACATGAATTCCGCTCTGGAGGGTAGGGGCATGCAAGGTAGGATAACGGTGGTCTCAGCTCCACTATGGGGGTGCACAGAGAGATCATGGAATGACAGTAAAATATTTATGTAGTGGCTAACGGCGCTGTAGTGTTCATATTCAAGGACTAAGAGCTCCTGATTGCTACCACAGTTGAGTGAAAAACTTCACCAGTTAACACCATTGCCTCAGGTGTGAGGATCCCACACGAAGACAGTACTTGTTCAGAAGTGCTTGTACAAATTGTGGGACATGAACATGGCCTCAGTGCGGAGTCCTCTCGTATGTCCTGATAGACTCCTGACTTTCAGATTCCCCCTATGGGCACCTCTCTATCCCATAGATGGTAGCCAGAGCTCATGAACCAAAGATAATTGTTCCCGTTGCCTTCAGGACAAGCGTCTGTGGGGCCCAAGTCTAGAACAATCGGAGTGCTGCTTGGATCCGTGAGAAAATAGCTGAGGAAGGAGCCATGAGCACTTCACTGTTCAAACTGCCAAACCTATGATGTGGCCCTGAGGTTCTTGAGTGGTAGCGTCTCTTAGTGAGAATCTTCCAACATTTTAGCGTCACTGTTTGCTTCTTTTTTAAGAATCTGTGCAATTGCAAGGAAACTTCAAGATTGAAAGCAGAAGGTCTGGAGGGGGAGGTTCAGCAATTAAGAATACTTGTTGCTCTTCCATGGGACACAAGTTCAACCCCAGAGTTAGGGAATCCGTCTGACCTCCATGAGCACCAGGAATGCATGGGATACACACACATACATGCAGGCAAGACACAGACACGTTAAAAACTTTAAGACACCAAATTAAAAACATAAGGCCGGATTCAAACATTGCCACTGTTTTTATAATCAGGACTATATTCTTGTAAATATATAGAAACTATATTTATAAACCATTCCTTGATTTTTTTCTCCCACTCTGAGGAAATTTCTTATCTTTTCTGGAGCGAAAACTATTTGTTACGGAGCTAGTAACATGGTTCAGTTGGTATAGTCCTTGCAAGAGGACCTGAGTTTGATACCCAGGACCCACATAGAAAAGCCACGCATGGTGGCATGACATTGCAATCCCTGCTCTGAGATGCGGGGTCAGGAGGATCCCTGGAGTTCACTAGTCAGCTTTTTTTTTAAATATTTATTTGTTTATTATGTATACAGTATTCTTCCTGCAGGCCTCATTCCAGATGGTTGTGAGCCACCATGTGGTTACTGGGAATTGAACTCAGGACCTTGGGAAGAGCGGGCAATGCTCTTAACCACTGAGCCATCTCTCCAGCCCCAACTAGCCAGCTTGTATCTTGATGAGCACCAGGCCAATGAGAGACCTGTCTCCAAAACAGAAAAGTGGGCAGTGCATGACAAACAACATGTGAGGTTGTCCTCCAGCCTCCATACACACACGTGAATCTACATGTACATGTATGTAGTATAAATGTATGTATATGCAGACGTGTGTGTGTGTGTGTGTGCTACATTTGAGCTGTGTGTAGAAGTGCTGGGTTGTTGTTGACCATTGCGGGACCCAGACAAAAGCAGGACCAGAAATGGTGTGCACACGGAGTCACCAAGATGTGCTGTCACCTGAAGCCAGCCAAACAAAGCCAGGTTGTGTTTGCAGTCTTTCGAAAGGACTGCTGGCAGAATACCCTGGATTAAGACCATCCGAGTTGTCTTCCTCAGTGGTACTAACAGTGTGGGTTTACTAGGACCTTTGGGACTTAGGTTACCACTTGCCTGCCTCCTCCTTCAGATCCTCAGGATTCCTGAGAAGGAGTCCATAATACAGATGTCATGTTTAGGCACAAAGAACCGCGGTCCCACATGCCGCAGGGTCGTATAGCGAGATCGTGGCTCAGAGAAAAGATTGAAGCAAAATCACGTTTGATTTCCCCCTACATTTTAAGGGGAAGCCCCTTCTTTTCCCGCTTCAAAACACAGACTAGGCAGAACACAGAACAGAAGAGGCTTATTCAGACAAGAGAGAGGCTATGGCTGCCGGCCCCTGGCTACTGTGAGGGGCACGGACAGAATACGCCATATTAGAAAGGGACGGGTGGGAGGAGGGCGAGGGGAACGAAAACAAATTGGCTGGAGTCAACCATCTGAGGAATTTTGTTCCTACAGAGACCAGTGTGGGAAAGACCACGGCAGCAGGGGCCCTGGGAACCTGAGAGAGATTTGTGGCTCCTCCTCTCAGAGCGGGAGCCCGCCAGGCAGGTGCTGCCATCCGTCTCTCAAGCGGGGGAATTTCAGTGTTACGAATGGCAGGCTCTGCTTCACCCCACTGTCATCCGAAGAAAGGGAAGATTTCTCAAACGGAAAATGCCTCATGTGTTCAACAGAAGACACGAAGCCACAAACCAGGCTTTCACCTAGAGCCGCCTGCAGGTTCTCAACCTCACTCAGAATTTTCAATGACCTGGGTGGCTCCACGCTAATTTCCTATCTAGCTTGTTCAAATGGTTTCTTTAATCATCATCTCTAGGTTAGTTTTAAAAATTAGTGGAAAAGGACAACACTATCCCGTAGAATATAGCACACTGCATGCTAACTTAATCATTAGTTTTAAAATACACACACACACACACAATATTTCTGTTGCAAACAAGATATAGCAATAAGAACCAAGTACTTTTCTGGCTGTTTCTCTCCAAGAGTGAGCTTAAGCCTAGGAAATAATTAGTTACTACATTTGTTATGAAGACCACTTATTAAAACCCAAATTGGGCAGCCCCCAAACTGTCCTTAAGCCTTGCCAGGCTTGGAGAGACGTTAACCGAAGCATTGAGCATGAAGGAGAAAGTCGAGGAGCCAAGTGGAAGAAACACAAATTAAAAGTCGCCCTCCTCTCGAATCAGTTTTGATCTTCTTTCCCGTTGTTTCCTGGCTTCCCTTCATCCCCAGGAAATCCCGTTAGGGCCTTGAAAACAGTCAGGACGCGTGTCTACTTGTGCCGTAGACACCCCCACACAGCATTTTAGACATGGTCTACTAAGTGTATATGGATATACATTAAGTTCTCCTATCTCATATGTATGTGTGTCTGGTGTGCAAACAAGTGGTATGCATGGGTGTGTGTATACGTGTTTGTGTGTGAGAACCTGCGTGTGTGTATGTGTGTGTGTGTATGTAGGTCCACATGCACTTGTGTGACCCACAGTAGACATGGAGGGTCTTCCTTGAGCACTTTCCACATTTTTCATTGAGGTGGGGTCTCTTAGGTGAACCCAGAACTTGGCAAGGCAGCTAATCAGCTAGTCGGCAAACTGGCTGGCCAGCTTGCTCTGGGGATCCCATCTCCGCCTTCTCGTTGCTAGAACAGTAAATGAACCATGGCTCCTACCCAGCATGGGTGCTGAGGACGCCAACTCCATGGCTCTTGCTTACCAGCCAAGCACTTTAACCCTTGAGCTATCTCCCCAGCTGGGGAAGACTGGAAAGGATGCGACACACTAGAATTGTTTCATCAACCTTTCTGTTTCATTTGTTCGTCTCAATCTGGCGATCCTCCTGCCTCAGCCTGCAATCCTGATTCCGGGATTTGCAGGCATGCACTGCCGTACCTCGGTCTACACTTGATCTGTAGGTAGGGATTATCATCCCTGCCAGATCTCTAGCATGGGCTTAAGCAAAGGGAAAATAACAGACTTGAAGTGACCATGAGGAGATGGGACTCTGTGGACCAGAAAGCGGCCTTTGTATGTGATAGAGGCCTCCAAGCTTTTCCAGATAATACCTTGTGAGGGACTTGGTTCATCCTTCGCGGTTTCCGCAGTAAGAAGCCAGCTTCACCTCACCGGCTTGACCAGATCACCCACAACGGCTGCCTTCCCATCCTTCTTGCCCACTTTCCTCCTCATCCAGCCCCGGTCTGATCTCTGCCCTACCTCATTCTTGCCAGTCTTAGAGTGTGCATTTATCATCTTACCCCCTGACAGCCTACCTGGGCTCCTGTTGCTCATTGGTCACGTCAGGCGTCTTGCCTATGTCCAGGCTTGTGTGTGGCTAGTCCTTCCCCTCACCCCACTTGCAAGGCTGGATTCCCACACACCCAGACAAACACCTCACCCTTTGCCTTCCGGTGGATATTCCTTCTCTTCTCCTCCACTCAAGTGGAAAGCCACACTTCCATCTGCACTCCCGTCCAAATCCTCTTTTAGCCACGAAGCAGAAATTTTCTGTCTTGTGCAAAGCCAGCTAACTTTTGAGTCCAGTGTCCCGCACCTCCGCCCAGGCCGGCTAGCATCTACTCACTGTGCGCCATTCTGACCACCGTGCGCTGACTGGGAAACTCTCGTTGAGGTCCACATTTCTTCCCCATCTGTTTTCTATCCCATTTTGACCCCAGGTCTCCAGGTTAAGAAAATTCTTGGGCTAGTTTCATTCTTTAGAATCACCACATATATATTATAAAATGAACAAAAATGCTCTTAGGGCTAAGAAGGGTGGGGGAGCGCACCGTTTGTATTCTCTAACATGCAGGGCGTATGGAAAGAATCTTCCTTGAGAGCCAGATAGATGGCCCAGTGGGCAAAAGTGCTTTCCTTTGTATGCACAAGGACCTGAGTTCAATTCCCAGAACTCACCTAATGTTCTTTAAAAGCCGAACATCGTGGTACACACCAGAAGCCACGTAAAAAGTGCTAGGCATAGACCGACAGGCTATTTGCCACACAAGCCTAAAAAAACCTGTGTTTGATGCCTAGAACCTGTGTAAAACTGGAAGTAGGGGGCCAGCTCCACAAAGCTGTCCACACATATACACCATGTGTGCACATACACATACACCTGTTTGTGTGTGCATGTAGAGACCCACATACTGCATGCACCTGTATAATAATAAACAAATAAACTAATCAGGCATGTAGTATGTGCTTTCATCTCAGCACTGGGGAGGCAGAGGCAAGCTGATCCCAGGTGTTTGGTGGCCGGCCAGCCTAGCCTGCATTGGCAAGCTGAAGTTCTAGGAGACACCCTGTTTCTAGAAAACAAGGTGAGCAGCTCCTGAGGAACAACACCCAAGATTGTGCTAAGCCTGCTCCTACATGCACACACTTGCGGCTACACATGCGTGAATGCGCACAGAAGAACGCTAATTGACAATAGACATAGAACATTCTGGGTGAGTAACAGAGTACAGTGTAAAGTTGAAAAATGGATGTTACCTTTCAGTCTCACCAACCCATCCCTATTGTCAAACCGCATGTACAGAGTATGCGTAAAAATAAAACTTCAAAGGGTTTCCCATGTGTAAGGCCCAGGGTCTGCACCCACCCCAGCTCCACCTGGCCCCAGACCCTCCCTGACATGTAATGGTCCTCTGAGAAGCTGGTTCTAGCCCAAGATGTACATGGGCAAAAGACTAAGTCCAGATTTCTAGCTCTGCCCTCCTCAAGCCCCGCCCTGCCGCCCTATCCAGCAGGCTGTCCTTAGGGATGCTAGGAGCTATGGTGTGAGCTTTTCCAGGATGGCAAATTCATTTATCCACACCCCTCCCCATGGAGCACCACAACAAAACCAAAGAAACAGTTCCACTCAACGCTTGTTCGGTGAACCCATGAGTTTAATTAAGGGTGCTTGCAGGAGCAGGGCTGAGAGGGTTTCTAAGGAGCGTGGGCAATTTATAGGCAGCAGTTCCACCGAAGAAAACGTCTCTCACTTTCCCAGCAACTGAATACGTGTCTCCTCAAGAGGGGCCTTGTAAGTCCCACCCCCTGTGTAATGGAATGTTAACTGGTCCAATCCGAGGCGCGTTACCCTCTGCTAACCACAGCTGCTGAGTTCAAGAAGACAACCACCGTGGCTTGCCCAAAGGGCAGCGGTCCACAGCAGCCCCCTCCTCAGCCTCGTGTGCTGGGCTAGGCTGCCTCCAGATGGGTCCCGCTGTCGCCAGGCCAGCAGAGCAGGCTGCCCTGACCGTCCTGTGGCAATGTTGAGGGAAGAGGGGGTCCAGTGGGTAGCTATTTGGAAGAAGTTGTTCTCAGATGCTTAGAGCTAAGTCTCTTCAGCCGCTGTCCCCAGACTGGCAGCGGCGTCTCTTTAAGGGTCAAGGCGTCTCTCTAAGCCCTGGGCTCCACTTCTTTCCTTTCTCCATCTTGTAGCCACAGCAGCACCGAGCTCCATTTGGCAGCGCGGCAGTGCTCTTGTCTATAAATGGAAACATTGGCCGGTCTCCCAGTATAACACAAGATAGGCCTGTGTATCTGTTATGCAACCTCGGCTTTGAGAACTTCATCAGAAGGCTGGAGGCTGGGAGAGGAAGGTCTGGATCAGGAGAGAAAGAGAGAGCTCAAGGAAAAAAAAAATCCTAGCTGCGGACAACAGCTGAGACCATTCCCCTCCCTGTTTGTAAGTCAAAGAAAGAAAGCAGAAATTGGATGGGTGGAGACCCTAACAGTAGTTGTCAGTTACAGGCTGTGTATCCTGACTGTGGACGGCAGCCTCATGGATGGGGACAAAGCTGGGCTGGCCTCCTTTGCAGCATTGTCCTGATCCCTGGTTCTGTAGGTCCTCTTACCACCTAGAGAAGACTTGTCCAAGTGGTTATCTCCTGAACCTTTCAAGGTTTTTAGTTTCATTTCGTTTTGTTGAGACAGCGTAAACCTCCTGACCTTGAACTAACCAGGTTGGCCCCTGTGGTAGCTAATGTTGATATTCAATTTGACCGGCTTTCAGATTACTAAAGTAACAAACTTCTCAGCTCATCCGGAGAGAGAGTTCTTAGGTTGGGTTCATTGAGGTTGGAAACCCCACCCTGAATTTGGGCTGGAATCCCAGAATTCATAAAAAAGAAAAAACAAGACGACTATCAGTGTTTTATATGTCTACCTTACAACTATGGACGTGGTGTAAGCTGCTACCTCAGGTTCCTGCTGCAATGACTTCCACGCCATGATGGACTATCCCCTCTGACTGTTAATGAAATAATCCCTTCTGTGGTGTTTGAATGATAATTGCTCCCACGGTTGCATATATTCGAATGCCTCATTGCCAAGGAGCAGAACTGTTTGGGAAGGATTAGAAGGTGTGGCCGTGTCAGAGGAAGTCTGTCACTAGGAGTGGGCTTTGAGGTTTCAAAACTCCAGCCAGGCCCAACTCTCCTCTCTCTCTCTCTCTCTCTCTCTCTCTCTCTCTCTCTGTCTCTCTCTCTGTCTCTCTCTCTCTCTCTGCCTGCTGCCCATGGATCAAGATGTAAAACTCTTAGCTATTGCTCCAGCACCATGCCTGTCTGCTTCCTGCCATGATGATCATGGAATAACCCTCTAAAACTGTAAGCAAGCCCCCAATTAAAAGTTTCTCTTATAAGTTGCCTTGGTCATAATCTCTTCTCATAGAAATTGAGCAGTAACTAAGATATCTTCACTCCTTTCTTCCCTCCTTCTGTCCATTGGTCATTTTGTCACAGCAGCAGAAGAAAACTGATACAGCCTGGAGCTCTTAGATCCAGAGCCTCCCGAGCACAGGGATCTCAAGTGTGCACCACCATGCCCAGCTCACTCTATGGCACTGGCCATCTCTGTGGTTTTCAGCTTAGCTTGAAGAAAAGTCCCAGAGAGTGGAGTAGTTCCACTAAAGGTGAACTGGGCCTTAGAAGATGGTCAGTGTCCTTCTGAGCCTTCCCTGGCACTTGAGGGCTTTCCAACGAAGCACTAAAAGCCGGGCTTGGATGAGGATCCTGTAACTCAACCCAGCTGCCCCTTCCTTCTAGGCCTTAGAAGCTTTCTGTTGCATTATTCAGAGCAGAAAGTAGACTCGGGGAAGTAGCTATGTACCAGACATGACCTGGGTCCTTCGTGAACTATGTTCTGCCCCGTGTCAGTTTAGACTCACTCTTAATGAGCTTGTCAAACTAGGAACGCTTAAGTGGGCCCGGTGAATCAAATCTGTGATCTCAGCGCTTGGGAGGTGGAGGCAGGAGGATCAAGGTTTTCCTTGGCCACGCAACAGATTGGAAGCCAGTCTAGGCTATATGAGACATTGTCCCCCAAATAAAAACAGCATTCATTTAAAAATCAAATACATTCACGCTAAGGAGACATTTGTGTGAATGTTTGTTTAACGTTCATTCAGAAATCAAGTACATTCATCTGCAGCGGGTCAAAGTGCTCCTGCCAAACTAGCCACCTGAACTTAGTTCCCAGCACCTGTGTGTGGAAGGAGCGCACTCACTCCTGAAAGGTATTTTCTGAGCTCTATTTTTATGCCTTGGCTCACAGACATCTCAATATATACGTATAATAAAGACACAAGCAAATAAATAAATAAGTAAAGTAACTTAAAAATTAAAAGTATCATACATTCATAATATAAAAAATTAAAGTATAAAATCTGAAGCTAGGAATGATGAAGCATGTCTTTAATCCCAGCACTCAGGAGGCAGAGGCACGAGGATCTCTGTGAGCTCAGAGCAAGCCTGGTCTACGTATCGAGACCCACACCAGCCTGGGCTACACAAGACCTATCTCAAAAAAACAAAAAGTATAGAAGTTGCTTATAACCCCTGACAATATCATTGGTGGCTGGTGTCTCGAGATTTTTTTTTTAATTTCTTCTCTGTCAGCTGCATATCGTAAGCTTCCTCTATGTGATTAGACAGTCCAAGAGGCATGATTTTTATTGACTGCCTCACATTCATGGTATGGATTGCCATAATTTATTTAATCAAGCTGCTATTGTTGCACACTAATGAACTTTTAACCAATTTAGAGTTGCTTTGGTGCTGGAATTAAAGGCAACAAAAGGATCAAAAGGACTCTGTAATTTACATCAAAGGCGGCGGAAATGTGTCGTTCTCAAACTTGTGTTTCCACTACAGGGAGGGATTGTAACTTTGGTCAAAGCCCTGATAAGAAAAAACTGGTATTTGTTGTTCTTTATGCCCAAGAAAGTCCTTGAAAACCTGACCTTTCCCTTGGTGGTGCAGGCTCACATCTTCACAGAGTACTGCCAACTTTAACTCTCTCCTTAGTACTCATCGGATGCTCAACGATGCCACCTGTCTATAAGGTCATCTCTCCCCCATATTGGGTTAGGCTAGAATTCAACATGCCCAGTTAGCTGAATTCAGCAAACATTTAGCTTGTTGCAACTGTGCCTCTAACTGTGCTGGATGCTAGAGGCCAAAAAAAAAAAACCACACACACACACACACACACACGCTTCTATCCTCAAGGAACAAACACCCCAGCAGGAATGAGTCAATAAGATACTATCCTGCCAATAAATTGTAACTTGTAAGCTTTTGGACAGTTGGAACTTTCCGTTTTCTCATTTTGCCGAGTTTGACTTGGTAGGATGTACTGCCATACATCTGCCATGGTCAGGACCCTGAAGATATGTTTTTACATGCTAAGGAAAGGAGGAGGGATGTAAATGCAATTGTAGGATTAACATCAATTACGTTGGAATTACAGTAAACAAGTATTGCTCCTTTTTTTCTACTTTCATACTTTGTTTTTAAAACTTCTGTGATTGGTAGGTGAGGACAGGAGAATCAGCAAAGCACGCCTGTTTTAAAGATTTTGTTTGATTTTGTTTTAGATCACATATATGTGTGTATCTGAGCATGTGAGTGCAGGTGCCTGTGGTGGCCAGAAGGGGGCGCTGGATCATGTAGCTGTAGTTACTAGTGTTTCTGCACTACATGATATGGCTGTGGGAATTGAATTTCAGTCCTCTGAAAGAACAGAACTTGCTCTTAGCTATTAAGCCATCTCTCCAGCCTGACATGTATGTTTTCAATATAGTCATCCCTCAGAATCTGCAGGAGATTAGGATCTAGGACACCCACACCCCAACACAGCAAAATCTATGGATGCTCAAATCCTAAAATATCACGAGATCTATGGATGTTCAAATCCTTTATCTAAAATATCATGAGATACACATATGATTTACACAAACCTCCCATATACTTTGAATCATTTCTAGATCACTTGTATTACCTTAAAAGTATAAATGCTACGTAAATAGTTATTAATGTTGTATTGCTTAGGTAATAATGACAAGAGAAAAGCCAGGTGTGGCACATGGATTCAGTTTGTTTCAGATGTTTTCAATATGTAGATGAGAAATTTGTGGCTACCAACTTTTACTCTTTGATGTGTTAGTAGACATCATTCTGCTCATTGAAATCTAGAAAGAAAATCACGTTTAAAGTCCTGGTGTCTTTTTCTGTAGATCTAAGCTGGAAGTACAACACATACCCCTCCTGGAGGATGGACAGCACGCTCAGGACACAGCAGGAGCTGGCAAAATAGTTCAGTGGATAAAATGCTTGCCAAGCATCCCCAGTACCCAGGTTCTAAAAAATCTTGTAATCTCAAGTATGGCGAGGCAGAGACAGGGGGGCTTTGCTGGTCAGCCGGTCTAGCCCAACCCATGGGTTCCAGGTTCAGTGAGAAACCCTGATATGAAGAGATATGTGTGTGTGTGCGTCTGTCTGTCTGTCTGTCTGTCTGTCTGTCTGTCTGTCTGTATCTCTCTCTGAATGTCTCTCTCTGTTTCTCTCTGAGAGAGAGCATGCTCCAGCAATAACCAGAGATGGTTTTTCTGTTGTCAGAGTTTTCAACCATGGGCCCATGGAGGACCTGAATTACTAGTCAGGTCTGTAGGTCCCTCAAGGAAAACAGCTTCTTGGTTACTACTGCTTGAGTGAAACACTTTTTAAATTGATCCTCACAGTCTTAAAGCTCACTTGTTTGGGGGATACAGCACCACCCATCCCACAGACATTAGGGGGCTTGCTGTGTAGTCCAGGCTAGCCTTGCTGTGTAGTCCAGGCTAGCCTTCCACCTGCCTCGGCCTCCTAAGTTCCACTGCCAGCACACCCAGATCAAAACAAACCTTTTAGTGCGACCTTTTTGAATGATCTTAGGAAAGAGAGGTATTTGGGGGTGGCTCTCTCTTGGGGCTTTCATGGGAGTTTGTCATAAGCTGCTTTCCAAACGCACAGTGAAAAAAAAATTGTTGCTTAAAAAGGAAATCTATACGAGATCGCCACCATCCCGAGGCCATGTTTCTGCCCTGACACTTGATGGACTTCAGAGGGAACTCGGATTTTAATTTATTTTGTTTCATCTTCCCACTTACGGTTGAATGGCCTAATCTTCTGCCCTTTTTTTTTAAATGTCGAAGTTGATAACACAAAGACATCCCATCCTGATTTGGAGTCTCAGACAATAATAAGAAAAAACATGTCTTTTTTGTTGTCATTTACTTTCATTCTTTGATTCTTTGAGTCTAATAGTTTCTCCCCTTTTATTCTGTGTCCATCCTTTTCCTTCCCATTGCTCTCTACTCCAGAGTCCTCCTGGGTGGCCTACTCAATTAAGACCAGATGTATGTTTTGGTGATAGAAAAGTTCAAATCCCAAGGATGCCGCCGCCAGCTGCGGTATAATCAGACAAGTTTCTTAACCTCTCAGGGATGTGTGCTTTCTAATCAACAGAATGAGTTTGATTACATAGGTGAGCACACCTAGCGGGGTAGCGTGCCAATGCCGGGTGCCTCATATGCGTTCTTTATCATCTTCTATCGTGGCCCTCCGGTCTCCTCCTTATTTGAAGAACCTTTTCGAACCAAGGGACACTCGTCAAACAGTAGCTTTCTGTCATACTACCCTAGAGGAATTCAGGGCATTCTTGGTGCTGTCCCCCAGCAAGGGACCACTGTCCCTTAGTCTTGGCTGCCCTTCACCTTCAGAGTGCAGCCAAACTGGAATACCATCCTTCTAGGAAGAGTTACTATCCCTGGTTCCCTTGAGGAAACTCTTAGGTCTTTGTGACGGATATCAGTAACCTGACCGACCCTGAGCAGGGAAGGGGAGTTTTGTTCTAAATGCAGAAGATTTTGCACTAAAACCAGAGCCACCCCGCGCTCGGGCTTGATTTTGAAAATGCAAGTTTGCAATCAAATCAGGACCAGGTGGCAATCAGCCAGGATAACTCGCTCCAGTCATGCTTGATACTACAGGGTAGCCTATCACCTGGAGAACTTGGTCTGCTCAGTGGGCCTGATGGAGCCAGGGAATCTGCATTTCTGCCTCAGTGCCGGGGAACGCTAATGTTGGTGAGCCTGGACCACCCTTTGGGAAACTGTGCCCTTGCCCGTTGCTGTACACAAATCGCTCCTACAGAATGTGGAGGAGGTTTGCACACCGGCTTAACCCTTTTTATCTCCACAGTTTTCGTTGCCAATGACCACTTTTAAACGTGATTTTAATTTCAAGGGACTCTGGATAGAGACAAAGTGGCCTGCCTGTGCCTCTGGGAACTACAACCGGGGTCCTTTGGGTGATGGATTCATCCTACCTGCTGCTCACTGACATGAATGTGCAAAACCCTTGCTGGGCAGGTGTGACCTTAGCTCTCACCTTCCATAGACCCTAGACTTCTGAAACTTAAAACGTGACTTTGTAGACAGCCTCTATTCACAGAATATGAAATCTTTTGATATACAGAATTTAGTCAAAAATTCATTTGGCTTCAAGATTGGTTGATTTTTTTTCTTTTATTACTTGTCCTAGTTCAGTTGTGTGTGTGTGTGTGTGTGTGTGTGTGTGTGTGTGGAGAGAGAGAGAGAGAGAGAGAGAGAGAGAGAGAGAGAGAGAGAGAGAGAGATTTGTTTTTCTAGGCATCCTTTCTGTTTGCTTACTGATTTCTTCCAACTCTTCCCTACCCACAACAGCCTACCTCTGTTCACATGTTCCTTCATGCGGTGTTCTCCAGGCTACAGGCACGGAGTGGTGGCACTGGGCGGTGTGCCCGCCCCAGAGCGCAAGGCTGAGTTTCTCGGGGTGGGGGGGGGGGCAGAGTACCCACCCTGCCCAAGAGCTCCTGGCCTTTGTTAAGATCCACCAAGCAGTGAGGCTCTCTCGGGCCAGCCTGGAGCTCCCACTCCCGTGCGCTTAGCCGGAGCCCCCTGAGGACCTGTAAGAAGATAGGCAGGAGTTGAAGAGGCTAAATTACGCCCCGGGGGACTTTTTAACAAAAACCCTAAATTTCATTTGGGCGACTGGTAGGCCACGCGGTTTCACAGAGTGAGCTGAGATCCCTTCCTCCCTACCCAGGCTTTGTGCCGCTCAGGCTAGAGAAACCCTGTCCCCGACATTTGCGAGGTGCCCCAGGGTCTGGCTGCCACAATCCCCCAGCATCTCCTCCAGCTCCCAATCCTCCGTTTTCTTTTTACGTCCTCCTGCCCTCCTCCCCAAGTCCCTCCTCCCTCTGGCTGGAGAAAAGTCGGTAATAAGAAACCAGTTCGGTGTCAGTCGGAGCGTGGGGATGGGAGAAACCTCCGCCCCCACCCCAAGATGCACGACCATGGAGAGAGAACTCATTTTGTGCAAAGAGGGCCTTAAGCCACCAGGGAATTCCTGGATTGTCTCAGGCTGTCGTGTGTGATGTCCATCACGCCGTGCGAACACCATCTGCTCCGTATTATGCTCGCAGTTGCCAGGCTACCTGCTGTACGCAGTAACACTTGACTGCCTGGCTCCACGTCCGCAGCGCCGGCCCTGACGGGGCGGGGGACCGAGGCCTGATTAAGCCATCTGCGGTGGGCGGGGGGCGCGGGCTCAGCGCGAGGCCTGGAGTGCGGTCCCGGGCTCACACCACCATCTGCTGGGCTGCCGGCGGAACAGCAGCTGCTCAAGAGGGTCCCCTCGGGGCTGCCTAGAAAAGACTGAAGCCCAGGGGCCTCCTGGATCCAGGTACCCAGGATGTTGCATCCTGTCCCTCCCAGGAACCCATGATCTTCCCTACCCGCCGCTATCACCCAAACGCTGCGTGTTCTTGAAAATAATAATAATAATAATAATAATCCCTTCAGAGAAAGCAAGTTTCCCCACAAGTGGGTTTATAAATAAACAGCTGGCTGTCCTCGGAAGATATTTTTATCGCCTCTGATTTTTGAAGTCGGAAACTGCCTCTTTGGGGGAGGTTAGAGTGTTTTTTACATCCTCCCACCTCACTCTAGAAAGTTGTTAAGCTCTTGTCCCTGGAGCGGAAGGTATGCATGTGTAAGATGCGTTCTTTGGTTTTGATCTCTTTTTTTCCTCCCCCCTTTTTTACTGAAGAGTGCGAGTGTTTGGAGAGGCACGAAGATCTGCGTAGCAAATTGGATGCGACGGGAAGCGAGTGTATTAAGATTCTGGGGTGGAAAGCAAGGGAGGTCGCTGGGCTGGGAGTGGAGAACAAACCAGTAATTAAAACTAAAAATACTGCATCATTTGGCTCCCAGGCATTGCATGTCGCGTGACGAAAGCTCACTCTGGTTTTCTCTAATTGCACAACGCAGTGTGTCCCCCTCCTTAGAAACAAGAGCAGGGACTTGGAATCCTCGAATTTGACAGGCTCTTTCTCATTAAGCCCACTTAGAGTCGGGGTTAAAAGAAGCCGTGTGTCATAAACAGCCAAACAACCGCCCACGGCAGCTTGGTTTGGAACGCCAGTCACGGTGCGCTTTCACACTCTGGGACCCACACCTGTGTGCTGCTTGCTGGGAAGCCCCTAAAGATGTTGCCTTTGGAGGGCTACATTCTAGCCTTTGGGTCTTGTAGTCTGCATCAAGAACCCTAAGAACTTTGGGGACACGACCATTTGGGGGATGGAAGTAACCCCGGAGGTGATACCTTCACTGTGTCCACAGGGACAAAATGTGGCTGGCAGGCTGAACATCATCACCTTATTTGCCTCACGTGTTTTCTCAGGGGAGAGAAGGCTGGGAAAGCAGGTCCTCCACTCCTGGGTCCATTCCTCGGCTGTGCAGGGGGTCGCAGGGGCAATACAGGGCCCTGAGGGCCACCCTTTCACAAACAAGCCAAAGAAAGTGTTGTCTTTTCTTCAGTCACATTTCCCCCTCTGATATCTTCATCAAAACCAGGAAATATTAAATAGACTGAAATGCATGAAAGAAAATCTATTATCTGTCCTTCTGCCAGTTGGCCAGCTCCACTCAAGTGTTAACTCTTTTGTTAAGTGTTAAGTTGGTCAGCCATTTGTCTCTCAAGGTGTCAAGAAACAACTTGATCCTGAAGGAAGCAGGGCTTAGAGACAGGTAGCCAGAACTGGAAGGTAAGGGAACTTGCTCGTGGACCTAGATCCCCACAGCCATGCAGAACACCCATCTTTTAGGATAAGGCCTTTTATTGACATTAAAAATATCTCATAGCTCTCAACCTTATTATAGAGAACGCGCATAGATAAAAGCATGTATCGTGGATTATTGAGATGGCTCAGCAATTAGGAGTTAAGCGGATCTTCTCAGGCCAGAATTTTGTTCCCAGCACCCACATCAGGAGGCTCACAGCTGCCCGTAACTCCTGATCCAAGGGATCCAACGCCCTCTTCGAACCTCTGTGGGGGCCGGTACATAGGAGCACGTATAGACACATAATTTAGCTAGCACAACACGGTATTTTTATGAGCAACATATTTCATATTTAGTCTACAAGCTGTTCTAATATCTGTGCTTGACACTCTTCAGGGAAGGCCAGAGTGGGAAGAATATTTGACGTAGACTCAAAGTCAGCACCCCGATTCTCTTATGGCCTGTCCTGTTACTGGTGCATCCTGAACCACACAAATGAACCATAGCTCCCTCGGCTCCTATTTCTGGGGCAATAGAACTGGTACATTTTGTTTGGATGCAGGGAGGCGGAGAGTCTAGAGATGAAGTGTAGGAGGAACCCCACCAGGAAGGACCACCTGCCTGGGTCAGTACCGGGAGGCCCAGCCAAGCCAGGATTGTGGGGAATCAACCCCACACTGGCCTCAGAGAGGCAAACATAAGCGTATGTCTGTATTTTGAGATAAAATTGCCAGCACGATCAACCGCATCTATATTAAAACAGTAGCGACTCTAAAGCGGAGGCTATATTAAAGTCCAGTTTGGGTTATACCTCAAAATAATGGTGGCTATTCCCAGTGATTCCTCTTATTAGGCCCCATGAGACTGTCTCACGGTAGTGCAGCTCCTGTCCTTATGTGAGCGCCATTACTGTGGCGTGTCTCTGTGCTCAGATTAGTTGCTTGACGCCAGTGAACTGGAAAGACTGTTTCCACAGAGCGTTCAGACAGCATTTGCCATTGCCAGGGTGTCGATAGAAGTGTCTAGAAACCGAATTTTGTGTCAGCAAACCTTCTGTGCCCGTTAGCTTTCTCCCGCTGGTAGTAGCCACTGTCCAGCTATGTAGACGTCCCTTCTGGGGGCATTTTCCAGATAGCCCCTGGACTCTGTGGGATTAGCTGTTTGCCCCATTAACTCTCTTCCCGAGGGGCCAGTCCCTAAAAGTTACTGCCAGCTCTCTGACAAGTAATTATAGAATCAAGAGTCCCCATCCAGGCCCCAGAGCTGAAATTGTCCCGGACACATGAGACGCAATTCTATTTTTAAAGAGATTGGGAGATTACATTGCTTTTTAAAATGTTTTACTTTCACTTCATATATATTATATATATTCATATATTATATATATATACATATATATAATGTGCTTTGATCACATTTCCTTGCCATTATCCTTTCACATCCTTCCTCCTCCAAATGAACCCCTTTCTCTTCCCAAGAAATCCCTCTTTTAAGATGATATAATTTTGGCTGGGTGTGGTGGTGCACACCTTTAATCCAGCACTCAGAAGACAGAGGCAAGTGGATCTCTTGAGTTCGAGGTCAACCTGGTCTACTGAGTGAGTTCCAGAACAGAACAGCTAAGGTTACAGGGTTACAAAGAAACCTTGTCTCAAAAAAAAACAACAACAAACACAAACAAACAAACAAACAAAAAACAGACCAAAAAGATCAAAGTTACATAACTTTGATCAATATAAAACATTCCAGTTCCTACTATCAAAAGCCTGACAGAATTTAAAATGGACACGCAGGCACACATGTGAACGCGCTCACTCATACACGTACGAAAGCTGGTGTTTTGGTTCAATAAACTAACATCCAGCATCAAGTCTGTTTGTTACTGTGCTCCGGCAGTATGTGTCTTCTTGTATGTCACTCCTCTCTACTAAGATGTCCATTGTAGCAATGTAGACTGGAAGAGGTAGGGTTATCAGGAAAGGCAGGGATGGATGTTGCCTTTGAGACTTACGGTGAGCCCAGCCTGAAGCTGTAGTTCCCTTCTTTAGAGAAATCGAGTGTCGAAATCCCAGTGCACAGCCACCATGACATCCCATCAGAAACAGACCCACTCTCTTACTGTTCCCTGCCTCTGTCGCCTCTCCAGTTCTGCTACGGTGAGGCCGGCACGATGGTTTTTATGCAGGATTACAAGATGGTTTTCTGGCGGTATAATGGGTACCCCTCAGGACCCCTAGAATCCCCAAGCTAGGATCCCCGTCCCCCTCAAGAGAAGTTTCCCATGAAATGACAGGAAGCGTCCCAGCAGAATTTCTAAATTGCTTTCTTCTGGTCCTTCTAGGAGCAGCATGCAGCTGGTCTTCCCAGGACCACGGGCCCCATGCAGAACTCAGTGCCGCCGCCGCCGCCGGGGTCGAGCAGCATGGTCTCAGGAGCCAGTCCTGGGGGGCTTGGCTTTCTAGGAGGCCAGCCACAGGCAGCTATCATGAAGCAGATGCTAATGGACCAACGAGCCCAGCTGATGGAGCATCAGAAGCAACAGTTCCTTCGGGAGCATAGGCAGCAGCAGCAGCAGCAGCAGATCCTGGCTGAGCAGGTAGGTGACACCCTCCCTACAAGGTGTTAGCCATCAATTCAGAGAGCACTTACTTGGCCCCTGCTGTTCCCTGTTTAGATGCTCATAGACCAGCCCTTCACAGAAGCCTAGAAGAACCTGCGGAAGTTACGCCTTTTCAATTAGCTAGCCATCATTAATTAGTTTGTTCTTTAAAGGCAGGCTTTAACCATCAATTTGAAGGCCTGTTTCCTGAAGACAATTCTTCCATCCATACCAACCCCCTTCCTCCTGATTTCTGGTACAGGGGTCTTTATAATCAGCCTGTAGTAGGGGCTAGCTCACAGCTACCACAGGCCTTGATATTGCTAGTAGCAAGCTAAATAGTAATAATACAAATAATACATGAGCTAGGGAAGGTAGTTCAGTTGGTAAGGGGCTTGCCATGCAAGCAGAAGGACCTTGGTTTACCTGCAGAACCCGTGTAAAAAGCCAGGCATGGTGGTGCTCCATCTTCGTTCCAGCACTGGGGAGGTGGATCCATGGGGTGTGCTAGCCAGGTCCTGTCTCACAAAACAAGGTAGATGGTCCCTGAAGAATGAAACTCGGGGTTGATCTCTCTCTCTCTCTCTCTCTCTCTCTCTCTCTCTCTCTCTCTCTCTCTCTCTCTCTCTCACACACACACACACACCAAAATAAAATAAAATAAAAACAAATAATTCAGAAGGAAAGAGTGGAGAATTCTACTGAATTGGTTGTAAATGGTAGCCTGGCGATATTACAACAAGGAGGAGAACTCTCTGGGAACTTGGACAGAGTTGAGGAGAGGATGCAACTGGAGAAAGTCCCAACACCTTTCCCTATAGCTCAGACCATCTGTGAGTTAAAGGAAGTCCTAGTACAAACGTGCCCTTACCCTCGGCCGCCTCGTCGGCCCCAGCCATATAACTCCTCCAGCTCTGGAAGAAAGCCTTCCCTGCAGACTGCCCCTGTAGGCTTTGATTTGTTTTGTTTACAGAGACGCTGGTGCCCTGATTTAGTGTTATCCCAAGGAATCGCCTAGGACTGTCCACAAGAGATCCCCTGATGGCCCCTGTGCACGTCTCATAAGGCAGGCAGGCTCTGTATCACAGGTGCACGGCTGTCCTGGGAGACCCAGCATGGCTTCAACTCTTGCTCATTCTTGCTCCTAATACAATTAGAATTTTGGGATTTCCTCTTCAAGGCACTGAGTAGGACACAGGCGCATCAAGGTCCCTACCCACCAAAGAGAAAAAGGTGTCCTGTTGAGTGGCGCGTGCTAATGTTCCTCGTTTTTTGCTTTTGTTCCTGACCAGCTACGCAATTATCTCCCTTTTTACCAAGGTCAGCCGGCCACCTGGCAGCCATTGTACAAACAACCCTCTATCCCGCTCACCCCGCATAAGGTGTGTGACAAGGAACTGCACTAATATCTCCCCAGCAGTGATAAATGGAGCCACTAAGGGACTCTGGGCTTTGTAAATCTCTCCTCCACCAAACCCAGGACATTTTCAGGAGTGCCTGGTGCCCTGAGAAATGATTTCTGATATGCGTGCGGCAGCCAAGGCCCAGAAGGAGGCAGGGTGGCCAGGCGTGTGTACCCACCCAGGGGTGTGCTCCCAAGTCACAGCACAGTCCACTCGGCCAAGTCCTGGGGAAGGAATGAAAAGGGAAGGGGAAGATTGCAGGAAGAGGTGTGTCAGACCCTTGCCTGTGGGCAGGGAGACAGAAAGCCCTCAGAACTATGGTGAGGTGGGACTCCCTGGAAAATACGGAGTTTTGCCTTAGCAGCTAGAGGCACAAATTAGGAGTTGAAACCGCTTGGCTCAGGGTCAGGACTCTGTTCTTCCGCAGTTAATGTGATTTTGAACAAATAAATAAATCAAGTAAGGCTGAAGAGATGGGTAAAATGCTCGCTATAGAAGCATGAAGATGTGCATTTAATACCAGGTGTGTTATTATAATATATAATATGATAATACAGCACCCATCTGCAATCACAACATTCCTACAGTGGGGTGGGGGAACATGGGGACCCTCAGAAGCTACCAGGTCAGCTAGCTGGCATATTGAAGCAAGCAAGAGACCCTATCTCAAGCAAGATAGGAGGTGAAGATGAATATCAGAGGTTGTCCTGTCCCGTCCACATTAGTGCCTTGGCACACACCACACACATGTATATGTTCATGTGTGTGTGTGTGTCTGCGCGTGCACACGCAAGCACATGCATAATTAAAAAAAACAGTCTGTCTTTATCTAGCAGGTTAGGTTTATGTAATTTCCTGTCTTAAAGATGACTTGAAATAATGGCTTGCCAACTCCATAGGAAAACCGTGTGCACAGATGTATATGGGAATGGCTCATAGGACACACGACAGCATCAGGGATTGTTGTAGAAAAGCTGCAGCCGCATGTGCCGCCCATGTCAATGTAACGCCTTGCCTGCCTGTGCCCTGTGTGTTGTTTATGAGTGCAGGTGATTTGGGCTGCTCAGTGGGATGGTCTTGGCTTTCTCCTTTGAGATTTGTTCCCTGTTGTAGTTGACAATGCTGTGAATGGAACCCAGGGCCTCATACATGTGAGGCAAGTGTTCTGTGCGGAGCTGCACCTCAGCCCTGAGAGTAAATTTGATTGACACATCAGCAAATCTGTGATTTTCCTCGGTCTCTGCATAGCAAGCATGCCCCAGCGCCTTCAGTTCTGGGAACGGTACATTGGAAACACTCGTGTTTCCTGAAAGTCTGTGTGAGGGGTAACAGGGGTTTGAGATCCTGCCTGTCTTCAGGAACTCAGCTGACCTGGCAAGCAGAGTGAGAAGGTTCAAAGCAGGTGGGGACCGAGGCTAACGCCTGGTTCTCAGCAAGCACATAGTGTGTCCCTCTTCTCCATTCACATGGGTTGAACAGAACTTCCCATTTGAGGTTCCAGGCAAGCGGTCGTGATGATGACGTCCCATTGTTTACAGGTGGGAAGAATGAAGCTGGGGAGGAGCTCCTGTGGTTGGAGACCATGGACTTAGAACAAGGTCGAGCCAAGCCTGACGCCGGGCCACACCCTAACCTGAGGCAGATGTATTCCTCCCTGTAAATGAGGCCAGAAACCTTGGAGACTGTATAGGAATTTTAACAGGGAGAAACTGTGTGTGTGTGTGTGTGTGTGTGTGTGTTTTACACATGGAGGCCATGGATCAAGCACAGATAGGCATTCTTCTGGCAAGCTCCACATGGTTTATTAACACAGGGTCTCTTCAGGCCTGGAGCTTTCGAAGTAGGTTAGACTGTTGGACCAGAGAACCGCCTGCTTCTGCCTCCCCAGCCCCGGGTTTACACCACTGCTGCTTAAAAAAACAGAAACAAAAGCCTGAGCTCCAGGACTCAAACTCAGGGCCTTGGCTTCTGAGGCAGTTAATTGTTTTTGCTGACTCAGCGATCTCCCCAGAAACTTTTGAAAGCTCAACTCGCTCTCAATAATGTCCTTGCGTTATTGCTGGAAAGGGTTGCGTGGTCTCTGGCCTACGCTCATAATGGTCTGTGCATTGATTAATCTCTTTTGTGTAGAATCCTACGGTAGACACACAGGCTGGGGTCAACAGGCCAGAGGCTGTTTCTGGCTGGGTTTTTTTCCCCCCTTTGGATGCCAGAATGCTGGCTGGCCTTTAGAGGAAAAGAAAGAAAAATGGAAAATTACAATTACAGACCTGCCCAGGAACAAACTTGAGAGAGAAAATAGAAGAAGATGCATGTGGTAAGAAGTAGCCGGTGGGTGTTATTTTTATAACGAACACTCTAAAGAGCAGATGAGAAGTACTTAGTGAATATTCAGCAGCTGCTGGAAAGAGGTTAAGTGGCCTCGAAGGTCACATGGGTACTTGATGGCCAACCGAGAACTCAAAGCCTCCGTCCCTGCTCTTTCCCCTTGCCCTGTGTCTCTCCCATTTGCACATAGAAATGATCGGAACAGCCTGCCCAGTGGGTTAGTTACTACGCTTCTAGCACAAACTCCCCCTTCGGCAAAGAAGAAAGACTAAAAGGTGGTAAGAGGTGGGCCTCCGCCTCCTAGAACAAGTGGAATCTCACTATCGGCTTCAGAGCAGCAAACTCAGAGGGGTTTTTTGCTTGTTTGTTTGTTTTTTAGTTTTTCGAGATAGGGTTTCTCAATGTAGCCTTGGCCACCCTGGAACTCACTTTGTAGACCAGGCTGACCCTGATCTCACAGAGATCCACCTGCTTCTGCCTCTCAGGTGCTGGGATAAAAAGCGTGTGCCACCCTACCTGGCCAAATTCAGAGTATTTTACTTAGACATGTACCGTACAGGTGATGTGACTTCATGGGAATAAGATTTGTGTGTGTGTGTGTGTGTGTGTGTGTGTGTGTGTGTCAAGGAGCCTATTTTCCTGTACCCATAGTATCTACTTAGGTCATTAAAAAGTCATTGTTTGTCCCTTTGAGCCAGGTCCCCATAGTGCTAAGGAGAGCAGTCAGGCTGATACTGGAAAATCAAAATTAAAATTGCTTCACTTGGTGCATGAGACAGCAAGGTAAACACCAGAAATTTAAGGACACATCAGCAGAGGCTATGTCGCAGCAGCTCTATCTGCCGCAGCCCCAGACCAGCGACCCCCTAAATGGCTGTCTCTAGCAGAATAAGTAAGCTGTGGTCCGGCTATACGGTAGACTCCTAGGCAGTGGCAAAGATGAGCCGTACAGCTCAGCGTGAAGGAATCCATCTTCTGAGAAATGGAAACCGTCAAGCTCAGAGTCCTCATTGTAAGACTTAGGTTCAGGGAAGTACAGACTCCACGATGAGTAGTCCATGTGGGTCAAAGTTCAGCTAATGGGAGGGGAATGCCTGGAGCTTCTGGCGGCATCTGTTTCTGGAGTTTATGGTGGGACTAGTTTTCTTGGTGCTTCCACGTCATAAAAATCTGCTCACTCGTTCACTTTCTGCAGCCCTTGCCTACATGCAGGTTGTTTTCCTACACAAACTTTAGTTTGGGGAAAATAATAATATACCGCCTTTGTCAAAGCTGGCAGGCACTCAACCGTGTGCTGTCCTGTCTCACCTCCCACCTCTCTTGTCTTCTGTCGTTCTAGCAGTTACAGCAGTCACACCTGCCCCGCCAGCACCTCCAGCAGCAGCGGACACCGTACCCAGTGCAGCAGGTCAATCAGTTCCAAGGTGAGGCCACTGGGTATCTCCTGGCCCTGACTCCCCGCAGGTCTGCGGCCAGTGAATTGCTTTGCACGCTCTTTATATCCAGGTAGTAACCAGCTAACCGAATAACTGGCAAACTAAAAGAAGCAACCCTAAAGGATTCCTGGAGGACCCCTGTGATGCCTGCTGATCCTTGGTGGTCACAAAGAAGTTCCAGCCGGCTCAGGGTGAAGTGGAGTAGCAAGACTCAGACCGCTCTGCTTTGTTGAGGCTACAAAGTATTTTGATTGTTGAGCAACCTTAACAAGCTAGCGCTTGTCGGCCCCAATATCAGTCTTGTTTGCATGACTAGACAGTCATCTTAGTGACAGAGAGGAGGAGAAGGGAGGAGGAGGGAGGGACAAGAAGGGGCATGGGGTGCGGAATGATTCCCAATCCAAAACAGTGAGCTTTGCTACAGAAAGACGTGAGATTCTTTGCCAAGTAACAAGAGACAGGATGGCTTCTTTTTCTGACTGTTGGACACGAAAGCTCATAGAGAGCTACAAAGTGGATCTAAAATCTGTCTCTTTGGCCAGATGGCTTGTAAGCAGTGGTAATGACCTTCTACCCCCAATCCTACTCAAGTCCTAAAGGGGAAAAAACAGTCAAATGGGGACTTCATTGAATGGATTCTCTACTGAACTGAATTCCACTGCATACAGAGAATATGCAGCGAACAGACATTATTTATTCTTCCTCCTCCTCTCCTCTTCTTCATCCCCCTCCCCCTTGCTGATACAGAATCCCGCTATATACTTCCGGCCAACCTGGAGTTCGCCGTGTGGCCCAGGCTTGCATTCACAGTCCTCACGCCTCCCTGTCCTCCAGGTTGATAGGGTTACAGACATCTGCCACCACCCTCAATTTAGCCCATGGTACATTCTCTGGACACCCAAAGAGATGGTATCCCACTGACTTGATGGCATAAAACCCAAAATAGGAAATGACTTGCCTCTGAACGTAAACAAACAGAACACAGGGGCATGACCTCAATTTTCTGTCTCTATTTAAATATAAATAAGAGTTGGCAGGGATCGTCTCTGGATGCTGGGATTCGGATGACTTTAATTTCTGACTTTATACTTTTCAATACTTGGCAAAATTTTCACAACTCACATGTTATAACCATGTAAGTAATGACCTTTTATGAAGATTTATTGTTGCAGCAGATCCTTTCCTATACAGGGCTGTCATTCCCAAGGAAGAGTCCAAGAACACCTTGCAAGATCCTGACAGAGAATTGCGGGTGATGGCTGTCCTTTCTCTCCATGTAGGTTCACCCCAGGATATAGCGGCCGTGAGAAACCAGGCAACCCTCCAGAACATGCGGACATCAAGGTTGATGGCACAGAACGCAGGCATGATGGGAATGGGACCCTCCCAGAACCCAGGGACAATGGCCACAGCAGCAGCCCCGTCAGAAATAGGACTGACCCCTTATAGTGCCCCTCCACCCAACCAACCCGGAATGTACAACATGAGCACAGGAATGACCCAAATGTTGCAGCACCCGAACCAAAGTGGCATGAGCGTCCCACACAGCCAAGCCCAGGGACCCAGGCAGCCTGCCTCTGGCCAAGGAGTGGGTATGGTGAGCGGCTTTGGTCAGAGCATGCTGGTGAACTCGGCTCTGACCCAGCAGCACCAGCAATTGAAAGGACCTGTGGGCCAGGCCTTGCAGAGGCCCCAAGGCCCACCAAGGCTTCAGAGTGTCATGGGAACCATCCAGCAAGGAGCACAGAACTGGCAACAGAGGGGCCTGCAGGGAGTGCCTGGGAGGACTAGTGGAGAGTTGGGACCATTCAACAATGGCGCCAGCTACCCTCTCCAAGCTGGTCAGCCAAGACTGGCGAAACAACACTTCCCACAGGGACTGAGCCAGTCAGTCATGGACGCTAACACGGGCGCAGTGAGAACCCTCAATCCAGCGGCTATGGGCCGTCCGATGATGCCACCACTTGCAGGACAGCAAGGTACCAGTCAAGTGAGGCCATTGGTCATGTCTGGTCTGAACCAGGGTGTCCCTGGAATGGCGGCATTCAGCCAGCCCCCAGCCCAGCAGCAGATAGCGGGCGGCAGCTTTGCCGCAAGCAACCAGGGCCAGGCCTACGAGCGGAACCCCGCTCAGGACATGTCCTACAATTATAGCGGTGAGGGTGCTGGGGCTTCGTTCCCTGGCCTCCCGGACAGTACAGACCTGGTGGACTCCATCATCAAAGGTGGCCCAGGGGATGAGTGGATGCAAGAGCTTGATGAACTCTTCAGTAACCCCTAGTTGGGAGGGGTCCGAGAGCTGTAGTGGCGGAAGCCTCGCAGGCGGGAAAGAAACAGGATGGTGCCCCATCCTTGTTTTTTGTTTTTTTGACCCACGTAAACCGAGAAAACGACAGCCGGCTGACAGTAGAGAAGGTACGGGTGCCAACCCCCAGCTCCATGGGGCTTCATTCCACCTGCCTTCCACAGAGCAACCAAGTAGCGAGGTCATGCGGATACCTGCGTGCAGAGAAGAGATGTGGGGAGCAGGGGAGTAAGTCGAGGCAGCAAGAGTTCCTCTGCTAAGCACCCCGGGACCCACTGGTCCAGAAAGAGTCATTCCGACCCAGAAAGGGACCGTGGCCCAAGATAAGGTCCCCTTAGACCTGCCTGCCTCAGTTCCCGAGACCTTGGAGATGGAGCCTCAGCCAGAGGAAGCCCAGCCAGAGGATGCTGGGAGACACACAGGCCGTGTGCATAGGTCAGAAACCCTCTGAATGCTGGATGGAAAGCGATGTCTACTTCCAGACGTGTTCCTGGGTTTGGAGGCAGGCATGAAGAACAGTGGACTCGCCTGAGCTGGCCCAAGGGAGACAAGCAAGGATCCTGCAGGGCTATCTGTCTCCTGCCCAGCGATGACCCTCAGGAATGGTAAGGTGTTGCTGCCAGCCCCCTCACCAGGATTGACAACTATACTTGAGAAGGGCCCAACTGGTAGCCCTGAAGGTCAACCTTCTGCCGGTGGCCATGGTGGCCATCGCTCTAGGTTGCGCTGAGCTTCCTGGAGGCCCCATCTGATTCGACGTATCTGTTTTCATCTGTTTGTGATCATAGCGTGGAGAGGCCCCTGCTGGATTCAGTGTCTACCAGCCCAGCCTTTTCCTCCCTCACCACTGCCTCTAGTCCTGGCTGCTGTGCCAGCCTGCCTTTACTTCTCCCTACAGGAAGGGAAGCCCTAGGGCAAAGTCAAAGTAAGTACAAGAAGAATTTAGACAGCGTCTGGCATACGGAGATCTCCACAGGAGCCAAGTGGGCTGCACTGATAAAAAGCTGCAGGTTTATGTGTTATACCCACACTTCCGATATCCCCAGGGAAGAATGGCCTGGCGTCCTTTCAGATGGTGCCAACAGTGACGCTCCAGAATCAACCCCATCATCAGAAAGGCAAATATCAAACACTAGAGATGGAAAAGCTGAAAACTCATAACTCCACCTTAACCAGTTCAGACGCTAAAGAGAGGGAGACGGTCCCCGTCTTGAAGGTTGTCCCCGTCTTGAAGGTTGTGCCACGGTCTTCTTGGTAGCACGCATACCTGCCCGACGTGAAAACTAAGAAGGAATTAACAACCTCTGTGGTCACAAGCCTTGTCTCTCGCTCTGTACCTCCCCTCCCACAAGCCCATCTTGGAGGTCAGGTGGCATTTTTCCATGGTGTTGCACACACACACACACACACACACACACATCCCACAAACTGGCTTCCTTCTCTGTCTTCACGTCCATCTCACTCCAGAAGACAGGAGCCTGTGGAGACTGTACCGGCCATACTCAAGAACATCCCGAGAAGGTGTAGAAGGCTGCCGTGGAGCACTGTGGCTCTGGTCTCCGTACCCCGAGTTCCAGACCTGCTCTGCCAGGAAGTAAAGCCAGAGGCACCAGGGTGGGGAGCTGTGCGCCTCTCCAAAGAGGTGGTGGCAAGGTGACTGTGGACTCCCGGAATGGGGGGGGGGTACTGCCGCTAGGGAAACTGAGTGGAGACACGTGGAAACCAAAAAATAATAATTAAAAAAAATAGTAAAGTGAGAAATCAGAATACAGATGTATCACCTTTTCCTGCCAGGTTACAGGAAAGAAATATATAAGCAATGAGGAGAAACTGGAGGAGGAGAGAGTGGGCGCCATTGTTTTTGGAAAGCCTCCAGCAAGTGCTCAGCCTGAGGACCAACTAATATGGTAGATTTTAATGAGGTCATTTTGTTTTGTTTTTACTACGGTGCTGATGTATATGTAATGTCTAAAAAAAAGAAGTTATTTGTACATAAGTTTTTACAATGCTACAGATATCACTGGGTCTACTATATGTAAAAAGTATACATATAAATATATATATATATATAATGTTTGTTTAAAATAGAGTATTTTTATTTCCCCCAACTCATCATCCAAGAGGTGGTGTTAACTTTGGGTGACGTCTAATTCCTGGTTTATATCATATGACCTATTGGCAACTTCCTCCATTTTATCCAGATTTTTCTAGTTTTCTGTTTTTACTTTGTCCCTAAAGCACCCTTTAAGGAGTGTGCAGAACTCTGGAATTTAGAAGCAAAGTTGACACACCGCTTTAAAAAAAAAAAAACAGCCCACGGAAATCAGATGTCACTCTCTGAGTCAATCTATAGCATAGCTTGCTTTGGGATCCCCTCTCTGGCCCAGCCCCAGTTACTCAGATGTATCATTCCCGGGTTTTAGTGGAGTAACTGAAGATTCCTTTTTCGGCATTGTGGTGTCGTTATTTAAACAATGATTTAACAGTAGAAATCAATCACTCTCGAGCCTTTTTAGTTCAACTACGCCACTGAGACTTTGTGAATTTGCTAGAGTACCCTGAGGGGTGTGGCGGAAGGGAGAGGGGTCTGACGTGAAGAAGTCTGTTTATAGACCCAGGGCCAGAACGATTCAAAATTAGCTCAGCCCGAGCATTCAGAAAATAGCGGGGCCAGTGGAATGACGCCACAGGAGAAAGGCGCTTGCCACCAAGCCTGGAGACTTGGGTTCGATCCCTGGAACCCACAGGATGGGAGGAAAACTGACTCCCACAAGTTGTCCTTTGTCCTCTAGATGAGCCCTCTGTGACTCAAGTGCGCACGCGCACATGTGCGCAGGCGGGCAGGCACGCACACACGCACGTGCACACGTGCACACGCACACACGCACGTGCACACGCACGCGCACACACACAAATGTATAAAATATAATGAAGAGAAAAATGGATAGTAAAAATTTGATGGAAATATTTGGACTGTATTGAGAGGAAACAATTCAGTAGTCTTGCTCTCTGCCGCGGGCAATTTTGACACCTGCACTTCTCCGTGTCCCCTGTTTCTGCTAGCCCACTGTGCCTCTGTCAACGCAGGGTCTGACCCAGCTTTCCCCGTACCTACCGTGAGCTGAAAATGCTTCAGGTTTATCCTCCTCTAAGTCCAACCAGTAGCTCACTGCTACGGGATAATAAAAGGCCAGTGAACAAACTCTGCAGGAACAGGCAGAAGCTGGGCCTTGGAGGCTGGGGCATGGCTGCCACTTGCTCCCTTGCTTGATTTCTTCCCATCTTCCACCCGTTGCCCCACTTTCTTCCCCCCCCTTCCTTCAGGCCCGTCATTAACATTTTGCATACATGGGAATCCATTTCTCCACTTCGAGAAGACCGCCCTTAAGATACCCCCATTAAACTTAAAACACAGTAAAAATGGCATTATTTCAAAACACTGAGTTAAGCAGATAATAGACCACAGAAAAACATCACCAGTAGAAACGGTTCCAAAACAAAGATGAGTTTTAATATACATGAGCCAGGAGAAAGAATGAACCTCACTGTGGAAGAAGAGGCTAGCCCTGCCCACCGTGGGCTGTGTTCACAGTGCTGTAGAGGAAGTAGCCTGCCACTGGCTGCCCCTGTAGAGCTCAGACTCTGCCAGATAACCGGGTGGTAAAAGTGGATCTGGTTTGGTTGGAAGGAGGATGAGAGCGGGAATTGACGACAGGGTAAAACCATGACGCTCTGAGAAGGATGATGCTCCTCACTTTAAAGTTTATACTGAAATCTGTTGGGCGCCGGATCTCGAATGGGATACCTTTCTTCTTAAGAAAAATAAATAAATCTATAATTTTATTAAGATAAAACTGAATGTGTGGTATGCAGTTCATGTTCAACCATTTTCACAGGTGCCTACCATGGGCCCAAGAGGATTCTCTGAAGTGATTGTAAATGCCAGTCCAGACGATGCCGGAACTGATGGCTCTAGGGAGTCAGGACAGGATTGGGGATGGGGCCAGGATTCAACTGACTCATAAGATTTCTGTATGTCAAGGACCAAGGTGAAAGCTTGTCTCCTGAGACCAGGTCATTTGAAAACATTCGACCCATGAACAGTAACAAGCACGGTTGCCATTCTCCCCTTCCTGTAACAGCAACCACCCCGGGCACTATAAACACCCTTCCCTCTGTCACCTACATTGCTGGCATGGCAACTGTCACTGGCACCGCGAGTCTACCTTTTCCTTCCTATGTGTGGTTCATATCCAAGTCACAGAAGTATTATCCTGCTAGTCCAGCTTTTTGCTCTCGTTGGGCATCTCTCTCTCTCTCACACACACACACGAACACTACACCCTTACTCCCAGCAGCAAGTGGATCTCTGAGAGTGTAAGGCTACCTAGTATAACCCCATCTCAAAAAAAAAAAAAAAAAGCAAAAACAACTTTCCTGTGCGTGGTCCTGGTTGTTAAGGAATCCCAGAGCAGCTATGCCTGAGGGGACAAAGAGGCGACGGTTCTAGATTTCCAGGAAGTCACCAGGCACATGAGACATGTGTAGCTTCTTCGTGGATTAAGGAACGTTCCCAGACTCAGGTGAGTTGTATCAAGGACTGTGTCTGAGAAAGGCGAAGGTGGGGGCAGGGGACAAATGGGGTGATCTTTTTCTCATTAGTGATATTTTTGATATATCTTTTGAGGTCCAACCATGGAAACAAAGCTTCCTGGGAAGGAACAAGACTATGGCATGTGAGCCAGGCAGTGGTGGCACACGCCTTTAATCCCAGCACTCGGGAGGCAGAAGCAGGAGGATCTCTATGAGTTCGAGGCCAGCCTGGTCTACAAGAGCTAGTTCCAGGACAGTAACCAAAAAAAGCTACGGAGAAACCCTGTCTCGAAAAATTCAAAAAAAAAAAAAAAAGGACTATGGCATGTGACCTATGGCTTACTTTCTGGCTTCTGTTTGATTTATTGTCTTCTTTTTTCATTCTCTCTCTCTCTCTCTTTCTCTCCTCTCCTTTCCTCTCCTCTCCCCCTCTCTCTTTTGTTCAGTTCAAAGGACATGAGATTCTTACCCTGATACTCTCTAGGGCCCAGCTGCCACAAGCATCCACCTCATTTCCAAGGGCAAGCAGGAGGAATTACTGCAGCTCCCTTGTGTCCCCGCCCATGCACTGGCCACCAGGGACAGACCAACCCTAATGGGTTCAGCAAAGTCACCATGTCCCCCATCACATCTCTCACACAGAACAAAAGAAACTTCCCAGCTATGGAAAGCCTGCGTTGTTTGTTTGTTTGCTTGTTTCATCTTCTCTTTAAGAGGTTAAAACTTTAAACACCTCCAAACCCTTGGGGAAGCAGAAAGGGTGTCTCCATGGTCATCAGATCAGTTTAACCGTGTTTAATATGCAGAATTTGGGGAGTTTTTCAAATCAAATCACGTGCCTGTGCCTACTCCCCTGCCCCCTCCAGCAGCACTTCAGCATACAGTGGTAGAGAACATTTTCTGCCCTAACCACGGAGTCATTAAAACAACAGTTAGCACGTGTTCCCTCGTGGTTTTTTGTCTCATTCCACATCACATCCAGGTGCTAGCAGTTGTCTCTCAAAGGTCTCTCTGTCCAGGATTTATCAAGACTCTCGCTACCCTTCGGCCTGCTCTCCTGACACGTCTCTAGTACATGAAGGGGCTCCTCTTCCGCCCCTCTTCTCATGACATGGTTTTCAGGCAACAAATCTGATTTCTAAGTGTAAAATGGGTCAGATTTACTCATCAAAAACATGTTTGTACAACTGTTAGGCTAAGCAGACAGTGCCTGCCCAGCACTGGGAAGGTTGGGGCAGATGGATCAGAAAATCAAGGACCCTGTCTCAACAACAACACAAAACCAGCTTTTTGGCCAGAAACAAATGGAATCTACTGTGGAGGAGGCCGGCTCTACCCAGAGTCTTAGGGTCCAATTTAGTAGTGATTAAATTAATGAAAACGTTTTCCGGTGGCAATGGAGTAGAGCAAAAACAAATCCCTGTTTCCACGTGTGTTTAACCATCCGTGTGCATGAGCATACTCAAGTTAAATACAAAATAGATGCTATTTTGAGATATTGAAAGTTTGGAAAAGTTTTTTTTCTTCTTCCAAATGACGTGTGAATGCAGTAAATATGATGTAAGGCTAAGAAAATTATATGTAGTTTGACATTTTAAAGGATTTGTCCTATTTTGCCTAAGAGAAAATGAAGCTCAGAGCTGCCGAGTGCTGGGGTCCTACGCTGTGTCCAGCAGGTGACAGGACAGACAATGGTCTTGTGGCCCTGGAGTGCTCTGTATCTGCCATACAACTTCCCACTGAGAGGTATCTTGTTCACAGTCAGTCACCTAGCAATGGGGGAATGGGACTTAAGTTTAAATATCCCCTTTTCAAGGCAATGCCTTGTGCCTTAGGGTGTCCACTGCAGTCCAGGCAATTGTTAGCTCCTCCTGCTATTCTGGAAGGGCTGTCACTTCTTCTTTCTTGTCTATTATTCATATTCTAACACAGTAATGAGCATCTGGAAGGTGCCGATGCCCAGCTGACAGGGGACTCTGCCCAGTGGAGGAGCCTGGTCCTCCCTTCCTAAGGTCTCTGAGGCAGTAAGCCGAAATCACTCCCGGTTCTCAGATGAAAAACTGAATTATCAAGCGGATGGTGCCAGGTAGTGACTGCACATCAAGAGAGAACGGCCACTCAGCTTCCACTGTGTCCTCAGTTACACTGCAAGTCCCACAGGACACAGGTGTGTTGAAGGAGCTGCGGGCTGGGTTCCTGCCACCCAGCTCCCTGACGCCTCGCTAGCTTATGCCCCGAAATAACAACAAACTGTATTCTTTTAAACACTGCTTGACCCATTTCTATTAATGTGTGTAGCATCACGAGGTGCGCTTACCAGGAAGATTCTAGCCTACGTTCATCCTGGGTCGGAGCTTCATCGCGTCTGCCCTGGCAACGAGTGGCATGGCGTCTGAGCTCACTTCCTCTTCCTCCCAGCATTCTGCCTGTTTACTCCACCCACCTATGTTCTAACCTATCAGGCCAAACAGGTTTTCTTTATTAATTAACCTTCCTCCATTACAGGTGTGCAGTGGAAGCCAGATCAAATGCTACCACTGTCAGCAGGACCTTCCTCCCTCTGCCAAGGGGCGTGAACACCCAGGTCTCTGGGTGGATCCTTAAAATGATGCTTCTTTTTTCTTTTTTTCTTTGTTCTTTTTTTTCAGATTCTTTTTAAAAAAAATAACTTATTTACTTTTTTTTATGTGCATTGGTGTCTTGTCTGTGTATATGTCTGTGTGAGGGTGTTGGGTCCCCTAAAACAGCCATGTGAGCTGCTGGGAATTGAACCCGGGTTCTCTGGGTGTGCAATCAGTGCTCTTCACCACCAAGCCACCTCTCTAACCCCTTTCCTTTGTTCTTTATGAAGTACACATTTGTCTTGTGTGGTTAGTCGGTGACTCGCCTCTCTGGCTAGCTCATGTGTCTGACATCTCTTACTCCTGGCATCTGTTGCTCTGCTATAGCCAATGCTGAGGGCCCATCTGCCTGAGCTGCTTCTGTCTGGACCTCTTCATCGAGTCAGAAGCTGTGTCAGAGGCTGTAGTGATGAGCCACATAGATACCAGCACACGGGTCAAGCTTGGCTCTGACTGTAACAGTCCCGCTTCTCACAGGCCTTCTAAAGCCCGAGCCAGCACGGATGCCCCCCAGTGGTGTCAGGGGCACCCCAGAAACACACTTCTTAAGCAGCGTCAGCAAAGGGGGTATTTCCACAAAGCCACAGCCAAACAAACAAATGAGAAGTTTGAAAGTTTTATTTAGCACATTGTCTTCAGACTGGTGACAGCCTCAACGAGCGTGGGAGGGAAGAGAAAAACTTAGGATGTGTGTCTCAGTTTCTTGGTAACATGGAAGTCCAGATATTCGTCCAGGAATCTGTTTGCTATCCCCAGGACAGCTAGGACAGCCAACAAGGCCGAACTACCCAGGCTCAACTTGAAACCGGTGATCCTGCAGGATGAACATGGAGGGGTGACGTGACTAACTGGGCTGCCATGTGGGGGCCCGGCAAAGACTCGTTGTTGGAACTGCCCGGAACTTCAACAATAGGCCATTTGAAATATTTAGGTCATCATAAAAAGTAAAGGGGATGCCAAGCCACTGAGGTCAACCAGCCCCCTGCACACATGTCTACCCCACCTAAATATTCTAGAAACAGTGCAGAGTTCTTGCTGGGATCTGTAGCGCTTGTGCAATGTGCAGATTCACGTTTTTTTATTTTCTCATCTTATACCTGATCGTGTGGTTTGGCAAGACTGGCCCCAGGCAACGGGGGTCACTTTGGTCACCAATACTCCATGTGTTCTTAATCCCCTCAGGAACAGAAGACGCAACCTTGCACACACACATGCCATTATTTGGGTCCCCTTACCTTTTGTCAGCAGCTTCTGCGTAGCCCCAGAAGTACTTGTGACGGGCGTACAGGTACACGAGACCCAGACAAGAAGCCAAAACTACGCAAGGGATAAAATAAAGAAAATACATGGAGTTTCATGAATGTTTTCTCAAAATAAAGTGTGGAGACTGAGGAAACGTTTTAAAAATATTTTCCTGACGAAAATGTACGTGGCCAGAAGGAAAAATCCTTATGACAATCAAAGAAAAAGAGCTTGTCTAAATAAGTGAAATATTTGAATACACAATTCACACAAGAAGATAAATAAGTGTGCCAGGATCACGTGGAAAGCGTTTCGACACAATTCAAGGTCAGCCAGCTGCTAATTAAAAACTTCAGTGAGAACCAGTGAGACGACTCAGTGGGTAGAGTCAAGGTTGCAGTTCAATTTCCAGGGCCCAGAAAAGGAGGAAGGGGAGAGCAGATTTCATAGCGTTGGCCTCTGGGCTTTATGTGGGCTCTGTGGCACAAGCCCCAAAACGCCCAGAGCAGCATGCGCGTGCGCGCGCGCACACACACACGTAACAATAATAAGTAAAAAAAAAAAAATCCATTTTAAATGTTTTTAGACTACAGTGAGAGGCTACCTTCAAGTACCCAGCAGAATGGCTAGAATTTACTCTATTGTTTGGTTGGTTGGTTGGTTTCTTAAGGCAGAGTTTCTCTGTATAGCCTTGGCTGTCCTGGAACTCACTTTGTATACAAGGCTGGCCTTGAATTTAGAGATCCACCTGTCTCTGCCTCCTTGAGTGCTGGACTAAAGGCATTTGCCCCATACCAGGCATGGCTAGAATTTTAAGGCCAACAATATAAAATGGTGAGGATATAGAAGAACGTTCATGAAAACCATGATTGGTCATCACAATTATGAACTCTGTATTCGTAGTAACCAAAAGCTGGGATAGTCTGGAAGTTTATCATCGGGGACTTGATCACCCAACAGTGTAGTCCTTCGCCATTCCACAGTGAGTAAAGAGAAATGTATTTGTTGCACCCCGGTGGCTCTCAGTAGCGCTTTGCGTGGACTGATGTGTTACACCTCGGTGTGTACTCTATTATTCCAATCACAGGAGGTACTAGAATGGGGAAAGCCAAACTGTGGGAAAGTCAGAGCCATGGAAGGAGTGAGAATGGACGGGTGCAGGGGCAAGAGTAGACTTTCTGAACTGTGGCTGCATTACATACACTGATAGGGAATTGAATCACACGAGTGTTAAACTCCATTGAACACCCAAGATCTGTACATTTTACCGCACATAGGTTTTATTCCCAAAATACACAAAGCACAATGTTGATGTTGCTGGCATCCTGACCAGTCAAAATATTGGTATCTTCTCTAAATGAGGCCCCTCCCTCAACACTACACAGACGCAAACGGATGTCTAGAGCCTCTGTCTGGGACTGGGACATGTTGTTAAATTAAATTCACTATTCTACTTGGTCACCAAGATTTTTATTTTAATTTCCTGTGTATGCCAGGTGTTCCTAAGGATTTGGTCAGCAGCTGCTTGCCTTTATGAATTTATTATTCTAGAGATGGGGCTGGAGCTCAGTAGAGTGCTTGGCCAGCATGCTCACTTCCTTGGGTTTAATCCTTGGCACCCCAAGAAGATCAAACGAGAAGGAAAAAGAAACCTTCTTGTCAACCCATAACTGATCCTTTGTATGATAGAGAAATGTGTGTGTGTGTGTGTGTGTGTGTTGCATGGTGTGCATGTTCGTGTAAGCATGTGTGCATGTGCTTGTACCACACATGTACATACGGAAGCCAGAGACTGATATCACGTATCAACCTCAGTCACAACCCCACTCCTTTTTTTTTTTTTTTTTTTTTTTTTTTTTTTTTTTTGAGCCAGGGTCTCTTTTTGATCTTGGAGCTCATTGGCCAGGTAATGTGCCTCTGCACCAGGCTTTCTGTGTGGATGCTGGGTTAGAACTCAAGCCTTTATAGCAGGCACCCTAAGGACTGAGCCATCTCTTCTGTCAATGAAGAAGACAAGAGACAGAGACAGGAAAATTGCAGGCTTGGAAGCATTGTGGAAAAGCCAAAGGAGGCAATGTGGAACAGGAGGGAGCTGGAGGAGTTGCTGTCTTCTTAGAGAGGGCTCTGGGGGACACTGTGGAGGGAGCAGGCACCAAACAATGAGAACAAGGGGACCCAGAGTAATGGCAGAGCTGCCTAGCATCTGAGGATGTTAAGGTAGATTCTGAGCATGCTCCCTGTTGAGAATTACTATCCCAACTTACTGAATTGCTGTCCCCAAAGCCAGTGAACAGCCAGAAGCAGTCTAGTAGGCCACTTACTTTGGGCGAGAAAAGAATGACAATACCTAAGAACCCTTTTCTGCTTAGGCAGTCTACCTCATTCCACCCATCGTGGGGAAATCCGAGGGGTCAAGTGACAGAGACAGAGTTCCATTATCTAAAGGCACTTCGCTCATTAGTTGTTAATCTGCCCTTAGATGGAAAGGAACAGCCACTTTCGCTCATGCCTTTAAGGAACAAAAGTGTGAGCCGAGTGAAGTTTAAAAGTCATTCTCTAAAGGTCATTGTATCTGAAATCCCTTGGTTGACAGTAAAAATTGCAAGAAAGAGATTGATGAAAGGTTCTTTCGAAGCAGCTGGCTTTTAGTTTATTTAAATCTTAACAATTAGATGCATACCCAAATGAGGCCACTACAGTTGCCAGGAATCAAAGGGGATTCTATTTCCCCAGCTAGGGTGTCCATACAGGTCCAACCCCCAAATACGTGGGTCCACAGAGCCCTCAGCTCATCAAGGAAACTTCAGCTAAACAGAAAGGGCATGCTTGCAGACTTGCTGCCTCCAATGTGCATCACCACGTCCTTCTGGGCCCTTGGAACAAATTCAATGGACCTGCTATGTCCTTGAATGCAAGATTTTCTCCACTTTGGTAAAGACATTTGTGTGTCTTAGTTTCCTCATATGGAAAGTAGAAATCAATTGTTGATTCTGTTTCATATGGAAGTTTTAAATCCTACAAATCTATGAGCTTCAAACAATGACCTGGCACACCGTAAGTGTTCCATAAACATTGTTGTCATGGAAGCAAGTTGTTTTCTGTGTTCTGATCCTTTGCTTTAATCAGATTATTAGATTTGGAGACAAGGTCCACACTACTTTTATCCTTGGGTATCTAGCATATAGTTTTGTTTCAACTTGTGTATGGTCTACAGCCACACGACCTTGAATGCATCCTATTCGTCCAAGATACTTATGTTGGGGAATAGGAGGATGCTCAGACCCAACCCCTTGGCCCTGTACATTCCAGGCATGTATTCTTCCACTGAGCTACATTAACCTTTGCTTTGTTGGTGTTGTTGTTGCTGCTGCTGCTGTTGCTGTTTCCTACATTCCAGTCAAAGTTTCCCCTCCTTCCCCTCTTCCCAGTTCCTCCCCCCTGCACCACCCCATCCACTCCTCCTCCACTGCTTCTCTTCAGATACAGGCAGACCTCTCATGGATATCAACCACTCATGGCCTATCAAGTTGCAGCAAAACTAGGCACCTCCTCTTCTATTAATACTGGATAAGGCAATACAGTAGGGAGAATGGGTCCACAAAGCAGGCAACACAGTCAGAGACGCCCCTGCTTTCATGGTTAGGAATCCCACATGAAGACATAACTGTCACATATATGCAGAGGGTCTAGGCCTCTGGTTGTCAGTCAAATCTCTATGAACCGCTATGGACCCCTACGGACTTCTATGAACCTAGGTTAGTTTTAACCCTTGCTTTTTGAGACAGAATCTCACTATATAGTTCTGTCTCTAGATCCTGAGTGTTGGAATCTCAGGTATTTACTCCTGTATCCGACTGCTAGTGTTTGGGTTTATTTTTAATTATTGAACTGCCTTACATTGAAGCCATGTGAGCCCACCTAGAACTTGGACGTACACAGGCATTGCTTCTTATATTTAAAGTCATTTCCAGCATCGGTAGCAGTGTGGCCAGCTATCTGCCCCTTAATCGTGTTTAAACACCACAGTCATTGGGATGAGATGACGTGTTCTTATAATTACCTTGATTGAAGTACCATCCGGCCAGCCACAGTATTAGGATGAACACGGGATAAGACTCCAAAGAGTTTTGTCTGCAGGGAGAAAAGAATAAAGGTGAAGTTGAATTCATGAAGAAATACACACTAACGCATTGGCTTTCCTTCTGCGGGTGAGCGTTCAATCCATTCAAACAGAAATAATACAAGAACTTACATAAGAAATCTAAAGGGCCCTTCCACTTCAAAAGAGTCCTTCGAGGTGAGACTCAACATTGCTCAAAGCGCAGAGTCGAGCAAAATCTTCTCCTATACGCAAATTTTGTCATTAGTGGAGCAAGTCATGGCTCCTTTCTAGAAGACAGGTCTCCTGAGCCTGAATGTCGTTCTGCACCTTATCCGAGTTCCCCAAGAGGCTACTCGGCTCCTATTAAACAGGTTTCTTCTTAAAACATCCCATAGCTTTTCACTTGAGTCAGTCGGAACATTCAGGTTGTCTTTAAATAATTCCCCTTAAACCTTCTGAAGTCGAGAAATGAACGCATTTCATTCTCATTCTGTGCAGTGGGAAGTAAGACCCGAGAGCCAGTTGACTGAGGGATTTGAAGATCACTGACAGCTCTTGCAGAGGCCGCGAGTCCATTTCCCAGCATGCACATGGCAGCTCTCAACTGTCTGTAACTTCTGGCCTCTGTGGGCCCCAGGCACACGAGTGCCGCACAGATACACATACAGGCAAAACAATCACAGACCCAGAGTACAAAGTAAAAGTAGCAGGACAGCAGCATCAAATTGCCTCTACTTGCGGGAAGCTCAGATGGAAATTTTGATACTATTTTAAGCACAAGGGAATAGTTCTCCCGGAGCTACAATTAACTCTTCTCTATGTAGCAGAGAAGGGGAAAGATGAGATGGAATAGTGGTCAGGTTAGCTCTGTGTTGTTAACAGATAGCACAAGCAGAGAAGTCAGAGCTCTTGACAGTCATTTCAGCTTCCCTTGAGGTCACGTAAGAACAACGTGTGACTCCTGAGGCCTGGTGACACATGCCCGTCATCTCAGCTGTTTGGGAAGCTGAGGCAGATGTGTACCTTCAAGTCCTGCCTGAGCTACAGAATGAGTTCAAGGCCAACCTGAGCGACTTAGTGAGACCATGTCTCAAAATAAAAACTATAGAAATGGGGGGAGGGGAGCTGGAGAAGATGGTTTAGTACCTGTAGAGGACCCGAGTTCAGTTCCCAACAGCCATGTCAAGGGACTAAACCACCTGTAACTCCAGGCCCAAGACACTCAGTGCCCTCTTCTGGCCTCTGTAGGCACCCATACGCATGTGCATGAGACACACACATACACATAAATAAAAATAGCAATAAAATCTTTTTTAAGACTTGGGTTGTTTCTTAGCATTGGGGTGTTTTCCTAGCATGTGCAAGGCTCTAGATACAATCCCTACCCCTTCGATGGAAATAAGGAAAGGGAACAATTGACACACCCTGCCCACACACGCAGGCCATGGCCGATGCAGCATCCTGAAGCACAAGGAGAAAGAAAGCCCTAACCTCACCAACAGAAACAGTGACCCTTTTACTCTCTAGGAGCCTGGAAATGGCAGGTAAACGGTACTAATGTAGAGATGCTTTTCTTCTGTCTCATCTCGTTATCTCTTTAAGGCCCAAGGAAGCACTCCTCTGGAGCGTAGCACAAGCCAGAGGTGCGGCCCTCTGGTGCTCAGAGACGTGACTAAGCTGTTCTTCCTCTATGTCCTCGGCATGGCTTTGCTTCTGATGGTTTCGTAAGTTTGTAAGGAGCTATGATAGGGTAAGTGAAAGATATTTTCTACATTTTCACAGGAAGAGTAATGGCAGTCAGCTAAAAATAAGAACCTATTTCTCCACATTTTCCTTTCCTTGGCTAGATCCATGGAACCTTTCCCAGGGAGCAAGAGGGAGCAGCACACGCGGAAAGGTTCTAACCCTTGCCCCGTCAGTGCAATTTTCTGGCCCTTTTTTGGAAACATCCCACAATTGCCCCGTCCTTTTTATTAGGTTTCCTATACCCTAAATTATTCCAGATGCATTTTTTCCACGTCTTCTTATTTAGATCAGCTGTGACGTTTTAAACACCTCTGAAGCACCGGTCACAGAAGTCTCTTTGAGGACTTTCCTTGCGGTGAATTAATGGCCTCGGTGTTGCATTTGAGGGGCAGAGGTACCACACAGAGCCTCCCAGCCTCACCCTGGTTCCACTGAGGAGACCAGTCGGGGAGCCTGTGGTCTCTTTAGGGTTTGTCCACAGAGGCTGACACACTGAGGTGTTTTTGCGCCCCTGCCTGAAAGAGCAAGAAAGACTCGGAGAAGATGAGAGAAATGAGAATGGCGGGGCTGTGCGGGTCTTTCCTTGCGACTCAAGCTGAAGAAACTCCTTAGTGGAGAGCAGCCTGGATGTGGATGCCTCAGCTTCGTGAAGGGCAGTACCAGGCGTCAGGTTACAGGGTGAGGGGACCCCGAACCTCGCCTCCTCCCACTGCAGCACCCAGAACAGCTGGGATTTGGCCTGGTGTCTTTTCTATTACCGCGACAAAACACCAGGACCCATAAAGCAAGTTGGGGAGGAAAGGGTTTATTTAGCTTCCACTTCAGCATTGCTGTTGACCACTGAAGGAAGTCAGGACAGGGACCCACACAGGGCAGGATCCTGGAGGCAGGAGCTGGTACAGAGGCAGGGAGGGGAGCTGCTTACTTGCTTGTTCCCATGGCTTGCTCAGTCTGCTTTCTCATAGAACACAGGGCCGCCACCCCAGGGATGGCACCACCCATGATAGGCTGGGCCCTCCCGCATTGATCACTAATTAAGAAAATGCCTCACAGGCTTGCCTACAGCCTGATCTGTGGGAGGCATTTTCTCAGCTGAGGTTCCCTCCCTTCAGATAACTCGAGCTTGTGTCAAGCAGACATAAAACTGGCCAGCACACCCACTTACGGACAATGCTCCAGCACCCAAGGAGAGTACCATGTGCCACACTGAGGTCTACCATTTAGCTGATTGAAGCTGGGTCACTTGGAACACCCCAACTTCCAGAAGCAAGCAAGAAGATGGAAACGTCAGTGCTAAGACACAGGGGGTGGTTAGAGGCCATGGAGATCAGGCAAGAATTGATTGCAGCTCCATGTGTGGCCGTGGAAAAGAAAAGCCTGGGGTACTAAGGCAGGCTACTCTATCTTCTGCATCTTTATCCCCCAAGAAATGGGTCCGTTGTCCCCTTACAAGCAGGAGTCACTCCTGAACTCACCCAACCTCATGTCCTTCTTTGCAGACAGGCCGCAAGCCTTGCTTCCTCTAGAGTGCAGGGTGGCATTTAGTCCCCTTGTAGCCACAACAAAGTGCCCGGCAAAGCAACTGCAGGGACGAAGGACTTGTCTTGTGTCACAGCTTGAGGGTAGAGCCCACCACAGTATCAAAGACCTGGGGACAGGCATGCAGCCGCTGGTCACATCGCCTCCCCAGCCAACAAGCTGAGAGAGATGGGTGCTACTTGCTCAGCTGGCTTCTTCCTTCTTTGCCTTTAATTTAGACGGGGACCGCATCCCATGGTGCCACATACATCCAGGGTGGGTCTGCCCCTCTCCATCAGACCCCTTGGGAAATAGCTTCAAAGGCAGCTCAGAGGCGTGTCTCCTAAGTGAACTCGAATCCAGGCCATTTACAAGGAACAGCCATCATATATACTCGTCGGTCTCCCAGAATCATCTTTCAGACATTGGAAATACTTCTCGGACTGCCGCTTGTGGTCCCTACTCTTTGCAGCCTGGTAGCATGGTTTTACCTGGAAACACCTGGAGGCCCATTCTGTCTGCTCACTGCCACCCTGTGCCCATACCCTTCTCCCACCAGCAGTACCTCTGAGTCCCCAAAAGCTCCCGCAGCATGATGATCAAGTGTGGTGTGCCCCACGACAGCCACCACTGTGAACTGTCAGCGGATGCATTCAACTTAAGGGGACCAAGTCCTGAACATGCCTTGCCAACAGCAGCTAATACAGAAACAACTTTAGCCTCTTTCTAACAACCTGCACAGCCACATCCTGTACTCTCCTTAGAGACATCCTGAGGGAAAGTCCTGTGTCAGCTGCCCTTCACCAACACAGTCGGTGATGACTGTCTATGGACTATCTCCTCCCCTACGTCCACGTAGGGAAAAATGGGCTGTTCAGAGTCACTTTCTGGCCACAGCCACCACTGCGCAATAACCCTGACTTCTTTGCACACTGCTACCCCTATAGAAATACGGGGAAGGGGGGTCGTGTTTTAAGCAGATGACACCAAGAGCATCATCAAATTCCACACTAGGGAGAGCAACTGAAAAGGTCTTCACTAGATGGCCAGTAGGGGGAGCAAGTGTCCTGACCGTGAAATTTTAAGATTTGAAACCAATACAGACCCTGGTACAATGCCCTGATTTGTCTGGAGCCAAAATGTTTCAGGATGCGTGAGGCTTAAGGGAGAAAATGGGAAAAGCCTGAGAAGAACGGAACCCGCTGGGCACGGTGATGCTCGCGCGTGTGCCCTGTGTTCCTGGACACTAAGGAGCACCAGCTGCAGGCTGCGTCTTGCCCAGGGTAATTCCAGCTTGCAAGCAGCCTTCGACTCCATGTCGAGTGCACACACAGAGGAAAATAGCTCTACGTCCTCCCACGGACACCGCCAGCTGTCCAGCTCCAGCCACAGGGCACAGACTGAAAGAAAATTCAGCCTATAAGTGCAAAGGTAGCACTTTTACATTATCAAAATAAAACAGGAGCGCATGGGTACCTGAGAAGATTCAAACTGTATTAGAAAATACAGGCCCAAAACTTACCAACCACACTAGACCAATGAAAGATGTAACACCCTCACCTGGACCCCATAGAAGGACACCTAGTACGGCTTTATAGCCACAGCAGAGAGGAGACTGAGGACCTGGGTGGAGGAGCCTGGACCTCCATGACTATGCCAAAGTCACCCCCACAGGGATACCCAGAGAGGTCAGGGACCAAGCAGTAAACTTCCATTGTGTTAAATCTCTAAGAATGTGGGACACTCAACTAGAAAATAACGTTGTGTGTGTTATAGAACACACAGCACAAAAAGATGAAATTCTAAAGATAAATATAAATAGAAGTGGCAATACTGTCCCTTCTCCTGGGTTACTTAGAGGAAGGAACTAGCTCACTGTCAATAGTAAGAGAAAAGAACCTGTAGTGAAAAGCTTGTCTTAGTGACAAGCTTATCTTAGTAACAAATATTATGGTGAAAACAGAGAACAGGCACAGTAGTAATATAAAGATTAGGTTTAAAACAGTGATGTTAGGACCACTGGGGAAGATAAAAAAGAGGGCTAGCGACTTAGAGGCAACCGTGTCCACCAGATGAGAAGGACAGGGCTCTGAGCCAGTGTCCGCAGGCCTGCTGGCTCCCCTGATGCAACAGCTCCACCCTGTCCCTTGGAGAACATATGCAAGGCACATTTGCCCTTTCATATGACAAAGCAAATTGTGGAGAGGAATGGCTTCTAGCGAGAAATGCTCACCTGGTCTAGAAAGGACCACCCCAGACACACACACACACACAAAGCTACAGCCCTGCCCGTGAGCAAGAAGAAAGACTGTAGACATATCCTGGCAGCTGTGAATCAAGATGCTCATGAACTATGAGAACAAAGACAGCACGATTTAATTAACAACCACCAGGACACCTGCAAGGTCCGTGGCTAGCAGGCTAAGCACAATCAGACAGCCAAGGTCAGCAGCTAATAAAGCGTAAATCAGAGGCGAACAAAGGGAGGACTTTGGCCACCCTTAACTGGGTGGACAGTGAGCAAACAGCATTATTATCTCCCTGGTTGGGTCATGGGGAGGCATGGGGGAGGGGACTGTTGACTCTGCCCATTATAGCCCAGAAAATTAACCAATGGCAGCAGAAATTACATCGGTCTTTGTTCATTTCTACCGTCCTATAAAAACAAAAACAAAACTCTTACGTAACATAAAACGATTTGATGATTTCTTCTCTCTCCTCTGGGAACCGCTCCCACTCTGAAGAATTTTTCTCACTTTCTTTAGGGAACCTTAGTAGAGCTCACTTACTGCCCTTTGCTAACCCCTACCCGTCCACTTTTTAATCTTCATCTGTGTGGAACAAGGAACTAAACCATCACTGTTTCAGGCTGACTTTTAGTGACCGTTGACGTCCCCGCACCCACTGTGATAGTTTGCAGAAAACAGCCCCCATAGGCTCATCTGTTTGAACGCTTGGTCCCTAGTTGGTGGAGCTGCTCAGGAAGAATTAGGAGGTGTGGCCTTGTTGGAGGAGGAATGTCACTGAGGGTGGGCCTTGAGGTTTTAAAAGCCAATGCCAGGCCCAGTTAATCCTCTCTGCATCCTACTTGTGGGTCAAGATGCAAGCTCTCAGCTGCTGGCCCAGCGCCATGCCTGCCTGCCTGCTGCAGTGATCCCCACCATGATGGTCATGGGCTCAAACCCTCTGGAACCGTGAGTCCCAGTAAAGTCTTTCTTCTATAAGTTGCCTTGATCATGGTGTCTTATTACAGCCATAGAAAAATAACTAAGACACCCTAAGCCCCTGGGCCATGACCACTTGGGCCAACTTGGTGCCGTCATTCTCCAAAAATATATCACTTAGGGTAACCCTCTTGCTGCAAGGGAAGCCCCTTGGTGTGAAACTTTTCTCAGTGCCTCCTCTAGCTGACAGACTCCTGTGCGTACAACATGAACTTCTGTGTGCACCAACCTCCTTCTAAAATGCTGGGAATGGAGACATCCTGGCCAACCCTAGCACCTTCCCAACCCCATGCTCATTGTAGGAGCGCTTTTAAAAATAAAAACAGGCCAGGCATTTCAAGGAGGCTTTTGAAACCGTTTCTCTTTCAAGCGTCTCTCTCTCTCTGCTTCCTCCCTCCTGTTTTGCTGAATCACTTTGACTCAGCTGCTGCAAATTCACGGGTGCCTGACCCCGGTCTGAAGTTGAGCAAGAAGACCTTTGAGTTATGACCCTAGCAGAAGGGTCAGAGTAACACCCATCATGCCCGGAGCAGGCCTCTGGAGTGAGAAAAGGATTGCTGGAGGTGCCGCATAGGCTGATAACTCACTACCTTGCTCAGTACAGGACAGTGGTCCAGGCCGGGGAATTCCAGCACTGAGGAGGTTGGAGCAGGATATTTCAGGCCAACCTGAGCTACATAGTGAGAGTGTCAAAAAATTAAAAATATCAATTCATTAATTAACCAATTAATTAATTTGTTCCTTTTAGGGGAAGTCCCCTCTGGGAATACAGCAGGAAATGGAGCCTGGTGGTGGCAGTATTGAAGTCTAACTGCCACCCAGCAACTGAGCCTGCAGGTAGAAGGATGGACACATGAGGGCCAAGACTTAGAGCTCTCCAGACTCCCCCCTGCATGCCACTGAGGTCACCAGAGCCATTCAGTGTCTTGGGTACCCTTTTTCTGTAACTCAGTGGGTAAAGGGCATTGTAGGGCTTCCAGCTGAACCCAGGATTGTAAGCCTCCTGGGAAATGCTCAGGCCAGAGCAAAGACACAGCTGTGGCTGCGTGCACCTTAATGTTCAGCAATGTGAGGGCCAGGGGCGTGGTCTACTGGAGCTTGCTGGCCCCCAGCCTAGGTCTGGGGCCAATGAAATGCTCTGTCTTAAAGGAATAAAGAGGAGAGTGGTGGGGCAGGGCACTGATGTCCTCCCCTGCCCCCGTGTGTGCGTGTGTATGTGTGTGTGCGCACAAGCATGCTGTCGCACATACACACACACACACACAGAACAGGATACCTGATTCCTCCCCTGTCTTCGTGTGTGCACATGTGTGTGCACACAAGCATGCTGTCACACATACACACACACAAAACAGGATATCTGATGTCCTCCCCATTCCTGTGTGCATGCGTGTGTGTGTGTGTGTGTGTGTGCAGTCAAGTATGCTCTCACACGTACAAACACACAGAACAAGATACCTGATGTCCTCCCCTGCCCTCATGTGTGCACATGTGTGTGTGCACGCAAGCATGTTCTTACACATACAGAGAACAGGACATCTGATTTCTTCCCTGTCCCCATGTGTGCACATGTGTGTGTGCAAGCATGTTCTCGCACACACACACAGGACACCTGATGTGCTTTTTTCCCCCTGTGTGTGTGTACATATATGCACGTGCACTTCTGCACATACAAACAAACAGAGCAGCACACCTGATGTCCTTCTCTGTCCCTGTGTCTATACGTGTGTGAACTACATAGTGAGATCCTGCTTCAAAAACAAAGAGTCAATGAAATTTAAAAAAAAATAAGATAAAACCTGTGAGGCCTATAAGAGAAGGCTCTGTGAGAAAGGAGCTCACTTTGAAAGCCCGAGTTCAGTCGCCAGGGTCGTGAAGAACTAAATCCTGAGTTTTGTCCTCTGATAACCACACGGGCACTGTGGCACATGCCCCCACTCAGAATAAAACAACAGACACAAACCACAGCAGAGAACAAACCACAGCAGAGAACGCAGGGCCAATCTTCCTGCAGTAGCTGGATTCAGGATGAGCCAGTTTGCATGTGTGTAGGTTAACTTGGGTCTGGAACTCAGTGGCCAGCATTAAACAGAGAGGGATGCTGTCCTTCAGTCCTACCTGGCACCAACGAAACCCTGCTGTACATTGGACTGGCAGCGTTTGTACTCTGGGATCCTGGCTTATACATTACAGTAAACTTTTTATTCTAACGGGAACAACCGAAGTATCTTTTTTAAGTGTTTTAGAAAAGAAACTTTAATATGGAAATATGTACCTACCCAGGCCATCGGGGGTGTGGGGCTGGGTAGGCTGTATCCAAACAAGATAAACCTCAAAATTCTACAGACCTGAGATCTCTCAGTAAGCGTCTAGACAGGGTGTCTTAGCATGAATCTGAAAGTGTAACACATAGGCTGATGTGTTACAGAGTTGGTGGTGTAATCTTCAGGGATTGGGGTACCAGTAGGAGGGTGTAGGTCATTGGTGGGACACCCTTGAAAGGGATGATGGGGTCTACACTCTTTGCTGCATCTGCCCATATGGTGAACACGGTTTGCCCCACCACATGCTCCCACCATGATGGATGCGCCACCCATGTCCAAAGTAATAGAGCCAACGGAGCGGGATATCTAAAGCTGGGAACCAAAGTAAATCTTTCTTCTCTGTCAGCTGTTGATCTCACGTATTGATCACTGTACAGAAAGCTAGCAAACGCTCCATGAAAACAAGAGACAAAAGTAGAGAGAGAGAGAGAGAGAGAGAGAGAGAGAGAGAGAGAGAGAGAAAGAATAGGTAGCAGGTGATCCAAATCCAGAGAGTATAAGGAGGGCAACAGGAAGACCCAGCATAACAGCCATGCAGTCACTCTGAAGAGCATCCTCTACACCGTAGCAAAGCCAGGGGGGATTCAGGCACAGTGACTCAAAGCCAGGAAAGGATGTTAGCAGATTACCAGTGTGTCTGAAAGTGCTCAGAGGAGAGACTCTCGATTTCGTAGAAGAATTAAGAATGAAACTAAGGCAGCAAAGAAGCAATTATTAGCCCTAAGAAAAACAAAATCTGCACAAGAAGAAACTATAACCACAGAACACCATGTCGCTCCACTCCCAACATTGTTTCTGTAGTTACAAAGGTACAAACCCCGGCTCTGGGTTTAAGGCAACAAGGTGACTACTGACCACCTACAGGACTAAGAAGAGAGAACCATGTGACATTCTTTCATAAAAGGACCTCAACTAGCAAGGCCTGAAACTGTGGACCAACAAACAGCAGTGAAATCACAGAGTTGGCAGGCACAAGGGACGGGGACTTGTAATAAGACTCGTCATTCCTCTCTCTTTCCAGGCTGTGCACAGGCTGATGAAATAAACATTTACTTTTAGGTGTAAAACACACTGGCACCAAACCAACACTTTGCTACTTGACATACCAAAAGTATTTAAAGACAGCTAGGATGGGAATGACTTCTCCTTGTATGGTGTGATGTTACTTAAAATTGTCTTGTGGACATTCCTGGTACACTTTGAAGCCTAGGGAGACAACAGTCTGTCAACTTCTGAGAGTAAGAGGGTAGCCAAGAGGCCATGCTGTCTGTCAGGGGTCTTGCCTTACCAAATTGAATTCAAGGTGTAATTTTTTTAATAGCCAAAATGAGACAAGAACTATATGAGAAAAACATTAGATGACCCTTACTCATGGACATAAAGAGGAAATCATGAATACTAAGGAAAGAAGGCAGCAATGAGTAAGTATTGATCAAAGCAATGGTTTCCAAAGCACTAGGCTCTAGGGGTGACTTATGAAGGTTACCCTACCTTCTCCAGGAAAGTGCATGGTGTTTTTGACAGAAGGCTCTGTGTGTGTCTGAAAAGGCAGGCAGCACCGGACAACAAAACCACTGAGAACGCGTGTGTTCGGGGCAGCTTGGATTTCAGAAAATGGTTCTTTGAGAACTTGGCAGAAGGAGAAAAGAAACTACAAAATAGTTCCACTTGAATCTACTGAACCCTCCTGGGGCTGGAAACGTCTCTGAGCAAGCCACCATGCTTGAGAGACACGGCCGCTCTTCCCCAGCCACAGCCTTTTGGGTAAATAGACAGACCTACTCAATCTGTACTGAAGTTGGGAAAGCAACATACGCTGGACACTCATAATAGAGGAGCCTGAGACTGGCACACAGTGACTTGCGGCTGCCAACTGAAAATGAACGTAGGGCCTTCTCTGTTACTCTTTTCCTTAGTCAGAATCTGTCTGTCTGTGGCTAGTCTGCATGTTTTGGAATATCTGATTGTACTGTGCACCCCCAAAACTGTGCTAAAGTCTACCTTGGATCAGGGGGCGGATCCAGCAACTAGTTAGAAGCCAGAAGATGGATAGAGAGACACACAGGAAGGAGTAGGGAGGCACTAAAGAGACGAGTGGAGAGATGACCTCTTGCTGGGTCTCTGGCCATAAAGGAAGGTCAGCTGGTTGCTTCTCAACCTCTCTGATCCAGCAGGTTTTCACCCCAACATCTGACTCCCGAGTCTAATAAATAAAACAACTTCATTAAAAACAATACCTGCCTGTTCGAGAAACATTACTTACTGTGCACGAAATATTCTCTCAAACTCCGGGGACCCCGAGACTGCCGGGGGTGAAATCTTGTATTTAAATCTTGCTTGTCCAACATTTACAGCAAAGTAAGCTGCAAAGGAAAGGAATGTCATGTTAAAGTGTGGCGCATCCCTGGTCATCAGCAAACTGTGAGTACAGGTGGGTACCACGGCCACACTAGAAATCATCAAATTAAACACACTGCCCAGTGAGCCCCAGGGACCCAGCTGCCTCTGCCTCCCTGGCATTGAGATTGCAAGCCTGCACTGCCATGTCCAGTGTGTTTTGTTTTGTTTTGACATGAATTCGGAGGATGAAACTCAAGTCCTTGGGTTTGCAAAGCAAGTTCTTTACCACCTGAATTACCTCCCAGCTCCCTCACCTCCTCCTTAGTTCATAATTATCTCCTGGCGTCTATCTTTCCCCTTCCCATTAGCTCCCATGGTTTTGTGTCCTTAATTGTTGCCTCAAACACGACCTGGTCTCACTTTAGCGTCTCTGCGTCTACTTCCGACTCACTGATGTTCTAAAAATCCCACACCAAGTTTGTGGCTTCAGTCTCTCCGGAGTGAGCACTCATGGAGGAGCTTTTTCTCCCGACTCGAAAAGCACCTGCCCTTTGAACGAGAAGTCAGGACTGAGCCTGGCTTAGGAAGGGCTCCTTCGTGGGCTCCTTTCCTTCCCTTTGGTGTCCAGGTAGCTGTTGCTTAGGAGTTAAACTGTGAAAATGGACACTCTGTGTGTTGGCTTGGTACTGAAGCAATCCAGAAGGCGAGGGGTGGGCACTGATTCTTTCCAACCGTCTGGGCAGTATCATGTGGACAAGGCAGCAGCTCATGGGCCAAGCTGGGGGACTCTGTCTATTAGGTAGAAATTGGAACTCGGCCTTTCTGGCCACTGCTGTCCACCCCCACCCACGGCTTCTAATTTGTTTCACAGCTGGGAAGGAAACACCTAGGGTCTGGAAACAATGAAGGCTGTGCGTTCCTAGATTGACAGATAAGCAGAGACACAAAACATAGGGTTTCAAAAGGGCTTGTGAATGAGCAAACGCTCCCCAACCCTGACCCCTAACCTTAAGCCCAACCAAGTCAGTTTCTCTTAACACCGTGAACTGAGGCCAGTAGGCACCTGTCTGCTCCACCAGCCAATGTGAAACCCTTAATTGGTAAATGGGAGAGGTGTGTGAACACCCACACCGGGAAGGAATATTTGGGCTTGGTGCCAGCCTCTGGGCTAAAAGCCCCGTCTCTACTCCCGGCTCAGGGCCTCAGGATCATGGTTGTCGATGGCACACAATATCGGTGAAGAAGCCATTTCATATATTCTGTGGAAAGACTGAATCTCTCTTCTTACACACGTAGGCACAATCACCGTTGTTTTGCCCATCTTTCCTCTTTCCTGGGGAGGGGGTGGGGATGCGTGTGCACTAGGATAGTGAAGGGAGAACCCTCTGCCACCACCGATGCCCTCTCGGTCCCAGGTGGATCCTTCCCCAGGAGGGCCACTTCTCCACCCAGCAGCTTCTCTCTGCAGGTAACGGGTTCAGGACAGGAGCAGTGGTAAGGACCTATTCCGGGCCAGTCACCATGGAGACCCTTCCTACTCAGGATCCTGTTTGATTTTCTGTGCTGAGAACAGGGAAGGGCAGACCACCCTGCCTGGGGCCTGGACCAGACAGATATGGGTGGGTCTGTCTTAAAAGCCTGAGTTGTTTGTACCTTGGTACAACGCATCCTAATTCTGTGAACAACAAACATCTGTTGATGTGGCCAACTCAACAGCAGCTCTCTGTCTCTCTGGGCTCCGTTCCCAACAATGAAACATTTTTTCTATCACAGACATAATTTTTCCACTCTGTTTCCTTCCTGTCCCCTTCCTCCCTCTCCATGGAACTGCCTAACTGCTGGTCCCAGTTCACAGTGTCCTTGGCATCAGACAGCACACAAAAGGCTCTCTGTGGGGCATGCAGCCCTTGCCCCTGCCCGTTCTGCAATCACAGGGTCGGAACACAGTGATTGCTTAGACCCACGTTCTTCTTTGGTTCATAGCAAACACCTGCCGGTTCCACAAAGGCTGGTAAACAAAAACATGTATCTGAAGGTTTCAGAGTTTCCCTCATCCTCAAAGCAGACTGGCCAGGCTAGCCATGGAGTAACTGTGAAGACTGGACTTGGTCACTGAGCATAATAAGAGTCCCTTGCTTCCTGTAGCGTGTGGCCTGCTCTGTCCCCACCTCTCAGACCTAGTTCCGGATACGTGCACCCCAGGAAGAATAAGCAGGCATTCCTGGTAAAAAAAAAAAAAAAAAAAAAAACTCCGTTCGCTAAGCATGTAGGGTGAATAGGAGGAGTTGAGTAACTGTGGTTCTTGGAGAGACAGAACCTCCATTTAACCAGGCAGAGGGGTGTGGAGTCATCCCGGGAGGTAGGGAGATGTTGCAACGTTTAGAATTCGTGGCTGGATCTAAGCTGCGCGTTTCTGCAGAACTGCCACGGGCAGTTTCTCTAAGAAAACACACTAAATGTCTACGGCCATTTTAGAAACAGGAACAGTCTCCTGGTGAACATGCATAATGGATGTTTGTCATCGCCACTCTCACGGGCTCACGTCCCGGCCTGCAACTCCTAACGCTCCTCTGCGCTGGGATGTGGACTGTCACCACAGGTGACGCAGAGTCTCTGGGCTCTGAGGCCACTGCAGCCCTGTGAGAACTAACCTCTGGAACATGCATGGCAGGATGCATGCAGGCCACCATCAGCAATCTAGGCTCTGCTCAGCACCCAGGACTACAACCCAAACACAGGCATGAAACCCAAACACTAGAGCAATCTCTCTCTCTCTCTCTCTCTCTCTCTCTCTCTCTCTCTCTCTCACACACACACACACACACACACACACACGCCACACACAAGATTCCCATGTTCTTACTTTGCTGACAGGCAGAGAGAAGGGAGACGGCAGCCAGCAGGACTGAATCACCCGCCATCTCTGGTCTGTTTCGGTTTTTGTCCAAACCCAGCTGAAGTGCACAGGCGCTTTAGGACCCTGGAGGGCTGATCTCGTTCCCTTACAGAGTCAACAGAATTGAATCGCCAGTGTTGAGAAAGAAAAAAAAAAAGAAAGGCGGGATTCAGGGCTGGGTAACAACCTTTGCCCCAGAACAGAAAACCACAAAGGTAGGCAAGGCCAGCTGGCACAAAGCCATCTCTGTTCCTTCCTGAACCCGCCCAACACACACACACTCACACACATACATACACACACACACACACACACACACCAGCTCGCCCTGCAGTGAGCCTTCCAGCCTCAGCGCCTCGGTTACTCTACTGCTCTGCTTCATCAGCTCTATGGTCCCTTTATTGCCCCCAACACCCTCCCCAAAGTCTCCCTGAGATCTCGCTCATCTCTTGTATCAGTGTGAAGGGAGCATTCCTTAATCCCACAGAGACTTTTCTATGTTCATTTAACCCTGAGCTGACTTAGTTCACCCAGCAAATTGAAGATCCAGATTTCAAGTGCATATGACCTGAACCAGCAGAAGGAGTGGAGCCAAGCAGTGAGGTATTCAGTGGGAGGACCTGCATGAGGAATAAAAACGATAAAGCAATAGTTGGGCCTGGGAGTTCTTGCATAAACTGATGACTTACGCCAAGAAAATTTATTAAGAAGTGTAGCATCATATAAACTATTTTCAGGGGAATAACAGCCAAGGTCAACAGAGAGCTGAATTAGAGAGTGTTGGCAGCGAGAACACAGACACAGCTGCCTAAGGACTGATAACCACAGCCCAGGGGCAAGGGTCGCAGAAACCACAGCCTTGACTCTTCCAGGGCACCGGCTCTGGGTCAGTCAGGCATTGCCTAGTCCACTCCTGAGCAAGGACACAGAACTGAGTTCCCTTTGTCATTTTCCATTAGGGCCTTGGAG
>JABTXL010012463.1:6111518-6143881 GCA_025134845.1 Neodon shergylaensis
GAAAAGACATTTTTCTGCAGGACACATCAATTTCTTTAGAATACGGTCCCCTTCTTCTCTTTGTTTTCCTTAGGGCTAGGTATTAAATGGGGTTCTGCCTGGGCAACATAGCAAAGCAAGTCTCAAAGCAAACATGGCTATCTCTGCATTATTCTGATACCTGGTGAAAATAAAGGATATCTAGATTGAAGTAGAATGTTTCCTCACGAAAACATTCTCCATTGCACAACCCCCAGCTGTTCTATGGCCCATTCTCTCCCTTTTCTCCCTATCCTTCAAAAATAATAACAGCTTCCAAGGGATGACAGCTTGTCCATCACCCTAGAGCGCTCAGAGCACAGTGGCAGAGCTCGCCCAACTGCCAATGCGCTGTGTGGCAGAGGAAGAAAAAGACGGAAAATCATCCCCATCCTGGAGTTGCCCAGAAATAATCCAGGAGGCGGTTCTGTTGATGATAGAAAACGGTCCTGTGGGCATGGCTGCTCTCCTGATTGAAACGTGGTCGTGGCCGCGCTCTACTTGCCTCAAGTTTGGGCATGATCCTGAGGAAGTTCTGGCCAGCTGAAAAAGCCCATACCAACTCGACAAGTTTTAAAGAAAAACTCAGATATATGAAATAGGAATTATGCCCATGTTGTCACATCCTGCAGACACTTGAGGAACAGCAACAAGATGGTAGATTACATCATCACTTATATAAGCATTCTCAAAGGGGCCATGTGTTGAAGGCTGGTCCTCCAACCTGTCGTGCTATTGCGAGGTGGTAAGCTAATCTTTAAGGAGGTGAGGTGGTGGCACATGCCTTTAATAATACCAGCACTCAGGAGGCAGAGGCAGGTAGATCTCTTGAGTTCAAGGCTAGCCCAGTTTATAGAGTGAGTTCCAGTGTAGCCAAGGCTACACAGAGAAACCCTGTCTCAAAAAGAAAGAAAGAGAGAGAGAGAGAGAGAGAAAAGGAAAAAGAAAAAAAGTTGGGGTTTATTGGGAAGAAAGAGGTCACTGTGAGAGCGCCCTTAAAGGAAATATTGAAACCTTGCTCACCCCCCTTACTTCCCAGCCATCAGAGGCCAACAGGCTTGCTGTGTAGCATCCTCCTGCTACAAGACCCTGTGCTACCACAGGCCCAAAACAACAGTCATGGCTAAAACTTCTCAGACCTCGAGCCAAATGCCCTCTCTCCCTTTGAACTGATTTTTCTCTGGTATTTCACTATAGGAACACAAAGCTAAACAATACAGAATATCTTTCTTGCCTTTCAGAAACAGAGGCATTTTGCTCTTTCATCCTAAGTGGGAAAAACTGAACTAAAGAGAATGAAGACATTTTACCTGTTTTGAGGAACCGTCTGCTCTGGACATGGGCCTGAGAGCTTCCAGTCACCTTAGAGCAAGCTTTAGCGGAAACTGCCTGTCACCCAACACCAGAGTGTCATGTCAAAGCCCAAAGATAAAAGAGCAACATGTAAAAAAAGATAGGCCATTCCATTGCAGTAAGGAAAAATGCCAGATGTGAGTAGTGACCTAAACTCCTGCCCCTGGGTAAGAGCTGCTGGCTGTGTTTCCCTGGACCTGTTCCCTTTCAAAGCAAGTGGTGATTGCGACCTTACAGGGCCCCTCAAATGTGCAGATGAAATAACACGAGGGAAGCAAACATGATGTCGTCCGCAGCTGCCACAACCTCATGGCTGTCAGCCTCCAACAGGGACAGGGAGACCAGTCCTGTACCTTGACAAGGCTGATATACCAAAACAGAGGGTCCCAGAAGGCAGGCATAACCGTCAAGGCTACACGGGTTCTCCCAGAAGCCTGGAAATAGCATTTGAAAGGCTTCAAGATGGCTTTGACAGTAGTACAAGGTCTCTACCTGAGTCATCTTCAGTTTATTGAAGGATTAGGAGAGGATGAGTGGAAAGAACCCAGAGGCCATGGACAGCTGAAATCTTCCCTCCGACCACCCCTGAGCTTCCAGGGCCTGCTTTATTGCTTTAGTTCAAGAGACCAGGAGTATACAGGGCCCTGGTAGGCAGGCAGACAGGGAGAAGGACCACAGCTCTGTAATAAAGGGGACAAACATCCAAGATGGCTGACTTCTTCCTCATCGTCCTGACTCGAGACAAAAGCCTGCTAGTGCACTGCTTCAACAAGTTCAAGGCCTGGTCAGGACATTGTCACAACAATTATGGGCCAGTCAACCAGCCTGTCTTCAAATTCAGCAACACTGAAGTAGGGGAGGAAGACTCTTCAGAGGCCTTAAAACCCCCAGGTCTCAGCAAGAGACTGGATTCTTTTTCAGCTTCCTGGGTCCTCACAGGTTCTCTCTCTCTCTCTCTCTCTCTCTCTCTCTCTCTCTCTCTCTCTCTCTCTCTCTCTCTGTGTGTGTTGCATATGTGTGTTTCCCCAGCCCACAACAAATGCCTTCCTTAACTGCTAATTCTGTCTATGGTGAGTGAGATTTCCCTGCTGCTACCTCCAAATTTTACCGGGAACTCACTCTGTAGACCAGGCTGGCCTTGAACTCGGAGATCCACCTGTCTCTGCTTCCTCAGTGCTGGGGATTAAAGGAGTGCGCCACTACGTCCTGCAATGCTTTTTAATTCTTTAATTATCAGAGAAAACAAACCTAATCGAGATTCCTACAGTGCTGAGTTCATTACCACCCAGAGATGGAAGATCTGGGTAGTGGGGTTGCAGAGGATGAACAAGTTGATAGAAGCCAAAAGGGGCATGACCAGTGTCCAAGAAGGAAGAAGGAAGTCTATGGAAGCTTCCGCCGTGACAGGAAGGAAGAGATAAGAAGAGGAACCTTAGGGATGCAACTCAGGAAAAATGCTAGAGCAAAGTCCAGGTTTTCTTTGGAGGAACATCCGGGTATCTGATGGAGACATGAGGAGCAGACAGGCATGGGAAAGAGACCTGAGTCCGCACAGGCAAGTGTGGCTGTAGACAAAGTCTTAGCTCAACCCACCCGTAGGCTCGGATATACATCTAGAGTGGAGGGTCTCGCCTTCAATTTCGGGGGGGGGGGGGACACAGAGTTAAATAAACATCTATCGAACTCAGAGATCTCTTCAATTTTTCAGCACAAAAATGGCCAGAGAACTTCCCGAAGCTTCTGTGTTTCGTTCCTCTGAGCCTAAACCAGTACTTCTTATTCCTTGTGTCATTCAGATTTACGTGTAATTTTGTCTCCTGTGAACATGTTGTCGAATCCCTTCGCTAGGCATCCTATGTAGCCGTGAAGACATCTGTGAATGGCAGTTAACAATGGCGCTAAGAAAGAAAACGAGGAGGGGGCGGGGGGGGGGGGTTACTGTGGTTTCCTCCATATCTCTGGGGGATGGGGGGTGAATGCCTTAACGCCCTCAGGAAAGGTTGGCCAACAAACAAAAAAGGAACAGGGAAATCAGCCGGCTCTCCCTCACTTTGAAACTCCGTGCGAAGCCGGAATCTGGGCCAAGGGGCCTGTCTAGAGTTAATTGCAGCCCAAGCCTGTTGCCACATGACTCAGGAAAATACCCATCCAACCAGATCCAGGCCGAGTGGAGGCCAACCAGAAGGACCGCAACCCTGAAAAACAAACATACCCACCCCGCCAGGAGGGGAGGGGCCTCACCTAACACCGGAGGCCTGGCGGGGTAGCAATGGATATCGAAGCTCAGACACCTGCTTTTATTTAATTTTATTTTATTATTCCTTTTTGTTCATTCTTCTTGATTCCCTTAGGCTGTGCCTGGTTCTAGCCTTTATTTCTGAGGCTTTGACAAAACATTCTCGGAATTTCGGTCTCTGACATTTCTCACCCCGAAATAGCCGGGGCTGGAATTCCCAACAACGCTGCCTCGTGCACCCTACTCCACCCTCACCTCCCTGAGCCTGCTTCTCATTTTCTTCTCAGCAGACTCGGTACACCCCTGGCCTGCGGGGAGGAGGAATGAAGGAGTCCCCTGTTCAGACTGGGAGCAGAGCTGTTCTGTCCCCTGGGTCGTGCTAGCCTATTTTGTCAAACCACAAGGGGGCGACAGTCCCAGGAGACCCAGATCTCTGTGGCTGTCGCTTTGAGGCAAAACCACACTGACCTCGCAGGTATTGCTACCACTTTCCCACGGGCTCAGGTCCCCAAAGATGCGTGGCAGCAAAACTGGAACAAGTGAGTTAGAAAAGAAAAAGAAGCGAAATCTACTGGCATCATTTCCAAATGATCTATAAAAACGAAGTTTTTTCAGAACTCCACAAAGAGATCATCTCCAAGAAGCCTTGACAACACACACACACACACACACACTATTGCTTAAAACCACAGTAGGAAAATATAAAACTGTTAAGGCTGGATCCTTAACCCTCACCCTGTCAGAACTAACAAGACCAGACCAGAGTAGCCACAGAGACCGCAGAGAGACATCCCCTGAGAAGAGCACGTCCAGGAAACTTCAGATCTGAAAGCCGCTGCTGGGGTCCTTGTGGGACAAGAAAAGAGAAAATCACTCAGTGTGCTAGGTACCCGATTGCTTGAAAACGCTTTGAGGGCGCGGACACCTCGCTGTGAACGTTGAGCTCTGGTTTCTAGACTACCTTGATTTAAAAAATAAACATAAATAGCTCTGCTAGGACTTTTTATAAACCCAGTGGAGAGGAGCAAGGAAGAGAGTAGGGCAGTCTGCAGATTCCAGGGCAGACGGTGGTTGTCAGGCCCTTCCCTCACACTAGAGGAGAGTCTGGCTTAGCAGGCAAGGGAATTCCTTAAGCTGAGGAAGATGCAAGGTGGCATTTCAGCAAGATGTCAGCTAGGTGAATGGCCTGCAAAGAGGGGTGTGGAGTGTGTGTGTGTGTGTGTGTGTGTGAGAGAGAGAGAGAGAGAGAGAGAGAGAGAGAGAGAGAATATAAGTGTCTGTGTGGGGGTATAAGAGTATGAGTGTGTATGTGGTGTGCACATGCGTGTGTGTGAGAGAGAGATTATGTGTCTGTGTGAGAGTGTGTTGTGTAAGAGTGTGTGTGAGCGAGAGTGTGTGAGTGTTAAGGGTATGTGTATGTATGTGGCGCGTGTGCATGTGTTTGTGCGTGTGTGTGTGAGAGAGATTATGTGTCTGTGTGAGTGAGAATGTGTGTTAGTGTAAGAGTGTACGTGTGTGTGTGTGTTGGAGTGTAGGCAGAAGGAACAGCAGTAAAAGGTCTAAGGAAGAAAAGGATATGTCATGGTCAAAGAGTCCTGGAGCTGTGGGAGGGCTGAGTAAATGAGGAGCCAGGCTGGACCTGCACAGGGCCACACTAAGCATCTTACCTCATACCAGAGACACTCAGTCTGGGGCCAGTCCACCTCCCTAGACACTGGACAATGTCAGAGACCAGCTGAGGAATGGGATGCTACTGGCACCTAGTGGGTAGAGGAGGGCAGGGATGCCACCCAATATCTTATATTGCACTGGACAGTGCCCAGCAAAGAATGATCACAATCCTGCTCGCAATCTCCGGGTGCTGAGGCTACAGAGCCATCTGAGGACATTTAGCTGGAAGATTGAGTGAGGAGGTTTGCACTAAGGCTCATTGTGACATCAGTACAGGTAATGGCACAGTATTGTCACTGTACATAGGAAAGAGTCTGTTAGGAAAGTGTATTCAGGTACCCTGGCCTCTGAACTGTCAGAATGGACATAAAAGTGAATGGATGAGAAGGAGGTTTGAAAGACCACATCATTGGGATTGAGGGCATGAAGATCATGGAGAGTCACATCAGTGGGGCTGGGGCATGAAGGACATGGAGGGTCACATCAGTGGGGTTGGGGCATGAAGGACATGGAGGGTCACACCAGTGGTGGTGGAGGGCATGAAGGATACGGAGGGTCACATCAGTGGGGTTGGGGCACGAAGGACATGGAGGGTCAGATCGGTGGGGCTGGGGCATGAAGGACATGGAGGGTCACGCCAGTGGGGTTGGAGTGTCACACTAGTGGGGTTGGAGGGTCACACCAGTGGGGTTGGGGCATGAAGGATGTGCAGGGTCTCAGCTCACTATAAGGCAGCAACCAGGCAAAGCTTAAAACCATGCACTGTGTGTGAATGACGTACCACCAGAGCAGGAAGAATGAGGGACCAGGAAGTCAGGCAGAAAAGCAGGGGAAGCAGAGTGTGCCCATGCCAAGCCGCTGCTCAGATGAGCTCTGAGAGCCTGGCACTGGACAGGCATCCTCGGCTAGATGTTTGGACAGAGTGTGTAGGGGAAAACATTCTGTAAAACAGTGCAGCCACAGCTTTCATCCCTAAGAGGAAAAGAGAGAGAATTCACATCCTGTGCCCTGCCTCCCACTGGTCAATCTCCCTGTAGCGGCTTTAAAACGGTCTGCACAACTTTGGACATGTCTCCCATTGTGAGTTTGAGGTTATGGAGACATCCTTTTTGAAAGTCTAAACTAGCCCTAACTCATGTGTAACCACTGTACTAGACAGTGTGATGTTGTGTGACTTCCAGGGCCGAGTAGCAACAGCATCTACTTTGCTTGTTGTCACACCCAAACATGGAGCCTTCAGCTACAGGAAGTCAGCTGCTTCCCTCAACCCACTGTGCTGAGATGAAGGGTAGGCCACGTGAAGAGCCATGTGCAGTAAACGCCAGCCAATAGCAATCATGAACTACCTGCCCCTGCTGGAGATATTTTCCCATGATTCTGGTTTACCACTATGGAGTGACTCCTAGCCTTCGAGTGTCCCCAGCGGAGAGACGAGCCAGTCCCATGGACCCGCATAACCCATGAGCAGGATTAAGTGTTGTTTCCAGCCCTAAATTTTAGGTGTGCTTTGCGTGGTCATGGAACGGCCTCATTCCAAGTTAGCGACTCAGGGACGCCACGGAAGAATGGCATTGCAAACAAGAGCCGGGAGCATCAGAAGTGTGGCTGGTGATCCTCAAGAGGCAGAAAAGCTGAGTACGCCCCACCCACACCCCACACCCCACACCCCAGACCTCAGTGGAACCAAGGAGAAACATTGCACTGTGAGCTCTGGACAGAGATGAGGTCAATAATCTAAGGAAGGATACCTTTGGCGTGAATGACGGAGGAAGAAGGAAGGAAGGCCGGGCCTGCCATTTCTGGTTCCGGACCTGAGCAACTAGGTGGCCTGGTGACAATGCAACTTAATGAGGTAAAAACTGGACCGTGACAGGTAGCTCAGGTAAGACTAAAAGAATTACCTGGTGGCAGTGGAGCACACCTTCAATCCCAGCACTTAAGAGGCAGAGGCGGACAGATCTCTGAATTCAAGGTCAGTCTGATCTATAAAGCAAGTTCCAGGAGAGCCAGAGCTGTTACACAGAGAAACACTGTCTCAAAAAAACTAACAAATTCAGTCCACCCAATCCACGGCAAAGTCACAGGTTTGTGTAGTCTCCTCGGCCGAGTGGCATTTTCCATGCACCAGGCTGGAAATGTTCACCAGCTGAGTCATATATTTCAAAAGCAGTCTGTAGAAGGGGACAGAGGTGACAGCTACAGGAAGAGCAAGGTTCCTGCGAGAGCCACCCTCTGCAGACACATGCCTGAATCCCAAAGCTTGCTGGGAAGAGACCATTCTATTGTTTTGTTTAAGAAAATCCATGAGAAGGAAACACTAATATTTTGTTATTTTCAATTGGTAAGAATCACGTGTCCTCCTTCTGACCTTTAACCCAAATGGTAAGGTCTCCGTGTGTGCAATGCTTGTCTTCCAGAAATTATTCTGTCATTGGTGCCTTTGACTTTTGTTCTTGTAAATGTCGCTTTAGCTCATAAAACTAGCAATAGCCCAGAGCTGGAATTAGTACTGTAGCCAGGTATGGTGTCACACACCGTTAATGCCAGCATTCAAGAGGAAGAGGCAAGGTCTGTATGAGCTCAGGATCAGTTATAACTACATAAAGTGATGATGATGATGATGATGATGATGATGATGATGATAATAATAATAATAATAATAATAAACCTAAGAAGCACACAGCCCCAGGTTCAATCCCCACCATCAACCCCCAAATTTAAAATGTACAATTTCCTATGCCTGGATGCCTAAGGTGATGGAGAATGTACCCTCCTCTTGACTGTAGGTAGCTAAGACCTTTTGTGAAACAGAAAGTCCCAGGAAGACCTGACGTTGCAGAATGGCAGGGCCTTGGCGGTGTCCCAGATCCACTGGGGGCTCCATGCCTCCATCCTGCTACTCTCCCCCGCAGGTTCTTACCCTTCCTGTTCCCAACAAATTTCAATATAACGGTGCCTACAGCAGAAGTAACTTCTGACTGGTTTCACTGTCACGTTAGGGGGAAAATGCCAGTTGGGAGGTGGGGGTGAAGTAAAGAAGAGGGGTGACTCCTTTCCTGAGACCACACGGTCCACCGTCTGCTCTTCTGAGTGATTGTACCTTGGCACGACTTCCCAAGATCCTCCCAATAACCCACATTTCTTCCAAGAAAAAAGTGCAGTACAGAACGACGAAGCATTTCCTAAAATTGTCCAGTTGATAAGAGACGCCGAGTCCGATCGTCACGCGCTCTAGCCTGGTGCTTTGCGCCGCTGCCCTCTTCCAGGCGCGGCTGGCTACCTCTGTTTACTCCTGGTCGTGGAGATCTCAGGGCTCCAGCAGCCTGCAGTTTTCCAGGCTCGCCACCAGATGGGGCAACGAGAGGCAAGCTCCCGCCTCTTGCCCGTGCTCTTGAGACAGACATGCGTGGGGGAGCCGCAGCAAAGAGAATGTCAAAACAGAGTTCTATTTAAGAACGTGAAGTCTACAGCCTGCCCCTGTCTCCCACCGGGATACTTGGTTGGCTCTCGGCAGGCTATAAGTGAATTATCTTTTCTTCTTTCCGCATCCTACTGCTAACCCACATCTGATTCTATTTTCTCTCCGTCCCTGACACAGGGCAGAGCACTAACCCCACCCACGGCACTGAATAGAGTGTCCTGAAGGAAGAGGGCAGCGGCAAGCTGGGTCGTGGAGAGGCTCAAAGTTGCATGTCTCTCTATAGCTACTGGAGGGTCTTCTCGCTGGCAACCTACCCAATCCTGCAACCTACCCAATACACACACATCACAACACATACAGCGCACACAATGCACACATCCCATCAAGAGACACACACCACATCACACCCCAGCCCCTGCAACACCCAACACACCACAGCACATCACATTGCAGTACAACACATCACAACACACATGTGACCATACATTCAACACACAAGGCACAAGATAGGCGCCACATTCCATCGCCTCATAGTGCAACACAACAACACACACAGCACACACAGTGCATCACAATGCAGCATATCCGAATATATACAACTCACACACAACAAGGCATATATCACATCACAAGGCAGATACCACTTTATATCACAACAGACATGCAGCACACAACACAAATACATTACAACATACACACCACTCCACGGTACAGCACATCACAACATACACATAATACATCCGACACACACATCACATTACAAGGCACACACATAATACACATTACAACATGCACATAGTAATATGTACAAAACCCATATCACAAAACAGCACATAAAAGTACGACATGTTCCAACAATCGAGAAGAAACGCCAGCCAGCCATAAAGACGCCTGCATGCAGTTTTTGTCTCTTCTCCTGTTGCGGTGATAAAACATCCTGAGAAGGGGAACTGAAAGGAAAGGGTGCTGTGGGCTCACAGGTGGAGGTACGGGCCATCATGATGCCACTCACAGTGGGAAGGTCTTGCCGCTTCGGTTAATCTAATCAAGATTAATGGATCTAATGCACACAGGCAGACGCCGAGGCCTGACTCAAATGGGATTCTAGATGTCAAGTGGACAGCCATGGTTAGCCATCACAGCTGGTAAACGTTTACTGTCAGGACTGGGAAGATGGCTCAGCAGCTAAGAGCAAGTACTACCCCTGCAGGGAACCCAGGTTCAATTCCCATGTGTTGCAGCTCACAACTCCACAATGTAGAGCGCCTATAATTCCAACTCCGGGGGATCTGATACCTCTACAGTGGAATATGTGCACACATAACCACATACTTCTCTCCAGTCCAGAGCTTGGGCTGCTATTCCCCAAGAGGCTCTTCTCTATATAATCCAGACATTGCAGTTATGTGCCCCTTTTTGGAGCTTTGGCCTCTTGGCTGCTGCACTTGGTCTCCCTCTTTCTCCCTTCCCCTCTCCCTTCCCACACATGGCACCAGTTCAGTCCGTGTCCACTATGGACTCCCACAGATTTCCCTGCCTCTGACTATGACCTTACAATAAACTTTCTCCTCCACCATACCTAGGAGCCACCAGCCTTCCTTTCCTTTTTATTTTTTTCTTTTCATTCAATTTGTATAGCACTATTCTGGACTCATCATTAGGGACCTGGCTTCTGAACCAAAATAAATAAATAGAGAAATAGAGAATCATCATCACTCCTCAAACTCTGAAAAAATGGAAAAGAAAGCAGAGCTTCCTGTCACAAAGTCAGCATTTACTAGTTCACCTTTAGAAACAGGATTCTGGGCATTTTGTTCATTTTCTCCTTCAACAATCCTTCAGCAAAGGATGGAGCATTTCCTGGGCAGAATCAGCTCTCCTTCTAGGTGCTGTTGTTGTTTGGTTGATTGGTTTTTTTGTTTTGTTTTGTTTTGGTTTGGTTTGGTTTTTCAAGACAGGGTTTCTCTTCTGTGTAGCCTTGATTGTCCTGGAACTCACTCAGAGGGTAGAGACATTTCTACCAAGCCTAAGCACCTAAGTTTGATCTCCAGGACCCACGTAGGTAAAGGAGAGAACTAAGAAGTTGTCATCTGGGCAGCAGTTTGGAAGTTCAGAGCACTGGCTGTTCTTCCAGCGCCCCTGGCTCAACCCCAGCTCCCACATGAAGGGTCACAACTGTCTGTCGCTGTAGTCCCATGGGATCCAATGCCGCCTTTGTGTGTGCAGATGAAACACTCATATACATAGGTGCATAAATAAATCTTTTAAAAGTTGTCATCTGACCACCACAGGCTCACTGCAGCATGCACACACGCACACGCGTACACACACACAATCATCAAGAGTGATAGCACCTCTCTTACCGTGTCTTTGGGAGTCTGGCTTCAGTGGCACACCTTGCTCCAATTCTTCAGAGTCCTCCAGTCATAAAGACCTCAGGAGTTCGCTAGCACATACAGAGCATCCGTGACCTTCCCCTCACACCTCCTAGCACTTTCCACTAGCTCATCCCACCCTAAAGCCTCTCCATCCCTCTGCTTCCACTGAGCTAAGTTCCCGGTAAACCCTGGTCTCTGTCCTCCAATGCAACAGCCCTGACTTCTCGTTCACCTCCTGTTATCTTTGCCTGATGGAATTGTTGCTCAGACACTGCCTTCTCATACATCTGAGACCTGGGCCATTCCTTAGCAGCAGTGGCCTACAAAGTTCAGCAGTAGCTCCGAACTGCCTTGCTGAAACAGTTTCTGGAGGAGGGTCCCAACCAGTGGGAAACGAATCGGGATCCCTAACCCTGAAGGGGAGGAATGGAAGGGACACGAGACACGAGAAATGAACAGCAAGTCTGTATTTTGATCAAGCTGCTAACTTTATTTTTTCCCAGGAGCATTATATAGCAAAAAGGCAGGGGAGGGTAGGATGCTGGAATGTCAGGTCTGGAGACATCCCTAGCTAAAGGAAGAGATAAGGAGATGCTGAAGGTCTGTAAATGTTTACAGGGGGAATGTTAATTACTTCTGGTGCCTGGGGCCTGCAAGTCTGCTGGCATTGTTAACTCACAGGGGGAGATGATAAGGGTTATTTTCTGGACCCAGAACTTGCCCTCCAGAGTTGAGTATCTTACTTAATTTGTGAAGTAAGATGGTCTTTGCTCCCGGCAGAGGAGTAGACCCAGCAAGTTTCCAAATGACACATGACCAATCCATCCAGAGACAGTACTTGGGGAGCCACCCCACCCATTGTTTACATAGACTCTCTTAACTTTCTGAAGGCCGGTCAGTTAGAGAGGACCTTGCCATCCTGTGATAGAGCCATGCCCACTGATGACAGAGACTTGTTGGGGCACAGAGATCATTAGGGAAACCAGGAGCACTGAACACACAGGGGCCTCTCCTCAGTGGAGGAGGTAAAATAGCTGTTTTTCCACCCAGAAGGCTGGGAGTGGATTTTGTTCATGACATGGTGACCTTTTTGATATCCGTGGAGGAAAAAATCTCACTCCCCTTTTGCTATAGAGGCAGACCTCACTCAAATTCCCCAGAATGATTATCCGAGATTCTTCCCTCCCTGAACAGTCACCCATCCTTTAGGGAGATGTCACATGTACTTTATACCATTCCCACCTCCATGCTGTCTGGGTCAGAGACCACACTAGGTTCTAGGCTTTTTAGCTATAGAACCCACCCTCGTGGTCACACGTACTTAGTAAAGAGTTTCTATGTAGTCACCCCTTAATGGTGTGGGACAAATGTCTGTATTCTGTCAATTATATTTTAAATAAATACTGATTGGCCAGTAGCTAGGCAGGAAGTAGAGGCGGGACAACCAGGTAGGAAGTAGAGGCAGGTCAAGGAGAACAGGAGAATTCTGGGAAGGAGGAAGCCCATTCCTTGGCAGTTGTGAGCCCGCCACAGAAGAAGCAAGATGTGACTGCCTCACTGAAAAAGGTACTGAGCCATGTGGCTAACACAGATAAGAATAATGGGCTAATATAAGTTATAAGAGTTAATAAGAAGCCTGAGCTAATGGGCCAATCAGTTTGTAACCTAATATATACCTCTGTGTGGTTTCTTTGGGACTTAACGATTGCAGGAACGGGACAGGACAGGAAACTCAGTCAACACCTTAAGCTTTATTGTCCATCAGGAATAGGAATGACTGTCGCCTGGAAATCGTCCCCCAAACTGTACTGTGCTTTAAATATGCCGACAATGGACCACTGTCGTTAGACTTCCCAAGTCGATCTACACCAGGTTTCCATTCTCCTCCCTTCGCGGTTCCTTGCCTGCACTGGCGCCTGCAGAGCCCCCTCAGACTGCCGTGGTGAGTTGCATTCTCAATTCTGCATGTCTGTGAGGGTGTTTCCAGCGAGGGGCTTGGCTGAGGGAACACCCACCCTGAATGTGGACAGCACCCTCTCATAAACTGGAGGCTGAGACCAAATAAAAGGTAGGGAAATGTGAAGGTCTAAAGAGCACCCAAAGCCACCTCTCTCCACTTCCTATTGCTCCAGGAAAGGAGACAAGAAGTCCCAGCTGCATGCTCCCACACCACCAACACACACACACACACACACACACACACTGCCCGTGTCCTCACTGCCACCGTCAACTGTGTCTACTTAAACTGCAAGCCAGGGTACCTTTCCTTAAGTGGCCTTTACTAGGTATTTTGTCATAGCAATGAGCAAATTAATGTGCTAATTTTTGCTGCATCCTCCATATGCATATAAGTGATATGATTTGTGTGTGTGTGTGTCTGAGAGAGAGAGAGAGAGAGAGAGAGAGAGAGAGAGAGAGAGGATACCTGCTCCTTCCTCCTCTTTGTCCTTATTCTTCTTTTCCTTGCCTTCCCTCCCCTGTCATAATTTTCTAGCACTGAACCTTCTGAAAAAAAAAATTAATTTTCCTCCCTAAGGCACCACATTTTTGTTTGTTTGTTAATATCCAAATCCCTCTTGGAGGCCCCTGGCACTCTGTCTGCCTGAGGAGGGTAATTTCCTCAGCCTCCTTGGTTGCCTAGCAACGGGTCTGCTTCCTGACAAGTCACCACCCTTAGCAAGATGCCAGCTGATGCACACAACAAAGAAAGGGACATTACCCTTTGGGTTTCCCTGATCCTTGGCACCATGATGACTGGCAGGCTGTGGGCGGGTCCCCCAAGTCTCCTACCCTAAGGAACCTGCTGCTGTTCTCCTTCAGGGAACTTGGAGTGATGGCGACTTTTCAAGTTTCCTATTGCTGGCTATGGACTGGGAATCTCAGATTTAATCCGTATTTCTACCCAGCCCATCATCTTTGTAATCAGACCCATAATAGACTTCCATTATCTTCTTAGAGCCACTGGGACCGTGTGCAAAACTACATCCATATTCTTGCATGTGTTTTCTCTTGTGCTATGATATCCTTTTCTTTAGTCTTCAAAACAATAGGGTGGATTGTTTTCCTTTTCTTTTCTCCTACCAAAGCCTTTCTGAAAGGTGCTTTTTAGCAGTTTCAAGCTTCTGTCTGGCATCTTTGGTTCCTTCTGTGCACATTCTTGGAGCCTCTGCTTTGGACCCAGGAATGCTAACTTTGACTTCATCACAGAGAACAAAGGTGCCCCCAGGTGAGACATGCTTACTGGAAAGCAAAGAGATGTGAACTCCCTTCCTGGACCAACTATGGAAGGAAGTTTCCCCAGCTTCACTTTCTATAATCCTAGAAAAGAATAGGAGACAAGGAAGTGAGAGACATACAAAGAGAAAGAATCAACTGTGCTCTAAAGAAAAAGATGTTCAGGGCAGTATGCTGATGCACATAGTTGCCATAGTAATGCAACAAAACAATTGCATCAGTGGGCCATACCCGTTACAAGAGTAAATATATGTTAACTAGCGTAATGCACGCAACATGCAAATACATCTGGCATAGGTGCAGATAACAGTAGTGGTTTGAATGAGAACCTACTACATAGGTTTGGTATTTGAACACTTGATCCCAATTGGTGGCTCCCTTTGGAGGTGGAAGAGGTGTGATCTTGCTAGAAGAAGAACAACACTCAAAGCTAGATTTGAGCATTTTGTAGACTTTCCTCACATCCGGTTTGTTTTCTCTCTCTGCTTCATACTCGCATTTCAGGATGCGATCTCTCAGCTTCCCGCTCCTGCTGCCATGCCCGCCACTCACAGCCATGACCCCCTGCCACGACAGATTCTTACTCCCCTGGAACTGTAAGCCAATATACTTTCTTCCCTAAGTTGCTTTCAGTCATGGTTCGTTACTACGCCACAGTGTCTCACGGGAAAATCCAAGAGTGTGAAACTGCTCAAATGAGTTACCTTTCTCACTGCTGTGTAAAATACCAGAGAAAAGAAGCAAGTAAGAAAGGGTTTATTTTGCCTTATGGTTTGAGGGCACGGTCCATCATAACAAAGAAGACATGGATGCAGGAAAGGCAGCTGGCCACACTCTCTGCAGTCAGGAAGCAGGGAGAGAGAAATGCTGCTCTTCTGCTTGCTCCTCCTTGTTTTGTTCAGAAGGGGGCTCCAGCCCATGAAATGGTGTCACCCACACTTAGGGTGGGCCTTTCCACCTTAACACAATCCAGAAATTCTCCGACATACGTTGCCCAGAGATCTGTTTCCAGGGCAATCCTGACTCTCACCACAACTGGAAAGAATTGGGACACCATTTGAACCAGAATTTGTGTGATGATGACCCATACAGAGCCTGACGTCCACTGTAATGCGCACTTGACCATGGGGCTGTTGAGTATACTTAGACATAACTAGTCTGAACTGAGAGGCACTATGAGTGGACAACTGGATTTCAAAGGCTCAGTATTGAAAAAGAATATAGGGGCTGCAATGGGTGAGTGATTACAAGCACAGGTTGCTCTTCCTGAGGATCCAAGTTCAATCCCTAGTACTTCATGGTGGCTCACAACCGTCTGTCTAGTTCCAGAGGATCTGACCCTCTTCTGACCCCCTTGAGCACTAGGCACACACATGGTTCATAGTCATACATGCATACAGAACACCCATACACATATAATTAAAATAAATAAATCTGTTTGTTCGGTTGGAGGTTTGTTGTTGTTGTTTGAAGACAGGGTTTCTCTGTGTAGACCTGGCTCTCCTGCACCTTGCTCGGTAGGCCAGACTGGCCTTGAACTCACAGAGATTCACCTGCCTCTGCCCTCCCAAGTGCTGAAATTAAAGGTATGTGTCACCAAATATATACTGCCCCTAAAATAAATAAATATATATATGTATATATATTATAAAATTATAAATCCCTCATTAATTTTCTTCTGACATATTTAAATTTATTTTTAATAAATTGGGTTCTGCCATATATATGACTAGCTTTCCACTGATTTATTTTTACTTTTTAAATGTGATTAACAGATAAATTTTAATTATACATGACTTGCATCAAAGGTAGCATTCTAATCTCTATTGTGTAGTGCTGGCTTAGGGGTCAAACAATAAATGAAATACGTGATTCACAAGCAGCCAGTTTGACACCAAGGCCAGGGATCTTTGTTTAACAGTGGGCTGCCTTCCCTGGATTCCACATAGCTAATATCAAACTCAACCGTGAAGCCCATGAAAGCTCCTTCTTCAGTTATGCTTCCCTTGAAACACCTCTCCCAGAAGTGTGTCTCCTAGGAGACTCTAGGGCTAGCCAAGTTGACAATAAGGGTTAAACATCACACTCCTCCTGTTGATTTAGAATAAAAATCCCAAATCAAAGTGGACTGTAGACAAAGTAAATGGTGATATGGAAGCGGAGACGGCACTCAAATTTGGATAATCACATAGAAACTACATTAATTACAACACTATTTGGCCAATGGCTCAGGTATATACCTAGTTAGGTCTTACATCTTAAATTAATCCATTTCTATTCACCTATGCATCGCCACAAGACTGTGTCTTACCACTAATGTTCTGGTGTTTTTCTACTTCGTGGCTACATGACATCTCCTTCAATTCCACCTATTCTCTATCTTTGTTCAAATTTTCGGCCTGGCTTTATTCTGCTAAGGCATTGGCCAAAACAGCTTCATTCGTTAACTGATAAAAGCAACACACATACAGAAGGACTTCCCACATTAGGGTAATGTAAGTTATTATAGTCAGGAATAGCCCTTAGTCTTTCTTAGCGTTGGTTCACTTCTTTAAAGAATGTAGATAAGACATACTACCTCACAAAACTGTTGGGGAGGATTAAAGACTATAGCTCTAAAGCCTCTGACACAGGTGACATGAAAATTTTCAGGATGAAAATGGTTTAACTTCTATCAAACCCTAACAAAAATAGGTAAATACAGAAAGCCAGGAGTTCATGAAGATCAGATTCCTACAGATGACTGACTGATAGCAGTAATTATTACAACAGCCTCTACTAAAATCATAACCTGAAGCAAGGGAGATGGTTCAGTCCATAAAGTCCTTGATATGAAGCGTGAGGACCTGAGTTCAGAGGCCCAGACCCCAGACCCTAGCTCAGTTGGTAGAGAATGAGACTCTTAATCTCAGAGTTGTGGGTTCAAGCCCCATGTTGGGTGTCAGAAGGCAGGCATAATTAAGGAAGTTCACAAGAGCCCAGAATAAAAGATAACAACTGTTTATGTGGGGAATCGTTACAACAGAGAGCCATGGTCCTCTGTGGGCAGTGGAAGCTACAAACAGAACTCTGACCACCACCCAAGAGAGAGAGCACGCTTTCTAGCTGCACTTGTCAGTCCATATGTAGTACCCCAAACCACACCCTGTTGGTTGAAAAAATTCTTACAACATCAATGCTTACCACATCAAGTTGAAATTAATATGGTTTTCCTCAAACCTATCTTTATTGTGAAATCATGGTTGGGGCCCTCTAGACATCAATGGGTCCCAACCAAATCAAATCTATCAAAGATGTTCCTTCTCTTTGGATAGTGCTTTATAGGAGGGGTACACAGGAGGAGTGTGAATGTCCAGGTGCACAAGCATTTGTGTGCACTTACCCATGGAGGCTACAACTATTTCTTAGAGCTTTTTCACCATGTGTGTGCATGTGTGTGTGTATATATATGAGTATGTTGACATGGGGAAGCATATGTGTGGGGATACACATGTGGATGCATGTGTACTGAAGTCCCAAGTTGATGTCAGGTGTCTTCTTTAACTGTTCTTTACTGTATTTATTGAGGCACGACCTCTCACAGAACCTGAAACTTGCTGTTCCAGCTAGTCTGGCTACTCAGCTTACCCTGAGAATCTTCTTTCCCTACCTCCCTGGGATGGCACTGGGATGACGAGTGCCCATCACACCTGCTGCCTCTCTTTTCTGTGGTTTGGAGATACCCCAACTCTAGTCTTCACACTTACACAGTGGTGTGGGAGGTCCTTCTGTCTATGTGTTGCTTTTGTTGGTTAATGAATAAAGAAACTGCCTTGGCCTGTTGATAGGGCAGAACTTAGGTAGGCAGGGAAGACAGAACTGAATGCTGGGAGAAAGAAGGGCAGAGTCAGAGAGATGCCATGGGGCCACCGCCAGAGTCAGACTTGCAAAAACTTTGCTGGCAAGCCACTGCCTCGTGGCAATGCACAGATTAATGGAGATGGGTTAAACTAAGATGTAAGAGTTAGCCAATAAGAAACTAGAGCCAATGGACCAAGCAGTGATTTGTTTAATACAGTTTCTGTGTGATTATTTTGGTCCTAGGAGGCAGGGATGAACAAGCAACCCTCCTTGCAACAATGCAGCAATCATATTATCACACTGTGCCATCCTTCCAGCCCTCTTTTTTTTTCCACCTTGCTTTCGAGATTGGGTCTCACACTGGGACTTGAAGTTCATCTATTTGACAGACTGACTGGTCATTGAGCCCTGGAGATCCTCTTGTTTATACCTCCTCGGTGCTAGTACTGACCAAGTGAGCTATCATTCTAGTCCCACGCTTATCTTTTTTAAACCACTAACAAAGGAAGGGAGAAAGTACTAAGACACACAAAGGGATGCGTAACAGATAAAATGTTGATGCTGTCCTTCACAAGAGTGGGATTGTGTGGATTTTAGGAGTTCCCAGGTATTTTCTGGATCCAGTTGCTGAGATCTTGACAGCTTTTCAGCCAAGGAAGAGGGTCACATCTGCTACTCTAATTGTGGCTGTTGGTGCCACTATATAATTTTACAACAGCTCAGCTTCAGACAGAATGACTTCCATAAACATGCAGCAGACAGACACAGGCCAGATTTCTGTAGTTTATTTTACACCAAGAAATTACATTTAGCAATTTCCAGACACATGCTATAAATGAAACTTCAACAGGAAGCTTCACTTCCTCTCCACCCGACCTATATTTCAAAACTCTGTGAGTGGGTCATAGCCATGAGCGTCTATCCCCCAATACTGACTGCCATTATTCAGACTGTGCTTTCTGGAGAATTTCCCTGTGACTCAAATGGCCCCTGAGGGAACTGTAGACCCTGGGAAACTTTATATACCCCTAAGAAAAATGATAAATATTATCAATGACATGGCCAATTTATATAGCTGTGGGTCATCTAGATCCATTAGGTGGACAAGAAAAGGCAGGTTTCTTGCTCCTAACATGGACATTGCTTTTATATCTACACAACTCTAGATTGTGTAGGTCTTGCCTACACAACTAATGAGGCCTTGCCCATATCATATACCACCTGACTATCCAATGTAGTTAGTAAGTAGACGTGGCCCTGAGAAAATGGTCAGCCAAGTCTAGATAAATCATTTTATTCCAATCCAGTGAGAAACCCTATCTCGAAACATAAGGTGTGCTATGATCAAAGATCATTCCTTGAAATCAACCTCTGACCTCCGCACGGATATACATGTACCCATGTGCACACAGACACACACAGATATATAAACACAAATGAAGAAATAGCTAGTATAGAGAAAACCCCTATTGTTTGGATGTATGTCAAAATTTAAAGTCAAGGTGAAGACTGGGACCTTTAATAACTGAAGGCCCCACTCTGACCTAGGAGATCAATACTTAGGGATCAATTCTTATGTGAAAAGGCTCAGGGGATTGGATGAGCTTCGTCCTTCTGCCATCTACCCTGTGAGCACAGAGTCCTCCTGGTGCCAACGTGTAAGCAGCAAGCAAGCCCTCACCTCATACTGAGTCAGCTAGCATGTTGGCCTTAACTTTGACCTCAACAGCCCTCAGAACTGTAAGAAATAAATCTATATTCTTTATTCAATTGCTTTGGTACAGCAACATAAACATACTAAGTATTGCTTAGTATTGCTAAGTATTGGGAGAAGAGCACCATTTCAGACACTTCTTTAATAAGGTAAGACCCGTATATACCAGTTTATGTAGACTTGATTTCACCCCAGGCAACAATAAATATGGGGCATTTCCACATCCCTCACTGGCACCTGAGAGGCTTCGGGACTCAGAAAAGAGGTCAGGATGCTGTTCCAAAATTCACATGTGTGGTTCTGGGTCCGGAAAAAGAGGTGCTTACAGAAGTTCTCCATTTCTTCTCACAGTGGCCTCCACCTCCACCCCGAGGTCAGGGGACTTGGGGCTTGTAAGCAGAGCAGGTATAAGTTGTGTGCAGTGTGACTGCACTAGTGCACATGCACATGGAGACCTGATACCGGTGTTTGAAATCATCCTTGGTCATTCTTCCACCTTATTCACTCGTCTCAGTAAGCCAGGCTGTGGTGGTGCATGCCTTTAATCCCAGCACTCAGGAGGCAGAGACAGGCAGAACTCTGAGTTTAAGGCCAGCCTGGTCTACAGAGCAAGTCCTAGGACAGCCAAGGCTATACAGAAAGTCCCTGTCTTGAAAAGACAAACCCACAAACAAGACTAAAAAGTCTGAGTAGTCAGTTTGTCCTGAGGAGTCCCCTGTTCCTGCCTTCCAGGCTGAAAGTACAACCAGGCCACCGGCATTTACATCGGTTTCTTGGGATCTAAACTCCTAAAATTGAAATGAAGAAAACAGATGTGTTTACAATGGTCTCAGAATATTTTGGCTTCTTTTGCTCCTAAGTTTCTTAACACACACACACCTGCTACCCTCTTCTCTTCCCTCTTGTATAATAAACCATGTCACCCCCATCACCCTGTGATGGGGACTTTCAATCCCTGATCAACTTCCTTCCTATGGAGGGACTAGCCCTGTGGCTGCCTGCAATCTCCTCTTTCCTACAGACTCTCCCCATCAGCATTAAGCATGGTTGGTTTTACTCCTTGGTTTCCTTGGTTATGGCTTGACTATGAAAAGTCTCCCATAGGCTCAAATCCCCAGCTAGTGATGCTGTTTGGAGAGGAAGAGGAACTTTTAGGAGGCAGGGCTTAGCCTCCGAAGGTCATAACTGGTCCCTGGTCCTGTCCTTGATGTCCACTTTCTGTCCATCATAACGTGAACAGACCCCTCCATATGCTCCCATTACCATGACCAATGGAAGTAAAAACAGTGGCTGAAGTCCAGGAACCCATAATCCAAGTTCCTGCCTTCAGCCATGTCTTCCGTCACATATTTTGCTACAGTAATGAGAGACGTTGATAATAGCCTGTCTGGAAAGCAAAATCAGAGGCTGAGGAGATAGCTCAGTCAGGAAAGTGCCTGCCACACAAACACAAGGATCTGAGTTCAATCCCAGCCTCCATGTAGAAACTGAGCAGAACTTTGAACTCCTGTAACCCCCAGCACTGGGGAGCTAGGGACAAAGACCTGCGAGTCGCTGGCCAAGCTGTCTAGCCAAAGTAGTGGATCTAGGTCAGTAGGAGATGAGAGATGCTGTCTCAAAAACAAAGGCGAGGGACAATTGGGGATGACACATGACTTCAACTTTTGGCCTAACACACACACACACACACACATCAAACTGCTCACTGACTCCCCATTCTCCTCCCAACACCCTCCTTCCTCTTCTGGAGACTTATCTTCCCTCCCTAGCTTCCCCTTGCCCCACTGCAGGCCAAGATGCCAGAATGACTGTCACCAGAACCACCATCACCTGGATGGGGCTCTGGAAGGAACACTGTATCTTACCCTCTGGCAACATTTTCTGCTACAATGTCCTCTTCCTATAATGTATGCCACATCTTGGTCTTATTAGTCCATTTATCTGTCTGTCTGTCTATCTGTCTGTCTGTCTGTCTCCACCTACCTTCTTCTTCTCCTCCTTCATTGTAAACTCCTCTAACCTAGAATGGAGTCTTTTGCATTTTTTTCTGGAGCTCTGTCCTGGCCTGTTCCCTCAGTCCATTCTCTAAACTCTTTCAACCTGAGCTCCTTCCCTTACAACTCAAAGTCTGGCCACCCCATCCCTCTTTTCCCTCCCTATTGCTTCCTTCCGGCTTTAGACAGTTGTCTGCACCCAGGCACCTCCCCTGAAGCTGCTCCTGTAAAGCCCCATCCTGCCCTAGACCGACTCATCCTCCGTCCCTCCCTGTGCCAGCTCAGCTCTCCAGCCGGAGTCCTTGGCTAACCCTTCTGAAGGCTCCGGTCTCAGTTTCAGGACTGCCTGCGTCTGCCAGCTGTGCTGACACCATTCCCTGTTCGGCACAAAACTTAAACTGACCTCGGGAGGGATGGCTGAAGCCTTCCTCTCTTGTCCCTCTCAGATCCAGCCAGTGGCTAATTCTCCGAACTCCACTTTCCACACACAAATCCCAGGAGCCCCTTTCCCTCTGGATACCTGTCCTTCCCTTCCTGGCCACCTCTGAAAATTCCAGGCCACCAACCTTTCCTTGGTGAATTCTAAAATATCCCTAACTTGTTCTTAGTAAGCTCATCATTGTTGTGACAAAAAAAAAAAACCAAGATAATCAATTTCTTAAAAAATTCTTTATTCTTCATAATTGCACAATGAAACATGAACCATATCTGTGCCCCATTTCCCGTTCTGGTTGCTCCTGTATCCTCCCAACATGTCCCCTCCCAACTTTAGTCTTTTTTTTTTAATAACCAATAAGCTAATCCAGTTAGTGCAGACCATACATGTACTGTGTAGGCCACTCACTAGGACACAGGAATCCTCAATGGTCACATCAGTAAAAAAATAATGACTGTGCTCCCCCTGGAAGCTATCAGCTACCAATCTCAGTAAGGATGGGTCCTGAAGATCATCTACCCCATCTAGGCAGAATTTGGGCTGATTCTGTACAGCTCTGTGCAGGTAGCCCCAGCTTCTGTGATTGCCTGAGTGCGGCAGCCACATCATGCCCAGAAACCAGTCTATCCCAAGGCTCCTCCCCTTTCTCCTATTTTGCAGCGCGTTCCCTGAGCCCCTATCGGGTGTGGCAGGTGAGGCAGATGTCCCATTTGGGACAAGATATCAACTTACAAGGAAGAAGATTTCTTTTGGCTCAGCCTCTCACGGGTTTCAGTGCATCATCCCTGGACCCTATACGTTTGGGGCTGTACCAGCGCATCATGGCGGAAGGCATGAAGGGGAATGGGTAGAGTCCCAACATTTTCCTTCAAAGGCATTCCTCAGTGACCTGACCTCCTCCCACTAGGCCCCGCCTCTTAAAGGTTTCATCACGCCTCAATGGCACCATAGTCTAGAGAGCAAACCTTCAGAACAGGAACCTTTGAAGGATATTCTGCATCCAAGCTGCAGCCCTGGTCCCCTGAGCTTTATTGACCTGGCCCTTCACGCTGCCACACCAGCCCCAGGCTTACTCTCCCTGTATCCCTTACCCTTCGCGCTCACCCCTCCACTTACTCTGCTTCCTTCAACTCTCGGAAAGGTCCCCCACACCCTGGCACCCTGCTCCCTTCGACTTGGGGCTCAGCTTTTTTGTTACTCCTTCACACATTTCCATTTCCGTAGTGGATTCAACGAGCGCGGCTGCTGCCCACCTCGGATGCTGCTCACTGAGTTAACGCCAGGAACCCGTGAATATCCTGCTGTGTGACTTAAGCTGGGCTGAGCTGAAGACTTTGAGAGAAGCAGCTTCTACAGAAAGAGGCAGGTGGGCGATCTTCTACACTGTAAATTCTTGTAAGATTGTTGTGCAAAAAACCCACAGGCTGCGTGCCTTGAACAACAGACTAGCGGTTTTTTTTTTTCTCGCACATTTCTGAAATCTGAAATCCAACATCAAGGTTGAATTCAGGTGAGGACTTTTCCTGGCTTAGAGACAGGCGCTTTTCCTCCATGTCCTCGTTTGACCCTTCTGTGCAAGGAGAAACTGGGTGGAAGGGTGGGGGTGAAGGGAATGGGAGTCTCTTCCTGCAGACACAATCTTTATCGCTTTAGGACCGGACCCTTAGGGCCTCATTTAAGCTTAGCTGTGTCCACAGCTCCCCTACCTCATTAAACCCAGTTACACTGAGAACTGTGCCTTCTGCAGACAGGTTTGGAGGAGGGACACAGTTCAGCCCACGAGGGGTTCTAAGTGCAATCGTGCAGTATTGGGGTGACATGGACATCAGAGGACAGAAGGAGGCAGCTCCACCTAAGTGGGTAGAACCACCTGAGGAGGAAAAGCTCTCTGGGAGAGGCCCAGGGATGATTCATTTCAGACCCTGGCCTTCACAGACCTTTAAAAGACCTGGGCAAGATGGGGAATACCTGAGATACCAATGTCCCTGAGTGGAAGCAAAGGGGTTGTGGGTTCGAGGCCAGCCTGGGCTACATAGTGAGACTCACTCTCAAAAAAAAAAAAGTTGTGTATTTATTTATTGCTTTAGTTAAAAATAAGAAGATGGAACTGGGTGACAGTGGCACACACCTTTAATCCCAGCACTCGGGAGGTAGAGGCAGGTGGATCTCTGTGGGTCTGGGCCAGCCTGGTCTACAGAGCTAGTTCCAGGACAGCCAGGGCTATACAGAGAAACCCTGTCTCAAAAAATCAAAGCCAAAAAGAAGAAGATAGGGGGCTAGGGGGGCTGGTAGGATGGCTCAATGGGTATGGTGTCTGACACCAAGCCCAAGGACCCATAACCCACACTATGAAAGGAAAGAACTCTCTCCTATAAGCTGTTCTCTGACCTCCACAGGAGCACTATGGCAAAGTGTCACCCCCGCCCCCCCACACATTAAATAAATATAAAATACAGAACTGAGGACGTAGCTCAGCTGGTAGAGCACTGGCCTAGCATGAACACAGCCCTGGGTTTGATCCCCAGAAATGCATAAACGAGGTGTGTTGTGCACATTTGTGAACTTCAGCAGTCTGTGGGACCAAAAGTACAAGGTCATCCTCAGCTACATAGTCAGACGAGGAGCCAGGCTGGGCTACATAGTCAGAAGAGAAGACAGCCTGGGCTACATAGTCAGAAGAGAAGACAGCCTGGGCTACATAGTCAGAAGAGAAGACAGCCTGGGCTACATAGTCAGAAGAGAAGACAGCCTGGGCTACATAGTCAGAAGAGAAGACAGCTTGGGCTACACAGTCAGAAGAGAAGACAGCCTGGGCTACATAGTCAGAAGAGAAGACAGCCTGAGCTACATAAGATTACCTGTGAGAGAGAATAATCGATTTTGGTTGTCTTCAGCCGTACAGTGTGTGGCAATTTGTTACAGATGTCCCCAGGAAATCCCATATTTCCATGACCTCATCCCAGTCAGATATTCCCGTTCACTCTTGCCCTTTCTGGAATCTTTCTTGTATTTGGCTGGTTGAGTTGTTAAAGTCATTCCACCCCTTAAGGTGTGAATTCTTCAGGACAGGGACGCTGCCTGTGTTGCCCACTGCTGTTTTGCTAGGTACAAAGTAAGTGCTCAATAAACACATGAGAGGTGTGTATGAGTCCACAATCTACTGCTGGGCACGTGCGGCAGGAGAGCTGATAACCACTAGACAGAGCTAAGAAAGCACACAGGAAAGGTCTTCCCTGGAGAGGACTCACAGTCCTCGGGCAGAATTAGAGACCAGTCTGCAGACCCCAGATGACACCAGTCCCTGATGCCGGGACCCTGTAGTTTGCAGTTGTCCTGGCACCTTGAGCATTGGTGCCTTCTGGTGACAGGAGTTGACTGGCTCTTGTTCTGAATCTAAATGTCCATTAAAATGGACCCATTTGCTTAACATTATGGAAGAAATGAGTTTTGTCCTTACAGTTAAAAGGAATCTATCTACTCGGGCTTTGTAACTAACCAATGCTTAAAGTTTCACAAAGCAGGTAACCTCAGAAGACTTCATAGGTGTCCTCCGGGGGTTTCGTTTTGAATAGTAAGATGTTCATATGAGAAGAGCAGGCTGCCTGAGAACCTTCTCCACTCTCTGCTCCCCCAGACCCAATCCTCAGGGTCGCCCCTAGTGCTGCAACAGAACACCAGCTGCAGTTTTCCCTCTCTCCTGATCTCCCTCCCCCACCCTGACCTCCTTCTCCTCATCTCTGCATCCCAGCCTCTAACAGTATTGGGCATTCCCTGCGAACACACCAGCCAAGCAGGCCAAGAAAACAGGCAATAGTCAGCCACCAACTCCAAAATCCAAAGAGGAAACGGAAACCAAGAAACACAGCACTCACCCAACCAAGACAAACCCAGAAGTCAGCACCTAGACCTATAATCATCCCAAGCCCAGATGCCTAGGGGCCAGCTTAGGAACATAATCAATAGCAGCCAGGACAACGTGTTTCCTCCAGAGTTCAGACTGCTCCTACCACAGCAGGCCTGGGATTTTTCCAACATAGCTGAGTCACAAGAAAAATACCTTAAAACCAGCTAGATGAAGATGATAGAGGTCCTGGAAGAGGAAATGAATAAATCCCATAAAGAAATCCAGGAAGACACAAACAATTGGGGGAAACGAATAAGTCCCAAGAAAAAGCAACAGTTGAAGGAAACCAATAAAACTGCTCAAGACCTAAAACTGCAAATAAAAGCAACAGAGAAAACACAAACTGAGGGAACCTGAAAAGAAAAACTTTAGGAATTTAAAAAGGAACTACAGAGGCAAGCGTCACCAACAGAACGCAAGAGCTGAAAGAGAGAATCTCAGGCAATGAAGAATCAATAGAATAAATGAATACATTTGTCAAAGAAAATGTTAAATGTAAAAAATTCCTGACACAAACCATCCAGGAAATCTGGGACAACGTGAAAGGAGCAAACCTAAGAATCATAGGAATAGAGGAAGGAGAAGAACCCCAGCCCAAAGGCCCAGAAAATACTTTCAACAAGATCATAGAAGAAAAAAATTTCCTGACCCAAAGAAGGAAATGCCTATAAAGGTACAAGAAGCATACAGAACAGGTTGGGTAGTGGTGGTACACATCTTTAATCCTAGCACTTTGGGAGGCAGAGGCAAGTGAAACTTTGTGAGTTCAAGGCCAGCCTGGCCTACAGAGTGAGTTTCAGGACAACCAGAGAAACCCTATCTCAAAAAAAAAAAAAACCACAAACAAACAAAAACAAAAAATATAAACAACAAACAAGCATACAGAGCACCAAATAGATTGGACCAGACAAAGAAGTCCCCACTGTAATATTGAGTTGGACCCCAATTCCCCACCTGCCAAGTGTTGATCCCTCCTTCAGGATATTTAGGCTCGCACTGAAAAAAGGAACACGTGATTTCAGGTTTGCGTGGGCTCCTCTACACCATCATGCTCCACCTGAGAATGCTGCATTTATTAATTTGGTCTAATTTGGTTTAATTGGAGTTCTTTGCGCTGGTGGAGTGGCGTTTCTTAAGATTAAACCAAACACCCACCACATAATACTCAAGATACTAAACATACAGACCAAAGAAAGAATATTAAAAACTGCAAGAAAAAAAGACCAAGTAACCTATAAAGGCAAACTTATTAGAATTACACCTGACTTCTCAGTGGAGACTCTAAAAGCCAGAAGGTCCTAGACAGATGTCTAGCAGACTCTAAGAGACCACAGATGCCAGCCCAGACTAGTGTACCCAGCACAACTTTCAATCACCATAGATGGAAAAACTAAGATATTCTATAACAAAGTCAACTTTAAAAAAAAAATCTGTTCATAAATCTAGCTCCACAAGACATACTAGAAGGAAAACTCCAACCCATGAAAACACAGGACAAAATCTCACATCAGCAAAACCACACAGAAACGCATGCACGCATGCACACACAAACACACACATGTACACACTACAACTATCAACAACACCAACAACAAAAATAACAGGAATCAGTTATCCTTGGTCATCAATATCTCTCAATATCAATGGACTCAATTCCCCAATAAAAGATACAGACTTGTAGGAGCCAAGAAATGTAGGCCCACTTCTCACTATTGTCTGGACAGTCAGAAAATGTGAGAGACTAACAGGCAGGCAGTTTGTACTTTCCAACACAGGAGGTGGTCGCCTGGCCTTTTTGAAGTTAAGTAAACTCAGAGCTGTCCTGAGGTGGTCAGGATATACTAATGTTGTTCTGCTCCTTACATTGTAACTATGAGGTGTTGTAATAGGAGTGGAGGGGCTGCGACCCCAGCACCCCGGCCGCCTGGCTAGCTTATGCCCCGAAATAACAACACACAAATTGTATTCTTTTAAGCACTGCTTGGCCCATTAGCTTTAGCCCTTACTGGCTAATTCTGATATCCCGATCAACCCATCTCTAATAAACTGTAGCACCGGTCTTACCGGGAAAGATTCAGCATGTCTGACCTGGTGGCTGGTTGCATGTCTGCCCTGGAGAGAGCTGCATGGCGTCTCTGCTCCAGAGCGCAGAGCTGTCCAGTCTGAGCTCACTTCCTCTTCCTCCCAGCATTATGTTCTGTTTACTCCTCCCACCTATGTTTTAACCTATGAGGGCCAAGCAGTTCCTTTATTACTTAACCAATGAAATCAACAGATTGACATATGACACTCCCACATCAATGAGGTCACCTGGAGAGGAGGTGTTTTCAGCCTATGTGACCAAGTGGACCTGAGTAAAATGAGACTTGAGTCATCCTCATACCTAGGCAACAGAATGCTAATGAAGTCTTTTGTTACCTGTTCCCCAAGTTTATGTTTGGTATAAAGGCTGTTGGGGAAATAAATGTGGGTGATTTCAGGATCTGAATAATCCCTGAAACTCCCTCCCAATACTGATACTGTCTTTAGTTTTTTTTTAATTGTGATTTTTAAATTTACTTTATTTTATTTTTTTATTTGTGATTTGTGTCTTTATTTTCCCACGCCTCTACCCTGGTGAGAAGTGTGTTTTGCTGGGGCTGGTTCCCAACACAGACTGACAGAATGGATTCAAGAACAAGATCCATTCTGCTGCGTACAAGCAACACACCTCAACATCAAGGATACGCATTCCCTCAGAGTAAAGAGTTGGAAAAAAGTATTCCAATCAGATGGACTTAAGAAACAAACTTGTACAGCCATTTTGATATCTAATAAAATAGACTTCAAGAAAAACTAATCAAAAGAGATGGGAAAGGGTAATACATACTCATCAAAGGAAGAGTCCACCAAGATGATGTTTCAAGCTGGGTGGTGGCACACACCCTTAATCCCAGCACTTGGGAGGCAGAGGCAGGTGGATCTCTGTGAATCTGAGGCTAGCCTGGTCTAAAAAGAGTCCCAGGATAGCCACAGCTAAACAGAGAAATCCTGTCATGAAAAACAAAACAAACAAAAGATGAAATTTCAATTCTTAGGATCTATGCCCCAAACAAAAAGGGCACCCACTTTTATGAAGGAAACACTACTGTAGCTTAAATCACATATTGACCCTCATACACTGATAGTGGGAAGCCTAAGACTCCACTGTCATCAACGGACAGATTGAGTTAAGCCGGGCGGTGGTGGTGCACGCCTTTAATCCCAGCACTCGGGAGGGAGAGGCAGGCAGATCTCTGTGAGTTCGAGACCAGCCTGGTCTACAGAGCTAGTTCCAGGACAGGCTCCAAGGACACAGAGAAACCCTGTCTCAAAAAAAAAAAAAAACAAAAACAAAAACAAAAACAAAAAAAAAAAACTAAACAGAGAAACACTGGAGCTAAAAGGAGGTATAATAAATCAAACAGGCCTAACAGATTTTACAGAACATTTCATCCAAACACAAAAGAATATACCTTCTCAGCACCTCATGGAATGTTCCCCCAAATTGAACGCGTACTCAGACACAAAACAAGTCTCAACAGACACAAGGAAATTGAAATAACCCCCTGCATACTATCAGACCCTATAGATTAAAGCTGGATATCAACAACAGAAACAACAGAGAGCTTACAAACGCAGGGAAACTGAAAAACTCTCTACTGAATGAAAAATGGGTCAAGACAGAAAGAAAGAAATTAAACTTCCTAGAATTAAATGAAAATGAATGCACAACATACCAAAATTTATGAAATACGGTGAAATCAGTGCTAAAAAGAAAGTTCGTACTGCCTACATAAATAAAGAAAAAGTAGGAGAAATCTCATACTAGTAACATAACAGCACACCTGAAAGCTCTAGAACAAAAATAAGTAAGCACACCCAAGAGTAGAAGACAAAAAAATAATCAACTGAGGGCTGAAATCAATGAAATAGAAACAAAGAGAACAGTACAAAAACTCAATAAAACAAAGAGTTGGTTCTTTGAGAAAATCAACAAGAGAGACAAACCCTTATCCAAACAAAAAGATGGACAGAATATATCCAAATTAAAATCAGAGACAAAAAAGCATAATAAAGGACACCAAGGAAATCCAGAGAATCATAAGGACATATTTCAAAGGCCCATACTACACAAAACTGAAAAATCTAAAAGAAATTAATAATTTTCTTGGTAGGTACCACTTACCAAAATTAAATCAAGATCAGATAAATAATTTAAATATACCTATAACCCCTAGTGAAATAGAAGCAGTCATTTAAGGTTTCCCAAGCAAAAAAATAAAAATAAAAAAACAAACAAAAAAATCCAGGACCAGACAGTTTTAGCCCAGAATTCCACAAGACTTTCAAAGAAGATAACATCAATACTTCTCAAATTATTCTACAAAATAGAAACAGAAGGAACATTGTCCAAATCACTTTATGAGGCCATAGTTATCCTGACACCCAAACCACATAAAGATTCAGCAAAGAGAGAGAATTACAGACCAAATACCCTTATGAACATAGATGCAAAAGTACTCAATAAAATACTTGCAAACCAATTTCAAAAATACATAAAAAAGAAGATCCACCATATTCAATTAGGCTTCATCCCACAGATGCAGGGATGATTCAACATATAAAAATCAGTAAACATAATCCACCATTTTAACAACTGAAAAAACCACATGATCATTTCATCAGATGCAGAAAAGGCCTTTGACAAAATCCAATGCCCCTTCATTATAAAAGCCCTGGAGAGATTGGGAATACTGGGGACATTACCTAAACATAGTAAAGTCAGTCTACAGCAAGCCTACAGCCAATATCAAGTTAAATGGCGAGAAACTCAAAGCAATTCCCCTAAAATCAGGACCAAAACAAGGTTATCCACTTTCTCCATATCTATTCAATATATTACTTGAAGTCTTAACAAGAGCAATAAGGCAACGGAAGGAGATCAAATGGATACAAATTGGAAAGGAAGAAGTCAAAGTATCACTATTTGCAGATGATATGATAGTATACATAAGAGACTCTAAAATATTCTACTAGGGAACTTCTACAGCTGATAAACACTTTCAGCAAAGTAGTTAGATACAAAATTAACTCAAAAAAATTAGTACTTTATAAGCAAAAAAAATCAGTAACCCCCTATATATAAATGGCAGACTGAGAAACAAATCAGGGAAACAACACCTTTCCCAATAGCCTCAAACAATATAAAATGTCTCAGCAAGTGAAAGACTTGGAGTTCCAGGACAGGCTCCAAAAGCTACAGAGAAACCCTGTCTCGAAAAAACAAAACAAAACAAAAAAAAAAATAAAATAAAACTTTAAGTCTTTGGAAAAGGTATTGAAATAGATATTAGAAGATGAAAAGATCTCCCATGCTCTTGGATCAATAGGATTAACATAGTAAGAATGGTCATCTTTTAAAAAGAAATGTACAGATTCAACACAATCCCCATCAAAATTCCAACACAATTCTTTACACACCTTGAAAGGAAAATTCTGAACTTCATATGCAAAACCAAACAAACAAAATCCCAGGATAGCTAAAACAATTCTGAACAGTATAAAAGAACTGCCAGAGGTATCACCATCCCTGATTTCAAGTTGTGTTATAAAGCAATAGTAATAAAAACTGCATGGTATTAGCACAAAAACAGACATGTTGATCAATGGAACCAAACTGAAGACCCAGATGTAAATCCACACACCTATGAACACCTGATTTTCAACAAGGAAGCCAAAATTGTACAATGAGAAAAAGATACCATCTTTAACAAATGGTGCTGGTCCAACTGGATGTCTGTAAGTAAAAGAATGCAAATAGGTCCATATTTATCACCCGGCACAAAACTTAAGTCGAAGGGTATCAAAGACCTCAACATAACCAGATACGCTTAACCTGATAAAGAGAAGGTGGGAAATAGCCTTGAACACACTGGCACAGGAGACAACTTCCCAAACAAAACATAGATAGTGCAGGCACTAAGATCACCAACTAATAAATGGGACCTCATGAAACTGAAAACTTCTATAAGCCAAAGGCTACCATCAATCAGACAAAGAAGAAGAAGGAGGAGAAGGAGGAGGAAGAGGAGGGAGGAAGAAGAAGAAGAAGAAGAAGAAGAAGAAGAAGAAGAAGAAGAAGA
>JABTXL010012463.1:6144873-6156754 GCA_025134845.1 Neodon shergylaensis
CTGAGCCATCTCTCCAGCACCCCAGTCTGTGCTCTTAACCTCTGAACCATCTCTCCAGCACCCCGGTCTGTGCTCTTAACCGCCAGCCATCACTTAGCCATTTGTTCTTCTTTGTCCTTGACCTCAGAGGTCCCAGACTCAGGTGTGCCCCCACCTGCAGAGGACCTGGCTCAGGCCTACTCCCTCAGAGGTCCCTGTCTTCGGGTTTCTATTACTGTGAAGAGACGTCATGACCACAGCAAGTCTTATATGGTTATAGTCAGTTGGAAGGCTGACAACACGAGGTTTCTGGAGCCTTGAATGTCACAAACTGTGTTCATAAACCCTCTCGGTTCACCCACAAAGCCCTCTACCGCTCCGGGCATGAATCGTGCTACCTGTGTGGGAATGGCCTCATTCTGGAAACAGCCCAATTTCTCGTGAGTCTCCAGCAAAAACATTTCTTTAGAAAGGTTTTTTTTTTTTTTTTTTTGGATTGGGAATGTTCTGTTCTCTAAGTGATATCAGGAAGATTGCTTCCAATTCCAACAACAGACAGGGATTTTACAAAAATGAAAGCAGAATTTAGAGCCCTTCAGAGAGCATCCCCTTCGGTCAGTCAGTCATCGCCTCCAACCTGAGAGAACGTGTGGCTTGCTCACCAGGGTGGACACCCCACCGGCTTATTCCAGTCTCGAAAACTCAAGTAAAGAAAGAGACATTTTCAGTGAAATACCAGAAGTGATTTGTTCTCTCCCCAACCACCTCGGGTCTGTTCTAGCAGGCAAGGCTGCAGAGAAGAAAAGATACAGCAATTCAGAGCCTTTCAACAATGGGTCACATTTATAATAGAAGTATTCCTGAAAAGAAATTAATTGATGTGAATATTTACTATGTAGGCAGCATGTATGTAGAAAAGATTCAGCAATTCAGAGCCTTTCAATAATGGGTCACATTTATAATAGAAGTATTCCTGAAAAGAAATTAATTGATATTTACTATGTAGGCAGTATTATGTAATATCTCATTTCACCCATACACCAGGCCCACGGATGAGTTTATTTTGCCAGGTTACAGAAAACTGAAGTCTAGAAAGTTTTGCTACTGACAGCATGTGATTAGCAAATATTAAAGCCAGATGTCCAACCCAGCATAAATGAAAGGCCTGAGGTTTTAATCATACCACCTATTAGCTCTTTCTCAAAAAAAAAATTATTCATTTTACTTTTTACAATTGACTGTTTTGTTCGCCTGTGTGTGTGTGTGTGTGTGTGTGCCATGTGTGTACCTAGTGCCCTCAGAGGTCAGAAGAGGGCAACGCATCCCCTAGAACTGAAATTACAGGTAAGCTGCCACACAGGTGCTGGGAACCAGGCCCTCTGCAAGAGCAGATGCTCCTAACCGCTGAATCATCTCTCCATCCCGCACATATTAGCTCCAACTCCATCCCTCTCTGCAAAGAGAAAACCTCTTCACGAAGCACAGTCTCACCGAAGGATTCTACTGGACATCATTGCAACCTGGTTTGCCTTTTAGAAATTTAGCGTGAGAGAAAAATGCCTCCGGTAGCATCGGCTCCTTGCCAGCTACAGGGGTGCTAAGAGGCCTCAGTAGACTTGGTTTCCTTGCCCTGGAAACACAAGTCACGTGGTGCAGACTCTCCGAGGAGAGCAGGCTCGCCCAAGGCGCTGCTCTGAGGTCCAGTGTCCCTGGTCTCCCTAGATTCCAGGTGTGGGTGTTCCCAGGAAACTCGGGACAGCCGTACGGCTTCCTCTGCTGCATCTAGAAGGCCAAGCCCCAAAGGAGGCTGGGTAATGCTACCGTCACCAGCAAGAAGGGAGCCAGGGGGAGACTGCTGGAAGATCTTTCCTGAAAGTGCTAGTCCTGGGGAGGATTCTGTCACCAGAAGGCGCACACCCTATTATTTCAGGAACCCGCAAGCTCTGCCTCCCAGGTGATCACTCCGTTCCATTTGCCACCAAGTAATTTCACTAAAAATGAGCTCAGGACTGAAATATAAAATGGCCATTAAAATTTTTTATTATAGTACATGCCTAATGGCTATTTTCGAATAAAATCCCTTTGAAGATTCGCTCTTTTTTTTTTTCTAATCAAATGGTTGGAACTGCTTGATGGGTTTTGTAAAACTTCACTTTAGAATTACGCTGCTCTTTAACCGCAAAGAGAGAGAGAGAGAGAGAGAGAGAGAGAGAGAGAGACGGTATTCATTTTAACTTTTCTCACCCAAAAAGAACATCAAATTCGAGTCTGGAGAAAAGCAAATGTGACAATTTCCTCCATTTCCTCCACATAATTGTGTGGCTTTTTCTTTCTTGAAAAGAAACCAGTTCGGTTATTAACCTGACAGTGAGAGCTGAAATGGCACCTGAGACTCACAAAGGCAGGAATCCTTCAGGAGCTATGCACTGAAGCCATGTGACTTAAAAAAAAATCAGTTTATCTGCCTCCCATTTTATGGGATACCAAGTAGAAGAGAGGGTGTCACGGTTCCATTGTCCCCATCCCTCATGAATTTTGTATTATGAATTAACGTAGCGACACAAAGTCCACAGAGACACTGCGTGCTCGGAGCGGTCCCCTGGAAGGGCGGTGCTCGGAGCGGTCCCCTGGAAGGTCCACGCTTTCCATCATCCAAAATGCTCCATCCTTGTGCTATCTCACTGGCAGGCCATAATCTAATGATATCAGAGGCTTCGAATCCAGAGACGGAAGTTGCAGAACATGCCTCCACGATACATAGAACACTCGGAACTAAGCAGCTGCGAAGTAAATGGCCAGCCAGTGGGGGACAGCCGCGATGACATAATGTCTTTCCTCTCTGGAGAGTCCTTGGCCAAAGAGGGAAAAAAAAAGATATTCTTCTCCAGGGCTTGTGAGTTCCTTCAGCCTGGGCAACTCTAACAGTGTCCAGCCACCCCACTATCTCAGTGGGTGAGATCTCTAGTTATAGAACAATAAGAACGTGAATGTGGTCTCAGGCTAGACCTCAAAGCCACAGATGACCTATAGCTGCCTCAGAATAGTCTGTCTTAGCCCAGCAGTGGTGGTGCATTTAATCCCAGCACTCGGGAGGCAGAGAGGCAAGTGGATCTCTATGTTTGAGACCAGCCTGGTCTACAGAGCAAGTTCCAGGACAAGCTTCAAAGCTACAGAGGAACCCTGTCTCAAAAAACAACAACAAAGCAAAGCAAAACAGTCCATCTCTAGGGTTTTCCAGCCTCCCCTTCTCAGCAATGCCCAGTGGTGACCTCTCAGACTACAGAGTAAGTAACCTTCTTTCTGAGGGCACAGGTAGGCTCCAGAGGGTTGCCCTGGCATCTGCTGTGGCTTCTTCCACTATACCCACTGCAATTCCAGCTATACCCCTGCCAAGGACAACATCTTCCCATTCCAGTTTAGTTCCAACTACTCTCTGCCGCACCGAGGTCCAGCTCCAGCCTGACCCAACCATCCCCTCATTCGCTCTCGGTCCTCCACCTCTGAGCCTTGTTCTTGTCCCAAGAACATCCATCTGCAGCGATGGTGTCCAAATCCCATCCAATTGCTCTCTTGACACCTGTCCCCATCCTCCCTCCTAGGAAGGAAGGAAGTCCATCCATTAAACCCGTAATGAGCTGCAGGCTGCTGGAGTTGTTAGGGTCAGAGCCTGTGCCCTAGCTGCCCTAACAAGTTAGGCTCGGCCTCCTATTCTTATAGGCCAACTAAAAACACAGTGGTAAAATGTAAAAATGAATGTATTGTAAAGACGAGCATGGGGTCTTCCGCTGACTTCCGTGTCTGTCTTTGGAGGTCTGATAGAAAGTTAAGGCTTAAATCGAAGGCAGGAGATAGGCAGAGGTGCAAAACCTCTTTGGAGGACACCAAGAGTCCTTCCCATTTTCTTCTCCCGCAGGAGACTCCTGGGAAAGTCCGGATTTCCTGGAATGCTTTTTAAAATAGTCTGATCACCCAAAGGAAGGTCCCACATGACTGTTCAGAATATCGCCGTTCCTATCAGGTCAGTCCCATTTTCCCACTCTTTGTTTCCATGCCTCGGTCTTGAGGCAGAACACGTGTGTACCTGAAACAAACGTCACACACAAGTCCCGCGGCGTTAACCACTTTTAGAAGGGCTGACATTTTGGGTTTGGCTTTATGACAGGCTTTTCCCCGGGAAGTACAGAAGGCTGCAGCTTGGGTATTTCTGCTGGAGCTTCGGTAAGACCAGAGAGTCGCTCAGGAGCTGTGGAGGAGGCCATCTTCAACAAAGGAATTCCTGACTTGAGCTTGCAGGAAGGAGCACCTGGGGACCTTGTTGAAGCACAGACTGTCACCTGCTCTTGGCTTCTGGATTAGCAGACCTGGGCTGGGGCCTGAGAGTGTGCTCTCCCGGGAAGTCCTCAGTGAAGCCGGCTTGAGAATGGCTTGCCTAGTGTGCTGCAAATATTGGCATTTAAATATGAAAATGTCCAATTGCTCTTTGAAATGTCGCTGGGAAGTTAAACCTACAGCAGTCTGTGAGACTCCGTGATCTATTTCCGAAATACAAGAAGAAGCTCTTCCTGGTTTGTTGTAATAGGGGCGGCTGGGCTGCGTCCCTGGCACCTGGCCGCCCACATGGCTAGCTTATGCCCCGAAATAATTACACGGAAACTGTATTCTTTTAAACACTGCTTGGCCCATTAGTTCCAGCCTCTTGTTGGCTAGCTCTTACATATTAATCTAACCCATTTCTAATAATCTATGTAGCCCACGAGTTGGCTTACCAGGGAAGATCTTAACCTGCGTCTGTCTGGAGTGGGAGAATCATGGCAACTCACTGACTCAGCTTCTTTTTCCCAGCATTCTGTTCTGTTTACTCCGCCTATCTAAATTCTACCCTATCAGAGGCCAAGTAGTTTCTTTATTACTTAACCAATGAAACAACAGATAGAAAGATGACCCTCCTCCATCACTGGTTATTGGAGATTTTGTGTTCTTCTTTTTCCTAGAATTTTTCTTTCCACACTTCTTCTCCAGTAAAATTTGATACCAATATAATACAGCTATGGTTAAGAGTATTTGGATCATTTTCATATAAGTCTCTGCCATGAATATGCACAAAAATTAAATTTTCCTGAGACTCTGAATGTTTACAAATTTTACTCTGGGTTACATTATCAAGACACCTAGAGCATCTACAAAAAAAGCATAAATATATGTGAATTTTGCTGATGCACTATTAAAGACAAAGTATTTTGTTGAAAGATGTCTCTTGATAAAATAGAATTTCCTTTTTCAATTACCACATATAAATTAATATGACTAGTTATTAAAGCAAGACAGGCTTGTTTGTGAATTCTATGCCTCCTTTTCTAGAAAGAATAGTGAAGACTACTGTAGCTGTGAATGGTGAACAGGTAGGAACAGAATTAATCTGTGTGCCCGGCCTGGTGGTGCAGGGCTGAAATACCACTTGGAAGTAAAAGCAGGAGACTAGGGTCATCCTTGACTCTGCATGGATTCAAGATCAGACTAGACTACAGGAGACAATGTCTCAAAGGACCAGAAGGGGGAGTGGAGAGACAGGGTGTGGTTGATACAAGCCCTGGCTCTTAGTTCTGCTTAAAGAGTTCTTGACTCTCAGATGGTAAGAGTCTTCAAACTAGATCTGAGTGACGGGAGATCTAGTTTGAAGAGATCTCAAACTAGATCTCTTCTTCTGGGAGAGGCTAGCACAGGAAAAGGTTAGCTGTCTGTCTGGGTCCCCAATTGGCCTGAACTATACACATACCCCTTTCCAAACAGTTAACCACACAGGACCATATCTGCATCCAGCTAACTACATGTACTCTCTTCTCTAACAAAGCAACAGGTTACTCAAACCTACCGCTATTTAGTAGCCCTTAGTAGCTTCCCTTTTGTAGCCAATCACATTCCACAATACATCCAGGAACTGGGGACAATAGCTCAACTTAACCTAGATTGGCTTGGGGTGCACACACAGTAAACCACTTCTTCTGAGCGAACTTTGAAGGAAATTCCTCTATTTATTATCAGATGCATGACTTGGTATGCATATGATTCCAATCAGATGCATCATGGGAAAGGATATGCACAGTGAGCAAAGATTTACATAACCCAAGCCTGTCAATCAAAGCAAAAAGCCTCCTATACTCCACCCCTAGCAACCAACCCTTCCTCAAGGACCAAGATGCTCTAAGCGATAACCAGGCCTGTGCAAGGGTGGCCTTTGGTTGACTTCATGCCACTGAGGTTGGGGGAGGGGTAGACAAATAAGATAGCATGGGCTGTACACTTCCCTCCTGGTCCAGGATCTGGTAAGTACTGGAAAGGAAGATTTCTCTTTCAGCCCAAACGGCTATGTGCTTCCCAGGTGGGTAGCACTTCATGTGGGTTGTTTGTTACAAGTGGTGGCTGGAGAAATTAATTGTATCTTTTCTCATTTCTCTGAGAAATGCCTGTGGTCACTTGAAGGTAATTGCCCCCCCTAAGCTCATAGGAAGTGCTCTGTTAGGAGCTGAGGCCTTGTTGGAGTAGGTGTGGTCTTGTTAGAGAAAGTGTGTCACTGTAGAGGTGGGCTTTGAGGCCTTCTATGCTCAAGCCATGCCCAGTGTCTCAGTTCACTTCCTGTTGCCTGCATATCAAGATGTAGAACTCTCGGCTCCTCCATCACCATGTCTGCCAGCATGCTGCTGTGTCCCATAATGATAATGGACTATACCTCTTAACTATAAACCACCCAATTAAATGTATTCCTTTATAAGAGTTGCTGTGGTTGTGGTGTCTCTTCACAGCAAAAGAAACCCTAGCTAACCCACAACACCAGGGGTGCAAGGCAGCTTGTCACACAGCATCTGCAGTCAGGAAGAGAGGGGTCCGTGGGGAGTGTTTCTTGATTCACTTGCTCTCTCTTTATTCAGCCCAAGACCCCAGCTCATGAAATGGTGCCACCACATTCAAGATGGGTCTTCCCTCTGAAGTTAAGTCCTTCAGAAAACTCTCTCAGAGACAGACCCAGAGGTTTGCTTTCAGGATGATAGACAACTACGAAGCATGTGCCTTGTTTCTACCTAGCTTTATCTGACATGGCTCTTCCTTTCACCGTACTGGATCAGTCATAATGAAAACTACACACAGAGCCCTGCCAACCTGTAGTGAATCATCAGAAGTGTAATCTTCAGGGTCTCTAATACCTCCTCACTCATGGTGGCCGAGTTCCAAAAGCAAGCATCTTAAGAGAGACCTGAGTGTCAGCTGTAAGTCTTTGCTGCACCCAAGCTCAGAAGCTGCAGGGAATCCCTTTGGCCAACTCTTTCAGTTGAGACATTCACAAAGGCCTACCCAGGATCAAGGGTAGACTCGGGCATCTCCTGATGAGAGCATGTGGTCAGAAATACTGCTCAAGATGGGTTTGGAAGAGCAAAGTAACTCTATCTTTCAAGCCCTCCAAGCCACATAGAACTTTGAAGTAGCTTTGCAAACCTCTGGTGTGGTCTCCGCAGCTCAAGGCCACTAATAGACCAAACTCGACACTTGGTTTTGGAGTTAGAAGAATGTGTTGTGTCCCAGATCTGTGGTTTCCTGAGGTCTAAGGTTTCATCATGTGTAAATATCTCAGCAAAGTTGATTATAGAAAGCAAAGTGCCTGGGCATGGGAGCACACAGAGGCCAAGTCAAGACATCAGCCTGTGCTACACGGCAAGACAATGTCTCGAAAAATATCTCCATTCTTACACACATTCCCTCACCTGCTCTTTCCTAAAACAGATCCTGGGTGATGGACTTGTCTTGTCTAGTGTAGAACACAACCAGTACTCTGACAGAAGAACACCATACAAGTACATGTGTCTAACCCATGGCTAAGATTAGCTATGAATGTGGTCCAACACAAAACCATGGTTCAGCCTCCCCTAGGGGGAGTGAAGGAGCTGCCTAGGCTAAGACAACTCCAGCACCAAAATTAGGTTCTTTGTTCCAAAGGGTTGCCCCTCTGGAGCTGTGTTTAGAGTTCTGCCTCTGTTGCCCTCCAAGCTATTACTCATTTACATCATCACCAGTTCAAAGGCTTGCCTGACCGTGCTCGATTGGCATGCATAAGCATGTCTGCCCTTTGAGTGCTGGATGTGGTGTAGAACCCTAGCTCTAGGTTCATCTCAGATGGTCTCTAGACCATGTTCCTGTCCCCACTGCTGCTCCAGGCCTCATATTCGAAAACTGCCTACTGTTGATTCATCAGTTCCAATGCAAGAAATGCAGGGGTATGGACAGAGTTGTGGAGGGGACCTCTGTCCTTGTCAACTCATCCTGGTTCTACTACAGAAACCCAGGCTTCTCCCACATTCTCCAGCTGGATAACTGGTCTACCCAAAACCCTACTGTGATGCCACTCACCCAGAGTTCATGAAGGATCCAGCTCTGAGAGCAAAGGAAAGCCAAGCTCAAGGCTACCCTTGCCTAACTTTTACTTTCATTTCCTAGGGCTTCAAAAACCAGCTGCCAGAAATCTTAGAACAAGACAATAATGCACATTAGTAATTTCTAAGCCTGCAAACTAGTTATAGGCTCAGAGGATCAGTCACTGGAGATCCAATGTCTTATTATGAAGCCTCGAGAGTTAATTTATCTATTCATCAAATATTTACTCAAATTTGCGTAAATTTGACAGTCATCAGCAACACTGGCCTGTTGTTTAGGGAGGCCGCTAGTTAGTTCCTGGCTGCTCAGTACCGAAATAATCACTCAGAAACTATATTATTTAAACCACTGCTTGGTCCATTAGCTCTAGTTTCTTACATCTTAATTTAACCCACCTCCATTAATCTGTGTATCACTACAAGGTCTTGGCCTACCAGCAAAGTTTCAGCACGTCTGTCTCTGGTGGCTCCATGGCTTCTCTGACTCTGCCTTCTTTCTCCCAGCATTCAGTTTAGTTTTCTCCACCTAGCTAAGTTCTGCCCTGCTATAGGTCCAAAGCAGTTTCTTTATTCATTAATGGTAATCATAGCATACAGAGGGGACTTCCACATCACTGGCCCCATCTACGTGGATATTACAAGAGAAGAAAAAAAATGTAATGATACCCTACTACATACTTGATGCCTTACTAATAAGTATAGCTTGTATGTTCTCATATATTAGTTTTAAAGTAATTTAAAGACCTGTGATATGGCTCAGAGGGTAAGGTCACCTTCCATCAAGCCTGATGACCCAAGTTCATCCTCTGGGACTCATACAGTAAGAGAGAACTGACTCACCAAAAGTTGTTCTTTGACCTCCACCTACCCCATAGCAAACACCCCCATTTACATACACCTACAGAGAGAAAGAGAGAGAGAGAGAGAGAGAGAGAAGAGAGAATGTAAAAAATAAAAACCAAAAAACAAATAGTGTATTTATAATCACACAAATTAATAAATACACACCATGTAAAGTTCCAAGATCCAGTCTTCCCAAGAGCAAGAGAGACTTGATATCTGTTCACTGACGCACCTAGAATAAGCCCCTGTACAAAGTTTCTTTTAGGCACTAAATTAGACACTAAACAAATATTTGTTGGATGAATGAATGAATGAAAGCTGTGAAATTACTAATTAATAAATTAAAAATTTATCTCTAAAAAGTTAGAGATAAATGTCCTGAGGAAGTACCTACCGTTTGACCTACTGTTAAAAATAGCTCTGTTTTCTTAGTTCCAACTCTATGAAGTGAATTTATAGCCAAACTGTCAGGAGACTAATTTATACACTAGAAAACATTTATTATTTTGCTGTGAGAGATAAACCTGATTTCATATTTCCTTAGGGAACATCCCCAAAAAATGCTGAACAGAGCTATCTTTGGAATGACTGAAACCCTGTTGAGAGGAGCAGTGCTTAAGGGGCAGCCTCTCGGGGAGCCAGGTTCTGTTAGAAGGCTCAAAGGGATGAACCAAAAAAAGAACAGAACAATAAACAAATAAATTCAAAAGGCATTTGTGCCGCTGACACAAGACTCCTTTCATACTTGGGGTGGTCTCATGAGAGCAAAGCTATAGCACAAATAATAAAAACCTGGACACATATTGGGGTTCAGCCTGAAAACCAGAAAGCAAGGCAGTCAAGTCACTAGAGAAGTCTTACATCTACCAAGGCTGAGCGATTGCAGACTAAGTGGACTAAACAGACTAAGCCTCTCTCTCCTCCCATTCTATATCCCCTCTAGTGCTGGCACTGAAGGCGTGTACCAGTACTGCCCGATTTCTATGGAATAGTGTGTCTACTGGGCTTAAAGGTGTGTGCCACCACTGCCTGATCTGTAAGGCTGACCAGTGGGGCTGTTTTACTCTCTGATCTCCAGGCAAGCTTTATTTATTAAAATACACGTGAAAGGGGCTGGAGAGATGGCTCAGTGGTTAAGAGCATTGCCTGCTCTTCCCAAGGTCCGGAGTTCAATTCCCGGCAACCACATGGTGGCTCACAACCATCTGTAATGAGGTCTGGTGCCCTCTTCTGGCCTGCAGACATACACACAGACAGAATATTGTATACATAATAAATAAATATTTAAAAATAAAATAAAATACACATGAAATATCACTCCACAAAGCTCTCAGTTGTACCAGAGAATCATAGATCCTAGATTTCAAACTGAACTATAGTTTTAAGAAATCTAGAAAAAGCAGGCAGGATGCCTTAGCGATTAAAGGGACCTGCTAACAGGCCTGATGACCTAGGTTCTATCTCTGATACACACACAGGTTAGAAGAAGAAAATCAACTCCAGTAAGCTGTTGTTTGACCTCGACACCGGCACTGGGGCACACACAAACATGCACGTGTGTGTGCACACACACACGCATACCATCACAAAAATAATAAAATTTAATTAAAACCTTGATACAAGGGAAACTCCCACGAGTCTACAAGGATGACCCTAGCTAAGACTCCTAGCAATAGTGGATTTGTAGCCTGAACTGGCCATCTCCTGTGATCAGAATGGTGACTACTGTTTGGTCAGAAGCATCACCTCAGCTCCCTGGCACCGCTTTATACAAAAATTCCGGATTGTTTGATTGGGGACCTTCACCCCAGCTCCTGGCGTAAGCAGCTTCCCCTGGGAGTTGGCTCAGTCCAAACTCCACCTCTGAGAAAGCTTGCCAAATGGTGACCCCTCCCCAGGAAGGGTCAAGAAAGCCTGCCAAACGGTAATCCCTCCCCAGGGAAGGTCGAGACCACTCCCATAGGCTATTTAAACTGCCCCCCAGGGAATGAATATGTGGTCTCCTGGTTTTGTGTGGTCTCCCCTTCTCTCTCTTTTCCCCTCTCCATACCCGGGAAGACTCCATTAAACATGGGTAACTTTTAATTCAGTCTGGTTGCTCTGATTAAAATTATTTGTGTCGGTGGAGGGGCTCATCTAAAAGGAAATACCTGACAACTGCCCCAATTGTCATCAGAGAGTCTTCATTAAGTAACTGATAGAAAAAGATGCAGAAAGGAGGGCTGGAGAGATGGCATAGTGGTTAAGAGCACTGATTACTCTTTCAGAGAACCTGGGTTCAATTCCAGCACTCATATGGCAGCTAACAACTGTCTATAACTACAAGATCTGTCACCCTCACACAAACATGCATGCAGGTAAAACACCAATGCACATAAAATAAAATAAATAAATTGAAAAACAGGGACATAAGTATTAAAAGGGGGGGGCACTGGAGAGATGACTCAGTGGTTAAGAGCACTGACTGCTCTTCCAGAGGTCTGAGTTCAATTCCCAGCACCCACATGGTGACTCACAACCACCTGTAATGAAATCTGGTGCCCTCTTCTGCCTGCAGGCATACATGCAGGCAGAACACTGTATACTTAATAAATCGAAAGAAAGAAAGAAAGAAAGAAAGAAAGAAAGAAAGAAAGAAAGAA
>JABTXL010012463.1:6157075-6167548 GCA_025134845.1 Neodon shergylaensis
AAGAAAGAAAGAAAGAAAGAAAGAAAGAAAGAAAGAAAGAAAGAAAGAAATGCAAAGACCCACAATCAAATATTTGACTGAGCTCAGGGAATCCTGCTAAAGATAGGGAGGAAGGATCATAGAAGCCAGAAGGGCCTAGGCCATTACAATAAAACCCACAGAAACAACTAACCTGGCTCATAGGAACTCATAGGAACTCACAGGAACTCAACTGAGCCAACAACCAGGGAGCCTGCATGGGATCATCTAAGCGCTCTACACATATGTGATGGCTGTGTAGCTTGGTCTAGTTGTGGGACTCCTACCAATGGGAGCAGGTGTCCTAACACTTTGGCTGGCTCTTGGGAACTTATTCTTCATACTGGATCACCTTGCCCAGACTTAATACAAGGGGAGGTGCTTAGTCTTACCACATCTTGATACCATGTTTTGTTGACAGCCAGGGGAGGTCTGCCCCTTTCTAAACAGAAACAGAGGAGGAATGAATCAAGATAGATAGATGATAGATGATAGATAGATAGATAGATAGATAGATAGATAGATAGATGATAGATAGATAGATAGATAGATAGATAGATAGATAGATAGATAGATAGAGAATGAATGAATGAAAACTTGGGAAAATCCAGAACTACATTACTTTGTTGTCCGTGCACTTAATTTTTCTTGACTTTATTCATAACTTTTCTTGACCTCATTCCCCTATCACCTTTCAGTTCCTTTCAACTCAGGAGCCCACAGGGGTATGACTTTGCAGTGTGTTAAGGTTCAAGTATGAAGCATTCTTTAAAAAAGAAAAAAAGCTCACATGTTCAAGGCTTGATTGCTGGAAGTTTGGAAATTGGGGGGGAGGGGGGCTTACAGAGAACCCTGAACCAGATTGCCATTTGGGTAAGAGATTTACTAGAAGAGAGCTTAGTGCCACAGAGAGACAACATGACAGGGTTCCATGTGGCAATGCTGGGAAGGGGGAGCTCCTCACAGATTCCAGAGGAAGGGGGAGGCTCCACGCCACGCATCACTGACTAATAATTCCTGGTGCTGGCAGTGTGGCAGAAGTTCTTGCCGGTGTGGCGCCAGAGGGTTAGCAAGTAACCCTCGCTAGCCATGATGTCCGCTGGGCTCTACCTGGCTTAGCTCTGTAGTTTTCACTCAGCCCCTAATCCATTCTTTGTGTTACAGATACCTTTGGTTGCCCTATGTAAATCCTGTCTGGGAGTTTCCCAAGGATACAATAGCCTATGCAAAACTTGGTTTAGAGGAAACCGCGGTACCTTAGGAATCAGGTGTTTGCACCTGGCATTGTATTTTAGGAAACTTCATTCGGCTTGTTTTGAGAAATGGAAATCTACTAACTGAAGTGTAAATATAAGGAAAAATACAGATGTCAAGAGGCGAAGGAAAGGCTTCAGTTCACTGAAGCTGAGCCCCCTGCAGCCTCAGAGGCTAAGTTCATTCTCGTGCGTCTCTAAGTCTTCATTTCACCGACCCGTGTGAACCCGCACACCTGCACTGAGTTGCTTGCGACATGGCAGGTAGGCTAGCTCTGCTTGCTGGATGGCAGGAGCATGACGAGAGGTTTTCTGCATTTGGGGAAAGGAATGTATGATCTTGAGGATTTGGGGGAAGAGGGGTCCATGGGTTAATGTGTGGTCACCATACTGGGTGTGCCACAGGTTCCTCCCGATAGCTGGAAGTCTAGAAGCCTGTACCATGGGAGCAATGAATTCGTCTATTGATGAACCACAGATGGGCGGACTACTGGAAGGCGGGCCTGACTGGAGGAATACCTTTGAAGGAACATTTCCCCCAGGCACTCTCGCCCCTATATGCTGCTACCTGTGAGTTAAGCCACTTTGTTCTGCCACAAGCTCATGCTATGCTACCTCATTATGCAGAGGCCACGAAGCAACAGAGCCAATTAACCATGGATGGAAGTCTCCAAAACCATGAGCTAAAATAAGACTTTTTCCCGTCAATTGTTTTCCCAGGTATCTTCTTATCATGACAGGCCAACTGACACAAGAAAGTCTTGCTCCCTACATGCCCTGCAAATCTGAGTCTCCTTCTTGAAGTACGTGGTCCCGGGCTGAGGTCTCCGTGTGAAAGTGTCCACATGCACACTCATTCTCACCATGGCTACCCGAATGCAATCATCTAAGTCAAATGAAAGTTGAGCCCGAGGAGAATGCTGGTTCAGGAGTGATCTGGACTCCAGAGAATCCCTCCTCGTGTGCTGAGCCGTAAAGAAAAGATGGGCGTGTGTTACTGTAAGTTCTGGCAGGTCTTAGAAGTGTGAAATTGAAAATAGCATAGTGGAGTATATTAGTTTCTCTTCTGGTTCTGTGACAAAACACAGCGAACAGCCGGCTCATAGGAGAAACAGTTTATTTGGGCTTACGGTCCCAGACAGATGAGTCTGTCATGGCAGAGAAACATGGCAGCAAGACGCAGGCGTGGTGGCTGGAGAAGGAATCTGAACAGTAAGCATTAAGCAGAGAAGAAACTAGGGACAGAACCCAGGTTTATGAAACCTCAAAACCCACCCTGAGTGCCACACTTGCTCCAACAGTACTGCCTAGGCCTCCCCAAATAACATCACCAACTGGAGACTGGTATTCAAATACCCAGATACATGGGTGTGGTGGTCTGAGTGAAAATGGTCCCCAGAGACTCAGAGGGAGTGGCATTGTTGGAGTAGGTGTGGGCTTTTGGGGGGTAGTGTGTCACTAGGGGTAGGCTTTGAAGTTTGAGACGCTCAAGCCAGGCCTACAGGCTCACTGACTTCCCACTATCTAGGGATCCAGAACTCTCAGCTCCTTCTCCAGCACCACGTCTGCCTGCATGCAGCCTTGCTTCCCCAATATTATGATAATGGACTGAACCTCTGCACTGTAAGCCAGCCCCAATTAAATGGATTCTTTTATAAGAGTTGTGGCCATGGTGTCTCTTCACAGCAATAATCCCTAACTAAGACAATGGGGGACATCTCATTCAAACCATCACATAGAAGCAGGACTTTGAGCCTCCTGGAAATGAATTAAAGAATGCTTCGTGTTGGGCAGTGCCACACACACCTTTAACCCCAGCTCTTGGGAGGCAGAAGCAGGTGGATGGCTATGAGTTCTTGGCCTTCCCGCTTCTGGCTCGACACCTCCCTCGCCTCTTGAGGCTAGGTTTGGCTTTCTTTGCAAACAGAATGTGCCTAGAGTTAAATTTCTCCCCCAAAGAAGTATGGCTTCATCACCCTCTGTTAATTTTTTCCTGTGGCATCAGCATGTTACCTTGGGGCTGTTGCTCACCCCCCCCCCGTGGGACTCTCGGACAAAGGAGAGAAGGTGGTCCCTACACTTTACTTCCCTCTTTTGAAATCTGCCATAATAAACAAACTGAATCAAACCCTTTAGCACCACCTACAGGAAAACTGTAAAGTCTGGGATGGAAATGAGTTGAAAACCTGAGGCCAAACCAAGCAGTTGGGGCTCTATCTCTGTCTTTGCCTCTTTGAGGATACTTTTTTCATGTTTTCTGAGTACCAGGAGTCCCCAGTTTAAGAGGGGGATAGTTTGCATAGCATCAAGCTTGCTATGGGGAATACGAGACATGATGTGTGTAAAATATGTCGCTACGGTCATCATATCGTATGGCTGTACAAGAGGGCAGGTGTGTGTTGTGGTGTTTGATTTCCTGGGAAAATCTACAAAGTAGCTGTGAGGTCTCAGCCCCGAGACAAGTCCTTGTCACAGAAGGGCAGCCACACCAAGAAAAGAGCCCGGACAACCTCCAAGCATGTGGAAAGGAAAAGCCAGCTCATCCAGATACCCTGGCAGTGAGGAAACAGCCTCTCCTGAAGAGAAGTACCCACAGAGCATGGTCTGACATGGGGCTGTCATCCCATCCAGTCAGCTCTAGGGCCCGTCTTACAAAGGGTGAGGAAATGAGTCTAAAATGAATTGTCTGAATGTTTTTCTTCTTGGTGTCAAACAGGGAAGCTTGAGGAAGCCAAGGCATCAACTTGATCACAGCAAGAGCTGTACTTAGCGTCTCCAGTTCCGGTGGCCAAGCTGACTCAACTAACAAACGAGCCCAGGAGTCATTAAGCCAGCCTAATTGAAACTAATTCCATGTTGCTTGCAGTCCTGAATTGCAAGGGAGAGAACGCAACGTGACCTCCCAGCTGAACATAATGTGAGACTCAGCTCGGGTTATTTATTCGGTTACCAATGAAAAGTGGCAGAGCTGGGACTTGAACTTCCGTCTTCCAATTCCATTTCCTCCCAAATTGCAGAGAAGTGCAATTTAACCTCATTGAGCACACGCGACGCAGGAATCCAGTTAAAGGGCTTTATTGCTTTAATCCACAGAAGCGAAGAGAAAGAGAAGGCGTTTCCAGACCAAGATCACAGAACAGCAAGACTTAAAGATGACTATTTGTTCTAACATCTTTCATTTCCACGAATAAAGAAAAAAAAAAACTAGATCATTTAGCAAATAATAAGGAAAATCCTATTTATTAGAGTCTGTGAAATATAATCAAAGATTATATGTTTGTATATGTGTGTGTTAAAAGGGAAAAACCGAACTCTCAGAATCATTCGTTGGGCTGGCACGATGGCTCAGGTTAAGGGACTTACTGCCAAGCCTGACAGCCTGAGTTAGATCTCCAAGATCCACACCGTGAAAGGAAAGAACTGACTCCCCTAAGTTGTTCTCTGACCCCTACATGTGCTGCCCCATTAGATCACACACGAATAAATAAATGTTAAAAATTAGATGTTTAAGAAGAATGAATCTGAAGGGAAGGATTAAATTTAAAAAGCAGGTTTTAAGATCTACGGGAAACAGAAAGACAGAATTAAATAAAACCAAAGTCAGTCATCTATACCCGTGGGTTCTGCATCTGGGGTCCAACTATGGATTGACAGGGTAGGGGGCGGGGCCTGGACTGGCCATAGGCAGATGCTTCATCACTATTCTATAAACAATACAGTATAAAAACAATGGCATTTGCATTGTCTTGGATATTTTAAGTCATCTAGAGACAGTTTAAAGCACACAGAAGCATGTGTGTAGGTTATATGTAAACATTTTGAGAGCTTATGTTGGAGGCATGAGCATCTACAGATTTGGGTATCTGGGGGGGAAGATACCGGAATCCAACCTGCTGTGGATATCCAGGGATGCCTGCGTAACAAACTTGGCTACAAAATCAGCAGAACTAACTGCTGGGAGATAACTTTCTATGAGTTTCATACCAGCTGCCTTTGTTGTGGATTATCTCTTCAAGGTCTGTACTCAAGAGTTTCCCAAGATGAGGAAAACCTCTCAAAGCTAGGCATAGGAGCGCGTGCCGGGAACCCCAACCCGGCTGCAGAATAAGTTCTAAACCAGTGTAAGCTCAAAGTGAGACACTGGCCAAAGAAAGACAGGGAATGGGTAGGGTAAAGCAGAGGAGGGACAGGAAGGGGTGAGTCACTGAAAAAAAAACAAACAAAACAATATAGCAACTTCAGTAAATAATTCACTAGCCTAACCAAGAAAAAAGGAAAACACAACACACAAAATTGAGAATGAGAAAATGGATTGACATACACATATAGCAAAGCATCATTTTTTATTTTTAATTACAGTAAGTTTTTTTTATTCCTTGTGTATACGTATGAGTGCACATGTGCCATGGCCCTTGAGTGGAGATCACAGGAACACTTGTGGGAGTCAATTCTCTTCTTCTACTGTGTAACCAGGGTAATAAACCGAGGTCTTCAGGCCCAGCAGGCACCTTCACCCACTGAGCATCTCACCATCCCTGAAAAGTACAATTCTTACAAAAGGAGTCACTTGTGGGCTAGAGAGATGGCTCAGAGGGTAAGGAGAGCTTGCCGCACCACACATGGGGCTTGAGTTCAGATCCCAGCACCCAGGTATAAAGTTAAGTGTGAAAGTACTTCCCCCATGGCTGGGAGGCAGAGAGAGAAGGGCTGTAAGAGCTCTGGGGCCAGCTGGCTTAGCCAGTTGGTGAACGCCAGTGAGAGAGATCCTATCTCAGAGCAATAGAGGAAGACAGCCAACCTCAACTTGCATGGGTTCTCCCCAGCATCCAGACTCAGCAAAAGACCAGTCAACACTTAACCCACTAAGCCATCTCTGTCTTAGTTTGGGTTCCTACTGCTGTGAAGAAACACCAAGACTCTTATAAAGGAGAACATTTAACTGGGACTGGCTTACAGTTCAGAGGTTCAGTCCGTTATCGTCACATCAGCAAATATGGCCACATGCTGACAGACATGGTGCTGGAGGAGCTGAGAGTTCTACATCTTGATCTGAAGGCAGCAGGAAACTGGAAACTGTGTGCCATACTGGGTGTAGCTTGAGCATCTGAGACCTCAAAGTCTGCCCCACCGTGACATGCTTAATAGTGCCACTCCCTATGGCCAAGTATTGAAACACATGAGTTTATGGGCCATTCCTAGTCAAACCACCACAATCTCTGCCTTCCCAACGCTGAGATGATAGAGGGCACCACAAACACCTGACGTTTGTGTGGGCACTGGGAATCTGAACTCCAGTCCTCACGCCTGCTTACAAAGACTTTACAGACAGAGCAATCTCCCCAGCCCTGTGGGGCATTTTGTCCTGAGACACAAGTCTTTCTATGCAGGTCAGGCTGACCTTGAACTTGTAGTGTTCCTGCCTGTACCTTCTCAGTGCTGGAGTCGCAGGCATGAGCCTCCGCATCAGATACACTGTGTTCTAGAAAACCCTTACAGGTGATTCTGACTCATTCGCAAATCTGAGAACAATAGACTTGATTCTGGTGATAGCATTGTCTCTGACTGAGATCACTTCCTGTTGTATCAATACTTCTCAGAAGGAAGAAATTCCATCCTTTACACACACACACACACACAGAGCTATAAATAACACACATTTGCTCACCAGCAGCTGCAGTCTCGGCCCGTATAGGCAGTTGCTGTGAAATACCAACCTCTGAAAGAACAGACTCATTTGCATGCCTGAGGAACAGGATGTATTCGGCCTCCTTCTAGGCCTTGATCACTGAAATTAAAAGGCAGGTTTGCAGTAGACGATTGGAGAAACGAGGGTCCTTTCCCTTAATGAGGGATGCTAGTCAGGGAGCCTGTTCACACTCAGCTCTGACTGAATTTGAGGATTTACAGAGGCAGTCAGACCTGGGCTAAGGCAGTAAAACCGGAAGGGCCAGAACCCTGGCCCCTTTCCCTGTGTTTGTTATTCATTCACCATGTGACCACAGAATATGCTGCCGCTTCCAGCAGCTTGACATTCCTGTGTGTGCAACAGGCATGATAACAGCTCTCCTTCCTGACAGACTGGTAGGAGGGGTCGACTCATGAGCTAGGAGACCACAGGCGGAGACCACTTGAGCCACTTGACTCTTGGCTGGTTCTTTTGACTCTGAGGAGGCAAAGGAAGAAGCGTTGTTTTCTATGATTTACTCCATGCCTCCAAGTCATCCCTTGCTGCATCTGGGTGTTTGATATCGATCTACTGAAGGAAAGATGGAAGAGTAAATTAACTCTCCCCTTTAACAATGTGCTTGGCCCACGTAGAAGCCGAGGATGCTTGCTACAGCTGGCTAAACTGGCTCAGTGTTGATCCCCAACACGCACAGTCCAAGTCCATGGCTCCAGGCAATGTAGAATTCTATTGTTTTTGTTTTCTTTTGCATAGTAAGCCAGTCTGGGAGAGAAGAAATGATCCGAGTCTGCACCTGGTCTAGAACATTCATTATTGATACACTGCTGTTGAGTGACAACCACTCCATCAAAGAATTCAGAGCCCTCAAAGACAGAAGATTTAGGATATAAATAGCATTTGGGCATCATCTTTGAAGGATGAAGAGCAAACTAATGCTCAGTTCATCTTTCCCCTCTGCTACTACAACTCAACTGCAAAGCCCAAAAGAGAAATAGAAAGCTTTTGGAATTAGGGATGGTACCATTCAGCTCCTAAAGTTCAACCGGAGTCCTGCCGGGACTACAGCCTACTTTACATTACTCCGGGGAAGGAGGGCACCCTCAGGGTCCCCTAAAGCATCTCTCAAGAACCTTGGTCAAAGGCGGAGATGTAGTTCATTGGTAGAGTGGTTGTCTATGCTCAAAGACCTGGGTTCAATCCCGGCATCACATACACCAGGCATGATGGTGTGCACACACAAACATATATATATACAACACAAAAACACACACACAAACACATATACACATGCAAAGAAATCTGATCAAGACTTTACAGTTGCTTTTTTATGAGAAAGACCTTGGTTTGGGTCCATCCATCTTATAATTGATAAATCTGGCCATGCATGTTATGTACAGTTGAAATATTATCTTGTTGGGTGGAGTGGAGGTCATGGAGTGAGGAGTTCAAGGTTATCCTCAGCTATGCAGTGAGTTTAAGGCCAGCCTGGGATAGAAGAGACCCTGTCACACAACATCAGGAATAAAATAACAATAACAATAGTAATAATAATGGCTGTCATTTATTTCTAGATTTACAGACAGGTTTAACATTCTCCACTACCCAGTGAAGCAGGCATCATAATCACCTCATCTCAGGGTGAGGCAGACGTGACCAAGTAAGCTTAAGAAATCAGACAGCTTTTCAAAGGGTTTGAGACTTAGCTGGGGTCCCTGGTCACCTGACCTTGAAGTTACTGGTACTATAGAAAAGTTTCTGCATGAACTGGATAGCCTGGGAAGAACATTGACACAGTGCTCAGTCAACGAGGTCAACACTTATGGCCTTGTCCTTTTGTCTGTCTGTTTGTTTTTAAGTACAGCTGCAGGAAGGTGGGCGCAGAGGTACACATACATACACAATCCCAGTACTCAGAAACCTGAGGCTGAGGGATTACCAAAAGTTTAAGGCTATTCTGGTCTATACCAAGTTCCAGACCAGCTCAATTACACAGGAAGATCTTATAAAATGACTTGAGACTGTGACTGCTTCTCTATTTTGTAGCTGTTAACGCACAGAGAGACAAGTTCCCAGAAGGCACAGTTACCACGATAGCCCCAGAACCTGCTCCTCCTCCAGGGGGCTCTGCTGCTTTCAGAAACAAGCTGTTCTTGAAGCGGGGGACACCTTGTGCCCCCAAAGGTGTGATGTTAGAATTTGACCCCTGATTTTAGAACAACATCATTTTCCCTTAACTAGCTTGATTGGACATATTGACTTTTAGAGGTCTAGGCAGATAAAGTCAAATGCCTGCAGTTATCAAAGTTACTCCCTCATCACTGGGCTAACACCCGACAAAAACAACTGAGTGGGGAAAATGGTTTGTTTTGTCTAACAGTTCCAGAGGCATGTCGCCCCTCGTGGTGGGAAAACAGCCGACAGCAAGCAGGCTAGGCATGGTGGCCAGTGCTGGGGATTGGCTGGCCTACACATTCAGGAAGTAAGCAGAGCATGAACAGGAAGTGGAGCGTGAACAGGAAGTGGAGCGTGAACAGAAAGCAGGGCCAGGCTGTAACGCCTAAGGCCCTCTCCACAGTGATCCGTTTCCTCGGCCCGGCTCTCCTGAATGTTCCACAACCTCCCCAAAGTAGCTCACCAACTGGGGGCCAAGCGTTCACACACATGTGTAGCGTTAATCTAATTGATCTTATTAATAAAAACCTGGTTATAGGTGAAAGCTGAAGGATCAGAGAAGTCTCCAGACACTAAAGTTCTTACCTCTACAAAATCCTCAGACCGAATGGGCTGAGTTCCTGTCTCCTCCTCCCTTCTATTCCTCTTTCCGCCCATCAATATCACTCATGTCCATCTCCCCAGTGCTGGGATTAAAGGCATGAGATCCTGAGTGCTGGGATCAAAGGTGTGTGCCACCACTACCCGGCCCCTATGGCTAACTAGTGGCAAGCTCCACCCTCTGATCTTTAGGCAAGCTTTATTTGTTAGAGCAAAAACAAAATATCACCGCGCACATGAGTCTAGGCGGGACATCACACATTCAAACCACATTAATATTTAGTATGTTGTTTATTTAACTTTTGTTTTAATTGTTTTTAATTATGTGAGTCTGGGAGTGGGTATGTGCATGTGAGAATAGCTGCCAGTGGAGACCACAGACATCAGATTCCCTTTGAGTTGGAGTTACAAGCATTTATGAGCTGCCCAACATGGGTTCTGGGAACTGAACCTGGGTCCCCTGTGAGAGCAATGTCTGCTTTTGACTACAGAGTCATGTCTTCAGCCTCTGATACATTATTTTTGCACTCATTTTAAGACACACATTACAGCCGGGAGTGGTGGCGCACACCTTTGATCCCAGCACTTAAGAGGCAGAGGCAGGTGGATCTCTGTGAGTTCGAGGTCAGCCTTGTCTACAAGAGCTAGCTCCAGGACAGGCTCCAAAGCGACAGAGAAACCCTGTCTCAAAAAAACAATAGATAGATAGATAGATAGATAGATAGATAGATAGATAGATAGATA
>JABTXL010012463.1:6181685-6208037 GCA_025134845.1 Neodon shergylaensis
GCGTGCACACGCGAACACACACACACCACACACCCTGAGGCCCACAATTCCTTGCAGCCTAGAGAAGTAGATAGGACAAGACTTCCCTGAAGAGGTGGCGGAATTGAGCTGAGAGAGGAGTTTGGTGAGTGAAGGTGAGCAGTGTGGAATTGTCTGGCCCATCCAGAAAATACTCTTTGGGCTCTGGCTGAAACAAGGGGCTGAAAAGAAGAGATGACACCCAAGGGGGAGCTGGGGAAAGGAAGCGGGTCATAGACTGAAAGCCTAGGCTGTGGGTTGAAACTGCGGCTGTGGAGCCAGGAATAACAGGGTCAGAGTGCTACTGGGAAGTTCGGCTTTCTGATGCGCTAGGCAGTTGGAGGGCTAGAGCAATAGCTGAGGCCATCACCTACAGGCTCTTGCGGTATCAGATGTGCAGTTATGAAAGTAGAAAAAAGGAAGGAAAGCCTGGAAATTCATAAGACACACTGAGGGAACGTGCTCAAGATGGGACAATATCAGAGTCCTCAGAACAAGGAACCCAAGTGAAAGCCAGTAGTTCCACGTTCTACTGTCCCAACCGCCTCCAGACAGTAAGGATATTTTCAGTCCCTTACTGTCCGATCTGCCTGACTCCTACATGTGTGCGCCCGGGACAGTGTGCTGTGCTCTGACTGTACCTATTCCATGTGGGCCACATGAAAACTGTCATCCTCACCTGCTGACATGTGGGTTCCTGTGCCTCTCCCAGCCACTGTGGCTACAGCAGGAAGAAATCACTCTCCTTGCATCGATGAGTTTGCCTTTTCTTAAATGATTTTTGTGGAGGGAGAGGAGGAGGTGTTTTGTCAGCAAATCCAGGGGTGTGCATAGGTCAGGAGCTCTTGTTCTAAGGAAAATAATCACACTGTCAGATTTCTGTGAGTAACTGGGAGACGGCCAGGGAACCATCTCCGATCCACAGCCAGTTTCGTAACAAACTAATCTTATCAAGTTAAGAAAAAATACCTCCCCTCAGAGGTAACTTCAGGGGGGGAGATTTTTAGCTTTCTATTTGTTTGGTAGATAAACATATTTAAAACAAAATGGGAAAAAAATTTAGGCACGTTACTTTTTCTTTTCTCCGGCTATCATTCAGTCTGTCTGTGGACAGATCCCGGGTGGCTTGCTTGCTGGGACTGTTATGAGCACAAAGCGGTCATTCCAGTGAACTTGGCCTGTTGTTTGGGCCTGGTGCCCACCTTCTGTGTAGTGGGAACTGGCCTGGAAGGTGGTTGGCTGACTCCACGCATTCTGTAGTCTTCAGCAAAGACTAGAGTTTCCACACTGAGTTAGGCAACTCAGGCAAGGGATAGGAATTTGCAACCAGGATATGATGCAGAGAATCTTGGCAATTCTCTGCAGCCTGCCCACAAAACCTCCTTCACTTCTCTATAAGGAGCCTGGCATTGCTGGTGGTTTCCTTGTTTCTTTGTTTGTTTGTTTTTAGAGATTTTTTTTAAGTTGAAAAGCTATATAAGAAAAAAACAAAAAATCACAGTACACTACTTGCTCAATGGCGCACAGTCATTTACATGGTCATAAAACTTGAGACATTGATTTTTTTTAAAAAACATATATTTTCTTTTCATCATACTTGGTCCTGGATTGTAAGAGTATTTCATACAAGTATGTATTGAACTTTGGCTATATTGCCCCCACTTAAATCTCCTTTGTCCCCCTAAACAGCTTCTCTTTCCCTTTCTTTTTAAATTACTATTATTTATGTGTCTACTGGTGCCCTGGAAGGGCACAAGAGGGTTTGGGATTCCTTGGAGCCAGAGTTGCAGGCATTCCTAAGCAGCCCAATGAGGTGCTAGAACACGGTCCTTGGGATAGAACAGAAAGCCCTTTAACTGCCCAGCCATAGCTGCAGCTCTTAGAGCTAGCTCATTCTGCCATCAGAGGAGAAAGAGCGACCAGTTTGTCTTTCTCTAGACAGAAAGCAAGTTGGTGGGTTTGAGGTGGAGGCTTTTTTTATTTAGAGTGGTCTGCAGTCTCTTGCAGGTGTTGTGAGGTTGAATAGAGGTGACAAGAAAGCATTTAGCCCAGGCCCCCAAGCAAGGAGCTTTGCTGTTGTTTTCTTCTCTGGAGGCCGGCAGCTAAGGCTGTGATACCACAGAACCTTGTTGTCCCAGCAGCATTCACAGGAGAATCGTGCCAAGATCTCACACAGCACTAATACTCAGTGACACCAGGACTGTAACAACCTAATCTGTCCCCTAGCCTTTTCTGCTTTGCGAGTCCTTTTGTTGTTATTGTTTTGACTGGGGCTGTCTGTTCCGTTCCGTTCTGTTCTGGGCAGCCTAGGCTGGCCTTAAACTTGCTGTGTGCTTGGGGGGCCACCCTTGAACTCCTAATCCCTGCAGGAAGATTGCAAGCTTTCAGGACCAAGCCCAGCTTTTGGCTTTGCTGATGTTTTACACTGCCCAGAAAGCTACAGTAAGTGTGAAAGTTTCGGATGCTCCTTTAGGTTCTAATTCTTATTATTGCATGACACCTAAGGATGGAAAAAAAAAACAAACAAACAAGTAAAAGTGGAAACCCTGCTGCTGAGGTCTGACAGATTTCAGAACTTGCATACGCAGCCAGACTAGCAGAGACTGGCCACCCGTCCAGACATCTTCTTCTAAATGCCCAAGGTCACCTGAGAAGTGACTGTCACTCAGCAGTTCTCTGGGATAACGTGAAGGAGGTCCTCCTCCTTGGCCTGCTGCGGAGGGGTCCACGTGGAGCAGGGGTGAGACGCCCACGCCCTCTCACCTGGAGCCGGAACTGCCCTCGGCCAGCTTTCCGTTACACAACACCTTCCATTTTGCTTTAGAGTCTGAGTTCAGTGCAGAAGGTGACACACCTTCAGTGTTTGATGCAGAAATAGGACGAGGGAGGAAGGAGCACAGGAAGGATTACACCGGCCTCTTTCCCCGCAGTGTTCATGTTTATCACAGCGTTTCTCTTGATCTCAAGTAGAAAAACAATTTTACTAACAACCGCGGTTTAAGGTCTGAAGTGTGCAAACCCTTTTCCATTGTGCGGGTGTCTCCAGCCCATCGGTAATAACTCTCTTGAGAGACTAACCTAATTATTCTGATATCTCCACCTAAATCAAAAGTAGGACACTAAATTCATATGAATGTTAATGACCACGTTTAATTGATTTCAATGTTTCATAAGAGAAACCTTTTAGTTCTACATTGAGTGTTTTTTTATTAAAAGAGAGAAAAGGTAAATTTGATCTGTTTTAATGAAAGAATATCACCAGTAGGTAGTTAGAAAAGAGTTGTCCAAATTATCCATATGACTCAGGTGTCAGAATTACATCACGTCATTCAATTTTTCTACCAAAAGAAAGCAATTTTGGACCAGGTCCCTGCTGATCATGGATTTTCTGAGCCTTGTAGGAAAAGGTTGTGTTTAAAGAAGGGAAATAACCTGTCCATGGTGTATTCACCTAGCCCTATAGGACTGTCCGTGGTGTATTTACCTAGCCCTATTGGACTGTCTGTGGTGTATTCACCTAGCCCTATAGGACTGTCTGTGGTGTATTTAAATAGGCCTATAGGCCTGTCTGTGGTGTGTTTACATAGCCCTACAGGACTGTCCGTGGTGTATTTACATAGCCCTATAGGACTGTCTGTGGTGTGTTTACATAGCCCTACAGGACTGTCTGTGGTGTATTTCCATATAGCCACATAGGGTCTGGAGAGATGGCTCATGCTAAGAACACTGCCTGCTCTCGTAGAGGACCTCGGTTAGGTTCCCAGCGTTCACATGATGGCTCACCACCTGTGACTCCAGCTCCAGGGCATCCAATGGCCTCTTCTGGCCTCTGAAGGCAGGACCCTTCATGTGTATGGTGCACATAAACCCAACCAGGCACAGACATAAGTAAGCAAATACATAATAGCATGCACCATTGTACTATGTTCTAGGTAACTCATTCCATGTAGAGTCAGGTAGAGCAAGGAAACATTGTATTTTGTTGCTATTATTTTATGTGTCAGTAGTCAATAATAAAAAGAATATTTGATTTCATTGTAGCTACTGCTTCCTTTACGACTTCTATTCTCTTTCAGATTTTTATCTTTCCTTGTGGGAGGATTATTTGTGATTTCAGACATGCTATATAAGCACTCTACCACTAAGTTATATCCTTAGCCTGGTACTCTATCATCTTAAAATAAAAGTTTTAGGGGGCTGGAGAGATGGCTCAGTGGTTAAGAGCATTGCCTGTTCTTCCAAAGGTCCTGAGTTCAATTCCCGGCAACCACATGGTGGCTTACAACCATCTGTAATGAGGTCTGGTGCCCTCTTCTGGCCTGCAGACATACACACAGACAGAATATTGTATACATAATAAATAAATAAATAAATAAATAAATAAATAAATATTTAAAAAAAAGTTTTAGGAGATTAAAGCATTCATTGTGGCGGTCAGGGTTCTGTGTTTACACCAGTGAGCCATCTGGAAGCCACGTTCACGTATTTAATATCCCTGCATTGCATGGTGTTCCGTATTCCCACCCATGATCCAGGTCGTTAACCCAAGGGAAAAGACAGCAGACTAATTACTGTCTTTATTTTCATTTCTGCAAAATCTACTCACCCGGATGATGGGGGGGGCGCTAATGAGGGGTTCATGGGGTTTGCTAAACATGGAGGTGGTAACAAAGAACCTCAACGCTGACTCCAGATTTGAGCTTTAGGCTGTGTGTTCTCACCAGAAAGCACCAGGAAGTCAAATGTGAGTGTCAGACTGTTCCTGGGGCCCAAGACCACTATTTCAGTGGCAATGTGGACATCTGTATCTCCATTTAAAACAGAAGCCCTCTGACACATAGGAAGTATGGAAGGCTACCGTTAAACATTCACAGCTGAGATGATTTTCTAGAGTAGAGCACTTAGGGTTAGCTTAAGTTTGAGTTTAGAAGGACTCTCGGTCGCAAAGAATTAAATATTAGGGCAGTTTTCGACACGTGACTCTCTCCTTTGTTATCCGAATGTAAGATTAAAAACAATGGTGTGTCCAGACTGTACTGGTGCTCAGTAACATACTCTAGGGTAACATAAAATCAGATTGCATGTTTGCAACATATAAGGTCTACAGAGTAGGGGCTGGAGCAATGGCTCATGGTTAAGAGCACCAGGTACTCTTCCAGAGGACCTGGGTTCAATTCTTCAGTTCCTAGCACCCACATGGCAGCTCACAACTCTCTGTAACTTAAGTGCCAGAGGATCCCACACCTTCACACCAATGCATATAAAATAAAGTGAAATAATTAAAAAAAAAGAAGAAGAAGAACTACACTGTAGTGGATGTGACAATAAGATTGTAACTCAGTACCATCTGAGCCACCCTTCAGGTGAAGATGAGAAGCTGGGATGTTCATTCTGAATATATGTACTATGGGGAAGCTTGGGAAGTGGGAACCAGTGCTGTAGATAGCCCCACTGATGAGAAACCCCAGTCCCAGAGAAAAGGCAAGCCAGTCTGTCCTCAAATGAGCCCGGGCCTTCCTGTGTGGACTGGCCAGTTCATGAAGTATACAAAACCTCAACTTCTGCATGCTGAGTCCTTCCAAGACACAGAAGCAAGGGCTGGAGCGATGGCTCAGCAGTTAAGAGCATGTGCTATTCTTTTTTTTTAAATTTATTATGTATATCTTGTTCTGGGTACCAGATCTCATTATAGATGGGTGTGAGCCATCATGTGGTTGCTGGGGATTGAACTCAGGACCTCCGGAACAGCAGTCAGTTCTCTTAACCTCTGAGCCATCTCTCCAGCCCCACATGTGCTATTCTTGCAAATGACTGAATTCAGCTCCCAGCCCCTGTGCTAAGCAGCTCACAACCATCTGAAAGTCCAGATGCACAAGGACCTTGGCCCTTTTCTGGCCTCCACACAAAGAAGGGTCACCTGTCTGAGCTGACAGTTGCGTCGTGTGGCTGGTGTTAAGGTGTGGCCTGTGCTTCTCTCTCCCCAGGGCACCTGGACGATGATGGGTTACCCCACGGATTCTGTACCGTCACCTACTCCTCCACAGACAGATTTGAGGGCAACTTCGTGCACGGAGAAAAGAACGGACGTGGGAAGTTCTTCTTCTTTGACGGCAGGTAGCCCTCGCCGATCTGATTTGTTTGGGGTTGGGGGGAGGTCTCCCAATTATTTCAAAAGAAGGAATGATGCAAATGCATGGATTCAATTAAAAGTTTGTGGACACCTCATGCAGAAGATGAGTGAGAGTAACCCCAACATGTAGGCAAGGCTTTGGTGGCCAGAAACGACAGTGGTGGCTATACGGAAGTCAGCCTAAGGTGTGCTGAGCCTGGCATGTGTCTGTCCAGGGATGTTCTGCTAAGTCAGATTATTCAGGGGGTCAGATTCAGGGGGACCCATTTGCACAAATACAGTTCAAAAACTGTAACATAGCTCAATGACATCACACAAGCGGGAAAGCGAGAACTGACACCCCAGGTTGTCCTCTGACCTTCACATGTAGCCTGGCCCACACTCACACATACCCGTGTGCACAGGCACACACATCATATATGCACGTACAATACCCTCTGGATACCTGATCCCAGGGTCTCTTTCAAGGTGTTGGCATCAGTGGCTCCTCTTTCAGAAGCTTCTGTCTAGAAAGTAATTCCCCTGCTCCACTTCCATGACAATTTAAACCAAAGCTCTCTTACTGGAAAATGTCTATTGTTCCTTTACTCTGAGATTATTTTTTTATTCATTCAACAATTTATGTTTTTATAAATGTCTTTCTTCCCCTCCCCACCTAAGGAGAGTTTCCTTGAGTGCAGAATCTCTGTGACATCTCCTATGCTTTATGACACTTTCCCTTAACTTGATACTTTAAAACAACGATAGTAAAGTCCTTGCCATGTGGATGAGGGAACCGAAAACAAGTTAGAACAGATGGCCACACACATATACACACTCATGTACTCATACATGCACACGCCCATGAGCATATTCGCACTTTAAATTTGGCAGTTAGATAAGGATAGCCAACATCTGACTAACTCATAGGAAAACAATCAAGCTACTTGATTGTATTTAGTTGTATGTAGCTTTACAGGTGTACAAGAGCATTAATGAGCTCATTCGGGCTAGACCGAGCATTTGAACCAGTGTGCCAAAAATGCACTCCTTATTATCCGCAAGAAACTTAGTAGGCAGGTAGGGACCAAGATTCCTCTCAGATGGCACGTGGTCTGGAGCATGACAGCGGATGTGCATGGTCCTGAGGATACTGTGGAAGTGCTTTTCTGGTACTGAGAAGGCTTTGTTATCTGCACCTCTGACTGTAATCTCTAATCTCGATGTGCAGTATAGTTTAACTGTTTTCTGTTCCACCAAAATGTGTAAAAATAGAGCCAGAACTTGTCACTAGCCTAGAACTGGGAGAAGAAAAAGAAAAACAAACAAACCATTGGCATCTACTTTCAGGCTGTAGAATGGGAATATTAGGGAGTTGTGTGGTCCAAGACTCAAGACAAAAGTGAGGTAGTTTATTATATGTATGGTTATCCTTCAGTATTGGGGGACCAAGGATCTCATGATGCTAGTTGTTCTACCACTGAGCTTCATTTCCTGGTAATTTATTGTATGTATGGTTATTCTTCAGTATTGGGGAACCAAGGGCCTCATGATGCTGAGTGTTCTACCACCAAACTTTGTTGCCTGCTCTTTCAATGCTGTTCCAAATTGTCTGGCTGTCCTCACACCTGCTGTCCTCCTGCCTCTCCTGTAGAGTGCTGGGGTCACCAGCGTGTGCAATAGAACCCAGAGTGTAAATATTTACTGTCAATGCTTTTCCTGGATGTGCCAACTGGTTTTCAAAGTATTTGATATGCTTTTATTTTTCTATACACAAGTCATTTTTATTTTGTGTGTGTGCATATGTATGATATGTGTGTATCTGTATGTTTACGTCTGTCTGTGTATATGTGTAAGTATATATGATATGTGTGTATATATGTGTATGTATGTATGTGTATGTGTATCTTGGTGTGTGCTTTGTGTTTCTTTGTTTGTTTTGAGACATACTTGGCTTTGTTTTTTAAGTGGGTTCTAAGGGACAAAGGCACAGCCTCAGGGTTGCAAAGCAGGCAACTTGTCACCTGAGCCCCAGCCTCCCAGAGCCAGTTTCTGACATTGGCTTCCTGTACTGATGTGTCCTGATGAGAGGGACCCTTCCCAGGTTCCTACAAGGTGCTTGATCACACCTCAGAGAAGCTGGGGTGGAAGTGAACTTTTGAAATCATGTATTCCAGCCGCTCATGTGAGGCAAAATCCTTTCTGTGTTCCTGACCATCTTCAGGCTTTTGTTGAAACCACGGTCAGCAAGCAAATACATTTGGATTTACAATTCCATGTCTATGGAGAAACTAAGGCTTGGGGAGGCTGAGTAACTTTCCCAGAGTCCCCTAGCTAGTAAGAGTAGAGTTGAGGTGAATTCATTTCTATATTTTCTTTTTTTTTTTTTTTTTGGAGCGGGGGTTCGAGACAGGGTTTTTCTGTAGCTTTGGAGCCTGTCCTGGAACTACCTCCTATAGACCAGATTGGCCTTGAACTCACAGAGATCTGCCTGTCTCTGCTGGGATTACAGACGTGTGCCAACGCTACCCAGCCATTTCTTTTCTTTCTTTCTTTCTTTCTTTCTTTCTTTCTTTCTTTCTTTCTTTCTTTCTCCCAAGTTCTGAGATTACAGATATGAAACACTGACTAAATTCATTTTCATAGGCAACCGTTTTTTTTTTCTTACTACTTCTGCCACTGACTGCATTCTCACCAGAAGTGAGAAAATAGTAATGGGTCTGCTTCCTTTTTTCTGTGCTTTCTTTGTTTTGTTTCTTGCTTTTCGAGACAGGGTTTCTCTGTGTAGCCCTGGCTGTCCTGGAACTCACTCTGTAGACCAAGCTGGCCTCAAACATTTCTTTGTTTTCTTTAAGGTCACTTCTTAGCTATTTTTTGTTTATTTGTTTGTTTCTTTGGTTAGTTGTTTGTTTGTTTGTTTTCCAAGACAGGGTTTCTCTGTGTAAAGCCCTGCTGTCCTGTAACTAGCTCTTGTAGACCAGACTGGCTTTAAACTCCTGAGCGCTGAGATTAAAGAAAGATGTGTGCCACCTCCATCTGGCCAGCTTCTTTTCTAAAGGTGCGTTAGCTCTTGCTAGGAGCCCGGCAGGTTGATGGAAGGTGTTCCTGGAGGGTCATTTGGTAGCGGCCTCCCAAAACTCCTGTTTTCTCATTTGTAGGATGGGGATAAATGATCGAGTGAGAAAAACTATAAAGATTTTGGAAGGCATAGCACACCTGCCAAGTGCCCTGGGAGGGGTTGGATGGAGATGGTGACTAACCCTGATGTCACTCCACTCTTAGTTGATCACAGTGGCCTAGAAGACTGCTTGCTAGGGAAAACATCAAAGTGTCAAATGTCTTAATGGTCACACAGCCGTCAGCTACTCCTAAAGGTGTGGTTCTCCCATTCCCCTGTCCCAACCCCATCAACAAGCAAGCAAGCACTCAGCACCAGGCACCAAGCAGCGTTCACACATTCCAGTTCAGTTCTGATGATGTCTACCTGAGGTGTGTTCACCTCTCATAGTTCTGGGGGGTTGAGAGCTTTGAGATCAGAAGCTTAGACTGGAGTCTGGTGGGGACCTGCTTCCTGGCTTACAGATGGCTGCTTATCTTGTCACGGGCTGGAGAAGGAAGCCAGAGAAAGCAACCCCCCTTGTGTCTTTCATACGGGCAGTAAATGCACTCAGGAGGGCTCTGACTTCATGACCGAATACCTCCCTCAACATCTCACCTCTTAGGACCACCCCATTGGGAAATAAGGTATGAATGTACAGATTTTCCAGGGACCTAAACATTCAGTCTATAGCGGTACATTTTTTTTTTTTTAGGGTTTCCTCTTAAAGAAGAGAACAACATTGTGCTAATTGCTGTTATTTTGGGTCTTTGTGATCATCAGATTCTCTAGACTCACACATCCTCTGTGAAAGGATTAAAAACAAAGGCAGGAGCGACTTTGAAGGTGCCCGGCACACAGGCAGATGAACTGCAGGAAGAGCTTTGCTCTGCTTGCCCATCCCACCCTGAAGGCTGAAGGTGTTAGCTGGAAGTAGCTTTAGCAGATGGGTTAGGGCTCCTTCGCCTTTCTCCACTTGCGGTATTGGCTAATAATACAGCCACATGGAAGAGTTCCTAGAATCATGTTTTCGAACTAAGCCGCAATTTGATTTGTTAGAGATGAGACTTGAATGTAGAATCTGATTCACTTTCAAGTTTCTTTCTCGACTCTTATACTGATGAGGGCATACTAGCAGGTGTGTCTAACCTTTTATATTGGTCACAATGTTCCAGTATAAAAAGTTGGACACACCTGCTAGTATTTTTTTGCAGTCTTTTTTTTTAATTGAGCTATACATTTTTCTCTGCTCCCTTCCCTTCCTTCCCTCTCCTCTTCTATCCTCTCCCGTGACCCCCACGCTCCCAATTTACTCAGGAGATCTTGTCTTTTTCTCCTTCCTATGTAGATCCAAGTATGTCTCCCTTAGGATCCTCTTTGTTGTGTAGTTTCTCTTGGCTTGGGATAGATACAGTGTTATTATCTACAAAGTTCAGACTTGAAAAACACAAGATAATAGAGTTACTAAAAGAAGAAAATCGCCAAAAAAAAAAAAATCTTAAGTTTTAACCAAGCTTAAGATTTAGCGTTGGCCACACTTATAGCTACCCCAGACCATATGCGCCCCCACAAGCTACAGGTTGGGCACACCTGTTAGAGAAAAGGAACAACGGTTAGGTCCAGAGATGGAAAGGGCAGAAACTCCTCAGTCTCCAAACTATGAAGAAAAGCTAAACTTCCTAAATACTTTCGCGTATTCAGACACTATAGAGGCGACTTCCAAATAAAAATAAGGTAATGTTTAAATAAAATGCAGGCGTGTCAGTTGGGGTATGCAGCTGCTCGATTTCTCCTCTATTTTAAGTTCTAGTTCCTAGTTTAATTGTTTTTGGAAACTTAGCACCTCGTAAAATAAAAAGGCTTGGCCTGGCGGTGATGGTGGTGGCGCACACCTTTAATCCCAGCACTCGGGTATCAGAGGCAACAGGCGGATCTCTGTGAGTTAGAGGCCAGCCTGGTCTACAAGAGCGAGTTCCAGGACACGCTCCAAAGCTACACAGAGAAACCCAGTCTCAAAAAACCAAAAAATAAAAATAAAATGTTGAAAAAATAAAAAGGCCTGTATATGTGGGGAGTAAGAAATGTACTTAGACTGATGTTTTCATTTCTCCTCAGTTTCCCAGTTGTTTGCTTCAGATACCATTGTCAGGAAAACCTAACGACCCAGTGCCCATTGTGGTCGTTTCCTAGCACCATCCTGAGGAGTCTGTCAGCGGGTTAAAAGGAAACATGGATTAAGAACATTAAAACTGGGCCTAGAGAAATGGCCTCCTGGTTAAACACTTGCTGCTTTTTCAGAACACCCACGTTAGATGGCTCACAACCACCTGTAACCCCAGGTCCAAGAGACCTGACATCCTCTTCTGACACACAGAAAAAGAGAGAAAGAAAGTTGAAACAGCAGGCGCCATTAGTGGGGGCCTATGTCTACAATTCCAGCACTTGGGAGGTAGAGGCAGGAGGAGCAAGAGTTCACAGTCATCTTTAGCTACATGTTGAGTTCAAGGCCAGCCCGAGTACATGAGGCCTTGTCTCGAAATGAACAGCAGTGAAATATGGAGCTGAGCATAGTGTTCTAAGCTTGTAACCCAACACCAAGGAAGAAGAACAGAGGGGGGGGGGTCCTGAGCTTGAAGCTAGTCTGGACTACACAGTGAGACCCTGTGACCAAGAGAGAGGGGAGAACAAGGAAAAGAAAGACGATGGGGAGGGAGAATGGAAATGTGTGATGTTTACATAAAAAAGTCAAACAAATACTTTGGATAAGAATAGTGAAACTCTATACTTTCTGTAGCTTAGTGATACTTAAGTTTGGTTTGTTACAATGAACACATTGGTTTTTATTTTTAATATAAAAGGTATCTATCTATTCCTTCCTTCTTCCATTCAATGGGTCACTCATAAATTACTGCAGAAAGAGAAAGAGCTTTCTTACATCCCTGAGAAGGTAGCTTTTCGGGGTCTGGAATTTAGGCTAGCTGTAGCGCCCTTTGCTACCCGGCCTTCAGAAACTGCGCTCACTGTGCACAGTAAGCCAGCTGTGCAGAGGAAAATGACTGTCTCCCTTGAGAGGGAAGTGAGAATATGCTCCCAGGCCAAGAGGCAAGGACAAACCATTGGACACTGTTGGGACTGAGATCAAAACAAGATGACTCAGTGGAGCTGGGTGTAGAGGCCCCTCCCTTAGTCCCAGCACTCAGGCAGGGACTAATCTGGAGGCCAGGCTGGTCTATATAGTGAGTTTCAGGACAGTCAGGGCTATACAAAGAAGCCCTGTATGGGGGAAAACCAAAACCAAACAGAAAGATGACTCAGGGGTAGAAGCATCTGCCTGATGATCTGAGCTCAGCAGTGGAAGGAAAAGCTGATCCCCAAAGGTTGGTCCCTCCCAACTCCGTGTGCAAGCCCTGGCATGCGTGAACTTACACTCACAAAAACATTTGCAAGTCTGTGCTGTTGTTTTTAACTTGTCTGAGAGACCTGCGACTTTTAGATTTGATCATGAATCTGAGCGGTATTGGCAGGTATGTCTGTTGGAACAACACCCAAATATACACAGGAACGTTCTGAACACTACTGACAATCTAAAGTCAAACAGGTTGGCAGGACTAGCAAATGAAAACATTTATAACACTGGATTAAATTAAAACCTCAGACATATCTTATATTCAATATTTGAGATACGCACCCGCTGAAGTTTATAACCTGTCTAAAATCCAGGCTTCCCTGAACACCTTGTGTCTTTTTCCAGGGTTGGGAGTTCAAAGCAGGGTTTTTCCGTATAGCCTTGGCTGTCCTGAAACTCACTTCATAGACCACGCTGGTCTCAAACTCACAGAGATCTGCCTGCCTCTGCCTCTTTGCCACTCTGCTTCTCTCTCGGCCTCTCTCTCTGCTTCTGCCTCTACCTCTGCCTCCGCCTCCGCCTCCCAAGTTCTGGGATTAAAGGCATGCACCACCACCTTCTGGCCCCATCTTGTACCTGACCTGACAACCCCTCCCAGAAATGAAGAGATAGATGGCTGAACCGCTGCACACAACAGCCTGTCTGTTGATTAGCGCTCCTTCTCCAAGCCGACTCTTTGTTAATTGTGTGAATCTAATGACAGTCGAATCTCATTGATTCAGCTTCACCGATTTAGAATTTTGATTATTTATGCAAAAGCTATGTGAAAGTATACTTTATTCCATTCATGCATTTAATAAGCCTATTTGTCATTGATAACGCAAACAAACAGGAAGGAGAACTATTTATCTCCTTGGGAGGCCACAGATAGTGTAATTACAACGAAACGAGACGCCGTCACAGTTCAGGCTGTGCGTTTCGTTTTAATAATTACAAATCGTTCTCAATCGTAAGACGAAACATCAGCAGACAGAGTCAGGGACAGGTTGCCCAAACCCTGTACCTCGCTCTGCATTCTCCCTGCCCCGGAACATGGTGTGTGCTTATCTTACCTAGCTCAGAACATGGTGTGTGCTTGGCCTACTTGTCCCAGTACACAGTGTATGCTTGTTCCAGTAGAAGGGATGTGTTTATCCTCCCTACCCTGTAGTACCGTGTGCTGTCCTGCACGGCCTCTTGAGCAGTGTGTGCTTGCTCAGCAGTGTGTGCTTGCTCGGCAGTGTTCTTGTGCTGGATTATTCTGTGCACCATGCAGGCTAGAACCCCATACGATGCTCACAACATACCTTAAAATGCTTACTAGTGAACTCTGGGACTAAAAGCCGGGTGTTAAACCGTCTTTGTTTCTGAATAGCTAGTATTTATCTTTTTGATCTTTAAATTACATTTGTTTATTGTGTGTACATATGTTATGGGTAGGGAGGTAGAGGCCTGCGTGTGGACATCGGCGTACAGCTTGCCTCTGTTGGTCCTCTCCTTCCAGGGAATCGAACTCAGATCCTCAGGTTTAGCAGCAAGTGCCTTTACCCTCTGAGCTGCAGTGTTAATGCTCACATTTAAAATTTTAAAAATGCTTTGAGCTTCCCTTCCGTTTATTCCAAATGGTATTTTTGGTAAACTTCCTTCCATTGCATAAGGATATTGGACAGAAAATGTATTTCTGAACTTCCAAATGTGTTTTCTGAGGACAGCGGTAGAAGGGTGGTGAAATCACTTTGAGTGTGCTGTGAGCTTTCTTCTGGTCCAGCCGCGGCACTTGGGCTTTGTCAGGCTGCTAACGGGGTGAGCAGGGTTGAGCCTGCAATCTCCCTCCTTTATCCGACCAATCCTTTATGTCCATGATCGCGCACATGAACACATGTGTACAGTTGAGTGTCATACACACGACTCCATGAACGGCATATACCACAAAAGCCCTGCAAGATTAGCGTGTAGCCTAGATATGGACCTAGCTATAGCATCTAGAGTTGTGTGTGCATACTTGTGTTGTTCATACCGTGACAAAATCTTCTAATAACGCATTTTCCAGAGCCTGTCCCTGTCATTGAGGTATACATGACCGTATAACACAAAAATAAGGCCTCGTCAGTCTTCCAGAGGGATCAAAAGAGAGTCTGTTTATTGGATGCCAATTACCATTGCTACTGTAGAATGAAATATTAGTGACTTGAAAGTAAGATGACTATTTGCACAAGTTACCCCACACTTGTGTGATTGGAAATCTCTGTATGCAAGCCATCTAAGAACTGCGCGAGAAACAAATTCCCCACTGTTAGGTAGAGTGTAACCGTGGGAATGCTGGTGCCCCAGGGTAAGCTGGGCATCTGCCTGGCCGTGAAGACACGGGCAGCTGAGACTTGTTCTCAGCCCAACATGGGCCTTTTTTCCTCTCTCTTTCCTTTAGCAAAGAAAAAAAGAGATTCACAGGAATCAGGAGATTATGGGTCAAAGCTCGCTCAAGCCCGGGGCCTTGGGCATGCTAAGTAAATGCTCTACCAACAAGCTAATGTTACCAACCACTAGTCACCTCTGCCTTTTCCCAAGCCATCCATCTCAGGGCATTCCAGATATTGTCTTGTATACATGAAAACAGAGCTGGGCATGTGGACCCTTGGACCTGATGGGTAAAGGTGCCTACCACCAAGCCTCACAACCTGAGTTTGATCCCTGTAACCCACACAGTGGAAAGAAGGAACCAACAACCACGAGATACCCTCTACCCACCACATGTATGGGGGGGGGGCTGTAGTACTGTGTAATCTGACTGTTTCTGTTCTCCCTTGCCTCCCAGTACCCTGGAGGGATATTACGTGGATGACGCCCTGCAGGGCCAGGGTGTATACACCTATGAGGATGGAGGTGTTCTCCAAGGCACATATGTGGATGGAGAGCTGAACGGACCAGCCCAGGAGTATGACACCGACGGGAGGCTTATCTTCAAGGGACAATACAAAGACAACATTCGACATGGAGTGTGCTGGATCCATTACCCGGTAAGCTAGCGCGTCTGTTTCCTCTGAGAGAAAGGAGCTCGTTTTAAGACAATGTTTTGACTCCTAGTGATAAACAGTACAATGTATCCGCTGTGAAGTCACGGATCCGCTATTGATGACAGTGTCTGAGGCCCACCTGCCCGCTGTTGCTCGCTATGACTTAGATGACTAGGCCTGAGGTTGCTATTAATTATTCTTCTGAATCATACTGAGTAGTCCTGAGTGTTTATTCAGCACTGGAACAAACTAGCTTTATTGTACCATCTCTAAAGTAAAAAAAAAAGTTGCTTTTAATTCCTTTGGCAGGTAGAAAGAAGTGGTGGGGTTATTTCATCATTGAAATGCATACAAGGAATGGCTGGGCATGGTGACATGCCTTTAGTCCCAGAACATAGTGAGATCCAGGACAGTCAGGAGTATGCAGAGAGACCTTGTGTCAAAAAAAAGGGGGGGGGGAATAACTTTATATAGGGGGAGACAGGCTTTCACTGTGTAATCTGCCTGGCCTCAAATGCACTCTGTAGTCCAGGTTTGTCCTCAAACTCATAGAGATCCTCCTGCCTCTGCCTCCAAGCGTTGATATTAAAGGCGTGCACCATCTCGCCCAGTTGTTGCTTAGTTTTAAACATGAGACTGAATCCTTTTTGGAGTCTCTACACCACTGCAGCTTGGTTTTTACAGCCCTCTCGCTATGACGATGCGTCATGGACTGCACTGCTCACATTAAGATGATGTAACTGAACTCGCCTTTATGTGTTTGGTAACTGTGCTGGTTTTGAGTGAACTGCAACAAATAGAAATGGCAGAGCCCATGATTTGGAATTAATAACTTTTGTTTGCATTTCAAATATCCCATCTGTTGTTGATGAGTTTGAAAAACATGTTTTGAAAAATAGATCGTAAGATATACTTCGTTTACTATTTTATCACGCCCAGAGCTTAACTGAAAATACCTTTCTGCTTACTCTGAGTTATTAGTAAGAGCAGGCTAGACGGAGTCGTGCTTGCCTGGAATCCCAGCATTTAGGGATGGAGGCAAGGGGATCAGAAGTTCAAGGTCAGCCTCAATGACAGACAGAGTTTGAGGTCTGACTGGGCTACATAGTAAAACTTTGTCCCACAAAAAACGTGTTATTACATGTAAACCAAGAGAACTGGTCCTTAGTGAATGCACTTACACATTGTTACATGTGTTGTTTGTGTGTGCGTGACATGTGGGGATGCATGTGTCACGCATATGTATGGCAGCCATGTGAGGGCAATTTCTAGAATCCATTCTCTTTTCCCACCTTCACATAGCTCCCAGGGCTTGAGCTCAGGCTTGTGCAGCATCTTTACCCCCCATCCCCCTTCCTGAGCCATCTCACTAGCTAACATTACTATTCTTTTTTAAAAAACAGCATACATAAGCCGGGCGGTGGTGGTGCACGCCTTTAATCCCAGCACTAAGGAGGCAGAGACAGGCGGATCTCTGTGAGTTCGAGGCCAGCCTGGTCTACAGAGCTAGTGCCAGGACAGTCTCCAAAGCTACAGAGAAACCCTGTCTCGAAAAACTAAAAAAAAAAAAAAAAAAAAAAAACAGCATACATAGTGTTTATACTTTTACTTTATTGTTTTAAGATTCATTTACTTCCTTTACCTATTTGAGTGTTCTATCTGCATGTATGACTTTAATGCCAGAAGAGGGCATCAGATCCCTAGATGGTTGTGAGCCACCATGTGGGTGCTGGGAATCGAACTCGGGTCCTCTGGAAGAGCAGCCAATGCTTTTAACCGCTGAGTCGTCTCTCCAGCCCCACATTCTTCTTCTTTTGGGGAAAGGGGTTATAGAATTTATTTAGTAGGTTATGGAAGGGAAGGAGGAGAGGGAGAGGGAAGGAGAAGAGAGAGAGAAGGGGAGAGAGAGAGAGGCAGCAGCCCTCTCTTCAGAAGACAGGCAGGAAGAGCCATATTATTATTCTTTAGAAACTGTTTAAGTAGCTGAAAAGATGGCTCATCAGATAAGAGCACTTGCTGTGAGTATAAGGACCTGCGTTCAAATCCTCAGAAACCAAGTAAAAAGCCTGGCTTGGTCACTTATGCCCTCCCAACGCTCTCACTGAGGATCTCTGGGGCTGGCACACCTCCGAGTTCAGTGAGACCCTGCCTCAAGGGAATAAGGCAGACAGAGCAGGATATCCAACATCATCTAAGTACAGTTGTTGTTATTGTTGTTTTATTTTTTGAGACAGGGTTTTTTCTACATAGTTCTGCCTGTCCTGGAGCTCAATGTGCAGACCAGCCTGGCCCCTGCCTTCCTAGTGCTGGGATTAAAGGCACACACAATGGTGCCCAGCCAGTCAATCGTGTTTTTAATTCGTTGAACTTGACACTGTTTATGCACCTGCGGTCCCAGCTGCTAGGGGAGCCTGAGACAGAAGGGTTTAAGCCTTGAAGTTTGAGGCTGGGGAAATGGCTCAGCAGTTAGGAGCTGCTGCTGTTTTATTATGAGGACTGGAGTTTGGATCTCAGCATCCACAGTGGGGGCTCTAGAAATCCAACACCTCTCTCTCTCTCTCTCTCTCTCTTTCTCTCTCTCTCTCTCTCTCTCTCTCTCTCTCTCTCTCTCTCTCTCTCTCTCACACACACACACACACACACACACACCATACACACACGCACAAAGAATTTTAAAAAGAAACTATGTTCTAAGGGAAGAATGTGGTTGATCTCTAAGACTTGCACAAACATTCAGGTCTCTGCTTGATCGGCTCTGATCCACAGACATCATTTAGGGGACTGTCTAGGTAGAAGCAGACAAGCAGATGGACAGGTGCCAAGATACCTACAGTTCTAACAGTGAGAGTGGGCTTCCTGCGTGGCCAGGCGGAGCTCCACGACGCTGGGGAGCTACTGACATTTGAGAGAGACTTGTCAGGAGAACGAGTGGAGCCCCGTGTAGGCAGAGGATGGGAGAGAGACGAAACAGGAATTCCCAGCAACTCCCACTCCCTGTCATTTCACTTCTGACTAGGATCAACTGAAGTCCTCTGATGAGATCGAAGGTACACTGAGACCATTTCCTGCCTTCGTCTCTCACTAGGTGGAGCCAAATTTTGAAACCCAAATGTACAATAACGGTTTTTAGAGGATCTTTTGTGTTCTTGACAATTTCATAAACATGTATCCATCATATGCACCTCCAACTCAGCTTCCCAATCCCCCAGGCGCCCCCAACATGTCAGTTCCCACATTTATGTTCTTTTCTCACTTTTTTAAAATAGTCCCCTGAGTAAATTAGTACTGCTGCAGGCACACAGGTGGGGGCCAGTCACTAGAGCGTGGACCACCCATCAGCCACTATAGCAACATTTTTTCTTGTGGTCTTATTAAATACCAAGAGAAGATTCTGGCGTGGGAAGGAATCATTGGGAAATGGCTAGCTTCCAGAATAGTCCATGGTGCCTGCTTCAAGTGTGGTATCTGATGACAGTGGAAGAGGAAGATGGCACCCCTCTGCTCTCTGGAGTCCGAATCAATACGGAAACAAGCATTAGTGTCAGGGACTGAATTGCCAGTTTTCATTGCATTAACTTTGGATTAGAGGCATGGTGTGAACTCAAAGCCGCAACAGGCTTCTCGGTCCCTTCTGCTGTGGAAGCATTGGGGGCTTCACTTGAGGGACATGGGCCTTCCTGGGATTGACAGGATAGTGCCTAGGACCCAGGGAAGGGTAAGTGAAAAGGGAGACTGGACACTCCAAGCAGCCTTTATCTTGTTAATCCCTACCCAACAGAGAATGACTACTCCTTCGGACAGGGGTGCCAGTGGGCAGACCGAGGCCATGGCCTCCACCCAATGCTTTTTGATAGAGTAGTTGGGCAGTATTTGTAACATGGCGAGAACAAGAGTAGGAAAAACAGAACCATTCTCCCTAGTGTACTTATAGGATCTCTCTAGGAACTAGAGATACAAAAATTTTGTTGTGGATGTTTTGGTTTTTGAGCCCAGGCTGTAGCCCAGGCTTCTGTAGCCCAGGCTGGCCTCAGATTCTCTGTGTACCTGAGGATGACCCTGAACCTCTGATCCCCCTGCCTCTGCCTCCTAAGTGCTAGGGTTACAGGTGCTACCACCACGTCCAGATTGTGCAGTGCCGAGATCCAAACCAGGGCACGGTGCGTGCTAGCTGAGCTCTCTACCGAGAGACATCACCTGCGGTCCCACAAAGTAAGCCCTTTTGTTTTGGTTTGATTTTTAACTTCCAGTGCATCTCTCTTTTTTTTTTTTTCAATTTAAAAGACTCATAACTCCTTTTGAAAACCAAAGTATTTCTATTTTGTCAGTCCAAAGAAATAAATTCAACTTTTGAGGGAAAAGGTGAGGCCCGAAACACAGACTTTGGCTTCAAATAAGCAGTAATGTGGGCATCTGTTAGCTATGGCATGTAAGAGGCACGCGTGCTCTACCGTGCTCAGCCTCAGTGGCACCCCAAAGGCAGATCGCACAGAAAGATCGTCCCTATTTACAGCACGTTAGTAAGAATTAACTTCAGAAGGACGACGAGCAACGAATGTCACCCTACTGTGCTTTCTGCCTGTGAAAAGTGACGCTGTGGGTGTTTTTTTCAAAAGTTCTGAAATTTACTTTAACTGATCATTTTCTCCCCATGAAAGAACGACTAGACCGCGGTGAGCTATGCAATTGTATATGTCACGCCGCTTATTCCCGTCTCAGTAAGCAGCACGGAGAGGGTTAACCTGCATCAAGCAGCCATTCCCAGATACTTGAGCCGCATCAAGCAGCCATTCCCAGATACTTGAGCCGAGGACATTAGCCAAGCTATCCGAGAGGCCATGCTATCAAATTGTTTAGCAAGCTTACAAAGGGCGTGGATGGATGAGTTATGCAGTCAAGGCTTCCTTGAGAGGGACCCATCCCTTGCATCCTAAATGAAATTAACACTAATGCTGCAGTAGCCTAGTTCAACTGAAAAAGTGTCCACGAGGTGGCTTTGTGGGTAAAGCTCCTGCCACTGAGCCTGGCAACATGATAGGTCCCTTGGGATCCACGCGGTAGAAGGAGAGAAATGGCTTCTCTGCAAGTTGTCCTCTGACCTCCACACACGCACTGTGTCACATGCTCACCCATGCAGTTACATGCACGTGTATAGGAGCACACACATACAACGTCTGTGTGTGTGTGTGTAGTTGGTTACCTGCTGTGACCCTGGCCCTTACCAGGACATAGAATTACTCTGGCGCAGGTCCTATAGAATGAAGCAAAGCAGGCCCTTCTCCTGGAGGGAGGCTGGGGAGTCACAGATGAAGAACAGAAGAAAGAACTGATATGGAAGAGACTAGGTCTTTTGTTTAGCCCTTAGAAAATACAGACAATTCTATTTTTACTCAAGTAGACCAAACTAATTCTTAAGTATGCTTAAAGGCATACGGATTTAGTTCAGAGGTAGAGTGTTTAGCATGTCCAGTCCTACAAGGTCCTGGGCCCTGGGTTCACCCCAGTGCTGCAAAAGGGGGGGGCGGGGAGTACATTTTAACTGAAGTTGTTTGCTTGTTTGTTTGTTTGTTTTGAGACAGCGTCTGTTTATGTGTCCTGGCTGTCCTGGATAGATCAGGACATCCTCAAACTCACAGAGATCAGAGATCCCCCTGCCTCGGCCTCCATAGTGCTGAGAGTACAGGTGTGTGCTGTAATATATATTTATAATATAGTTATGCTGTAATATATTTGTGCTGTAATAGATTTCCCTTAACATATTACAGGTATGTGTTTTATATCTCCCTTAAATGTTCGCAAGCCTGTTCTGAGTGTAACGTGTTTGTTTCTTAGATAACGCACCAAGCTAGAGTTCCCGTAACTGAGTACACTTCAGTCTCCTACTCTAAAGGAGGCATGCGTGTCCCTGAGCATAGAACATTCCAGAAGTGTATCTACATGTGGCCGAGGGGCTATCTGCAGAGGCAAGAAGAGCTCTGACTCCTGTCAGAAGCTCTAGGTTCTTACACTGTTGTTATCAGTGTTGGTGTTCTTAAGGGGACTGGAGTGCAGAAAAGAAACTTTCTGAACTCAGGCCCTACAGATGGACACTTTGTATAACACCTCTGGGCTTCGGTTTCTCCCACCAGGATGGAGGCAGCCTGGTCGGGGAAGTCAATGAAGATGGGGAGATGACTGGAGAGAAGATAGCCTATGTCTACCCTGATCAGAGGACTGCGCTCTACGGAAAGTTTATTGATGGAGAGATGATTGAAGGGAAACTGGCCACCCTCACGGCCACAGAAGAAGGGAGGCCACACTTTGAAGTGACATCTGGAAGTAAGCTGTCCAGTGGGGAGCAGGTTGAAGAAGTTTTTGGAGGTGGTGGTGGTTTTGGTTTTTTGTTTTGATTTGGTTTTTTGGGGACAGGATTCTCTGTGTAACCCAGGCTGTCCTGGAACTCATTATGGATCAGACTAGCCTCTGACTCACAGAGACCCACCTGCCTCGGCTCCCGAATGCTGGAATTAAAGGTGTGCACCACCATTGCCCTACAAAGAAGTTTCTTTTCTTCTCTGGGGAACCCACTTTAATGAGTGTCAGTCAGTCTCTCTCTCTCTCTCTCTCTCTCTCTCACACACACACACACACACACACAAAGCAGGCTCCTCAGTCCATCCCTGTTTATGACAGCAGCCACATGTCTGCTACGCCACGAGGTTTGGCTGGTCTAGGCTGGTCTGTTTCTTGCGCTGGGGCCTAGTCTGAAGGCATCGAGACCACTTTAGGCAATGTTTTCTCACAGTGGATCACAGATGTATCAGAGTAATCAGATACGAGAGGTGCCTCCCAAGGCCTCAGCCTGGAACTCCCCCCCCCCACTTATGTTGCATGATGTTGCATGTCCTGCCCAGCTCTGCACCTGACCTGACATGCTGATTTGCCTTTCAGGTTCCGTGTATCACTTCGATAAATCGACTTCCTCCTGCATCTCCAGTGATGCCCTCCTTCCAGACCCCTATGAGTCCGAGAGGTAACTCTTTCCTTGTGGCTTTCCTCGCGCCGTTTAGGACCTGGTGGTGGGCACCCTTAAGCTTCTGTGGCTCTCGGCTCAGGCTGGGCTCCTGCTCGAGCCAAGCCTCTCCATAATAAGTACTTCTCCTTGGCACACTTCCAAGTAAGTGTGTGTGCGTTCTGAGGAAGACTAATTATATTCTTATATAGAGGCTGTTCACAGAAGGTCTCTACACTATAAAGCAGGTTCATGTCTCGTTCTAGAATGAACTCTCTCAGTAAAGTGTTGAGTCAGACGGTCACACCCTTTCTGGGGACGCTGGGGGATTGGGGAAGCATACAGGTAGAAACCAGAGAACAGCATTAGAAATCAATTCTTTTCCTTCCACCCTCTGGAAAGGCGCGGCCTTAGGTTAGGCTTGGAAGCAGGCGTTTTTTTTGCCCAGTGAGCCATCTTCCAGGCCCTCTCGGGGTTCTTGATGATGCAGTCCTCTTGGGGAGCAATCTACGCTCTTTCAAGCCTAGACTACACCTCCGGTACGACCCTTAGAACATAAAGCAACTTCCTTATTCCTAAGGGAAGACAGGATAGAAGCAAAGGCAGTAATAGCAAACGTAAAAGCATCCCTCCATATCAGGTCTGTCCATTCCATATCTAACCTATTAGGAAGGCTGCCCTCTACCGTGGATTCTCAATACCCAATATTCTCTTCATTCTCCTTTAGCTGGTCTGCTGAGGAAGTAACGACAGCCCCCGGGGCGTGGCTTACCCTCGGCTGGTCTGCTGAGTAAGGACAGCCCCTGAGGGTGTGACTTACCTCTTGTTTACTTTCTGCCTCTTCCTGGTATAAGTGACAGCGCTGATCCCACAGTGCCACAGGCAGGGAAAAAATGTTCTGTTTTTTTTTTTTTTTTTTTTTTTTGACAAGAGATCCTGGCCCAGGGCCAGTGGTAGTAAACTGGCTTCTGTGTTCACCCCAAAACACCAGGACCAACTGTATCCATCTATCAGTCTAGTCTGTTGTGAGATCCTGCTGAAGAATACTCTCAAACCGCTTGGCTGTTTACAGAGTTCGGCGTTTTGTATTATACTCATGGTTCTGTGGGTTGGCTTAGGTTCAACCATTTTTTTCTTGGGCTTCACCAGGCTGAGCCGGACTAGGCTGGGCTCCAGGATTCAAGTCGGGTTCAGGTCTGTTTCACATCTCTTCATTCCAGACTCTGACTAAAGGAACAACAGCCCCCCAGGACATATTCTTCTCTGGGATGCCATGAAAACTGAGAGACACTGGCAAAACTCACCGTGTCTCTTAACACCTGACACCCGGCAGCAGGGGCCTCCTCCACGCTCTGCTAACAAAGTCAGCAGGAAGGGATGCATGCCCCACCTGCACCAAACGAAGTGTCACGTCGTGAAGTCACCTGCAGAAGGGTGACATGTATCACTCTGTCACAGGAAAGGAGCAGAACTGGAAGCAATAATTCAGATTTCCAGGTCGTAAAATAAACCAAAATTACAGGCGCCCACCTCCTAACAGGGCCATCTATCACGGTGCACCGAGAAATGAAAGATTTGTTGGTGGGACATAAGCTCTTATTCTCTCCGTTCCACAGCCAAGAGTGCTTCTCTTATAAAGCAGTGATTAGGAGCGGTTTTCCGTGGAAGAACACCAAGTAACAATGTGGACGCTTGCAGGCCCCATGTTGTCTATTGCACAGACTCAGCTCTGCCTCTGAGCACTACAGCAGCCAGATACCATCTTAAACTGGGGAAGGCAGCTGTATCTCAATAAAACTTTATCAACAAAAATGAACTGTCAGATTTGACCTGGAGTTAGCTGACCTCTAACCCCTTTGTTGGGAAATGCTTGTTGGCTATAGCTCATTGTTGCTTTTTGTGTAAACAATCCATCTTGGCATTTAACTAAATAATAGTCTTCCTCTGTCTTCTGGCTTTGAGAAATTTGAGCACAGTATCAGTAAACTTTGGGAAATGTTCTCTTGTCATTAGCTATAAACATTAGTTTCTTTTTCAGAAAGGTCTGTCGAGTACTGTGCTTGCTGGTGTGTGTGTCAACTTGACACAAGCTAGAGTCATCAGAAAGGAAGGAACCACCACTGAGGCCATGTCCCATGAGATCCAGCTATAAGATCCCTGGAACTGACGTTACAAATGGTTGTGAGATGCCATGTGGGTGCTGGGAATCAAACCCGAATCCTGTGGAAGAGCCCCCATCTTCCCAGCCCTGGAGAAGACATTGTTTGAGGCCTGGGGTGTAGCTCAGTTGGTAGAATGTATGCCTAGCGTTCACAAAGCCCTGGGTTTGATCTCCAACACCACATAAACATGGGCACTTAGCAGGTGGAAGCAGGAGGATTAGAAGTCCCTAGTTATCATTAAGTGGTTGTCACCAGGGCCGGTGGCTCACACCTTTAATCCCAACACTCAGGAGACAGAGGCAGGAGGCAGATGCTGTGAGTTTGAGGTCAGCCTGGTCTATATAGAGAGTTCCAGAACAGCCAGGGCTACACAGAGAAACCTTGTCTTGTGGGGAAGGGGGAGATGAAGAAGTTCCTGCTAGCCATTGGCTACAGAGCAAATCTGAGGCAGATACCCCATCTAAAGGAGGTGGGTGGAGTTCATTTTCAATACAGCTCTTAAAGAGATGAAAGTTATTTCTTCCATTACTGCTGCTAACTTAGTGTGGTTTAATTTCTCGCCCTGTCTCCTTCTTTGTTGAATAATTGGAAACTGTCATTTGGGATTCATATGGTACTCATATTCATATGGATAACCATAATGGGGTTTCAGTGATTGGTATCAAGAGTGGCACACCACACTGAAAACCTCACGATTTTATTTGTTGTTTGTTGTTTGTTTAGGGTTTATGTTGCGGACTCTCTCATCTCCAGTGCGGGAGAAGGGCTGTTTTCCAAGGTAGCAGTGGGACCCAATACTGTTATGTCTTTTTATAATGGCGTCCGAATTACACACCAAGAGGTAAGTGGGAAGATGAGAACGTCAACCTAGTGGATGAAAGGGCTTCAATAAATCCACTATCATGGTCCACAACTATCTCATAGAAAGCGGAATGATGGAGCCAGAGAGATGGCTCGGAGGTTAAGAACACTGAGGTCCCTGAGTTCAATCACCAGCACCACACAGTGGCTCACAACCATCTATACTGACATCTGGTGCACTCTTCTGGTGTGCAGACTGAACACTGTATACATAATAAACAAGTAAATAAATAAATCTTTTTTTAAAAAAAAGGAAAGAAAGGAAGAAAGAGAAAGAAGGAAGGGAGGAGGGAAGGAGGGAGGGAAGGAAGGAGGGAGGGAAGGAAGGAGGGAGGGAAGGAAAGGAAGGAGGGAGGGAAGGAAGGAAGGAAGGAAGGAAGGAAGGAAGGGAGGGAGGAAGGAAGGAAAGAAGGAAGGAAAGCCGGGTGATGCTACAGCTGTAGATTTCCTCTAGACCACACCGAATATCATTTTTAGGAAAGTTCCCTACTTTTTGTTAACGCAAAGACAGTCTCTGTTTTGCTAGAAAGTGTTTTAGTGAAAAAAAAGAAAACAATCCAAACTCAAAAGCTAAAAGTTTAACAAGGCAGAATACGGCGGTGGATGCCTGTAGTCTTAGCACTGGGGATCGCAAAGCTGGAGGAGCGGTGAGTCAAGTGTCCTTGACCAGTGCACAGCAGTGTGACCACTTCACAGCAGTGTCCCCATTGCACAGCAGTGT
>JABTXL010012463.1:6211531-6231662 GCA_025134845.1 Neodon shergylaensis
GCACACAGTGTGTGCACAGAGGTACAGACTTAACCCGCACACACATGTGCACACAGATAATGGGAACGGCAGTGCAGCTCAGCCATGGAGCGGACCCTTCCCTGCTTGGCGCTGTGGCTGCCGCCCTCTGCCCTCTGCTGTGCGAGACCACGCTCCGAACATTTTATCTTGCCAGGATCGGGAGCCTGCTGCTCCCGAGACTCGCCCTTGAGACGCCATGGAGATCATCCCGGCAGTGACTAGCCGGGTGACTTGGAGTACTGGTGCCCCAGCTGCTTCTAAATGGCTGGCTGAAATGGCAAAGGACGTGTGTCATATGGAATGAAACGGATGCTGTTATTAGCTGCGGGCCTCCACGGCTAGTGTGAATTTGGCTAAAGCTCATTCCCAGCTGTGCCAGGCTAACAATGGCTGCTTAAAACCACACCAACTAACCGCCACTCAGACCCCTCATTTGAATCACGCCTGTCTGTGACTTCACTACAGAGACAGCTTTTTTTTCCCAAGCACAATAGAGAACTGGAAACAAGAGAAGTTTCTGTTTGTTCAGAATCAGTCTCTGCTCAGCAGGTTTTATTTTTGGTTTTTCAGTTGCCTTTGTTGGTGGTGGTGGAAGTAGGTTTTTTGTTTGTTTGCTTTCTTGCTTGCTTGCTTGGGGTGGGGAGAGTCAAAACAGGGTTTCTCTGTGTAGCCCTGGCTGTCCTGGAACTCACTTTGTAGACCAGGTTGGCCTCGAACTCATAGATTCTGCCTCCTGGGTGCTGGAATTAAAGGCACGTGCCTCCACTGCCCGGCTGTTTTCTTTATTGTGTTGTTGCTATTTGTTTTGCAAGCCCAGCATGGCCAAAACTCAGTTATATGGGGTAATGTAAACTTCAGATTCCAATTCCTGGCGTTTGTGTGTTTCCTCGAGTCACTGGCATTAATGCATACATTAATATAAGTGAAACAGCAGTTCTCTATGCTCCTTTCACTGACGTCTGGCACACAATGCCCAGTGGGCAATCACACAAGTACTCCGCTGCCTGTAAATACGGGAATGTGTCAACTAAGGTCCAGAACTATTGGGCCCAGAGGTTTGGATTCACTGCTACTTCTATAGGCATAGCCTCTGAACATTCATTCTGGGTCCCTCTCTCTCTTTCTCCCCTCATTCCTTCCTTCTTCCTTCTTCATGTTAGAGATTGAACCTAAGAGCTCACACATACCAAGCTCACACTCTGCTCGTATACTGTAGCCTTACTTGGATGCTTTGCATGTTTTACCTCATTCATTCCTCCCAGGAACTCCCAGTCAGTTAGGTCTCAGATCTGGAGGCAAAGTGACCCAGTGCAGTGTGTACCCAGTGCCCTGGCCAAGCCTTAACACCTGAGACCAAGTCTTCCTTTATATTCCATCTATTCTGACTCATTATATTCTGTGTGTGGTGATGCCCACCTATGACCCCAGCTCCTCGAAGTCTGAGACAGGAGGATGACTGAGTTTCTTAATCCCAGTACTGGAAGACAGCGGCAGGTGAACCTCAAATTCGAGGCCAGCCTGGTCTACAAAGTCAGTTCAAGGACAGCCAGGACTACACAAAGAAACACTGTCTAGGAAAAATAAATAAATTAATTAATTTAATTTAATTAAAAATAACAACAAAAAAACACATCAAAATAAAAAGATGGCAGTGACAATAAACAGGAGAATAAAACCACAAGAACATTGGAAAAGAAGCCTTGGGCCCAAAAATTCAGTATCAGATTCCCCTCCCCCATCCCCAGTGGATCTTCTAGGAAGTTAATCAAAACTCCACGTCAGGAACATTATTTAATTTTTTTTAAAAGTATTTATTTATTATGTATACAATATTCTGTCTGCCTATATTCCTGCAGGCCAGAAGAGGGCACCAGACCTCATTACAGATGGTTGTGAGCCACCATGTGGTTGCCGGGAATTGAACTCAGGACCTTTGGAAGAGCAAGCAATGCTCTTAACTGCTGAGCCATCTCTCCAGCCCCATTATTTAATTTTTATACCAAAATCATATGATAAAAATTATAATGAAGCATGTCAACTTAAAGACAAAATTGCCTGGTATGGTAGCTCGGGTCTTAATCTTAGCACTCTGGAGGCAGAGGCAGGTGGAGCTTTCTGAGTTCAAAGCCAGCCTGGTCTGCCTAGACAAGCCAGTGCTACACAGTAATACACTTTTGTCTTAGTTACCATGACAATGGCAACTCTTACAGTGGGAAACGTTTAACTGGGGCTGGTTTATTGTCCAGAGGGTGAGTCCATTGCCATCTGGGCAGGAAGCATGGCAACATGCAAGCAGACACGGTGCTGGAGAGGTAGCTGGGAGTTCTACATCTGGATCTACAGGCAGCAGGAATAGTGACACCAGGCCTGGTTTGGGCTTCTGAAACTCTGAAGCCTGCCCCCAGCGATGCACTTTCTCCTACAAGGCCACACCTCCCAATAATGCCACTCCCTGTGAGCCTATGGGGGCCATTTTCATTCAAATTACCATACCTGTTTATAGATATACAGCAGACAGATATAAACATATATATACATACATGTATACATACATACATGCATACCGAATTGTGATCTTAAGCCAGGGCTTTGTATGTGCCAAGCAAGTACTCTACCACTAGCTATGTCCTCAGCCAAAAGCCACAATAATAAAAAAAATTCCTGAATCTGTGGTCTAGACATCTTTACAAAGGAGCTCAATCAGAATGCTTTGTGCACACATGCTCACATATACACGTATATACACACATGTACTCATATGAATGTCCACACACGGCTTATACGGACGGGCTCATCCATATAATCCATGTACATACATGCTCACACTCCTATACACATATTCACAGATGAACATGTTCACATGTTTAGTAACTAATAGTAGAGTCTCGTTTTGTACCAAGCGCTGTGTAAGGGGCTTGCTACATGTGACCCCATTTTCTCACCACAGAGACCATCTAGGGTAAGTCTCACTAGTATTGTCGTGATTTTACAGATCAGGAAGTGACATTCAGGGAAACAGGAACATAATGGAACACAGTGATACACACAGAACCAGAACTTAGAGCCAGTCTCCTGACCCCAAGTTAGAGGCCCCTTTCATGAAGATAGAGAGAGGCCTCTTTGGTGTCAAATAGGAGTTGTTGCTTTTAATACTTCATGAAAGTTATTCCAAACCATATACACAAGGCTGGGAATGTAAGCCCAGAGAGAGCGCTTGGCCCTTGGTTTATCCCAGTGTTCTAGAAACACCTTCTTCCCACTTGATGTGTCCTCTGTCTTATGTTCGTCAAGGGACTCGAAATGTCTCGACGGGTAAAGACATGTGTCACCAAGCCTGGAGACCTGAGTTGCATCCCAGGGGTCCATATGGTGGAAAGGACCAACTTCTACAAGTTGTCCTCTGACCACCCTGACATGTGCTGTGATGGCATGTCGTACACACACACACACACGTGTGTGTGTGCGCACAGACACATGAATACAATAAAAATTTTAAAAAACACAACAAGGACAGTGCACTGTCTGAGGTGTTCAGATCTGGGGTTTTCTTTTTAAGACAGGATGTGGTATATCTCAGGTTGGACTTAAACTCGTTATAAAGCCAAGGATACCCTTGCGTTTCTGATTGTCCCGCCCCGTCTCCTAATGCTAGAACTTCAGGCATGCGCCACCACGCCTGGTTTATAAAATAATGAGGAGAGAGCCCAGGATGCCACGCATACTAGGTCAGCACTCTGCCAGCTGAGCTCTCTCCCCAGCCTGCCTTGAGTGTCCTAACCCAGCAGATCTGGAGCTGAGATACCCTTGTCTCACAAGTTCCTATTGAAGCTGCAGCTGCTGGAGCTGTGCCCACACTCTGAGAACCCAGGAGTGATGCCCAGCCCGTGTACCTGGACAAGAAGCTCCCCTTTGCCTCTGAGGTCCTGCACTTTGGCTTAGGAATGACCTTTCCCATCTTGATGTTTAGGTTTGTCCACCCCCGCTTTGGGCCTATCAAGTGCATCCGCACCCTGAGAGCTGTGGAGCCTGAGGAAGAGCTGACCGTTGCCTATGGCTACGACCACAGCCCTCCAGGAAAGAGTGGGCCCGAAGCCCCCGAGTGGTACCAGGTGGAGCTGAAGGCCTTCCAGGCCACCCAGCAAAAGTGAAAGACCTGGCCCTGGGGTCCAGAGACCTGGAGTAGAAACTTGGATCTATGCACTACATTCATGTGACGACGGGACAACCAGGGACTGTTCATGCTGTGACATCACATCCTCTCACCCTGCGTTAGCAACGACTCTCTCGCGTACTAACTAGGTTTGACTATTACTCATACCAGATTTAAAATTAGCTAGCCTTGCAGCAACGCCCTACCGAGAGGTACTGTCGAACTGTAATCAGCATGATGTTCTTTGATGGTTGAAGTTTAAATCTGGACCACGTTCAGAGATACCAAATGATTCAGCTGAAAAAGGGAAATGGGATTCTTTGGTCATTTTTCGTCGATGGGTTGTTTTTTTTTTTTCATGATGTTTTTTTCTATGGCCATTGCAAATGGTGTTCGGTCACCCTTGCATGTTGCCATCTGCGGGGCAGGAAGCGATTACATCTTTATATAAACGTAGGGTCATTTGCCTTTTAACCTTTGATCTGTATCTTGCAATAGAATGGCTTTGTTTTTGTTGTTACTCTCCTAGTGAACTGAAGCCCAGTCTTTTGAGCCTTTTCGTTAGCCTCACTCCCTATCTTAGCTCTCCTTTCTGGGAGAAAGCTTCCCAGTGGACTCTGCCTTCACAGCAGTGTACAGGTCTCTCTGGTTCTTTCTCGAGCATCTCATTCTTATGTCCTGATATAAAGTCCTGGCTCATAGGGCCAGACTGTTATTATAGACTTATTACTCTCGCATGTAAACAAAGAAACCTTTGCTTTCGGATGTGAGAAGAAACGAATTTGCTTTGTTTGCATTAAGTTACGAAAGGAGTTGTAAGATACACATTCAGGAAGAAGAGAGGAAAATTGGTGTTTCTAAGCAGTCATCGTGATAGTTTTGCAGGATATTCAGTAGCGCTGGCAATTTTTTTCTCCTTGGGTACACATTCATCGTACATAACCTAGCGCAGTCTGACTTGTGGCACGGCTCACTGAATTCAAACTTCAACAGCCAACGTGCATTCCAACACCAGTGCCAGGAAGACAGACACGCTGATGGCTAGGTGCAAATCAGACCCGTAGCTAAAGCTTTCTCCCCACCGTAATCTCAGAGCACTTAACTGCTTCCAGGCTCTGCAAACCAAAAGTTCACGCCTGTGCGGTCTCTACCAATAGTATATTGCCACCTCACAAGCCATATGTAATCACAACTGCAGAAACACAGAGAAAAACCCATTGTTTTAGGTTAGCTCATTAGATCTCTACCTGGATGGCTCTGAATGAATGCTGAGTTTGGGGAACACCTCCCCCAAGGTGTCCTGGGAACAACCGGTACTGAGGCCTGCAGCTGTCGACAGTGCCACCTGTGGCCTGAGTTGGGTTAGGGTTTGAGGGAGCTCAGAATGGATAGAGATGTTTGCTGGGAATGGGCAGGGATGGAGGGAGGAGACAGGTCAAGGGATGTTTGCTCTTTGTTCTTTTTTCTTTTCTTTTTTGTCAGTTGCACGTTGCTCTTAACAACAGCTTTCGCAAGTGTTCCATCTGGGGCTGCGTGCAGTTTGCCCATCAGACAGCCCCAGAAAGGAGGACTCAGTCCTCAGCTGTGATAGCCGCACCCTGGGCTCTTTTACAAGCTTCCTGACACACCCAGCTTCCGGCTCTGCACCTAGGTGGTGGGGTTTTCCAGGACAGCCGGCCGCAGCCCTGTTTGAAAAGCTTAAGAAGATAGTTTCCTCAGGAGAAACATCCTTGAGACTTCTGAGGAGGTCTCCTGCAAGACAGCCGAATCGTTTTTTAGACTACAAGTCACCGGGATAGGATCGCTTCTATTCTGTAGACAGAGACCATCCAGTAAACTGTGACCGAAGGATGGGGTCTCTGGATTTGGATTCTGAGAGGCGCTTTCGTGTAAATGTGCCCAAAGGCAGTGGGCTGCTTAGGAGAGAAAGATGGCTTTCTTCAGCTGCATCAGTCGGGTGGTGGGACTCGGTCGAGAGATGGGGCAGAGGAGGAGAGGGCAGGTCCCACCTCGGATGGTGTGCCCACGGGTTTTTACACCTGGAGGTGGAACCCAGCCTCAGCTGCCGCGGAGGCTCAACTCCTATCCTAAAAGGCTACTCTAAGCGATCTCATTCAAGTGGAACTTGAGGACCAGCAAAATAGTTTGGCAAGTAAAGGTGCTTGTTTCATCAAAGGTAGAGTTTCATCCCTAGGACCTCCATAGCAGGAGAGCACCAGCCCTTGAAAGCTGTCCTCGACCGCACATGGTGTGGCGTGCGTGCACCCACACACCAAAAATAAATCATCCTTTTTTTTTTAATATATAAATGGATTGAAGAACTGTGGCCGGTGAGCTAGCTAATCTACGTTTCACATTCCATGCTGGAGGAAGACAGTCAGGGTTTCAAGCCCAGCGCTGTGTACGTGACCCTTAGACAGATCCCAGAAGCCGCTCCGTCTTCCTTCTCCCCGTCTGCTTCCCGTATCTTTCAGTTCTCTTTCTGCTATGCGAGAAGCGTTGGTGCCTGTGCAGAACGGCAGCCCAGCTGATTGCTCTCCCTCTTTCTGTCTAGCGTACCTCTCTGGTCTGGCTTCACTGTCTGTGTGTCTTTCTCCGAGTGGGACCCATTCTGGTCACTTGTTCGCGCTCTCCCCGAGATAACGCAGTTCCGTTGCAGGTCGCAACGGCCGGGTGTAGAGGCAGAGAAGTATTTGTAGAGGGTAGGGGATGTAGAGAGAATTGACCGCCAGTGCAGTTTGAGGTTTGTTTCTCTTTTGAACCAAAGTGAAAAGGCTTCAGAAAACACCTTCTACTTCATGTCTACTGTAGAAGGAAACAGGAAGCAGGCAAATCTGGTCTTCCATCAGGATCAAAATCACAGACAGACGGGATTGAGAGGCTATGTAGTAGGGGGGAAAGGATTACCCTTCTGCTGTCTTCCAAACAGCCGGGTCCTGTACAACTCGCCTGACGCCATGGTTGCCAGGGCATTCATTCAGAGCTGTCTCGGTCCAACCCCGCATGACCCGATCCATCCTTAGCACCTTTTCTATGATGAACTATTATTACCTGTGCTAGATTTAGGAATAGGAACTAATCTACAGAGCATGCCCCCTAGTGGGGGCATTCGTTTGAACTAATAAGCAAATGTAAGGATTGAATTTAGGACATGAGGCTAAAATTGCAGAGTACAGGGAAGACTTGAGTTTTTAGTACCTATTCTTACTTTAACCTGCTTAATCCCAGATCTCCCCTAGCAACTAAGAAGGAAATTTTTTGTCAAGACCTCTTTGAACCTGACTGGGACTAGAGTTCAGATTCATTACCCTTTGGGGTTCAACACACTTGAAAAACTATTTCCTTATCACCAAACCCCCCTCACACACATGCACGCTCATGTGTGTGCCAACTGACGAGGCCATGTAACCATTTACAGCATTTAACTGTGACCATTAGAATTGCATTGAGCCGGGGATGTAGCTCAGTGGTTTAACGATTGCCTAGCAACCAGAGGCCCTGGATTACATCCCTAGGACTGGGGGGGTGGGGGGGGTGGGAACACGACCAATTATGAACACTGAATTAAAAGTTTGTCTTGTGAGACAGTATGTGGCACTATTATTAATCTTCACTTAATAGATTTTTTAAAAAAAATCTAAATTTCTCACTGCAAAATACACTTAAAATCTTCTGAGAAGGTCAAAAGCTCTGGGTTTTGCTTGTTCTCCAACAGCCACCTCAAGTTCTGTCTTCGGAGTAGCAGCGATTTAGAATCCAGGCATCTTTTGTTTTAGACAAACAAGCAAAACTATGTTGCAAGATGGATAGTTGCAATGTTTATTTGCTGCAGATCAAAGGTTCACAAAATATATTCAATGTAAGGGTACTTGAGGTACCTTGATAGAGTCCTCCAATATACACCTTGGATTTTTTTTCCCTTCAGAAATTTTAAGCCTTGGTGTTAGGGGTCTTTTTGCTTTGCTTAGTTTTGGTTTTGTTTTTGGAGGGTTTTTTGTTTTGTTTTTTTGGGTGTTTTGGGGGGTTTATTTTCAAAAACTACTAAATTTTAAAAGTTTTATTTGCCAAATGTGTGCATACATATTCAAAGCAATGAATCTATTTCAAGCCATACAGCCGCAGGGGTGGGAACCCTTTTCACAAATTTCAATGTGTTTGTATGTAAATAGATGTTTGTATGAAATATTTTCATGGTAGAATGAATATATTTAAATGAAGTTGAATTATTCCAGTGCTATTTAAAACATGACAAAATTTTTGGTGAGAATTATGAGTCTATTGAGATATAATGCAGATCAATTTTCATTTTTAGAAATCAAAAGCCTACAAAGCCCTCTGACTGGCGCCCACCTCCTGGCGGGGTGGTGTCTGATGTGAGGTAGGCTTCCCCAGTGCCTCAGCCGCTTTCTGGTGGTAAGTTCGGTGCTAATGGAGGTGTGTTTACCTTTTAGTGATTCCCTGCAGGCCTCTCAGGGGCCTGCGAGAGAATCGAGGCATTAGAGACACCGGTGCAGTTATCGGAGCACAATTTCTTTGCAGGGCAGCAGAATCAGAAACCAGACTTGGCCGCGGGTTTCCCGGCCACCTTCTCTCGCCACCCCTAACTGCCTAGTCACAATGTCAGGGAGGCTACCCTCAGTGGAGTTGGGGTCCAGACCCCGGGGTGGGACTTCACAGATTTACCAATGCTTTTTGCCTTCTGACCTCCCTCTGTCCTGAGAGGGAGGGCAGCCGCTGGTGGGGGGGGGCCATTCTCAGCACAGTCCATATCCTGTCTCAGCTCTGGAAGACTATGCATCCAAGCACCCAACTTCACCAGAGAGGGAGACTTCCGTGGATAATGGAAACCCTTAACTCCTGTCTGTGACTTCGCACGCACGCAGTTGTTAAATGTCCTATGAAGACCATTCGTGTACCTAAGACATACCTCCCAATTCTTCTGATGCTTGAGTTACAGGAAAGGAAAACAAAACAAATTTTTTAAAAAAATCCTTTACAATCATATGCCACTTGAGTGCGTTCCCCGACCCATCTTTGGTCCTGGATATAATGAAACAATAATCCGACAAATTTTCACTGTGGACACTAGCAATATGAACACTGAGCCAGTACACCCTCCGCTGTCTCCTTGGTTACTATCCCTACCTTGACACTACAGGGACTATGTATGTCGTGCCTGTGGTTGCATAAGAAAGCTATGAAGTTATGTCCATGATTTCTAGCTCCCTTCTCCAAATGTTTTTCCTCCTGGGTTTTCTATGTTCTCTCTACCCTCAAATGCATTTATTGGGTTGTGAGGTGTGTTTACGGAACGTAAGCCAGGGGCTATGCTTTCGGCCTTGATTGTAACCAAAAGTCAGCCACATCACAGTTTAAAAAAAAAACAAAAACAAAACCATCTTTGGTCTTTTGTGGAATCTGAATTAAATCTATGAGCCTTATTCAATATCTATAATTCTATGATTTTTTTAAATTATGGGAAATTAATGGAAGATGTTTACATGAGTAATGTTTGCCCTTACTGTGTTATGAATGAATTTTTTTGTAGTGTGTCTGGGCACATGTGCAAGAAAGTAGGAAAAACGTTTCTGAAACAAAACTTGACAAATATTTGTAATGAAAAGTAAACTTAAAGATAAATAAAAAAAAAAAAAAAAAATTACACTGTAAATTGTTTAGCAATCCCAGCACAGGGATGGAGACATGACTCAGTAGTACTCGCTCCATTAAGATCACACACTGGCCGGGCAGTGGTAGCCCAGGCCTTTAATCCCAGCACTCGGTGGCAGAGGCAGGCAGATCTCTGTGAGTTCGAGGCCAGCCAGAGAAACTCTGTCTTAGAAAAACCAAAAGCAAACAAGCAAAACAAAAACACCACACACCGCTCTGCTGGAAGACTGGAGCCGCCAGCACCCGTGTCAGGCGACTCATGCCTGCCTCTAACTCCAGCTTCAGGGATCATCGTGACAGCCTCGTCCGACCTCTGCCGGCTCACGCACGCATGTGCACATAACCTCACAGGGACACGCACTTAGACACATGATTCAAAGTAAAACGAATCTTTAAAATAAAGTCTTATTCTGAGGGCTGGTTTAGAAGGTTCAGCGGGTTAAGGTGCCTGCCACCAGTGTAATGGCCTGAATTCAATCCCTAGGACCCAGATGGTGGAGAGAAAAGATCTAACTCCTGCAAGTTGTTCTCTGACCTCCACATGAATCCCACGGCACATATGCCCCCTGCTAGCAATAATAAATAAGTTTAAAAAAAAGAGGCAGCGATCACTGCCCCTTTCTTCTTCTCTATAATAGCCTTGACTCTGCAGCTAAATAGGCCCCTCCCCCGCTGACAGGTGCCCAGAGATCAGTGTCTCCCTGTAAGTGGAGGGCGCACTCTTAAGTAATTGATGGCAGAACCTAAAGCCACGTTCTCTATTTGTCCATCCAACATCTCTGCAGCCTTACATAGAGCGGGCCCAGAGTACATAGCAAGGCGGAAACATCACTAACAAGCCAGAATATAACCAAACGTGCTCAGGTGGGTAGGTGTGGGCAAAGGAGAAGTGTGGGGAAGGGGTGAGCCTCGTAAGGGGGAGTCGGGGAAACCCTCTCTAAGGGTGAACACAAACCACGAGTCACCATCCCAGGCTGGGGAGAGACAGCCAGACCCCAAGCCTGAAATGAGTGTGCCTGGATTTTGCAGGAACCTCAGGAGTCAGGGCTGGCAGCAGAGTTGGATGAGCAGGGGTGGGAGTTAGGGTTTCTGTTGTTGTGAAGAGACAGCATGACCACAGCAACTCTTATAAAAGAAACATTTTTTTGTTTTTTGAGGGTTTTTGTTTGTTTGCTTTTTGGTTTTTCGAGACAGGGTTTCTCTGTAGCCTTAGAACCTGTTCTGGAACTAGCTCTTGTAGACCAGGTTGACCTTGAACTCACAAAGATCAGCCTGCCTCAGCCTACCAAGTACTGGGATTAAAGGTGTGGCCAGAGCCATCAAGGACTGTCCATCAAAGCAGAGCTGAGCTGCGGGACTGGGGACGTAGCTCAGGGACAGGGCACTCACATCCCACCCATCAACCATTAGAACCTGGGTTTGCTCTCCAGAACCAAAAATAAGTCACTGGAAAGTGAGTGAAGGGCGAACTCTATGGTTGGGGTCTGAGCGACCAAAGGGTGGATGGCGTTAGTGAAAGCGTCTCGCACCTGCTGACTGCTCTTGCTGGACCAGCCTTCAGCCTCAGCCCTTGAGTCCAAAACAATCCTCGAATTTCTCTGTGGTTCAGCGCCCCCTTGTGGCGAGGATTTATTCTCATACTATTTCTGGCAAGAAGACATAAAACAATGACCTAGTTCTTCAGAAGAAACACAAAGGCCAGGTAAGTGTCATTTGGGAAGCAGAGGCTGGAAAATCAAGAATTCAAGGTCAGCCGGGCGGTGGTGGCGCACGCCTTTAATCCCAGCACTCGGGAGGCAGAGGCAGGTGGATCTCTGTGAGTTCGAGACCAGCCTGGTCTACAAGAGCTAGTTCCAGGACAGGCTCCAAAAACACAGAGAAACCCTGTCTCGAAAAACCAAAAAAAAAAAAAAAAAAAAAAAGAATTCAAGGTCATCCTGGGCTAACTGTGAGTTCAAGGCTAGCCTTGGGTATGTAAAACCTTTTCTAAAAGAAGAAGAAGGAGAGGGAGGGGGAGAGGAAGGAGAAGAGGAGAAGGAGGAGGAGGAGGAGAAAGAAGTCTGCCGGGTTGGGAAATAGCTGAGTGGCAGGTGCTCACTACATGTGAGGCCCTGGGTTCCATCCCCAGCACCACACGTGCACACACGCACATGCACACACACACACACGATCACAAACAAAAACAACTTGAGCTAATTTTTTAATCACCAGATTGAGCTTTTAATTGCTTTTTAATTGTTTTAAAATCCCAAATTTCAAGAGGGCTAATAGACAGCACATTTGGTGCCTACAGTAAACTAGATCAAACAAAGATGGTTTCTGTTTTTTTTTTTTTTAAAAGGCAATTTTTTTAATGTGTGGTAGCACTCTAAAATCTTTAGCTAGAATGCAGTTATCCGCCAAAATACAAAATATGGGTTCATTAGTCCTAGCAGTTGTACCTCTGTGCCTCCCTAAGTTGTCCGTGGGCCATCCCTGCTGTGGAGGAAGAGTTCTGGTTCATGGAGGAAATTGTTCTCTCCTTCATCGTACACACCAAGCACAAGCAATTAAATCAGGTCATGGGTAGTAGGCAGCTCCCTAAATCCTTCTAGAGCAGTGGTTCTCAACCTTCCTAATACTGCAGCCTTTAGTACAGTTCCTCATGTCATGGTGACCCCAACCATAAGATTATGGTCGTTGCTACCTCGTAACTGTAACTTTGCTACCAATGGGAATTGTGATGTAGATATTTTTGGAGATAGAGGTTTGTTTAAAGGGTCACAACACACTAGTTGAGACCCACTATTCTAGACTCCAACAAAGAGAACACCTCTCTAAGATAGAGAAGTCTCCGGCACCTTTACACAGATGGAAATAAACCAGGTATGTCAGAACATACTGTTAATACCAGTGCCCGGGAGGCAGAGGCAGGAGGATCTCTACGAGTTCAAAGCTACCATAGTCTACCAAGCAAGTTCCAGGAGCAACCAGGGCTCTGCTGTGAGACCTCATCTCAAAACAAAGCAAAGGGCTTGAAATAAAAATTAAATCGGGGGGGGGGGGGCTGGAGAGATGGCTCAGTGGTTAAGGGCACTGCTTGCTCTTCCAAAGGTCCTGAGTTCAATTCCCAGCAACCACATGGTGGCTCACAACCATATGTAATAAGATCTGGTGCCCTCTTCTGGCCTGCAGGCATACATGTAGACAGAATACTGAGAATACTGTATACATAATTAATAAATAAATCTTTAGCCAGGCGGTGGTGGCGCACGCCTTTAATCCCAGCACTCGGGAGGCAGAGGCAGGTGGATCTTTGTGAGTTCGAGGCCAGCCTGGTCTACAAGAGCTAGTTCCAGGACAGGGTCCAAAGCCACAGAGAAACCCTGTCTCGAAAAACCAAAAAAAAAAAAAAAAATCTTTAAAAAAAAACATATTTTGAAAAATTAAATCAGGGATGAGCAGAAAGCTCAGCAAATAAAGGTGCCCGCTGCTACTGTAGCCTGCTGACCTGGGTTCGTCTCACATGGTGGGAAGAGAGAGTGGACTCCTGGAAGTTGTCCCCTGACCTCCACACATGCGTGCGCACACACATACACACAAAGCCTAAAATGTGCTTTTAGATTTTCATCTGTCTTTCTGTGTGTGTGTGTGTGTGTGTGTGAGAGAGAGAGAGAGAGAGAGAGAGAGAGAGAGAGAGAGAGAGAGAGAGCATGAATGTGAATGTCAAAGGACAACTGTGGAAGTCAGCTCCCTTCATTGTATGGATCCCAGAGATCAGACCAAGGTTGCGGACACCTCAGCAGCAAGTGCTTTCACTGGCTGAGTCATCTTGCCAACCCATTAAAAATAGTTTTAAAAAATTGTATTCCACCCGGGAAATGATGGTGCATGCCTTCAATCGCAACACTTGGGAGACAGAAACAGGTAGATCTCTGTGAGTTTGAGGCCAACCTGGTCTACAGAGTGAGTTCCAGGACAGCCAGGAATACACAGAGAAACCCTGTCTCAAAAAAACAAAATAAGACAAAACAAAACAATATTCCAGCTGGGCAGAGGTGGCATACACCTTTAATCCCAGCATTAAGGTGGCAGAGACAGGCGGATCTCTGTGAGTTCGAGGACAACCTGGTCTACAGAGCAAGTTGCTATACAGGCTCCAAAGCTACAGAGAAATCCTGTCTCAAAAAACAAACAAACAAACAACAATAAAAATAACCCACAGTATTCCAACTTGTCATCTGAGTGAAATATATACAAGAAGGAGTAACATCCACCCCATAACAACTAAATTAATTTCTAAAAGAGCTATAAGATATTTACAATATCTTGGCTATATATTTATATAAATGTAACATTACATATGAAAATTATAGTACTCAACCTATGTGCATGGATGAACATATGTTTGTATGTGTGCATACTTGTGTATGTATACACATGTGTGCACAAGAATTCTTAGGTAGGTAATGCCTACAGTACCCACAGCATGTGGCATACAGTCAGAAACCTGACAGCAATCAATCACTATTTCAAATACCATGCACTTTCCCTTGACACAGCCACCATGGGGCATCAGAGTTGAGACTCAGAGCCTCAGATCAGGGAGGAATGAAATCCAGCAAAAGGAACGGGAGCGGGGAGCATCAGGAAAATGCAGTTGGTTGTCTAGTGGTCTCCATGATGGTGTAAACACTACAGTCACCACCTATTCATCTTATTAACCACTGACAACATTCCTGAGTTAACTCTCAAACCTCAGTGGAGTCAATGACTTTACAGAAGGGTTTGTCAAATGTAGGGCCTCTTCGACTCCAGTCTCACAGAGCCCATATCTGCATGGAGTTGCCCAAACACACCCTGGAGCTCTGCCTTGCAATGCAGTCGGTAACTAATGCTCATGGTAGTGTTCCCAAGTAATTAAGGGAAGATTAAAGCAGAAATGATGGCGGTTACTGTCTTGAAACCGCTCTCTGGAGACCGCATTAAGACCCAAGCAGCGATACCTAACATTGCCAGACAGGGGTAAAGTTCAAGCCAGCAGAACAGGATTGGATAAAACGTCTTTCAAAGCCAGCACAAGGTTTGGAGCTGCCTTTAAGATAATACAGGAAGTGGGAGACGTAGCTGAGGCATAGACAGAGAGGCAGGCTGGCCCTGGCTGAAAGAGGAGCAAGAGGGAGTTTGTTATATTATAATCCGGCTTTATGTTTTCAGATCTGGAATAAAAAAAAAAACATAAAACAATTTTAAGCCTCCCAAAGGCTATTAGCTAGAAATATATCAAGTGCAAGAATCGCTGAACCTGATTGCGGCAAACATTGCCTGACGTAATTGTATCTGAGCCATTGCCTTTCTTTAGTTTCTTGGGCCCACTGACATCTAATCCCTCTTGTGAAATGGATGGATCAGGTTTCATTAAGGGTTGCGCTGATATCAGAGAACCCTCCGACCTGATTCATGCTCTTTAAGTTGCTCTCTGGCTGCCATTCCCCTTCTGGGAAAAGGTGTCGAATGCTCCTTAGACCCTGCCGTCACGGTCTTCATTATCTGTGACTATACTGGGATTCCGATTCTGAACATTGCTCTTAGGAGTTTGCCTCATAGATGTGTCCTCAAAAGTGGAGCTATTGTGTGCAGACAAAACAACCCGGTCCTAGGGGCCTGGAGAGATGGCTCGGTGGGTAAGAGCATTTACTGCTCTTCCAGAGGACCTGAGTTCAATTCCCAACCCCCACATCAGATAGTTCACAAATGCCTGTAACTCCAGCTCCAAGGGATCTGACGCCTTCTTCTGGCTTCCAAATTTTTTTTTTTTGCCTCTATGGGCTAGTAAGATAATTTATTTGGTAAAGACATTTGCCACGGGGCTGTAAAATGGTCACCAGTTTAAGAGCACTGACTGCTCTTCCAGGTGACCCAGGTTTGAATCCCAGCTCCCACATGTCAGCTCACAACTGACTGTAACTCCAGGATCTGACATCCTTACAGATGGACATACATGCAGGCAAAACACCAAAGTACATAAAATAATAAAAACAAATAAATTATTTTTAAAAAGACATTTGTCATATAAGCCTGCTTTTTAAAATACTTTTGCCTCTAGAATGATTTACTTACAAGCAAACCTTTTAATTTGTAGTCAGAGTTTCTCAGCATGCATGATGAGTAGTTGTCAATCTTTTGAAAAGGAATAATATAACGCACCACTATCTGTCTCCAATATAATCACTATTTTTATAAATACTAGCTTTCATGTGGTCCTAGCACGCACGGTCTTACACACATTAGGTAAGTTACCACTGGGCTACAGATTCCCAGCATAGTATATACTGATATTAATCAATTAATAATGTCAGTGTAAATGTTAATTTATATTTAGTTAAATGCTTAGTGTTTTATATTCACTTTATTTACATATTCATATTTGTATATTCATAGTTGGGGGGTCAGTCCTTTTTGTTTTCTTCTGAGTCGTCTACACAGGCCATCTGAAAGCTCCTTGGTCTTTCAAAACTAACTAATTATTAAAGAAGCCTTGCAGAGGTCAGGAGCCAGAAGGCAGCTCAGGGCAAAAATAGACACCAGCTGTAGCCCAGAGCCACCTCCTCCAACAGGCAGCTGCGATTCACAAGCTCCAAAACTGAACCAAAGTGGAAGTGAGCTGCTCTCAGGCCAGGAGGACAAGGAAGAGATAAGCAGAGTCAGAAAACAAAAGCTCCTTTATAAAACACCAGCTCGGGGCTAGAGAGCTGGCTCAGGGTTAAGAGCACTGACCTCTCTTCCAGAGGACCCAGATTCAATCCCCAACACCCACATGACAGCTCACAACTGTCTGTAACTCCAAGATCTGACACCCTCACACAGACATAAACGTAAGCAAAACACCCATGAAAATAAATTAATTATGGTAGAAATATCTGTGAGAAGGTAGCAGGACAGAGTCAATCCCTCCGTCCTCTGTCCTGGGCAGAAACAGCTGAGTGGGCCCGCACTACACAGAGCTCAGTGCCTCTCTGGTTCTGCCCCACCTGCGGAGCAGACTTGAGGCTCGCGACTTCAGGGCCTACCTCGACTAGAGTGTGTTCAAGGACAGCCTGGACGACTTAATGAAATCCTTCTTTGAAATATATGAAATCCTGCTTTGAAATATAAAAGTAAAAATTTAAAAATGAAGGGGTTGGGGATATAGATGGTTCTATGCTAAAGTGCTCACCTTAGGATGTGTGGGACCCTGGGCAGGAGACAACACAGAATAGCAAGCTGGGCATCTATGCTAGAAATGACCTTGGGAGTTGCAGAAGAATGCAATTCTATTTATGTGTCTAAGAGACTTTAGTTAATGTAGGTCAGTCCAATAAAGAAGAAAAATCTTGAGATTCACAGAGAGGCAAGTGGGGTAACTGTCTCTAAGTGGGAAAGCGGGGGACAAAGAACCATCTTCGTGGAGATTGAACAAGCAGAAGTGGCCCTCGCTGACTGTCAAAATACATGGTAAGGAGGTGAAGAACTGGTTGGTTCTCATTCCCTTTCTGAAACAGGGTCTTACTGTATAGTCCACACTAGCCTCACCCTAGCCTCTCCCTCAGCGTTCCGAGTGTTGAGGTTTCAGGTGCGTGTGCCGTACCTCGCTCCATCACCCTCTAAAAGGAAGAGATGCTACTACCTCACTGAGCTTAGCCAAGAAGTCAAAATCAGAGTGCCTGTGTGTTCACTTTCCTGGAATGAAACTCGGAAGGCGCATGTTCCCAGCAAAATCCCAATGCAATACAGCCAGAACATCATGCTGGGCAGGGATTACTCATTTTCACAAAGCATGATTCAACCATCACATCAGGAAATGTTTTCTCTTGTAAAGCCCTGGGAGCCAAATTGGTAGAGAATCAAGAGGAACCGTTTAAAGAGTGATTTTCAAATGTCAAATGCTTTGGGGAGAAAGGATGATTGTGTACCAATCAAATACAAGGTACTGGCCTCAACATGCGGAGACTTTTACAATCAAGGCTATTATAAACAGAATTAACGAGACCACTTCTTTGCACCCTGAAGAGCTAAGGGGAAGATACTTGATATGAACCTGCAAGCAGGAACCCTTGACTGTGCCTTACATAGTGAGGACCCAGGCTGCCACTAGGCCCCAGAGCCACAGTTTGCACCGCTGTCAGCTGAAGAGACAGCACCTGAAAAGGCTGGTTTACAAACCACCAGCAACGCAGTTTGTGCAGGGGCTCCAAACCCTTCAGGTGGCAGATTCTCGGCAAGATGGCTACGAGTAACGGTGCTTGTTGCCAAGTCTGGAGAACTGAGTTCAATCCCAGGGACACACGTCAAAGAGCAAATTGATTCCCAAAAGGTATCCCCTGACTTCTACGTGTGCCCACACTCAATACACACTGTCCAAGTTCGCTTTCTGTTGCTGTGATAAACGCTATGACCAAAAGACTTGGCTCACACATCCTTGTCACACTGAAGGCAGGCACTGAGGAAGAGGCCCTTGAGGAGTGCTGCTTGCCGGTTGGCTGCTCACAGCTCACTCGGTCTACATCCATCCCTGGCCAGGCTTAGCCCTGTTCCTGGGGTTTCTGTTCCACCATAAGCCGTGTGAAAAGTGTCTTTGTTGGAACTCGTTTGCTGGGCTGGCATCTCTCCCAACGTGCTCTTGCATACTAATTAGCTATCACATTTGTCTTTTTAACAAACGGGTCCGGAGTCTAACGCGGTTCTAAATTTGGAAGGATTTTCAACAAGATAGAAAATTCTAACTTTTAAAATGCCGAGATCAAGATGGGTGCATTTTTCGACACGGCGTAGACTTCAGATACAAAAGCACATCAGACCAGACTTCGCTGAGGAAGCAATGGCTTAAGTATTTGTTTGCTTGTTTTTCTTTCTGTTTTTCTTTTCTTTTCTTTTTTTCAAGACAGGGTCTTATATGTATCCCTCTTTGTCCTGGAACTTGCTCTGTAGAGCAGGCTGGCCTTGAACTCAAAAGATCCACTTGCCTCTGCCTTCAGAGTGCAGGGTTAAAGATGTGCAGGTATGTGCTATCACTGCCTGGCTACGTGTTTGTTTTTCTAAAAATCATCATTAATGGCTAAGAGGTGGAACCTGCCTAGATGTCAATCAAAAGGAGAATGGATAAAAAAGAAGAAAGAAAGAAAAATGTGATGGAGAGCCATGGAATTCTATTCAACCGTAAAGTGCTCAGCCCTAAATGGGACATCTCTACCACAACCCCTCCCCTTGATACTTAGGAGGTGGGCAGACTGCAAGGGCCAGGGCCGGAGGAGGGCTACTTCAGCACAGTGTTTTCCAGGTGTGAACTCATGTCGCTGTAGCCGTGATTGCATACACAATTTCAAGCCAGCCAAAATTCCACATAGATACAAGAGGGGTTCACCAAAACCCATCACTGAAGCACAATTGACAGATGCCAGAGGAGGGATCATCAGTTTTCTTTGAATGTGGTCCCTGAGATTCCCAATCACATATTGGCAACAATAACTGTGCTTAATGGGGTTAAAAAAGACTATGTAGGTACAAGAAGTTGAGCAGTTAAGAATACTTGTTTCTCTTTCAGAGGACCTGGGTTCGGCTCCCAACACGCACAAGGTGCCTCACACACACACACACACACACACACAAACACACAAAGTACATGAAGTTGGAAGGGAAAAGTGGTAGGAAAGATATAATAAGTATTTTTAAAAGAAGAATGAGGTGTTATAGAAATGGTTCACCCACATGGCAGGTCAGAAAGTGCCTGTAACTCTGGCTTCAGGGGACCCAACAATACATAGATCTTTTTCAAAAATGAAATAACATTTACAGGACAGTATATGGAACTAGGAATATTATGCGGAATGAAATAAGCCAGACAAATACCTCAAGTTATCTCACGTCAGGGTCCTTGATTTAAAACTGTGTAACTGTGCGTTGTGTGTGTGTGTGTGTACACATTAAACTATATGTGGGTCAGGAAACCAAAAGGGGGTCCATATGGGGAAGCTGGGGAAGCACCCTTAAGGGTGTTGACAGGAAATGAAGAGAGAGAGAGAGAGAGAGAGAGAGAGAGAGAGAGAATGAGAATGTGTAGAATATGGAAGTTGGGACAAAGGGTGAGAATTGACAGAGAGAAAGAGGAACCAGCAAGGGGGTAGCAGGGGGGTGGGAATAAGAGCAGTGTACATAAGAAAGTGTCATAATGAACCCACTGTTTCAGATGGTAACTTAAAAATCAAAAGAGAGAAAGAAGAAAGAAAGAAAGAAAGAAAGAAAGAAAGAAAGAAAGAAAGAAAGAAAGAAAGAAAG
>JABTXL010012463.1:6231672-6243506 GCA_025134845.1 Neodon shergylaensis
AAGAAAGAAAGAAAGAAAGAAAGAAAGAAAGAAAGAAAGAAAGAAAGGAAATTAAGTCAAGAGAATCATTAAACAGGGTGGTGGCTCACGCCTTTAATCCCAGCACTCGGGAGGCAGAGGCAGGTGGATCTCTGTGAGTTCGAGGCCAGCCTGGTCTACAAGAGCTAGTTCCAGGACAGGCTCCAAAGCCACAGAGAAACCCTGTCTCGAAAAACCAAAAAAGAAAGAAAAGAAGAAAAAAGAAAAAGAACCGTTAAGGTAACATATTCCTTGGTATATGTGCGTTCTCTGCAAATGCATGGCGTAGCTTTCATCTTCGCAAGGATTTTAGTGGCTCTAGCACGGCACAGACGAGGCCGCTGTGAGCAGTAACTTCCCACAGTCCCCGGATGGAAGTGTTAAAAGGCTACAGTTTTCCAGATAGAGCTCCCCTACAGCAGCCAAGGAAACTGTTTCAATTGCTCTTCAGAGACAATTGTACCTAATTAGAAATGGCAACAGGAGCAGGCTGTTACCTTGAACCACTTAGTACAGGAAGTCCACCGGACTTGATGCTGCCATGCCGTGAGGAGGGTACAAATGACTGGAAGAACCATCCCTGAGAGCCAACCGCCCCACCCCAGATGTCCAACTTTTCCCAGCTACCCTTCAGATGACAATGTCCTAGGCACCCAAACGGGAAGGGCCTAGCTGAAGAGCTTGCTATCCCTCAGCCACAACAACTGAGGGGTAATAATTGTTTTTTTAACATTTATTTATTTATTATGTACACAGAGCATTCCTTCCATGTATGCCTGCAGGCCAGAAGAAGGCACCAGACCCCATTACAGATGGTTGTGAGCCACCATATGGTTGCTGGGAATTGAACTCAGGACCTTTGGAAGAGCAGGCAGTGCTTATCAATTAGGCGTCAAGGAAATTTACTAGGCAACCACAGATATGACAAATAGATTAAGTCATTTCATTGTCACGATAACCCAAAGAGTTGCTGTCAGTCTCTTCTAAAATAAGGAGAGTCCGGCTGTGGTGGAGCGCGCCTTTGATCCAGCACTTGGGAGGCAGAGGCAGGTGGATCCACCTGAGCTCTACCTCGGGAGACCCTGTCATTAAAAAATAAAAAATAAAATGGGGAAACTGGAGGCCAGGGATGGTGGGATGGCTCAGCAGGTGGACTGTGCAAACCTGGAAACCTAAGATCAGGTCCCCAGAACTCACCAACGAGGAAGGAGAAAACTTGGACTGACTTCAGGGCTGTCCTCTGACCACATCACTCCTCAGCACACAGATATATGCATACTCAGTAATAAATGAATGTTCAGAATGAGATTCGAAGCTGTACAAGCTAGGCCAAGAGCTAGGCAGAGCTCTAGGTATGAAGGCAGACAGGAAACACAGGCCAAGCAGCTCGGTTCTGTGGTCTCTTAGGTCACATACACTGGGCTGAGACATGCGTGACTCCTGGGTAAAACATGGCTGGCTTGACAAATATTGATACGCTTAGACGGGAGAGCTAGAAATGTGCACAGAGCCATATAAATATGTCTGCATGTAGGCTGGCGGGGGGGGGTTAAGCCAAAGAAGGCTGAAAGTCTGTCCAACAAGAGTGGAGGTTGGATAAGCAGAGTGGAGCAGTGCCAAAGCATCACAGTGGCAAGGATGTCTGAGTGACATTCTGAGGTCCACGGGAGGAAGTCTCTAAGTCAAGGGGACGAAGCACCCCGGTGATGGCTCCAGAGGAGCTGGGTTCCGAACAGTGGTTTAGGACTGTTTTGTACAGGTATCAGTCTAAAGCAGGCCTTGGATGTAGTTGGCAGAATGCTTGCCTAAAGTGCTCAGAGGCCTGGGGTGGGGAGGGTAGAGTCCCAGCACCACACTCAATAGGCACAGTAGGGTAACTCTGAAATGCCAGCAGTCTGGAGGTGGGGGCGGGAAGATCGGTTCAGAGTCACCCTTGGCAACCTAGTGAGTTCAAGGCTGACCAAGACAACATGACAGCCTACCTAAAAAATAAAAATTAAGAAGAAAAAGGTGAGAAGCAGCTCAGAAGGAGTTTGTAGGAATCTGGCTCATCTCGTAGGACTCACAGGGACACTGAGGTTGACCCTGACTTTCTGACTGAGCCCCACACTGAATGTTCTCCAGTTTTCTGGCTCAGTAGGGAGGAAAATGGTCACTGACCGTTTCTGATGTTGGACACTGCAACATCTAAACAGAAACAAACTGACGGGCAGTCCCCAGGTGAAATTTCTAGAATGGACTGGTGAATGGCCTGGCCAGTTGGGCTTTGCCCTAAGGCCTTCATCCTCAATGAATCCATGGACAAATAGGCAGTGTTCACCTTTCAGGAGAGAAGGGATTTGGGGTAAGGGAGTAAAATTAGTAGAAAGCCAAGTGGTAGTGGCGCACACCGTTAATCCCAGCACTTGAGAGGTAGGGGTAGGTGGATCTCTGTGAGTTCAGGGCCAGCCTGGTCTACAAAAGCTAGTCCAGGACAGGAACCAAAAGCTACGGAGAAACCCTGTCTCGAAAAAAAAGAGAAAAAAGTGTAAGTAGCTGTGACAGCCTCACAAGAGCATTTGTGCGTTACCGTAAATGGGTAACAAATGTGATCACTTAACAGAGTAACGACATCATCACACTTACGCTGGGAATTCTGTGGCAATGAAGGGTATGTGGAAATGAGGTCACAGTGACAGCTGATTTACTGTAATAGCCTAGAAGACAAAGCTTTAACTGAGATGCTGGCAGAGTGCACGTACACTCATAATCCCAGTGCTGGCGAGGTGGAGGCAGGAGGATCAGAATTCAAAGGTCATCCTCCTCTGCACAGTGAGTTTGAGCCAGCCTGGGCTGCGTGTCTGTCTCAAAACTGAATGGGTGAATGGATGGATTAATAAAAGTCCAAAAGATTGATAGAACTGTGCAGTGGTACTTGTCTAGGGTGCCTGAGGCCCTAGACTTAATACCCTGTGCCCCAACACAATACACTAATCCCCTGTGACAAAAGTCCTACTTACCTGGAGAGATGGCTCAGCAGTTAAGAGCACTGGCTGCTCTACCAGAGGACCTGGGTTCAATTCCCAGCACCCACATGATAGCTCACAACTATCTATAACTCCAGTTCCAGGGGATCTGACACCTTCACACCAAAGCACATAAAACAAAAAAAGAAGCCCTCATTTCTTTCCCATACTATGTTTCCTGTGCTATTAAATAAATACAGAGCAAAGCCTTTCACTAGGGACAGGCATAACACACAGGCAACACAGGGCAGGCAATGGGGGCAGATCGGACACACAACACACAGGCTACAGACAGGTCAGAAATCACAAACTACAGAGGGAAGACACGGGGAGAGAAGTGGGGAATTCACATTTAGGCTCACTGTTGGTCAAACTGTCCAGAGAGGAAGTCTGATTTGTTCCTTAATGTGACATCCATGCACTGACCTGTCACTTATTGTATGTTTGTGTGTGTCACTGTATGCGTGTGTATGCAGGTGCCTGTGGAGCCCAGAAGAGGGTATTGTATCACCTGGAGCTGTGTTATAGGTGGCTGTCAGGCCAGCACGGATCCTCTAAAGAACAAGCACCCTTGACCACGGAGCCATCTCCCCAGGCCCTTACCTACATTTAAAGCCCTTCAAAGACAGTCCTGTTTGTTTGTGTAACTCCACTGTGGCACAGAGTAAAAACTTGGTAAGCAACGGATAGACAAGATCATTTCAATAAATCAAGTGAATTGGTATGTGTCAGCTCTAGAAAACCTAGAACATGGCCAATTAATGACCCAGAAGACTCAAGTCCCTAGTCCCCACGTCGGGTGCCCGAGGCACCTGTAACTACCTATAACCACAGCTGCAGGTGATCTGACACCGTCTGCTGCTGCACACACACCTGCAGACCCAGCGTCTGAGGAAGCCAGCCATCCCTGGATGCAGTTCAGCATCTGACTTAGGTAATGCAGCTGGCCAGCAAGAAGCAGTAGCCCCTGAAAAGTCACCAGAGGAGCTGGGGGACAGTCTTGTGCCTGAGACACACTCTTCTTTCTCCTGCTCTAGTACCTGCGTGCACCCTGCAAACACACTCCGGCCATTTCCAGAGCATGTGCTGTCTGCACTGAGGACTCTCGAGAACCCTTACACTTTAGACTTAGGATTGGTTTCTCGTCATCTACACCAACTGCACTGGTTGAGAATACCTAATCTAAAAATTCCCAATCCAAAATGATCCAAAATCTGAAAGTTTCTAGATGAAATAAATATCAGATTTTGGATTTTCAAATTAAGGAATTGCAGGATATATATGTTTTCTAAAAAACCACAGCAGACAGGGAGGAGGTGAGGTATGCTCTTTAATTTTATATGCAACCCGGAAAACAAAGGAACCAAAACACCGTTTCTTCGTGGCAAAGATGATTTTATTGTACTTCGAGGGAGAAACGAAAGAGTGACACCTGTTTCATAGCAAAACTACCGAGCCTGCTGAGGAAACGTGAAGAACAACTCTGCCAATCACGCGGTTTGCAGCCAACCACAACAGAGCCGGAAGTAGTTCGCTTTGGTGTTCTCAGATAAAGTTTTTTCTAAAACATCTGATACTTCCAATTAAGTGTCAGTTAAAATAAATTCACAGATATACAAAATGTATGATTTGTGCTTAAAAAATTAGTAACTAGAGGTCAGCTCACCACCATCTGGACGCAGGTCAACAATCAGTGAAGTGTCTTCCAACACCCTGGGCTACATCTAAGGGCTAATCTTGCTCTCCTCGTAAGTATCTTTTTAAAATAAGAAACTAAAAACTTAAAGTAGTAGGTCGTTACAAATGAGATACAAATGTTTTAATAAATACTAAAGTGGAAAAATAATGCTTTTCACAGAATTGTAAAGAAAGTTCACTAACTCCTTACAAAAAGAAACAGTCTGCTACTTTAAAAAGAGAAATAATTATTAATAGTGCTGAAGAAACGATCCCGCGAACAGTAGGAAGAAGGCACGCACCCGGAAAGCCTCTCTGTTCCCCAGCTGTACAGTGTTGAAAACAACAAACAGATGCCCTTCTGTAAGCACGGCTACAGCCCAGCTACTGTGCCCATTATGTCTCACTAGAAAAACAGTTCCCGAGTCAGCATTAATTTAGGTAAATCTTTAATTATAGCATGATCAGGAAAACTGTAGTAGGCTAGTTCTAGTGACACAAGCCTTTAATCCCAAGCGGCTGGAGGATGAGGCAGGTGGATATCTGTTAGTCAGAGGCTACCCTGGTCCCAGGCCAGTCAGGCCTACAAAGTGAGACCCTGTATTTAAAAAGAGAAAAAGAAAAATCTCTCTAGATGCAAGTAAAGCCAACCTGGCCCTAGTATTTAAAACTGGACAACCGTTTCGTAAAAGTTTTACTTTCACTTAGCTTACTAAATAGAAAATTTTGCTTTTGTAACTGAATTTTCCAACTGGGACTTTCAGAATAATGAAACTAGGCCGGAGTACCCTTGTTTCCCACATTCTGAAAACACTTAAGTAAAATCTATTTTGCCTTAACTTCCTCTAAAACTGCCCAGGGCTGCAAGCTGTCAGAATGAGGATGTGCACACTTAGGCTGAACGCGGCTTCCACAGCATTCCACAAAGAGCTCCATATGGAAATGTGCTATGTTCCTTGTGCAAAGTCTTAAATTTAAACTAGAAGTGCTTAGGGCAAAAAAAAAAAATTAAACTATTTCTTTCACCACTGAGGGACAGTTAAGATATTTTTCAAGCCGGGAGGTGACGGTGTACACCTTTAATCCCAGCATCCGGAAGGCAGAGACAGGTGGATCTCAGTGAGTTTGAAGCCAGCTTGGTCTACAGAGGAAGCTCCAGAACAGGCTCCAAAGCTACAGAGAAACCCTGTCTTGAAAAACCAAAGAAAAAAAAATTAATTCATTTTGTCCAAAGGAACAGTTTGTGGACATAAAACACAAACATTTAAAAAAAACTAACCCAACGCTACTATGACAGGAATGCACGTGGACTCGGGAACTTGAGGCTTGCCTTCAGAGCTCTGGCAGAACGGACGCTGACTGAATCCAGCCCTGAGTCACCCAACTCACTACAGGTGGAGGATAGGGGGCACCAGGAACCAGCTTTGCAACTATCTGATATTTTAATTAAAAGTCACGGCTAAAATAAATTCCCATTACAACTGTCTGGATTCTTTTGACTAGTTTTTTAGTACTTAGATGCCACAGTACAATAAAAAGCACCTCGGTAACTCGCTATTTGCTGTCAGCTCCGCGCAGTAAGTGTGCGCTACACGGCATTTCTTTCCCAGTCCAGGAACACGGCGTGGACACCACACTGAGCCTTGAGGTCCCATCATGCTCACGGGAGGTCTGGGACTGGAAAGAAGACCTGGTCGTCCCGTCTTGGCCTTCTCCTCGAACGGTCACAGTGACAAACTTAGTAAGAGGATGAAAATACAAAAGGCAGCGCAACAACGGAACCAGCGGGATGAGCCATGATATTGAAGAGTTAATCTTACACACGTAATTACACTACTTCAGGCTCAGTCAGACCCGTGAGGGGCATACCTGTGACTCAGCACCAGCACGGCACCACGGGCTTTGTTTCGGGTTTCAGGATAACTCTGTTATCAGGTGGCTGGCTAAGCATCAAAGGCTTGTGGCTCTTCAGCTTATGAGCCAACGTCATAAATATCGCTTCTACGTGGTCATTATCATTGGGGTTTTTAGCCGAGGTCTCGAACAAAGGCATACTGTGTGTGTCAGCAAACTTCTGTGCCAAGTCTGTGGGCACCTGGATGGCGCTTCTCAAGTCACATTTATTCCCGACCAGGATGCGAGGTATGTCACTTGCCAGCAAGTGCTGCTTGCATTCCTCGATCCAAGATGGCAGGCTGTGGAAGCTGGCCATGTTGGTCATGTCGTAGACAAAGACGACAGCGTGCACGTTCCTGTAGTAGTGCTGAACCATGCTCTTCCTGAACCGCTCTTGTCCTGCAGTGTCCCACAGCTGGATCTGCAGCGCGGGAAACAGAAAGCAAGGTCGACACGTTCAGTCCAATGACAGCAGCCTGGCCACGCCTACCTGCCCCGAACACTCTGCCATGCAGGAGCTCGGCTTTTCTGTGGGGTCTAGACTGCATGATCTTAGGATAGTCACCATGTGACTACTAAATACCATTTTAAAATCTGAACCGGTAAAGTCTTAACAATTATTTTTTAAAGAAGATTGAGGGAAAAAGATACAGCACATAAACCATCAGAATATTCATAGTCTAGAGTTATGAAAGGCCAGCGCTGAGTCAAACGTACTGAATGAATGGTTTTTAATGTTTATCCTGCATGTACACACATGCATTTATGCAGGTGCACACACACCATGATGAGTGCACACAGGTCAGGTCAACTCAGGAGTTGGCTCTCCACTGACACTTTGGGGTTCAGGGATCAAGTGCCTCTGGCCATTGGGCCATCCATCTAGCCCTCAGTTCTGACTTTTAAGTCTGTCAGCTCTTTAAATCCAAACTTCTTCATTTTATCCTGTTTTTCTTTCTTTTTTTCCTCTCCTTTTCTTCTCTTGGAGACAGGGTCTTTTACTGTGTACTCTTGGATGTCCTGGAGCTCTCTGTGTAGACAGGGCTGGCCTCAAACTCACAAAGATCCACCTAACTCTGACTCCCAAATTCTGGAATTAGAAGAAGCAATTACCAGCATGCCCGGACTCTCCAGTTTCTTAACAGTCATCCTTTGACTAATATAAGCCTAATTTTATCCAGAGTAGAAATATAACATACTTACAAGTCTTGATTTCTCTGATTTTCTTGGTACTTAGGGGGACCCAGTAGCAGAATTTGAGCCAATACCATGCAGCCAGCCTTCCTGGGAAGAAGGCATTCCAGGAAAGCAGCTGTCTTTGAGATTGAAAAAAGAGGGTCTGGGGAGATAATAAAGTGTTGCTGCATGTGATAGTTTGAATGTATCTGGCCCTCATAAGCTAATAGGGAGTTGCACTATAAGGAGTTGTGGCTTTGTTGAGGTGGGTACGGCCTTATTGGAGGAAGTGTGTCTCTGTGGGAACGGGCTTTTGAGGTTTCCTATGCTCAGGATCCTGCCCGGTGTCACCGGCCACTTCCCGTTGCCTTCTGATCAAGATATAGCCAGTACCATGTCTGCCTGCACACCGCCATGCTCCCTGCCATGATAATGGGCTGAAATCTCTGAACTGTAAACCACCACCTCAATTAAATGTTTTCCTTGTAAGAGTCGCCATGGTCATAGTGTCTCTTCACGGCAACAGAAACCTCAGCTATGACCCTGCAAATATGAGAACCTCAATTCTGTCTCCAGTACTCACAGCCAGGGGAAGCAGTCATACCTAGAACCCCAGCAATGGGTGTGAGGACAGGAGGATCTCTGAGGTGTGCAGGCCAGCCAGACTAGCTGGACCATTCAGTTGCCAGTGAGAAACCCTGTCCCCAAAACTAAGAAAGACAGAGATTAAGGAAGAACTCTAGCCTCCATTCATGCCTGCACGCACAGGTGCACACATGATCATGAACATATACAGTAGAGCATTTAAAACATGCCATGTGTCACAGCTCACTCTGCCCTTGGCTGCCTGACAACAGGCATTTTTGTTTTTGTTTTAGTTTTTGGTTTTTTGAGACAGGGTTTCTCTGTGTAGCTTTGGAGCCTGTACTGAAACTCACTCTGTAGACCAGGCTGGCCTCAAACTCACAGAGATCCTCCTGCCTCTGCCTCTGAGAGCTGGGATTAAAGGCGTGTGCCACCACTGCCCAGCAACAACAGGTATTTTGTAAGAGTAAAAACAGCCTCACAAGGAGTCACAATACAGAGTTAAGGGTAAGTTTGGCATCCTACCAACTGGGGATATCACATGACTGCTACCTCTGGCTTTATTCTTTTTTGAATGTTTCTAAAATTTTAAGATTTTATTTATGTTTATTTATGTGTTTTGCCTGTATGAATGCCTGTGTACCGCGGGTGTGCACAGGATCCTCTAAAACTGGACAGTTGCCAGTCACTGTCCTGGGAACCAAACATGGGTCCTTTGGAAGAGCAGCCAGTGCTCTCACCTGCTAAGCCGTTTTTCCAGCCTCTAGATGTCATTTTTACATGACAAGATAAGACCTTTTACAGGTTCAACACCACTGCTGAATTTCCCTTGACATTGATAATACTGTCAAGTTATCTACTACACTACCTTATTTAAAAGTTACCTACTTTGTTTACTCAGGAAATCCCACAATTCTCAATTTGTCAGATAAGATACTAATAAACCCTCAAAAGTATCTGAATTCTATCCTGGCATGGCGGTGTACACCTTTCATCCCAGCAGAGGCAAGTGGATCTTTGTGAGTTCCAGGACAGCCAGAGCTACATAGTGAGACCATGTCTCAAATAAAGGTATCTGAATCCTATATTCAGGGGCTGGCAAGATGGCTCAAGCAGGTAAAGGTACTTGTCTGATGACCTTAGTTCAATCCCAGGATCCACACTGTGGAAGGAGAAAACCAGATCCTGTAAACTATCCTCTCACTTCTACATGCTCACACTCACACACACTTCACACATGTGCACACGCACACACAGAGACACTAAGTATATGTAATTTAAAATTAAAGCATCTAAAAATAAAAACAATCCAAAGTTCAGCCAGATGTAGATGTGTTGCTGTCTGTGTCCGAGTCCTGTTACTTGGGAGACTAGGACAGGCGCATCTAGAGTTTGAGACAAGCATGGGCAACTGAGCAATACCCTGCCCTTAAATTTAAAGATTCATAGGCTGGAGAGCTGGCTCAGCAGATAAGAGCATTTGCTGCACTGTAGAGAACCACGTCTGGGTCATGGCACCCATAGGTTGGCTCACAATGGTGTGTAACTCTAGTTCCAGGAACCTAACATCCTCTTCTGCCATCTTCGTGGGCACCGGGCACACACATGGAGTATAAACAAACACTCATACACATAAAACAAATGAAAGCTTTCTTTAAAATCCTAAAAGTAGATGTTCTATCTCACTCTCATGACCTCTGTTCCTAGAGTTATTATCTCCAGTTACCATGACTTGCCTCGGTGAGCCTTCTTCATCAACGAAAGCCAGCTACTGAAACCATGGCTTTAGGATTTTGTCCTTTGTCACCTTCATTAGCTTTCTTTGCCACTTGACTGTGAGAATTCCAGTGTAACCTACCAACTGACCTGTTTGCACAACTGCACACTTAGGTCCTGAGCTCCTACCCCTACTATAAGGATTACCAGACCTAGACCCTACTCTAACAGGGAAGACAGATGCATAATACAGTAAGATGGTCCTGGTCTGACGGAGGGCTAAGGGGATTTTCACTGAAGGAAGTAGAATGGCTGGGATTCTAAGGAGAAGCTCAACAACAATCCTGCAGGGAAATACAGGAAGGAGGGATATTCCAAGCAAACAGTGAGAAACCAGCAAATGACTAGGCCGAACTATAGGGTGACTGAAGGAAGCAGCATGGCCTAACAAAGAATAGCTTGTGGTGCTGAGTGGTCACTTGGGAGGCAGAGGCAGGTGGATCTCTGTGAGTTCAAGGCCAGCCTGGTCTACAGAGTGAGTTTCAATACAGACTCCAAAGCTACAAAGAGAAACCCTGCCTTGGAAAAAACAAACAAACAAACAAAAAAGGAATGGCTTGTGTTAGCTGTTTTTAAATGAGATCAACTGAGCTGCTACCAAAGTTCAAAGTCAGGTCTTAATTTTTCCCCAGTGCTGAGGATGAAACCCACTGTCCCGAATGTGCCAGACAAGTGCTCCACCACTGAGCTTTACAGATCTCTATCCCCTCGAAGGGACGCTTGAAAGAAATACTGCAGTAGGGTTCTGATGAGAGGAGTAATATGAAAACTTGCAGTAGGAAGATAGTTGGATCTAGGGAGTAAAAGATAAAGATTGTATCAGGATGACCTGGTAGATTCTGAATTTCATGTAATTTTCATTTATCATGAAATCTCATTCTTCTTCTCTCCAACCATGAGGTACAGCTGATGACAAGAGTGCTGGCTTGTGTACCGTGCAATGAAGAAGCCCTGCGTTCATCCCCAGCGCAGAGAAAATACAAAACTCATCCTCAGACTGCATGTCACCTAAAACAGGAAGCAGAGCATCTGACTGTCACAGTTTGCTACTCCTCACACTGGACTAGCATTCTTTGTGCTTAATATATTGATTTATGGGAAGGAGATACAGTGATTGTTTTTCCTTAGTTAATATTAACGTCTTGCTCTCTTCTCCCGCTATAAACAAGAAAGCCACTGACATATTTAAGTACTGACTGCTAATCCCTGATGGAAGACTGGATTAAATCTCAAAATATCAGACTTTACTGAAGCCCCTGCCAGGGCAAAATGACTGTCGAGAGAGGCACACAGCTAGACAGTCAAGGAGGAGCATATGGATTAAGACTGAGACAGTCGATCTGAAAGTCAAATGAATTTTTATTTAAGGAATTCATTTGTATTCAGCTGCCAAAATTCTCGAACAAGATTTTCCTCTTTCAAGTTTATGTATACAACACTCAGAAATCAATCAGCAAGCACAGACCCTCGGGGTTTTGCTTCCTTTCTTTTGTATGTGTTTGTTTAGACAGGCCCTCACTATGTAGCTCAGGCTGGCCTGGGGTTAAAAAGGAAGACTCTTTAAGGCTACTGGACTGTTGGTGGCCGTGGACACACAGTTCAGCTGCCTAGCGACACAGACTGAGGAGTCTTCAGACAGATCTGCGAGTGCTGGGATTAAAGGTGTGCTATCATGTCTGCCTCGGTTTTGTGTTTTTTTTT
>JABTXL010012463.1:6263081-6322260 GCA_025134845.1 Neodon shergylaensis
AGAGAGAGAGAGAGAGAGAGAGAGAGAGAGAGAGAGAGAGAGAGAGACAGACAGACAGACACCTTTAGACTTGCATTTTGTGTGTGTTTGTTTTTCCAAGACAGGGTTTCTCTGTTTAGCTTTGGCTGTCCTGGAACTTGCTCATATTACAGGTTGGCCTCAAACTCAAGAGATTCACCTGTCTGTCTCCCAAGTGCTGGGATTAAAGGTGTGTGCCACCACTCACTATCCAACTAGACTCATATTTTTACTAGCAGAAGACAGTGAAATCATTCCTTTGCAAATAAATGCTATTATGTTTATGTTTTTTTTTTCCCCTTCTCTCCAAACAGTCTCCCTTTGCAGCCTATTTAGTGAGATCCAGGATAGCCAGGAATACCGAGTGAGATCCTATCTCAAAAGTAAAAAACAATAAAAAATCATGTTGATATGTGTAGACCTTGTTATGCCCAGATCCGTGAAGTCCCCCCAAAACCAACAAGGAGACCAAGTCCCGTACGTAAAAGCAAAGAGCCTTTATTTTATACAAGTTTGCAAACTCGGTCTCTCCGTGTCACACAGAAAAACCCTGTCTCGAAAAGACAAAACAATCTTTTTTTTTCTTTCTTAATGACAGGTTTTCATTCTATAGCCCAGACTGACCTTGAACTCACAACTTTCTTGGATTACAGGTGTGAACCATTTTTCCTGAGAAATTTTTCTAGTTTAATTCTAAGCTGTATTTTAATGTTCAAAAAAAGTATATCTTTTACTGGGTTAATTACAAATTACTACTAAAGAAGAAGCAAGTGAGGTAGCTCAGTGGGTAAGGACACTTGCTGCCAAGTCTTACAGCCTACGTTAGATTCTTGGAACTCACATGGTGGAAAGACAGAACTGATGCTCGCACAAATGCATGCATCAAATAAATGTAACTAGATTTTCTTTTTAAAGGAGTACCAAGTTATACTAAAGAGTCAACACTAATGAAGTTTGCACACTAATTATATGGCTAGGAATTATGGTATTATAGTTAGCTGAGTAAATACGATATTAAATGTGAAACTTAGGTAATTCAACCTCATTAGATAAACATTTAATTGAAATTAAGCCCCTGGCTGGGAAAGTAACTCAGTAATAGAATAGTAAGGAAAAAGCAATGGATTGGATCCTTAGTTGCCCCTGAAACAAAACTCTCGAATCAAAACCAAACATCAAACGTCTCATTTATTTTGGAAACATAAAGTGGTATTTTCCTTAGACAAATTTACAAAATACCCATCATTTTTTAGTCTTGGATAACAACCTCACACCAAGATATACAATAAAATCGATGGGGGTGGGGGAAACTACATTATTCACGAACATAAGTACCTACAAACACAAGGAGCAATAATGATAAATCTTTCAATGTTATACCTGTATCAGCCTCGTGCTCTTTATTCTCATCTGTAAGAGGGTTGTCATGAAGCTTCAAATAGATCTCAATAGCAATTCTTGCTGCTTTGAAGTAAAATGGATGCTGCCGAAGTACATCTTCTAGTTTTAATAAGTCCACATATGATCTAAGGGTAATCTTCCTCATACAGTATGTATGAAAATCAAACTGGTCATCGGTGATTTCTATAAAATGCTAACAAAATTATCTTTTTATTATCATACTGGAGTATAACATTGTCTAAGAAAACAATAAAAGCAAACCCTTGGAATTACTTATTTCAATAGAATTAAAAGTTAATAAAAATAAAAAAATTAGTCATTTGATATAGTTTGCATATAAAAACATATACTTGGCAGGGGTTGGAGAAATAATTCAGTGGTTAAGAATACTAGCTGCTCTTGCAGAGTACCCAGATTCAATTCCCAACAGGCATATGGTGGCTCAAAATTGTCTGTAAACCCAGTTCCAGAGGCTCCAACTCCCTTACACAGACATACATGCAGACCAAACACCAATGAACATAAAATGAAAAATAAATAAGAAAATCATTTTTAAAAATACAGTTGGCTCCCACCTAGCAAAGAACATACAAGAGGAACTGAATAATTTAATGAAAGGAGATAATAATGCTTCGACTATGTTCTTTCTTCCTTAATTATACTCAAGTAAAACTATTCTGACAAACTGCCCACTAACTAGTATATATAATGATGCTAGTTGGCACATATATTATAGTGGTTTTATTTAGAAAACTTATGGCAGGGATTACAGCACATAGTATTAGTAATTTGCTGAAGCTCTAAATCTGAACTCTATCTATGCAGCTTGCAGCTTGTATGTAAATAAAAAATCAAGTAGCCAATAAGTCAAGAAATCAGCAACCTCATACGTCAACCTAGCACTAATAGTCTACATTTGGCATTATAAATGTAAACTTAATAACAGAACCTATATTTATCTATAAAACCACACACACAAACAGTAGCCATAGGCATGAATCTAGAGTGAAGTAACAGAAAAGTGATTTTTATTTGGGATGGTGTTCAGACAGGGTCTTATGTAGCCCAGGCTGACCTCAAACACACATTGATAGTAGGCCTTGAACTCCAGATATTCCTGTCTCTACCTCCCAAGTGCTGGGATTATAGCACACATTACCATACCTGGGTTGAAAAACAATAATTTTGTAAGAAAATTATTAGCTGCACTACATACAGAAGCATAGGGGAAAAGTTTTAAAGATCAAATCTTTATCAAGGGTAGATGGTATGAACTAAAAACACAATGAACAGGACTGGGAAATCAATGAGTTTTTATGTATTAGGGAATAAGCAGAAGCAATTCAAACGTTCAAACTGCATTAAAACCATCATCATGACACAAGTTTCCTAAACTCTTTGGAAAGGATTCTTAAATAAAAGATAATACAAAGGATGGCTAGAAACACAGTGCATAATATTTTCATTTTTAAAACCTGAAATATGGTATTGGTCATTCTAAAATCACATGCTGTGAATTATAAATGTGGGGGGATATATGAAAGGCTTCAAGATCTAACCAAACAAAAGGAGAGGTTCACATATGTAAAATACTTACTCTCTCAATTTCATGACATTTCTTAAGTGCTTCACCAAACTTGCTCATTGCTTTGTATGCCTGGGCACACTCTGTCTGGAACCACATGCACTGCATTTCATTCAGGTTCTCTACTGCTGATGTTCCTTCCTGATGAAAATCACACAGTGATTCCAGACAATCCCCACCAAATACATCACGTTAGCATAATATTTAAAAAGGAATAATGGCCAACTGATCAAATTTCTGAAATAATTTTCCGAGTCAGGGTTTCTCTGTATAACAGTCCTGGCTTCACTATAACTCACTCTGTAGACCAGGCTGGCCCCAAATTCAGAGATCTGCCTGCCTCTGCCTCCTGAGTGCCAGGATTAAAGGTGTGTGCCACTACCACGTAGCTTAAGTTCTCTTTCTATGCATTAGAGATAATAATTTTGCAAGTGACTCCACAAAAGGTTTATAATAACTGGCTGTCAGGGATGAACATAAGAACATCATACAGCAGGTAAGTAATAAAAATATTAGCCCCCCCCCCCAACAGCCCCTAAGACATTCTCAACATTAATCATTACAAGCCAGTTTTTTTGTTTGGTTTGGTTTTTCAAGACATGGCTTCACTTTGTAACTCTGGCTGCCCTGAACCTCACTCTGCAGAACAGTCTGGCCTCAAACTCAAGAGATCCATCTGCCTCAGCCTCCTGAGTGCTGGGACTAAAGGCGTGTAGCACCACATCTGGCTTTTTTCTTTTGACTCTTTAAAAGTGTTCCTCTGAATAACCATGACTGTCTTGGAACTCCCTTTGTAGACTAGATTGGCCTCAAACTCAGAGATCTGCATATCTCTGCCTCCAGAATGTTGGGCCTAAAGGTTTAGGTAACTACAACTAGCTACAAACCAGTTTTAAAACTAATTTGGACAGGTAGTGATGGCGCACACCTTTAATCCCCACACTCGGGAGGCAAAGGCAGGCGGATCTCTGTGAGTTCGAGGCCAGCCTGGTCTACAAGAGCTAGTTCCAGGGGCTGGAGAGATGGCTCAGCAGTTAAGAGCATTGCCTGCTCTTCCAAAGGTCCTGAGTTCAATTCCCAGGAACCACATGGTGGCTCACAACCATCCGTAATGAGGTCTGGTGCCCTCTTCTGACATACACGCAGAAAAAATATTGTATACATAATAAATAAATAAGTAAATATTAAAAAAAAAAAGAAAAGAAAAGAGCTAGTTCCAGGACAGGCTCCAAAGCTATAGAGAAACCCTGTCTCGAAAAACAAAAACAAAACAAAACAAAAAAACCAATTTTTCCCAACAATAAAGTATTTTATCCAATGTTTCTATTCTTTCTCTAATACAGTAATTTAATATATGGAAAACTGTGAAACTGACAACAAACTTTGGGGGCTAGAAAAATGGCTCAGTCAGTTAAGAGAACTAAGTGGTCTTCCAGACCATCTCTAACTCTAGTTCAAGGAAATGCAATGCCCACTTCTGGCCTCAGTGAGCACCAGGCAAGCACATGGCTCACAGATAGATACACAGGCCAGTAAAACATAAAACACATAAAAGAACTGACTTTGGAAGAGAGAAAAGTAAAAGTACAAAGTCAACTATGTCCTGCTTACGTTCCAGAACATTAGTCATACAAACCCTTGTAAACTTGGAGCACATTTCTTCAGCCTCTTTAATCAGATTGGCTTTTAACATGTATTTTGCACACTTGGAATTAATAAATCTGTCTGCTGTGTCCAGGGCCTGGGCTTCATCCATCCACCTGGCAGCTTCTTTAATATTCCCAGCATGCTTGAAAGTACAAAAACAAAATTAACCAGTAAATATGATAATTGTACTGGGTTAAGAGTTTGCGACCTATAAATAATTAAATAAACAAATGAAAGTAAAGACAGGCATTCTTCTGACTCAAGACCTGGACTTGGATCCCAGCAACCATGTTAAACAGAGAGTTGTGGTAGCTTGAATCTCTAATTCTAATTCTGGAAGAGGTCAATACAAAGATTCCTGGACATCACCAGCCAGTTAGCCTCGCAGAACAGGCAAGCCCCAGGTCACAAAGAAATTAATGGACATCCCCTACTATTCTAATCATAACTCATTTAGCTAATACTCTGGTAAAGCCACAAAACTGAGTAAAACTTGACTTTAAAACATTTGGGTTAGGTAGCAAACAAGAAAGATGGCTCACTCAGCAGGTAAACAGAAACTGCCGTCAAGCCCGATGACCTGTTCAAACCTTTCTACCCATATGATAGAAATAGAAAACTTGCATAAGTTGTCCTCTGACATACACACATATGCCGCATCCATCAAAACGAATAAATATAATTTTAGAAATGTTTTTCAAGTTCTGGGACACAGAACAGTGGTGTGCACACTGGTAATCCAGAACTTTGGAGGCTAAGGCAGAAGTCCCACTTTTGAGGCCAGCCTAGACTACAAAGACCAAGCTTCAAAGAAAATAAAAGGCAGTAATTTAAAAAAAAAAAAAGCCCTTGCAGGTGGGTGCAAGTTAGTGTTAATGTCTATATAGTATGTATGAGGCTTTAGATTCAATATCCAGTACAGTAAAGGGGGACTGATTGCTTTGAAATACTATTTAATTCCACTATTTTCTTACTAAATAATTACTGGTTTACAATAACATCTTTAAAAGATCTGATTATGGATATACTGGCAAATAAGATAGAGACGAGGCAACTTTAAGATGTCAGAACATGCCGGGCGGTGGTGGCGTACGCCTTTAATCCCAGCACTCGGGAGGCAGAGGCAGGCGGATCTCTGTGAGTTCCAACCAGCTTGGTCTACAGAGCTAGTTCCAGGACAGGCACCAAAAACTTCAGAGAAACCCTGTCTCGAAAATCCAAAAAAAAAAAAAAGATGTCAGAACATGTAACAGGAGATCCATAGCTCAGGGACTGAGTCAAGAAATGGTAACATGTACATTCAAAATAAATTTCATATTCAAAATAAATTAACATCAGATGCTTACATGTGAACATACTTAACTGCTAGCAGAAACACACGTTACAGTGATAATGTGAGCTCGAGTCTGAGTGTACATGCTTATGTGTACATACATACGTATTGTTTGTATAGTTAGACAAATGACCAAATAAACATAACCATGACAATTCCAAGAACAAATCAGCCTGATAGTTCTCACAGAATATTTTACTTATTCTATCTAGAAGCTGTAAAATAACAAAAATTATGACTAATACCATTACCTTACAAAAAAAGGCAAGTAAAAGTTTTTACCTTATATATTTTAGCTTTCACAAGAAAGAGTTCTATCAATGTTGGCGTACTTTCAATAGCAGTATTTATGTATTCCAGAGCAATAGATGGCTGACCAATTTTATCATAATGCTGCGCCAAATAGTACTGGACCCAAAGTAACGTGGTTGGGGGTTCCTCCTTTCCATCATCTTGAAAGGGAAAAATGAAAGAAAAATCAAGATTAGCTATCGCAAACATTGAGAAGAATATCCACTCCCCTATACTGGTCCCTCCATTGATAAGGAAAGTAGTTTTAAAGTAGCTTATATATGTATCTAGATATAATCTACAGCTAAGCACAGTAAGACCTAGCAAAGCATGTTTTCTATTCTGTATCTTAAGCACTCCTTAGCATAATACCTTGCGCATAGTAAGATTTTAAAAAGAAAAGTGTAACTGCCTAATTAAGTTTCTAAGTAATATACTAACCCACATATATATTTGTTGACGTGGACATTTTTATTTTCGGTGACATTTTCAGGTCTTAATATTATGCTGAATATGTAAAAATTACTATAGAAACTGAATAAAAGCTATTTCCAAAGAAAGACAAAATATTTCTTCTGTATTTTAGTACAAGATGTAATTTTTAAAGATGTAATTTTAACATAATATGTGAAAGTTAAACACAGAATTCACACACCAAAAATTTTGTACTTAAATATAAATTTCTATAACCTGAAAACTGTAATTGATTTCAAACTCTATTTGCTTATTATTTTCCTAATAAAAATAGAGTGGCTCAGTGGAAAATAATAGGAGTGGAACTCACCAACTCCCCATCTGATAGATCTGCAACACAAGTGCTGCATATTCATGGGCATGTCATTGAGCCTCTTCCACATTTGTAAAATATGTAGAAAAATGCTGATAACCAAAGGAATATCATGACAATTAACCAATGAAACCACGGTATGCCTTTTTAAAAGTACTGCTAAAATTTAATCTGAGACCTAGAAACAACGGCCAGCTTACTAGCAATGTGCACCCCAGGTCCCACGGTGGGCTATTCCACTATTGAAGCCAGAACTCTGTGGGGAAAATGATTCCAGATCTTCAGTGGCAGTGCACAAGGTAAGTGCTCAAGCTCTTGTCAGCGAGTAAGTTATCACCTACCACCACAGCACGTTAAAGATGGAGCCACGTATAATTAAATAAATACCAGACATGCTTAATATAAATTATTTTCTTTTAAACACTTATTATAGTGATTTGTTGAAAGTGTGTATGCCTGGGTGTGTGCCTGCCCCAGTGTACACGTAGAAGTCAGAGGACAACTTACTCCAGTAAGTTCAGTGCTGTTACCATGTGCAATCCGAGACTAAACTCAGAAATCACCAGGTCCTGAACTCATATTTTTTAAAATAAAACTACTCGCCAAGTATGAGGATGCAAAGAACCAGTGTAATCTTTTGAAAACTGGTAAAGAACCAAAGTACAGCGTAAGAGAAAAAAAAATCTGTTTTTCTCCATACAAGCTGAAACTTTCGGAAATCAAGTAATAAGTGAAATAAAATTTAGCTTTTAAAATAACAGTATTTGCCTACTGATAGAAGAAAATCATTTTGGCTCACTCAGCTTAGAAAGGGGGGAAGAGACATAGAGGGAAAGGGAGAGAAAGGGGAGGGAAAGAGGGGGAGATCCAAATAATCAACCTTCATCAAACCATTAGCTAGAGAGTTCTGGAGCAACAGACATGTTTCTCTAGCTGCCCTACTGGGCAGAAGACATTAGCTATATACATGTGCTACTGACCAGCATCTGATCTGTACTGTAACTAAAGAATTAGATCAGCGATCTCAAGCTGTGGGTCACTACCCCCTTGGGGGTCAAATGATCCTTTTACAAGGGTTGCCTAAGACCTTTAAGAAACAGAGATATTTAATTATAACTCATAACAGTAGCATAATTATACTTACAAAGTAGCAACAAAATATTTTTAAGGACTGATCAGGATCAACACAACAGAGGAACTATATTAAAGGGTCACAGCATTAGGAGGGTTGAGAACTAATGAACTAGACTTTCTATGTGGCCAATGGAGAAGACAATCCACTTCTACACCGAACTACCAATTTAAAAAAATTTCTAAGGGCAGAAAAATAATATATATAATAATATATATTCACCAAAATCTAGGCTAAGAAAATGCATTCTCCAGTAAAAATAAAAAATCACAGGTTCAAGAGATGATAAAGAAGCATGAATTAAAAGAGACAAAAGACAACAGCCAAATTTAAGAGTTACTTAGATCTTCAAACTAGCAAAAGGAAAGGGCTGGGTGTGGTATAATTCAAGCACTTGGGAGACTAAAGAAGGAATATTGCTGAGCTGGCTATGTCACCTTGACACAACCTGCATGATTTGGGAAGAGGAAGCCCCAAGTGAGAAAATACCTCCACCAGACTGGCCTACGGACAGGCCTGTAGTGCATCTTTTAAATTAGTGACTGATGTGGGAGGGCCCAGTCCACTGTCAGTGTTCCTACCCTGAGGAAGGTGGTGCAGTGGTTCATAAGAGATCAGGTTGAGCCTTAGGAAGCAGGCCAGTATGCAGCCCTCCTCCATGACTTCTGCTCCAGTTCCTGCCTCCAAGCTATTTGTTACCCTACTACTTGATTTCCCTCAGTTATGGAGAGTGACCTGAGAGTTATAAACTACAACAACCCCTTCTCTCCACAAGTTACTTTTAGTCATGGTGCTTATCACAGCCAGAGAAATCCTAAGACAACTGTCATGGGTTCTAAAATATCTTGGATTATAAAGACCCTATCTCATGAATCTGGAAGAAAGAAACGGAAAAAAACAAAGATAAGGAGAAAAAAGGAAAGGAGAAAGGAAGAAGGGATTGAATTAGAAGGGAGGGAAAGACAGAGCATAAGACAACTGAAAATATGATGGTAAACAGGTTATTAAGAATTAAAGACATATTTACTTTGTGTGCATGTACACTTTATTTGTGTGTGACCCAATGCACATGTATGTGGAGGACAGAGGACAGTACTGTGTCATTTCTCAATCGCAAAACACCTTATTTTTAAGATAGGATCTCTCACTGGGACCCAAGGCTTGCAAATTAGGCTAGGCATGCTATCCAGTAAATCTTCCCCAGCACTGGGAACATAAACACATGCCACCAGGCCTTGCCTTTTTTTTTTTTAAAATGTGAGCATTGAAATCAAGCTGGGGGAGGGGTCCTTACACTTGCCAACAAATACTTAATGGACTGAGCTATCTCTGTATTCAGGAAAGTACTAATCTGTAAACATAATGATGATATCATCCTGGTTTGTTTGTGATTTTTTTGGCGGGGGGGGCATGGAATACTTAAGGTTGAACTCATACTCTACAACTGAGCTGTATCAGCAACCCTCTTTTTCCTTCTTTTTTTAAAATTTTGATACAAGATCTCACTTGTGCAAGGAATTGAACTTCTTAAAAAAATCTCCTGCCTCAAATACTGAGTAGATGGGATTACAAGCCCATGCCACTAGGTTTAAATGATATTAGTTTTGTTTGAAATAAAGTACTTAAGATATGTTGAAAAATTCATGGAATAATGTAAATTTTGGTTTTAAGAATAGAAGGAGGGCTGGAGAGATGGCTCAGAGGTTAAAAGCACCGACTGTGCTTCCAGAGGTCTTGAGTTCAATTCCCAGCAACACGTGGTGGCTCACAGCCATCTGCAAAGAGGTCTGGTGCCCTCTTCTGATCAGCAAGCATACAGACAAACAGAACAATGTATACATAATAAATAAATTAATTTTAAAAAATGTTAAGAATAGAGGGAAAGTCAGGCACATGTCTTTAATCCTAGCACTCGTGAGGCAGGGGCAGGCAATCTCTGTGGGTGTGAGGCCAGCCTGGTCTACAGATCAAGTTCTGAAACAGCGAGGGCTAAACAGAAAAACACTGTCTTGAAAAACCAAAAAAGAAAAATAAAAGTAAAGAATAGAGGGGAGTAGTTAGGCTATGATGAAATGTTTAGACATGAATTTAAAATTATTGCAGCCAAGTGATGAGTAAATAGAGGCTCATTGTATAGCTTTCATACCAATAAATTAATATGATTCTTAATAAAACATCATAACATGGTGTGCAATTAATGGAACTTCATCATAATAAAGAAATTAAATGCATCATACTTGCTATCAAAATAAAGAAGACTAACCTGAATAATTTCATAGTCTATTAAAAACTTATGTACTTACCATTGGGGTTAAATAAGCGACAGCTTTTTAGAGAGGTTTCATAACCAACTACTAGTTCTTCTACAATTGCCACCTAGAGTACAAACACGACCACATTTTAATGAAAGAAAGTTACTGCTCTTGTGAAAAATACGTTCCTTATATAAAAGACTAAATAAATATTCCAACACATATTCCCTCCCTTTATGAGTATTTTAACCTCTAAACAAAAACCTGCAAAGTCTCAGCCAAGCAGTGGTGGCACACACATTTAATCCCAGCCTTCAGGAGGCAGAGGCTGATCTTTGTGCGTTTAAGATCAGCTGAGTATACTGATGAATTCCAGAGTAGCCAAGCCTATACTGAGAAACAAACCCCGTCTTTAAAATAATAAAAAAATCTAAAACTGAAGATACACATTAATACTCAATCTCCTAAAACCTTACTAAGTTCCTTTCCCTGATAGAAAATAGAGAATCATCAACTAAACCAGCAGTTGGTGAATGTTGGACAGAAATAATGTTATGAGTAACATACATCTAAGTTAATTTTTATCTTAAAACATGTAAAGAATACCAACAGTCATCATTTGTTCTTTATGATCAAGAATTAAATGCCATGACCTAGCACGGTGGCACGTGCATATGATGGCAGCACGTGGAGGCAGAAGGATCAAGAGTTTGGTCCAGGTCAGCTCCAACTATGTAGCAAGCCTGAAACTTGTGACATGAAGCCTGGTCTCAAATAAATAAAAAGAACTAAAGGCTAGAAAAGGGCATTTTTCTCTTTCTTTCTTTCTTGTTTTTGGATTCTTTCTTTTCTTTCTTTATTGTTTTTATTGAGCTATATATTTTTCTCTGCTCCTCTCCCTTTCTCTCCTCTCATGGTCCCCATGCTCCCAGTTTACTCAGGAGATAGTCTTTTTCTACATCGAAAAAGGTATTTTTCTAAGTGTCTGGTAAATGAATCTTCTCATAATTCAGGAGAAATACCACTAACCCTGAAGCCCAGCAAAGTGGGGTGCTTAAAGTTCAGGAAAATACCTGTCTGTCCAGGTTGTACTTTCTCCTAAATTTTAACTATACTTCTGGCTTCCTCAGAGGCATGGAGTACTTTTATTTCACTAATTCCCTAATTCAAGCAAAGAACAGTAGTAGACGTCTGTAGTCCTATTCAAGTATCTGAGGCAAGAGGATCAAATGAGCCCAGTTATTCTAGCCAACTTGGGCAACACAGCGCAATACCTGCACAAAATCTAAAACCAAAATTTAAAAACAAGATTTATTTGATTAATTCATCCTTAATGATTTCTGTTACTATAGAAACTCTTAAATGGCCCACAAACAGATTATTACAGTTCTCTTTGTGAGTAGACTGTAGGCATAGCATGGTCACAGCCAAGTTACTCTGGTATACCTGTGCTCTCCTCCCAAGTCAGGCTACACACTTATACCAAGATGGACTATGATGTCCCCAAACTGTTTAAATTAGATGCATTTAGTAGCAACTGAAAGAACTATCATAATGCAGAATTTAATCCAATATTATATAAACTTAGTACAAGTAGAAAATTATTTCTATAATTATATTATGTAAAGATTAGAAGAAAATTGTGGAATTGTATACTTAAGACTGCTTCACAAACAATTCTCACTGCTCCAAAACTAGAATAGGTTAGATTTTATGGATGTGACCTATGTAAGATAAAAAGAGAAATCAATAAAGCCTGTATCTTGGGCTTTTCCACAAAAGACAGCCAATTACATGTACATTATGCATCCTTAAACTTGTCCACCTTTCTAGTTCTTTTCAATGTCTTTCAAGTTTTTAACTCTAGCTTGGTGACATTGTTGTTGCAAGGAAGCAATCAATATAAAGATTAGGATACCCTCTTAAAAATCACTTGAAGGCTGGAAAGTAGTGGCACATGCCTTTAATCCCAGAGGAGACAGGTGGATCTCTGTGAGTTAGGAAGCCAGGCTTGTCTACAGAGCGAGTTTCAGGACAGCCAGAGCAGTTACACAGACAAACCACGTATCAAAAAATAAAATAAAAAAATTTTCTGACAAAACGTGTTTACTGAATAAAAATGGAGGATTACAAGGTTAAAATTTAGTTTCAAGGAAAAGAAAAAAATCACTTCTGACTTCTAACAATAAGAAAGGTTAGAAAAAAATGTTAGCTGTCAGCCAACCAGTTGACGGTGCACACCTTTAATCCCAGCACTTGGGAGGCAGAGGCAGGAGGATCTTTGTGAGCTCAAGGCCAACTGATCTACAAGAGCTAGTTACAGAACAGCTAGGGATGTTACACAGAGAAACCCTGTCTTGAACCCCTCCCCTCCACACAAAAAAAGGTTAATATGAGCTAACGGAAAGAAAGCAAATACTGAAGTCACTAAAGCACCAAAGGGCAAATAGACTACAAAAGAAGGGTATAGAAAAGCACTCCCACCAGAAGCCAGGAGACTAACAGTGCTTCACAAAACAGGTAGTACTGGACCCAGGTAATGGAAAGCCAGCCAGGCAGACCCTGAGCACAGAGAACAAACACATCATGATTGTTGACTTTACCTTCTCTTTATCTCTGTATAAAGATCTCAGAGTATTGAAGACAGGTGGACAACCCTTACTGAAATTCATCCTTAGGAATCTATCCAAACACTCCTTAAACTTCTCTCCTGGAAGAGAATGAGTCTGATGACAACTCTTACAATGCATACATTGGCCTTCAGATACATACATATTCATACTTAAGTCACAACAGCATTTTCTTTTCTCTCCTTTGCAATTCTCTACTTACCAGATAAAAAGTTTAATGGTAGCCTTCTTGGCACCAGCCCCCTGGGGTATTTAGTCCAGGCCTCCTCATAAATTTTTAGCCGTTCAAACATATTAGCTGTAGAAAAAAAAAGTAGAGAAAACTTTCTTTTTATATGTAATTACAAACTGCATATTTCTACCCAATTACAAGTTTTCTTTACAATTGGCTGGGTGTGATGACATGTACCTTTAGTCTATCAGAAGCAGGTGGATCTCTGAGTTTGAGGCCAGCCTAGTCTACACAGCAAATTTCAAGCCAATAAGTTACATAGCAAGACTCTGTCTCAAACAGAAAAACAAAAGGGAAAGTTGTACAAGAAAATTATGTGTAACTTTGTCAATTAACTATATCAACAATCATTTAAAAGTACTTCCAATTATTTCCATATTTTAAAAGCCTATTAGCCATACAAAGTAACTAATTCGAAATCTCAGGACTCCGTTTTAAAAAAACTTAGTTACTGTACGTGGCTTCCTGAGCTTTTCCACTCTAACTCTCCTTCGATTATTTGGAACGTGTGGATCTGTCCTTTATTTCCATGTCTTCATATTTTATGGTTTTTTTTTTCTCTCAGCAGAAAGCCAGTCCTTAGTTTAATCTACCATTTCCATTTGTTTGATGTGTCCTAACCTGATCTGTTCAGATCTTTACTTCAGGAATGTGATCTGTGATATAGAATTCTCCAAATTGAGATCCCAGCACCCACTTCAGGCAGCTCACAGCTGTCTGTAATGGAGATCCAGGGGATACAAAGCCCTTTTCTGGTATCCACCAACATCCCTCCTCCCACATACACACATAAGTATTGTTTTTAAGATAATGTAACTTAAGATTTGTATTTCAGATTACTAATAAATATTTCTCATAACTATGTTTCACAGTCATAAATCCCTGTCTTAGATTATCTCCATTATCTAACATGGAATGATGAAGTTCCTATGAAAGTATAAGTTCCTGGTTAATCACCAGCAAAGGTTTCTCCTATATGTAGCAATGACATCAAGAACGGTCCACTACACCAGCCTTAAAAGGAATTGAGTAAAACCAGATTGTGTGGGTGAAGTTTTCTTATGTGGTGTTTGTTCTTTTGTTTTTTTCAAGGCAAGGTTTCTCTGCATAGCCTCTTCCTTCTAAGATGTGGATTAAAGGCATAAACCACCACACTCAGCTAACGTATTATTTTTAGTTATTTGGTTATCATTTCTATTCTCAGTATCTGGAAGATCTAACTCTCTAATAGTAGTCCATGCTGAGGCCTCTCAGCTTGCAGATGTCCCTAAACTTTTCTTCTTTTTGCACACTTTAGAAATTTCACCTGCTTTGTTCCCTGTGTGTCAGCTTCTATTTTAATGAACGTAGGTATGTAAGGCTGTTGCTGATGTTGTGATTTCTCTTGCTTTTTCAGTCCATTTATGGGAGAGAGAAGAGATGGAAATTTAACACAAAACCATGATGCATGTAAAGCATGCCGACATTCATACAGCTGTACGAACTGCCCTGCCTGCCACAGCTGACCAGAGGTTCTAATTGTTTCTTCTCTCAGACAGACAGGCCCATTACAGTAAGGAAATTTACACTTCCCTTTCATGATTTCAAAGTTAGTATGCATTTATCCTTTTTTCCCCAGAAGTTATTTCTGGCTGGGTATGATGGTGCATGCCTTTAATATCAGTACTCAGAATGCAGGGGCAGGTAATCTCTGAATCTGAGGCAGCCAGGAAGACACAGTAAGATCCTTTACAAGAAAGAAATTATTTCAAATCCTTTCTTCATTTCTTTCTTTCTTTTTTTTTAAGACAGGGCCTCACTATGTCACCCTTGTTGGCCTAAAAATCACTATGTAGAGAGCCTATCCTCAAATTCAGAAATCTGTCTGCCTCTGCTTTCCAAATACTAGGATTAAAGGTATGTGTTACTGTGCCTGGCAGTTTCTTTTTTTAGCTAAAAGAATCCATGGTGCTGAAGAATGGCTCTATGGTTAAGATGCTCTTTCAGAACACCTGGCTTTGATTCCAAGCACAGCTCACAACCATTTTAATTCCAGCCCAAGGAGGTCTGTCCACCACGGGTATCAGGCATGCTAAAAGCGGTACACACACATACATGCAGGCAAACCATTCATATACACAAAAATTTAAACTTATGGCATTTACTTATTTGAGTGTAGTATTGGTGTGTTTTGGGAGAGGGTGCACACACATGCATTTACATGCCACTGTACACATTTTAAGGTTACAGGTTGGGAGTCAAGTCTCTTCTTACACCACGTGAGTCCCAAGTACTAAGATTAAGATCACACTAGGCTTGTAAGTACCTTTACCCACTGGTCATCCCACTGGCCTTTTTCTAGCACTTCTATCATCTTGTAAAAGTAGATTTCAGAATATTCTCAATCTTTTATATAACTGAGAAGTATACTTGTCCATTTAAATTTTGGATCTATTCTTGTTTTGTTGCTATTTCTGGGTATCAGCATGTAAAATCTGGCTTTGAACCTACTTTTTCAACCTAGGTTGGCCTTAAACTCAAAATTTTCCTACCTCATCCTCTCAAGTACAGAAGTTATAAACATGAACTAAAAGAAAATTAGCATGTTAGACTTTGAACTAATTCGTGTTTATTTGGTTAGTTTTCTAGAGACATAGTCTCACTATATAACCCTGGCTGGCCTGGAATCCACTTCCTAGGTACTGACTGAAGGTGTGCCTGGCTCTAGATTCTGTACAGCCCTAACCACTACTTTTCTAGCTGCACTTTAGAAATAGACAAATAGTTAATAAAACATACATTAAGGACGTGGGGGGGGGGAGACGGGCTGTGGTGGTGCACGCCTTTAATCCAGGCACTCAGGAAGCAGAGGCAAGCAGATCTCTGTGAGTTTGAGGTCAGCTTTGTCTCTACAAAGAAGGTTCCAGGTCAGCCAGGGCTACACAGAGAAATCTTGTCTTGCACATACCATCCCCTAACCCCCGCAAAAAAGAAAAGGAAAGGATGAAATCAGTAGCTATAAATAACACTACCTGGCTTCAGTGCTTTTTCTAAGCCTTTGTAATAGGCCCAATTTTCAGGATTCCTCTCTTGTAATCCTCTATAAACATCAGCAGCATCTTCCAAACGACACAACTGCAACAGAAGTTCCCCTATTTAACAAAAAAGATAAAAATTAAAATACCTGAGAAAAATTTTTCCACAAAAATTCTCTTCAAAGCCTCATTTTGAATTGTTTCACAGTGCATAATGTTCTTCTGAGTTCCCAGCTTCTCTGTCATGCTCACATTGGGTGTTAGCCTAACCCTGTAGTCTCAATTACTCCCAGTTAGAGAATAAGGACCACTGAGCCCAGGGGTTTAAGACCAGCCAAGATGGCAAAGCACAGCCCCCTTTAAAGACAATCAAAAACAGAAACATTTTACCAGAGTCATTTTATTAAATGATTTTTTTTTGCGATTTTCCTCCTTAATCAGCAATGCTCATCATTTAATATATGAGAACATAAATTCTATAAAATGCATGAATGATACATTTTCCCATCATCAACAAGCTGAATTATATGTGACTGTCAGCAGTAAATATGAATTTTGAGCCCACTTTTGGCTATAATTAAAAGTTACAATGAGCCGGGCGGTGGTGGCGCACGCCTTTAATCCCAGCACTCGGGAGGCAGAGGCAGGCGGATCTCTGTGAGTTCGAGACCAGCCTGGTCTACAAGAACTAGTTCCAGGACAGGCTCCAAAGCCACAGAGAAACCCTGTCTCGAAAAACCAAAAAAAAAAAAAAAAAAAGTTACAATGATATAGTTTTTAAATTACCTTTAGTTTCTTCTACAGCAAGTTTATCACAAATCTGCTTTTCATAGGTACAAAGATGTTCCAAGGCTTCTCTATAGAGACCTGCTTCCCGAAGAACTTGATTTTGATATAAAAGGAGTTCACTATATTCATAATCCACTTTATCAGGAGATGTCTGCATGTAGACACAAGGAATGCAAACAGTAAGAATTTTATTTTTGTATTGGAAAATTATTTACACACCTCAAATAAAAAGATAATACCTGGTTAATAGCAATACATTAAAATTCCTAAATATTTGTTTAAGAAATATTAAACAAATAGCAGCTCATAATAAACTGATTAAAATAACCCACAAGTTCTGGTATACAATAAATAATGAGTCGGGCGATGGTGGCTCATGCCTTTAATCCCAGCACTCGGGAGGCAGAGGAAGGCAGATCTCTGTAAGTTTGAGACCAACCTGGTCTATAGAGTGGGTTCCAGACAGGTTCCAAAAAACTACACAGAGAAACTCTATCTTGAAAAACCATAAATGAATGAGTAATAAGTAGGTAAATAAAAACGAAAAAAGTGGAATCTGCCAGCAATAAAATGCAAATAAGAAATCTTGAAAAAATATAGTGGAAGTGAGAGAATCTCTATTTCAGAGATGCCATTTTAACTGTTGAACCAGGCAGTGAATGCTAAAGGCTAGTGGTCAAAATCTGATGACAGGTGAGCTATTTGGTCTTAGATTGTTCATAAATAAAAAGCAAAACAAGTTTACAATTGCAAATACCACCCTAACACAGTAATAAAATAGAACGGATAAATTATGTACCAGTTGATTTGCTGAACTGAGAAGCAACCATCATTAGTCTGTGAATTTCTGTGAAAAGTGTAGTTTTAACTAACAATGAGGAAAGGGAAGCAAATCCAAACTCAGGAACATTCCAAAAACATTACTGTATGCTCAGCATAATAATTAACAGCAGAAGATACAAACTATTCATTCATTTAATGTGCACTGGTGTTTTGTCATGGGTGTTATGTCTCCTGGGACTGAAATTACAGACAATTGTGAGCTGCCATGTATGCAAGGGAATTGAACCCTGGTCTTCTCTAAGAGCAAGTCAGTGCTCTTAAACACTGAAGCATCTCTCCAGCCCCTAAAATACAAACTCTTTAAAATTATTTCAGATAGACTCCAGAGAAATGATTGCTACATGACAGGTATGCTTTAAAACCAGACAACGTAATTGAAAAAAAATTATTAGAAAAAAATTAAGACCATTTTCACTATGTTCTGAGCTTAAAATAAGTCTAATTTTGATAATATGTGAGGCCATCTGCAGTTATAACAAGTACAGTAATCCTGAGGAGCACTAAGAAGTATGTAAAAGAGCAAGCATATCTGCAACCGTTTAATGAAAAAAATGTAAGCACCAATATTAGCCACAAAGATTTTAAAGTACATTCCTATAGTTTTTTTTTACTACTCTTTCAATTGAGAACAAAACTGAAGCTTTTCCAAGTAAAATGCTAGCTAAATTCTAAACTTCTTTTAGCTATACTTAAAATCAGATACAATAAGCTGGTTTCTTATTACCTGCTGTGTTTTCCTAAATTCTTCTAAAATTTTTGCTGCCATTTCATAGTCTTCTAATAAATGATAAGCAATAGCATAACCAATCCATGATGCTCTCTGTGCAGGTCGAAGCTGAAGCAACTGGTATCTTGTTTCCTTCATGGGGCAGAAGAAAACAAAACTTATGCTTAGGTTTACAGTTAAATGGAATGCTTCTCTACTAACTAGCACACAAGGCCCTCGGGGCCTTAAGAAAACAAGATTGGCTGAGCAGTAGTGGTGCACGCCTTTAATCCCAGCACTTGGGAGGCAGAGGCAGGAGGATCTTAGTGAGTTCCAGGGCAGTCAGGACTATTAGACAGAGAAACCCTGTCTCGAAAAACCTAACAAAAAACAAACAAAAAAGATCACATTAATCTGTTTTAAAATTATTCGTTCTGGTAACTATTTTCAAAAAACTTCATAATCTAATATTATATACTTGCATAGAGACAAAGAAATGAGCTAATCTTACAGTGTTTTTTAACTTGATACCAGATATCCTTCTTTATTTTCTGATCTCCTCAACAAAATCAGCAAATGAAATTCTTTAGAAAGTACACCCTAAATGTTTATAAGGCCTGTAAAGAAAACAGCTTGGCAAGCACTAACAACCATGAAGAAACAGAACATTAAAGACGAAAAAACCAACTACTGATTTAAGGGTTAAAGAGAAGCTACGAAACTGTATTAAATCTCAATATAAAGAGACAACACAAACTTAAAAACTTACTTTACAGAAAATTACAAAAGACTATATAGTTACAAAATATTAATAGCAACATTCTATCTGGATGTTAATGTTTTACAAAATGAGTAACAACCTACACAGTACTCTTCTATCTCATAAAAAAATGATGTTTTTAAAATCTAACTGTTCCAATCACAGGTATAATCACTAAGGGGGCAGCCAGTTAAATTTCTTTCAAAGAATGGAAAGAAAAATTTCTTTATCAGAATATAAGTCCTAAGTAACAAGATTTTTTTCTTATAAAATAAGAAACATATTTTACTTACCCTATAACCCTCAAGATCTCGCATTTGAATCTGTAGTAAGGAAAGGTCTCTTAAGATCTGAAGATTGTCCTTATCCCATTTCAGTGCATTTCGGTAGCACTTAATGGCTTCATCATATTTTTTGTCTGACCTTTGAAGAAGGCCATAAACATGCCAACCTAAAGGAACTTAAGTTAAGGATACAACCTGCATGTCAAGAAATACTATTCCCAGCCAGGTGTGGTAGCCTTTAATCTCAGCACTCAGGAAGCAGAGAAAAACAGACTTCTGTGAGTTTTAGGTCAGCCGGGGATACACAGTGAAACCTTGTCTACTAAAGGAAAGAGATAAGCAAGGGAATGAACAATTGGTTCTAAGAATACTATATAGCTGGGCACGGTGGTGGTGCACACCAGAGGCGTGCTGATCTCTGAGTTCAAGGACAGCCTGATCTACAGAGTCCCAGGAGAGCAGGGGCAAAGGGGAATGGGGGGGGGGGATATGAACGAGAATAAACTATAAAAGGAGGTCATACCTCACCTAGTATAAACTTTTAATTGTATCACTAATCACTAAACCTACCAATTCCCGCCCACTCTTTTTTTTTGGTTTTTCAAAACGGGGTTTCTTTATAGCTTTTGGAACCTGTCCTGGAACTCGCTCTGGCTGGTCTTGAACTCAGAGAACTGCCTGCCTCTGCCTCTTGAGGAAGTAAAACCAGCGCAGAAAGCTATATCTAAAACACACTGTTAGCCCTGTCTTTCTTTTTTGGTCCTCTGATCACTCTTCTTTGAATATCAAGTTCTATATACTCTCCGAATGCACTCTAGAGCTATCTAGATCTTTCCTTCAACAGACTATTTGCTTCACTTGTACTGTCCTAACAGTTAACAATTGAAAATGTACGAAATAACTCAGCTCTTAAATTATGCTAGCCCACGAAACACATATAGGTATCCTTGTTAGAGACTGAAAACTACCAAGGCACATTTTTTTTCTGTTTTCCACCATATACTTCTACTCAAATACAGCCCTTATCAATCCCTTAAACAGAAGACAAATTTTGTTATATATTAAGTCACTACTACCAGGAGAGTATGAATATTCCCATTTCACAAATGAGAAAACTGAGGCCTAAGATAACAGAAAGAGGCTGAGCAGGGTGTCAGGTCCAAGTGAAGCTCGTTACACACTAAACCTCACAGCCTCTGCTTTTACTCAGTATAGTATATACAGTATAAGGTTCTTTAATATTCCTTGTTTATATAGCCTCTCTAAGTGTGAGGTGGTGGTGCATGCCTTTAATCCCAATCACAGGGATCTCTGTGAGTTCAAGGCCAGCCTGGTCTACAGAGGAAGTTCCAGGACAGGCTCCAAAACTATACAGAGAAACCCTGTCTCAAAGAACAACAACAACAAATTAGCCTCTCTAAAGTTATGGTCATGGATGAATGAAATCAACATGATACTTGTCTTGGACCATTTAGACTGCTACCATAAGTAATATATAATAACTTACTTAAAATAGGTAATTTATAAACGAAAGAAATTTGCTGTTGATACTACTTCTGCATACCCATTATCTAGTGAGTCTGGCTCTCTCTTTCACAGATGGCATATCCTAACTGTATCGTCATGTGGTCAAAGGGACTTTTATACAAATCTTATTCCTGAAGGCTCTATCCTCACACCCTAAACACTTTTTAGACAACCTTACCCCTAATACCATCACTCTGATGACTGGGCTTCAACATGTGAATTTAGAGGATATAAATATTCAAGCCATATCAATATCCCATCCCAAAATGAGAAGAGCTTCCATAGATACAATATCTAACATGTACTGTTAAAATGTAGTGGGTATATGGGGGAGAAGGGGGAGTTTCCTGAATGATAGATGCAGTTTTCACTTTAAGAAAAAAATCTTTTCCTCGTGGTAACAGGGATCTACACTTCTTGACTCCATTCATATTCTTATGTCAAAACAGCCTACTCAATCTTTAAACACACTTCAAAAGGATACACACATGACTTTTCAAGTCATTTCTCAAACCTCTGCGAACCAATTCATAAGCTTCTTCCTTTTTTCCCAGACAGTTCAACGTTAATCCTTTCATAGCCAGGGTTTCTGGTTTAATAACAAAGAAAAAAAGAAGGTAGAAGAAAGTAATCAATAAGAAATAACTATAATTTCATGCAAATACTACAAACATTTCAAGATTAATAAGGCGTTTCCAGGTATGTACAGAATTAAAGTACTTTCAAAAACCAATAAGGCAAGTAAGCAAAAACCTCTAGATTCTACTCTTACAGGCTCTCAGAGATTTTTTTTTTTAAATGAATAAATGTAAGAAAAAAAACTTCACCAGGCATGGTGGAATTTATCTTTAATCCCAGCCCTTGAAGGCAGAAGCAGACAGACCTCTTGTAAGTTTGAGGCCAGACTGATCTACAAAAAGATAAAAACACAAAATGCACCTACATCTGACTAAGGCAGACTATCTAGTAATAACCATTCTGTTGGCACTCTTAGGGAAATTCATGAGATTGACTATATACCTAGTCCTTTAAAACAGGAAATACTATCTTGAAAACAACTTCATTTTTATGAACCTATGTATATGAAGGCTAAATCAATTCTTCATTAAAACACATAAATTATCTACAGCTCTGATTTTGTGTGTATTTATGACTTGTGCGTTTGAACGTATTGAGGTCAGAGAAGGACCTTGGGTTTCTGTCCTTGCTTTCCACCTTGTTTGAGGCAACACCTCATTGTTATTTATTTGTAGTTGTGTATATGCCAAAATATTTGGCCTCCCAGCTTGAGATTCTCCTCTCTGCTTCCTATCTCCCCATAAGTGTACTAGGATTACAAGGGTGCACAGTACTTTGCCTGTCTTTTCTTGTGGTTTAGAGGAATTCAAACTCAGATCTTTATGTTTGCTTTAGCAGGTACGTTACCCACTGGCATCTACACATCCCCTACCATTTCTGATTCAGAAATTTATTATTGAATCTTTAGGATTACTATGACTAACACAGTGAAACATGTCAGAAGCTCATCATTTCCCATCACCGGTTAAGAGTACAGCGGTGGTGGAGAGATGGCTTAGTAGGTAAGAGCACTGGCTGCTCTTTCAAAGAACCCGGGTTCAATTCCCAACACCTATATGGCAGCTCACACCTGTCTATAACTCCAGTGCTAGGGCCTCTGACACCCTCACATAGACAAACATGTGGTCAAAACACCAATGCACATAAAGTAAAAATAAATTTTAAAAAGTAGGATTTTTTTTTCTTTTTGTGTGTGTGTGGTGGGGTTTCAAGACAGCATTCCTCTGTGTAACAGTCCTAGATGTCCTGGAACTCGTTTTGTAGACCAGGATGGCCTCAAATTCACTGAGATCCGCCTGCCTTTACCTCCCAAGTGCTGGGATCAAAAGCATACATCACCACTGCATGGCAAAAGTAGATTAATTTTTAAGAAGACTATTATAGGAAATAGTAAACTTTTCAAAAAAGGAAAGTATTCCTAATTTTTATAATGCATAATCCTATGACAGTTAAAACAGAAATATTATGATTTACCTAATTTTTTTTTCAAGACATGGTTTCTCTGTATAGCCTTGGCCAGACTGGTTTACAAGACAGAACAGCCTATGCTACACTAGAAACCTGTCTCAAAAAAAGAACTATAGGGGGCTGGAGAAATGGCTCAGTGGTTAAGGGCACTGACTGTTCTTCAAAGGACCCGGGTTCAATTCCCAGCACCCACAAGGCAGCTCACAACTGTCTGAAAATCCAGTTCCAGGGGATCTGACACCTTCACACCAATGCACATAAAATAAAGATAAATAAATCATAATTTAAAAAAAAAGAACTATAGGAGAGAATAAAGATATGCATAGGCACAGAGATCCACTTTCCTCTGCTGAGATTAAAGGCATGCGCCACCACTGCCCAGCCTACAAATGATTTTTAGGAGGATACCTTAATCAAACTCACAGAGATCCATTTGCCTCTATCTCCTGAGTGCTAGGATTAAAGGCGTGTACCACTACCGCCTGGCTGAAGTTAGGTATCAATAAGAAATGAAGATCAATTTAGGTATTTTTACTCTCACTGATTGTATCTCCAAACTGCAGCATAAGTATATCCTCAAGCATAGGGAAACAAGATACAAGAGAAGGAATGATGAAAACTGTCATTCTCCCCTTCTCAATACACAATGTCAATTAATTACTAAATGAGTCATGTTTCCCAAATCTATAGAAATCAGACCCCCCAAAATGCTATTTTCCGTTTATTTCTTTACAAGTTCAGTCACATACTCATCAACTGTTCTACAAGAATCTAACCACCCATCATTATTCAGACAAAAGTTATACATCTGGATGTAAATACAAATGTCTTAAACACGACTCAGTAGTAAGCTAATTAAGATACAATATAAATAAATAACTAAATGGTCACATTCTGAACAGCTTATGGTAAAGAATAAAACTCTTCAAACTGCAAGCTCTAAAGTAAACTGTTCTTATGAACATATTAACTAAAACAAGCATCCGGTTTAAATGGGCTCTTCTGCCTTTCCATTAGCTCTACTAGCAGAACTAATACTGAAAAGAAGAAACCAAAACAAACTGAATGTGCAATCATTTTCTTGGTATTTAACTCAAAATTCATTTATTATTAAGTTTTATCTTCTCATAAGAGTTAATGGTATACTCTGGAAAATAAAGACAGCTGGGTAACAGCAAAGTAAGGGAAGCCAGACAGTCATTCATTTATGCCAAATCTAATTAAAGGTACACAGTATTTGTCCTTACCTCCATGTTCTGCAAATTTGGGATTGGAAAGAATTTGTTTACAGAACTTCAATCCATTTCTATACTGTTTATGTTCATAACATCTCTGTCAAAAAAAGAAAGTATGTCAGTTTAACAATAACTGCAGAAACTTTCTAAGTTCATTGTTAAATTTTTATGCTATTAAACAGAATATTATTTTCAGATTCTAAGTCCCCTTAAATACTCACCAAAAGGGGATGAGAACATAATTAATTGGCAGAGCACTTGCCTAGCATACCCAAATCTCTATCTATCACCAAAAGTTGAAATGTTTAAATACAAAAATTAAAAGCAGGATAAAATGAAAGATATAGATTTGAAAAATCATAAGCTAATTTTTAAAAATCTAGTCAAAGTTTCTCTGTCTGACAGCCCACCCAGGCTGGGCTACACAGCAAGTCAGGGACAGCCTGGGCCGTTACACAGAGAATTGTGACTCGAATTCAACCACTAAAAAAAATATCTTTTTCCATCTTTTCACACTAAGACAGTGTGTTTCTTCTCCACAGTGAGATTTCCTTTAGACAACAACAGCTTGATTCTGTCTTGTAACCTGGTCTGCTAACCTGCATCTTTTTAGTAAGAAAATGAAACCATTAGACTTCAAGAGCTAAGCTGGGGGCGGAGGGTACACGCCTTTATAATCTCAGCACTTGGGAGGCAGAGGCAGGCAGATCTTTGTGAGTTTGAGGCCAGCCTGGTCTACAAAAGCTAATTCCAGGACAGCCAAAGATACACAGAGAAACCTGGTGTAGGAGGTCCTTCTGAATTTGTGTTGATTTCATTGGTTGAATAAAGAAGCTGCCTTGTCCTTTTGATAGGGCAGCCCTTATGTGGGCAGAGTAGACAAAACAAAATGCTTAAAAAAAAAAAAAAGACAGGCGGAGAGAGGCGCATGGAGTTGCCGAAGTCAGACATGCTAAATCTTTCCCGATAAGCCACGGTCTCATGGTAATACAGATTAACAAAAATGGGTTAAATTAAGATGTAAAAATTAGCCAATAGAAGACTAGAGCTAATGGCCAGACAGTGATTTAATTAATACAGATTTCCGTGTGATTATTTCAGGTATAAGTTGGGGGGGAGACACGACAATAAGCAGCCTGCCAGCCCTGGTGTAAGCCAGTCCACTCCTCCTCATACTACAGAAACCCTGTCTCGAAAAACAACAACAACAAAAGATTTCAAGAGCTAGGCCTGCCACTGTGCTGCACTGGTTTCTTTGATATTTCTAGCAGCATCTTGAGTCTTCTGGGATGTGTTTATCTTTCTTTCCAATGTTTAGGATTCCTTTAAATATTTTCTGCAGTGCCACTAAAAGTGATCAAGTAAATTCCTTTAGTGATATCTTTTTCCTTCAATTATGAAGATGATTATGCTAGATCAGCAGTTATTGTCTTTCAGACTGATATATATTGGTCTGTACCTTCTGGATTTTCAGAGCTGAGAAATCCACTGCTATTCTATCATTTGCCTTTATATATAACTTGATGCCCGTCTCTTGCAGCTTTCAAGCTTCTTCTCTCCCCACCCCCATGGTTTTGAGACAGGGTTTCTCTGTGTAGCTCTTGTTTCCCTGAAACTCACTCTATAGCCCAGGCTGGTCTCTGACTCGCAAGTGCTGGGTTTTTAAAGGCTCGAGTCACCACCGCCAGGCTAGCTTTCAACCTTCTTTGTTCTGTATGCTTCCAATATAATGTAAGGAGTTTCTTTTCGGATTTTTTTTTCCCTGTCTGGCTTCCACAGGCACCTGCATTCACTTCTCCCTCTCCACCCAACTCACACAAAAAATTAATAAAAAATAATCATTAAAATAATACACTCCTTTAATTCTAGCACTTGGGAGTCAGAGACAGGCAGATCTCTGAGTTTGAACCAGCATGATATATATATATACACATATATATAATATAATATAATATAATATAATATAATATAATATAATATAATATAATATGTGTATACACAGCAAGCTCCATTTGAGACAAGGGTTACAGCATGAGACCTTGTCTCAAAACACAAAACATAATAAAAATCTTGAAAAACAAGTCAGAGAGAGGGAAGGGGAGGGAAGATAAAGAAAATATAACAAAATAACCTTAAATGATCTCAACACTCAGCAGGGAGACCTATTCCTAGTTCCAGGATAATTGTCTTTTGGGCAGGACAAAGCCAGTTCATTAAACTGAAGCTAGATATTAAATAAAGCTGCCTGGCACAAGATTAAACCAGTCAACACTCCAGCATGGAGAAGAAAGAGATTTACTCAAGTCCCACATCTAGCTGAGGAGCAGTAGTTAAACACCACTAGAGGGCCCATGATAGACTGACTGCTTTAGGGTACAGGAGCAGCACTAAGTAGACTCAGCTAGTTATGAGGAGGGTGGGAAGGGGAGGGAGATGCTACAGGATGAATTGAAGGAGGGGTTGGGGAGATGTATATGATCTAAATACACTGTGTTAATATATGAAATTACCAAAGAAAGAATAATTTTTTTTAAAGAAGGAAAAGAGAATGAGGTAGCTGTATGATAATCTATGTGGTCTTTGCCTAAGCCTGATAGGTCATTTGGGCAGCCCATCCTGCCTCAGAGCTGGAGGGGGGTGGGACACACAAAGTGTGCCCTGCAGTCCCTTGTCAGGGCGTAGGATAAGGTGTTCCTATTCTGTGCAGTCAATGGGGAGCCAAATCAATCTTATCTCTTTCCACTTAGGTAGGGCACAGACACTAAGCCTGCCTTGTCCCTATCCTCTGGTAAACAGTGGTGGAACTATCTGTGTGGGTCACCCAGGTCTATAACTCGACCAGGTTTCTACTTCTTGGGTCACTGTAATTGTTATTCAAAGATTGTTTCCCTTTACCCAGAGGCTTTTTATAGGCCAGGTCTTAAGCATATAGTCCAAGAACCTGCTCTGAATTACTAGACATGCAAATAGGGACTTTGCATGGCTCTAAGTCGCTTTGGTAAGATGTAGGAGAGGTTTTTTTTTTTTTTTTTTTTTGGTTTTTCAAGACAGGGTTTCTCTGTGGTTTTGGAGCCTGTCCTGGAACTAGCTCTTGTAGATCAGGCTGGTCTCGAACTCACAAAGATCTGCCTGCCTCTGCCTCCCGAGTGCTGGGATTAAAGGCGTGGGCCACCACCGCCCGGCAGGAGAGGTCTTTTTAAAATAGCTTCTTGTCACTGCTCAGGTTAAGTATCTTCCCACCACCAACTCTGTATCTCTGCACACCCAGAAGCAGCACAATGCTTTTGCTCTCTCTGCTCTTTATGTTACTGAAATATAACAGAAGTGTCCTGTTGTAAGTCGTAGCTACAAGCCTCTGTGGCTGCTCGCTCACTCAGTCTGTAGAGCAGAGAACGCCCCAAGTTCTCAGGAATGAACTCTGCTCTCACTCTCTTTCTAATGTATTTTTTTTTCATTTCCTGCTACTGAAAGCACTGTTTTTCCACTGCCAAACACTTAGTATGATGGATAAATCATGCCCAGTTTATTCCCCAGAGATTTATTTTTGGCTTAAGCCAACAGAGCAGCTTTCTATTCTCCACCATGCAGACCTACTTGCATATACATACAATCCACAGGGTTTCTCTGTGTAACCCTGGCTGTCCTGGAACTTTTGTAGACCTCGAACTCACAGAGAACCACCTGCCTCTACTTTCTAAGTGCTGGGATTAAAAGCATGCACCACCACACCACCCAGTTTGTTTCACCTTGTTTATTATCCAGTTTTATAATAAAATAAACCTTTAAAATGCAAAAAAATAGGGACCCCCTGGGGCCATCTTTGAAGAGTAGGAATGCCAGGTGGGCTGCTACCTCCCATCCAGTACTTACAGGGGTCTAGCTAGGGCTCTTATTCTTGGATAACAGGCGCTTTACCTACTGAGCAATTCCCTCAGGCTCTCTTCCCCAGTTTTTAGAAAAGCATCCATGCATGCATGTGCACACACACATGCTAGGGTCTACATTAAAATGTAATTTTAAAAGCCTCCTCCCCAAATAAAAACAATTAAAATTTGCTGGTGTGGTGATGCATGCCTTTAGCCCCAACACTTGGGTGGTAGAAACAGGTGGATCTCTTTGAGTTTGAGGCCAGCATGGTCTACATAGCAAGTCCAGGCTAGCTACTATTACACAGGGAGACCCTGACTCTAAAAAGAAAAGGAAAAAAAATTACCTGAAAAGATATACACATGGCCAATAAGTAATATTCAATGGGTTTTTGTTTGTTTGTTTTTTTGAGACAAGGTTTCTCTGTGTTAGCAGTCCTAGCTGTCTTAGAACTTACTCTGTGGACCACACCAGTCTCAAACTCACAGAGATCCACCTGCCTCTGCCTCCCATGTGCTGGAATGAAAGCGCCTGGCAAAATTGTTCATATTTTAGCTTGCATATTTTTATCATACACTGGATCTCTTAAAGAGAGTAACATGCATGTACACACACACACAATAAAAATGCACAACCACCTTTAACAGATATTCAACATAGCATCTGAGAAATACAAATTAAACAGAACACAGATTACTTCTTTTTTTTTTTCCCCGAGACAGGGTTTCTCTGTGGCTTTGGAGCCTGTTCTGGAACTAGTTCTTGTAGACCAGGCTGGCCTTGAACTCATAGAGGTCCACCTGCCTCTGGGATTAAAGTGCTGGGATTAAAGGCGTGCGCCACCACCGCCCGGCAGATATTAACCTTATTTTCATTAGTATTATTTTTTAAAAAGACTGAGAGCCAGCCAGATGGTGCACAAGTGTAATCCCAGCACTAGGGAAGAACAGAGATGGGTGGACCTCTGAGTTTAAGGCCAGCCTGACCTATAAAGCAAGTTCCAGGACAGCTAGAGTTGTTCCACAATGAAACCCTGTTTTGAAAACCCTAAAAACTATGCTACAGAGAAAAAAAAATAGAGCAAAACAAGGCATAATAAAACAGAATGAACTATTCTAATAAACAATAGAAATCTCATCTCTGGCACCCATAACACTCTTGAGCTATCTGCTCCCAAATGTACAGGAGTAACTGCCATCAGCTTAGACACATGCCAAGTATAAAAGTGTAGAGCAAGTTTGAAAATATCTGTTAGCAGCTGTTGGACCAAAAACAGCACAGGACTGTGGTCTCAGAAGCAGGTAAATCCCCTTTTCTGCCTAAGGGCATTTTCCTGCCGGCAGATTAGGGGTGGAAAAAGAACGCATTCAGCAGTGTACAATCTCAGCTGTAGTGTGAAAACTGCAGAACAGCTAGACTCTCGGGAAAGGGCAGCACAGGGAAGTCAACAGATACAACCTTTAGAAACATCCTTAGGAATCTTTGCAGGGCCACACCATACTTAAGCCAGGGAAAGGACAACTACAATGCAGCACGAGCCTACAAAGCCTGTCTACCAAGAAACGTTGGCTCAAAAAAAATTAAACACTAAATAATAAAGACAACCGTGAAAAGAACAAACTAATGTACGCACCCCCCACCTACCCCACACAAAAGCTGCCTGCCAAAACAAAATCCTATTAAAGGCAACAGAATCCACACATTCAACTGACTGTCCATTGTTTCTAAAGTTATGAAGGGAAGGCAGTACTGTTAGAAATAGAAGGACACAGAAAAATGACCCAGAGCCTGGAGGAGCAACAAATTAAGAGCAACACTCAGAAATAATGAGGGAGGCAGCAAAGACTTTGAACGAAGTTTCTATTATATAATACGTAAAAATTAAAGAAAATCTGAACACAATCAGAAAATAGTTACCTATAGAAATTAAAAATATTATAGACATCACAGTAATGTTGAAGCCATTGAGATTATAAAAACACTACAGAAAACGTGAAGTCATACTAATAGAAACTATCTAAATGGAAGCTTAAACAGTTCAAAGTAATGAAACTCACATTCCAACAACCTGTGGGAACAATACCAAGTATAACAATACCAGAGAAAATAAAGACCAAAATGAGTGAAAAAAAAAAAGAAGAAGCCATGTAGAGGTGAGACATTGAACTAATAAGACTTACTTATATTTCCACTATCTTTATGACATGACAGCAGTATAATGCCTTGAAAACAGGGCATCAAAACCCACAATGTGGGCTGGAAAGATGGCTCAGTGGTTAAGTTACTTCCTGCTCTTGCAGATTTAAGTTCAGTTTCCAGCACAACCAATATGTAACCCCAGTTTCAGAGGATCAGAAGTTCCTCTTTTAGCCTCCACGGTCACTGCATGCACTTACATACATTCGGGCAAAACATTCCTACATATACCATCAAAATTAGTCTTAAAAGTCGGGCATTAGCCGGGCGGTGATGGCACGTGCCTTTAGTGCCTTTAATCTGGAGTCAGGGGCAGAGGTAGGTGGATCTCTGAGTTCAAGGCCAGCCTGGTCAACTGAGCAAATTCCAGGACAGGCTCCAAAGCTACACAGAGAAACCCTGTCACACCAAAAAAAAAAAAAAAAAAAAAAAAAAGGAAGAAAAGGGCGGATGGGCGGACAAACGGTCAGGCAGGCAGGCATGGTAGTTCATGTCTTTTCATGTCTTTGATTCTAGTACTTGGGAGGCAGGGGCAGGCAGATCTATGTGAATATAAAGCCAGCCTGATCTGCAATTTCCAGGATAGCCAGAGCTGTTACACAGAGAAACCCTGTCTCAGGGGTGGGGTGGGAGATCTTAAGACTAGGTATGGAGGTGCATGCCTTTAATCTCAGCACTCAGGAGAGAGAGGAAGGCAGATCTCCCTGAGTTCCAGGCTAGTCACAGCCACATAGTAAGACCCACCACCCCAAAAAAGACCCACCAAAGGAAAATTTAACAAGTCAAGATTATCCTTTAATCCGAAGAGCTCTTAAATCTCATCTGTTAAAAGTGTGACCACAGCTCGTGCCTAATGCCAGCATTTAGCAAAATAATTTTAGGAACTGATCTAAACAGTATCTCCTTTTAACTTCACAAATGAGTCTAGCTTAGTCTAAGATTTTAGAGTTTCTCTTCTCTCACCCTGCTTAATTCAACCAAAAATCTTTGTTCTTTTAACTGTTCCTTACACGAAAGCTTCAAGTCTCGTCTCCTTAACTCTCTAGACCACTCTCTGAGGACAACACAAAGTTCTCATATTTTAAAAGTCAAGTTTCAAAAAAAAAAAAAACAACTGAAGAATTGAAATACATCTTCTAATTCTTCTAAGTACAGTTTATAAAAATGTTATTAGCAGTTTATAAAACAAAATGCTATATATATACATACAGACACACACACACATATATTTGGAGACAGCCTCACCATGGAGCAGGCCTAGAACTCAATATTTAGACCAGGCTGCCCTCAAACTCAGAGATTCACCTGTCTCTGCCTCCCTAGCCCTGAGATTAGATGTGCGTCAATATGAGCAGCACATCTTAATATTTCTTAAGCAACAAGTATATAGTCCCAGAATAATATAGAAGGATCTGTGGAAATTTCACACCAATACTTTTGTAGAATTTGAGGTCTTTTTTTTTCTTTTTCTGGTTTTTCTAGACAGGGTTTCTTTATGTAACAGTTCTGATGCACTGGAACTCACTTCGTAGACCAGGCTGGCCTTGAATTTACAGACATTCACCTGCCTCTGCCTCCTGAATATTGGGATTGGGATTAAAGGCATATGCCGCCGCCGCCACCAGGCTGTGAGCCACTTTTTTTTTTTTTTTTTTTTTTGCCTCTAGGTTTGGAGCTCAAAAGTGAAAAAACAGAGATTCGATTTTACTAACAGCAGAACTAAGGGTGACAGCTGTCACAGGCTTTTTCTGGTACTACATTCACACTCAACATAAAACATGCCAGATTTCACCAGGTCTTTCTTTTCTTTTTGGTATTAAATTATGTTATTTGAAAGAAGAGTCAAGAGTCAAAAGAAGATGAAAGAAGAAGTGAAAGGAGGCTGGAGACTCTTGGTGTGCAGATCTACATGCTGACAACACCCATATGCAAACAGTATATTAATAAATAAATCTTTTTCTTTTTGTTTTTCGAGACAGGGTTGCTCTGTGTAGCTTTCAAGCCTGTCCTGGCACTTGCTCTGTAGACCAGGCTGGCCTTGAACTCAGAGATATGCCTGCCTCTGCCTCCTGAGTGCAGGGATTAAGGAAATGAGCCACCACTGTCCAGCCAATAAATCTTTAAAAACGGAAAAATAGGGGATGGAGAGATGGCTGTTCGTTCAGAGGACCCAGTTCAATTCCCAGAACCCACATGGCAGCTCACAATTGTCTGAAATGCCAGTTCCAGGGGATCTGACACCCTCACAACAGTATATATGCAGAAAACACCACTGCACATAAAAATTATTTTAAAAAGAAAAGGTAGTAGTTAAAAAAGAGAGAAAGAGTGCTATTCCAGGGTAGTACAATAAAACCAACACGATTAGCACAAGTATAGGTGAGTCAGCCCCAAAACTGTGACCATGAAAGAGCTGTTGCCATTCCCATCTGGTAGACCAACAATCCTACAGCAGCCAGGACCAGGTCAAGACCCAGGGTTATGACTTGACTTGTCCCAACATCCACCCCTTCTATGTTCTGTTGGAGCACGTGAAGGGACCTGACCCACAGATCCAAAGCTGCAGGATGTCCACAATACAGGGCGCCAGTGAGATGTCCAGGAAGAGACCTAATGGGAGCCCAGCATCAAACATGTAGTGGAGACCAGGGGCCTCAAATTAGATCAATGACTCTTTGCAATGAACACTTGCAAGTAGAGATGTATAGACAAAGGAGTGAACAGCATGACTTGTTGGATCATACTGCAGCTTCCATTACGAGATTTTTAATTCCTTCCCTTTTTCTCATTTTATTTTTTTCTCTCTTGAATTTTGTTTTATTGTGGGGGGAATACCCACTGAACAGGGGGCAGACATGAAAGGACTCAGAATGAATAGGATCAAGATAACCTTTAGCCCAGCAGAGGCAGGCATCAGCTTCTTGAGTCCTCGCTTGGTACAGAGTGAGTTCCAGGACAGCCAGAACTACTAATAGAAACTGTCTCAAAAAAAAAAAAGCAAGCAAGCATGTGGGGAGGGTGTCAAACACAGTGAATGACTTAGAAGACTGGGGAATAATAAATTATATATTTTTTTAAATATTTTATTTATTTATTTATTATGTATACAGTGTTCTATCTGTGTGTATGCCTGCAGGCCAGAAGAGGGCACCAGACCCCACTACGGATGGTTGTGAGCCACCATGTGGTTGCTGGGAATTGAACTCAGGACCTTTGGAAGAGCAGGCAATGCTCTTAACCACTGAGCCATCTCTCCAGCCCCAATAAATTATATTTTTAAGACCAGCTTTGGCTTCAAAGTGAGTTTAAAGACAACCTAGAAAAGAAAGAAACTGAGAAGGAACAGTGGGCAGGAAGGTTGGCTACCTGAAGTGGGATTTTATGATTTCTACATGATGTTAGTATTACCTACAAAACTCAGGGTATGATTGAAAGTCGGCCATAACAAACTTCATAATTACATGAAATTTTTGCAAAAAATAAATTTGAACAGGACACAAAAACTATAACCAATAATTCAGTTAGAACTTGAATTAAAGATTATTTTAAATCAAATATTGCTGTTTTCAGGAAAAACATACAATAAAGATGAAGTCTAAGAAATTTACTGTCCTCTAATAAACAATCCACAAATACTACAAAAGAACAGTTCAGGTGGAGGCCGAACAAAAGCTCAGTGGTTAAAAAGAGCTTACTGTTCTTGTCAAGGACACAGCTCCAGGTCCCAGAATCTACATCAGGCAGCTCACAACTGAGCGTAACTTCACCTATATACATGTGACACACATAAATACACATAAATTCATTAGGTATACATATATCCATGCTTACACATAAACAGAAATTAAAGTTAAATTTCTTAAAACAATACAGGCCCAGAAAGAACAAATATAATCAACCATTTGTTGTAGGATAATCTTTTGAACACTGTAAAGGTGTGTCACTATGACTGGTTTATAGAAAGCTGAAATCCAATAGCTAGGCAGGATTTTCGGGGCAGGGAGGACATTGGGAAGAAGGCAGGTGAAGACCAGGATGGCAGCATGGGCATTAGAAAGTAAAGGTTACTGAGCCATGTAAAAGAATGTAAATTAGAAGAAATGTATGTAAGTTAATTTAAATTATAAGAGCTAGTTAGAAACATGCCTATCGGGCAAGTTTTCATAATTAATAAGAAATCTCCCTGTGGTTATCTGGGAGTTGGAAGGCTGGACAGAGAAAGACTCACTACAACCACAGCTGACCACACAACATAAATAAAACAACTAAAAACCTAAATTTTCAATTAAGTGCACATATATCTAAGACAAAGAAACTCAATGGCAACTGTCCAAAGAACAACAGAGTAGGGTCCTACACATACTGCACTTATTAACAGCACCTGAAATTTGCTCTCAAAAAGACAGGTCCCCTATCAGACAGGAAGAATGGACAGGAGATCTGACACACAATAGAGTTAGCTTTGTCTACTGGGAAGTCACAAAGGACCTGAACATCTGTTAAGATAAAGGTTACAGTTTTTTAGCAACATATAGCTTTAGATAGAAAAGGAGGTATCTTACTTAAAAGGAAGGCTTGAGGTGGTTGGTAGCCACAACCGCCTTTTGATCCTAGCACTCAGGAGGCAGATCTCTAGGTTTAATGCTAGCCTGGTCTACATAGCAAGTTCCAGGACAACAAGGGCTATACAATGAAACCATCTCAAAAATAAATAAATGAACAAGCAAGCAAACAAAGAGACACAGATACAATTTATTAAAGTCACATGTAAAGAAGAACGTGGGCACTGACCCTCAGTGGCAACCCACTCATACCCTCTAGCTCTACAGGAGCACCTCTTGCCAGCCTTTCACTGAAGCTCTCTTTTTTTTGTTTTGTTTTTCGAGACAGGGTTTCTCTGTGGCTTTGGAGCCTGTCCTGGTGGAACTAGCTCTGTAGACCAGGCTGGTCTCGAACTCACAGAGATCCGCCTGCCTCTGCCTCCCGAGTGCTGGGATTAAAGGCGTGGAAGAAAACTCCTTCCAAGTCGCGCAGTGGTGGCACACACCTTCGATTCGAGCTCTCATGTGGCAGAAGCAGGTAGATCTCTAAGAGTTCGAGGCCGGCCTGATCTAGAGTGAGTTCCAGGACAGCCAAGGATACAGAGAGAAACCCTGTCTCGGAAGGAAGGAAGGAAGGAAGGAAGGAAGGAAGGAGGGAGGGAGGGAGGGAGGGAGGGAGGGAGGGAGGGAGGGAGGGAGGGAAGAAAAGAAAAGAAAAGAAAAGAAAAGGAAAGGAAAAAACAATAACAAAGCTGGGCGGTGGCGGCGCACGCCTTTAATCCCAGCACTCGGGAGGCAGAGGCAGGCCGATTTTTCTGAGTTTGAGGCCAGCCTGGTCTACAAGAGCTAGTTCCAGGAAAGGCTTCAAAGCTACAGAGAAACCCTGTCTCGAAAAACCGAAAAAACAAAGAAAGGAAGAAAAAAAGGAAAAATTTTCCTAAAACTCAAGAAGAAGAGAGGAAGGGTAGAAGAAAGAAATGCATTATCAAATACATTGGCAGTAGCAACTAAAATAGCAAAGAACATGAATATGCCTCAGGAGCGACACACAAGAGGGTCAAAGCCCAGCATAGACAGAAGAGTCCACACAAAGTCTATGGTCTCTACAATGTTATAGATATGAATACTTTGCATTGGTATAGCTCTTGGTCTACTGATACAAATTTTAGGTCAATTTTGTCGTGTGTATATTTCTGCTCTTGATTAAGGTTATTGTGTTTGGGCATCTCATTTAAGGATGTAATGTATAATTAAGAAATAAAGGATAATAGTCATCTATAATAGCCAAGCTTGTAGTCATGTTAGTTAGGTTTTCTAGATGTACAGAGATATATTTCAGATAAATAGTTATTCTTCAGGGCTGGAGAGATGGCTCAGTGGTTAAGAGTACTGTCTGCTCTTCCAGAGGTCCTGAGTTCAATTCCCAGCAACCACATGGTGGCTCCAAATCATCTGTAAAGAGATCTGGCGCCCTCCTCTGGCGTGTGAGTATAAATGGAGGCAGAAAGTTGTATACATAATAAATAAATCTTAAAAAAAAAGTTATTCTTCAAACCTTCCAAAGATTACTGAATATGGCATTTAAAATATTTTAAAAACTTAGGACTTTTCTTAACAATGAGACACATTTGCTCTTGGCAACACCAATCTACTTCAAGAGAATGATGGGCATCAAAGAGGCTCCTTATGGAGTTTGCTAGCCATCTGAGCAAGAAATTGCTCTTGCCTGGACTGCTTGATGTTATGCTGTATGAACTGAATGTGCAGGATCCACAGAGAAATGACTGCTGAACTTGCCTAAAGATGAGACAATCCTTCAGGGTTCCTGCTTCATGAAAGGTCTGCCAGACATTCTTCAGGATACAGAAGAAAGTGACTGACAAACTGCCAATATAGTCCAAACTGTCTTTAAAATTTCCTGCTTCATGGAAAAGTCTGCCAGATACTATGGGCCTGTAGGCAGAAGACAGGTGCCCCAATGGTACAGAACTTTGGGTGACTACTATCCAGGCAGCAAGATGTCTCTGTTAATTCTAGAGTTTTAGAAGTTGCTCACAATGCACTTCCTGTTTATTTAGATAATATTATATCCTTCTGGAGTCTTTGATGGAATTGAAAAATAGTTATAATTATAGTTTTACTTAGTTATGATAAAAGATAAAGTAGATATAAATATTGCAACTATAATTTTTGCTTGATACCTGTTTTGTTATATGTAACTTAACTATGTCAAAGCTAAAACCTTCCTTTTTATTTGAACAGAAAAGGGAAAATGGTGTGAGAAGTCCTTCTGTGTATGTGTTGCTTTTATTGGTTAATGAATAAAGAAACTGCTTTGGCCTGTTACAGGGCAGAATAGAGCTAGGCGGGGAAAGCTAAACTGAATGCTGGAAGAAAGTAGGCGGAGTCGGGGAGAAGGAACCAGATGCCTCCATTGAAGCCAGCTGAAACTTTGCCACTGGGCCACAACCTCGTGATGATGTACGGATTAATGTAGATATGTTAATTTAGGATATAAGAGCAGCTAGAAAAATGCTTAAGCTACTGGCCAAACAGTACTGCCTATAATATATAGTTTCTGTGTGATTACTTCGAGTTAGGACAGCTGGGAAACTAGTGGCCTCTGACAACACTACAATGTTGTTAGGCAGGGAACAGCAAACTCTAAAGCTTGTTTTGAATATACACATTTGCTCCACTAGAATTAATATATTAGGGGATGTCTTAATCTCTTAAAATTTTGTGTTTGCTTCTGTGGGATTCCAACTTCCAGAAAACTAAGTGACACAGAAAACAACCAGTTGAAACAAGTCCTGTGGGCATGCACAGCACATTGTTGCAAAGCTATCAAACATCTACCAGCTACCTCAGTTCACCCTGTGTACTCTGAGCCAAACTATGCCACATCTACCCACATCTGATACTACCTTGTATCAGATTTCAAAAAACCTACCTCTTCACAGTAATTGGCAAACTATACTCCTTTGGATGCTCACGTCCAAAACAAGCTAGCTTCAAGTGTTTTTCCATGAAAAAAAAAATGTACCATTTTCTTACAGTATTTAGGTATCTGTTAATTATTTTACATATGTAAATCTATGCTACCTTTTTAAAAGAGTCATTTTAATGTGTGTGTGGTCTTGTATGACTGTTGTACGGTTCCTTGGAATTAGAGGCAATTTGTTAGCTACCTCAAGTGGGTACCAGGATGTGAATTCATGTCCTCTGATAGAATAAGCATCTTAACCACTGAGCTACCTCATCAATCCCTGTATGTTATCATTTTTATTAAAGTCCTATTTTGCTGTTATTGGGGACTTGATTTTTGAGATAGGGTCTTTCTATGTAGCCCATGCCAGTCTGGAACTTGGCTTCCAGAGTGGATTGTTAAGACTGTATAGGCATGTACCACCTTTTTTGTATTTGTGATGCTGTGCCAGGTCCATTTTCCCCACATACCCTGTAGTTTTTATTCTGAACTTGCATAATACAATGTCTTTTAGGAACATGTATGCCCTGATATAGATAGAACATATACAAAGCAATGAGAAAGATACTTAACAACGTAATAGTAAGAACTACCTATCTTACAAATTTTTAAAGGAATGTTACAAGGTTAAGTTAGACTCATCAATATATAAAAACAAAGCAAACAAAGCTATCATCCTGGTTCAATAAAGGTATTCAATAAATATTACAGTTTACTTCATTCTTCATTTTGATGCAGTCTTGAAACACTGAAAATCAAAGGAGATTTTGTGAATAGTCAATGAAATCTCTCTGAAAAACCAACAATACCATTTTAAGTAGACCCTATTATCATGGGGAAGGAACGATGATTGCTATTTAGCTACTTGGTACAGCAAAGTGTTTGAAAGTAGAAAATCCATCCTAAGACTATGTACCCTACCCCAGCTCTGCATTTAGAAAAGCAAAATTTCATTTCTCCTTTTGTACAAAGATAAAACATCAAAAATCTCACACACCCTACAGTTTCCTCAGCAAATCTAATGGATACTCCAAATTATCTCAACTAAAGTTTTGTTCATCTTATACTAACAAAAGATAATCACAGTAGAGAATATGAGAAGTGGGTAGCCTCAGTCAGGCATAACACAACAAACACTTGTAATTCTAGCACTCAGAAAGATGCAGCTGGAAAGACTGCTACAAATCTGATGCTAGCCTGGGCTATATGGTGAGTTCCAGATCAGCATGAGCAACAGAAGACTATCCCAAAAAACCAAATTCAGCAGCTAAGGGCACTGGCTTCAACTGCAAAAGACTAGGGTTCCTCAACTTCACCATCTACTTGGTAACTTACAACTAACTGTAGCCCTCCTCTAATTTCCGTGAGCACTAGGCTAGGCATGCACACATGGTGCACATAAATATATGCAGACAAAACAGACATTTAAAATAAATCATTTTTTAACCAAAACCAAAATTTAGAAAACAGCAGCTCCATCATTTACTTCGGCACAACTTTTGTTTTACTTTAAAAATAGGAACTTTGGGGCTGGAGAGATGGTTCAGTGGTTAAGAGCATTGCTTGCTCTTCCAAAGGTCCTGAGTTCAATTCCCAGCAACCACATGGTGGCTCACAACCATCTGTAATGAGGTCTGGTGCGCTCTTCTGGCCTTCAGGCATACAGACAGACAGAATATTGTATACATAATAAATAAATAAATATTTTAAAAAAAAATAGGAACTTTGGCCGGGTGATGGTGGCGCACGCCTTTAATCCTAGCACTCGGGAGGCAGAGGCAGGCGGATCTCTGTGAGTTCGAGACCAGCCTGGTCTACAGAGCTAGTTCCAGGACAGGCTCCAAAGCTATAGAGAAACCCTGTCTCAAAAAACCAAAAAAAAAAAGAAAAAAAGGAACTTTTAATAGGGCTAAACATGGCAGCACATGTCTTTACTCACAGCACTCAAGAGGCAGAGGCAGGCAGATTTCTTTGAGTTTAAGGCCAGTCTGGTCTACATTGTGAGTTCTAGACCAGTCAGGACTACATAGTGAGACATTACCTAAATAAATAATAATAAAGTTTTAAAAGGGAAAAAGTGTGGCATAACTCTTTTTTTTTAGAGGGGGGGGTTAAGACAGGATCTCTCTGTGTAGCCCTGATCTCTGGCCTCAAACTCAAACTCTGCCTCTGTCTCCTGAGTTGAGATTACATGGTACGCCATCACCATTCAGCTAAAATCCTATCTTAACAAGGAGGGAAATAACTATATACAACAAATTAAACTAGGTTTTGCTTCTGGTTTGGTGTTTTATTCATTTCTTTTTTGGGAGAAAATAAGGAGGTAGTGCTAGAGATTGAAACCATGACACTGGAAATTTGAGGTAAACTCTAACCCTCTGTAACATCCCTAACCTTTGGGTTTTTGAGACAGGATCTCACTAAGTAACTTAGAATGACTTTTATTCCAGGGTGGCCTATAACTGTTAATCCTCCCTCCACTTCCCAGAATGCCAGGACTGTGTCACTACTACTGGCTTAAAACTTCTTTTTGTTTTTTTAAAGATTTATTTTATGCATGAGTGCTCTATTTGCATGTAAGCCTACGTGCAAGAAGAGGGCATCAGATCCCACTACAGATAGCTTGTGAGCCACCATGCAGTTGCTGAGTACTGATCTCAGGACCTCTGGAAGAGCAGCCAGCTGGTGCTCTTAACCATTTAGCCACCTCTCCAGTCCTGTTTTGTCTTTTAAAATTACAACCTTAATACAAATCTATGTGAAAGGCAAAGCATACTTCAAAGTTTAGATACTTAATTGTACATTTGCTATTCCAACAAAATCCCCAAAAATCAAGATTATAACCACAACATTAAAGTCCTCCATAGCCTAATATCACATTTAAAAATGTCACTCTCAAAACCTCTTCACTTGCACTTTTTAACACCAGAACTACAAAATGGCGTTCTTTTAAGAACAAACTTTCCTAACCATCAGTTTTCTCTCATCAACATGACTGTCTACAAAGAAAAAGCAGTAGTTACATGTGAATGCTGACAACTGGCTCAACTCAATACTAAGTTAAATCAACTGCTTACTCTTTCCTACATCAACTTCACAACTTTAATCAGTCCTAAAACCTCAACTTGATTTTTAAATTTTCGGAAAAAGAATCACAAAGGAAGTATAACATACATCTGAGTCAAGTGGTGGTGGCGGTGCACAACCTTTTTTTTAATTGTTTATTTTTATTGTATGTGCATCGATGTTTTGTCTGCATATGTCTGTGTGAAGGTGTCAGATCCCTTGGAACTGAAGTTACAGACAGTGGTAAGCCATCATATGGGTGCTGAGAGTTGAACCCAGGTCCTCTGGCAGTGTAGTCAATGTTCTTTTTTTGTTTGTCTTTTGAGACAGGGTTTCTCTGTGAAATAGTCCTGGCTGTCCTGGAACTTGTTTTGTAGACCAGGATGGCCTTGAACTCACAGAGATCCGCCTGCCTCTACCTCCCAAGTGCTGGGATTAAAGGTGTGCGCCACCACTGCCCAGCAGTCAGTTCTCTTTAACAGCTGGGGCATCTCCCCAGCCCCAGTGGTGCACAACTTTAATCCCTACATGTAGTGGCCCCCAGTCTAGCTGTGTAAAAATCACTAGTAGAGCTTTAAACACATGGACAAGTCTTTCCCTTTAGAGACTAATTTATTGAACACCTGACAATAAACCTCTTATCAGTTTTTTTCTCTAATGCTAAAACAAGCAAAAATGAAACAATGACAAAGATTTCCTTTTTATTATGCTTTTATAAAAATACGCCATGCAAATGAACTAATAACATGATTCATTCATAAATGCAATTTCCAAGGTCTTACCAAACAAATAATGCAGGCTCTGCCCAATATCCTACAATTACCCTGTATAATAATACAGTCTATAATGCCAAGGACCCAGCTCAACTATCTTCTCTGAAAATACTCATGCAAACACAATTCAAAGAGCCTTTTCTCTTGCACTGTAATTGCTATTTTTTTTTTTTTTTTTGGTTTTTCGAGACAGGGTTTCTCTGTGGCTTTGGAGCCTGTCCTGGAACTAGCTCTGTAGACCAGGCTGGTCTCGAACTCACAGAGATCCGCCTGCCTCTGCCTCCCGAGTGCTGGGATTAAAGGCGTGCGCCACCACCGCCCGGCTCTGTAATTGCTATTTTAACACCTGTTTTACGCAACATTTATTTAGCACACATATACTATATATATTACCCAATATGAACATAGCAATTAACAAAACAAAGTCCCTATCATAAAATCCACATTTTAAATGCAAAAGATGTGATAAATATACAGCTAAGTATATATCAATGGTCATAATTATATTGGAGAAAAAACCATGAAGGAAGTAAGAAAGAAATAGGTTGAGAAATACTCCTGATCAAAGAAGGTTCAAACAATGTTTAGAGGACTCCACTTAAACACAGGCCCAAGAGAAATGTGCAAATGGATTCATGCAGTTTCCTGGAAGAGAAACTTCCCAACACCCAGTTATTCGTGTATGCTCTATCAGACAATGTGGACCTTTTGAGTACAAACACACACTTTAATGAACAATATGTATGTATGTATGTATATGAATCAATCCTCTATCTTATGTACATTTTCAGAAGCTGAAATAGCAAAGGAAATAAGATGGCACACTAAAAAGTAACCCATCCAGTTGAGGCCACTTGGTCAGCTGCACTCCAGACCTCCAATCCTGCAGGGTGCCAAGTGTTCAAACTCTCATCAGTGCTTCACATCCCATAGAACTGCTGGGATGGCAGTTCTATTATCAAATGCATATGACCTGGGACTGTATGGCTTTGCAATATCTATGAAATGTAACTGTAATTTCAGTTCCTATAATTGTCTGCTTCTGTAAGAATACAGTATTGTTTACTATTGAAAACTGAGCTGGACATGGTGGCACTCGTCTTCAATCCCAGCACTCAGGAAGCAGAGGCAGGCAGATATCTGTTAGTTCGAGGCCAGCCTGGTCTACAAAGTGAGTTCCAGAAATTCAGGGCTGAAACCCTGTCTGGGAAAACAGGGAGAGGGGATGGAATGGGGAAGAAGTCAAGACTTAATTCTTCATGTAAAAATAAATAAGCACATCCATTTCATTAGTGTATGTCTTAATTTCATTGCGTTGCTGAAATAAAATATGGCAAAAGCAATTTAGGAGAGAGAAAAGATTAAGTCACAATTCCAGGTTACAGAGCATTACTGCAGGGAAGTCACAGCAAGAGCTGTCTTATAGTTTCTATTGCTGTGATATAACACCATGACAAGAAACAACTTGGAGAGGAAAGGGTTTATTTCATCTTTTTTTCCCCAAATAATGTCCATTTATAACACAGGCAGGTTAGGGCAGGAACCTGAGGCAGGAACAAATGCATAGCCCAAGGAGGAGTGCTGCTTTCTGGCTTGACTTGCTCAGCCCTGCTTTCTGTTAGGACCCAGGACCACCTGCTCAGGAGTGGCACCACCCCCAGTGAACTGGGTCCTCACATCAGTCATGTTAATCAAAAAAAAAAAACAAAAAACATATTACAGAATTTCCCAAAGGCCAATCTGGTAAAAGCATTTTCTCTACTGAGATTCTCTCTTCCAAATGACTCTAGCATGGATCAAGCTGGCATAGACCTAGCAGCACAAGAGCACTGGTGATATTACACCCACGAACAGAGCAAATGAATTAGTTTTCATGTTTGCAGTAAGTTGGAGTTAACCCTGCCTAAGGAACGATGCCACCCATTGTGGGCAGATATTACCACCTCAATTATCATAATCAAGATAATCTCCCACTGGCTGCCCATAAACCAACTTGATCTAGACAACTACACACACACACGCACGCACACACACACATTTGTTTTTCAAGACAGTTTCTCTGGCCTCGAACTCAGAGATCAACCTGTCTCAGCCTCCTAAATGCTGGGACTAGACAATTTCTCATTAAGACTCCTTTCCCAGCCAGAATCCCAACCTAATGAATAGCTCTGACCACAGTGGGCTGATCATCCCTCTTCAAATGACCTAATCAAAATAATCCCCCACAGGCATGCCCAGAGGCCTGGCTCCTGGGTGGTTCTAGAGCTCAACAAATTGACAAATGAGTTTAACCAGCACAGACATGGAGAAGAGAAAGAAAATGAAAAGAAAGTAAACGGGAGACTCCTTTCCTAGGTGATTCTAGACTGTCATGCTCACAATTAAATACAGTCATTTCAGTTTACAACCTACTTTCCTCTTCACTAACTGGTAAGATTAATGTGTATCAAAGAACTTCCTTAATTTTCTTGACTGGTACGCCTCTAATCCCAACACAAAGACAGATCTCTGAGTTCAAGGCCAGCTTGGTCTGCACAGCAAGTTCTAGGCTATATAAGACCTTGTCTCAAAACAAAATCAAACAAACAAATAAATAATAAAAGCCAGCTTAGGGTAAGTACAGGTGCTTGCCACACCAAGCCAGAAGGCCTGAATTGGAACCCCGGAGCCCACATAATAAAAGAACACACAACTGAAAGCTGTCCTCTGCCCCCACATGAGTGTTGTAATATGTACTCCATCATGCAAAATAAATAAATGTAAAAAATTTTTAGATTTTTCTTAAATTGTTTTAATGAATGCCATTACCTTGTGTAGCTAATATATGTTAATGAAGACATTAAATTTTTTAATAAGTAAATGTTTCTTCATGATCAGTTAGTATCTGATCTGATTATCTACTTTATGTATCTCCATTAAGAGGTTGTATAAAATTTCTCAGGTAAAAGGAGATCACAAGCAGAAAAGGTTTAAGCAGTCCTGGTTTACATGAATGTAGTATAGGCATAAATATATTAAAACCAATTTCAAAAAGAAAAAGGAAACCAATTTCAAAGTAACTGCCTATACTCAACTGCAAAACCAGAATAATGTCACACTGAAATTTAAATAATAGCTGAGCCTGGCATGTGTGTGCCATGGGTTTGTTCTCCAATTTGGGCAGATGTAATAGAAAAAAGGCAGGTGACCCTTCCTGTGCATATGGAAATCTCCTTGTTAATAATTCCTAATATGAATTTCATCAGCAACTAAACTAACCTGTCACTAATTATAACGACACCTTTTTTCTTTCTTCTTCTCTCCTCTCACATCTCTCCCCCAAATAGTAAATACTAGATAAGTATGATTTAATTGCTCTGAAAAAATAAAGTCTGATTCCTGACTCCTAGCTCTAGATGTGAACCCTAATTTAACTTTAGTCTGTTTGCTTAATAAAAATATCTGCCTGAGGCCAGCAGGATAGCTCAGCGGGTAAAGACGCTTGCTGCCAAGTCTGATGACCTGAGTTTGAGCCCCAGAACCCACATGGTGGAAGCAGAGAACCCACAAACTGCCTCTGATCACAACTCACTGTGGCATGTGTATGTGGGCATGCATGTGCAAGCATACACAAACAAAATAAACAAATATGTAAATTAAAAGTCTGCTTTGCAACCTTCTGAGATTTTGAGATTAAGAAAGAACTCTCAAAAGTGCACTGCAGAGAAAGTCACGGTGGCACACACCCGTATCTAGTACTGAGAAATCAGAAGCTACTCTGAAAGGTTGCGAGCACGGCCTGGAAAATGGAAGGTGTTCAGTAAATCACAAACTATCACCAAGCTCCTAACCTCTTTCTTATATTTTTAGTTGTGAGTCTAGTCTTTAACAACTGAGCCATCTCTCTAACCCACAATTCCTCCCCACCCCGAGACAGGGTTTCTCTATAGCTTTGGAGCCTCACCTGGAACTCACTCTGTCGACCAGGCTGACCTTAAACTCACAGAGGGATCCGGGTGCTGTGATTAAAGGCTCGCACCACCACTGCCCGGCTCCTACTAACCCTTTTCTAAGAAATATTCTGCCCTTGGAACTTACAACAAATCACTTAAATTAAAGTTCAAAACAACATTTATAATTCATTTGTATTTTATGTACATTGGTATTTTGTCTTCATGTATATATCTGTGTGAGGGTGTTGGATCCCCTGAAACTGAAGCATAGGCATGAGCTGCCATGTGGGTGATGGGAATTGAACCTAGGTCCTCTGGAAGAACTCTTAACTGCTGAGTCATCTCTCCAACCCCAAAACAACATTTATTAACAGTGGTACATATTCCCACTTTGGATTTTATTTTCTTATGACTCACATTAACATCTAAAGAGTAAAAGAGAAGGATGCAGCAGTAGCAACAACCAGCTTGTGATTTTATTTAGGCATGAAGGAGGTTCCACTTTTCCAGTGGGCTGAAATCTGAAAGGTGTGGGTGTGTTGGCCACATCTTTCTTACCATAATCCTAGATCCCAAGAAAGTGATATAAAGCTGGGCATTGGTGCCACACACCTTTAATTCCAGCACTCTGGAGACAGAGGCAGGCTGTTTTGTGGGTTTGAGGCCAGTCTGATCTACAGAGTGAGTTCCAGGACAAGCTACAAAGAGAAACTCTGTCTCAAAAAACCAAGAGAGTGATGAAAAGCTTTAGGACAATTCTCAAACTTCTCTATCAGTGTTTCTCAACCTGTGGGTCATGACCCCTTTGGAGGTCGAATGACTTGTTCACATTGATTGCATAAAACTATCAGAAAACACAGACATTTACATTACAATTCGTAACAGCAGCAAAATTACAGTTATGAAGTAGCAATGAAAATAATTTTATGGGGGGCTGGAGAGATGGCTCAGAGGTTAAGAGCACTGGCTGCTCTTCCAGAGATCCTGAGTTCAATTCCCAGCAACCACATGGTGGCTCACAACCATCTGTACTGAGATCTGGCGCCCTCCTCTGGCATGCAGGCATACATCAAGGCAGAATGTTGTATACATAATAAATAAATAAATCTTAAAAAAAAAAAGAAAATAATTTTATGGTTGAGGATCACCACAACATGAATTGCAATAAAAGGTCGAAGCATTAGGAAGATTGAGAACCACTCATCTAGATGAACAGCATGAAAAGTATACAGAGGCCACAATTTTCTAACAACTTCATTCTCTAAATGTATTAAAATGATGTGAAACTTTAAAAGGACTGGCAAGTAACCAAGCACAATCTCACATAATACAATATACATAGACTGTAACACCAAACGTTATCCTTTTTCTCTAGATGAACTGGAGACAGATACTCTGCAGATGCTTTTATCAGGTTATAACCAGGCCTAGTCAGAACACAGCACTGGGGAGAAAGGGAGGGCAGATGTGCAACAGATGTTATTGCAGGTATCAAACAAACTACACTAAGCCAGGAAAACCCACCGTAGAAAGTATGAAATTGTGCAAAATGATACTTAGACCACTTTCCATTAAAATACTGAGCCAGAAACATTTCATCATTCTGAAATAGAGGGTGAAAGTCCCTGTGAAGTATGAACTGGTGCTGTATCAGTTTACTAAGTAGGGAACACAACGAAAGGAGTGCTGCTGTCACCAACTCTACCAAAACTTGATTCTAGCACTAGACAATGCCCTACTTTCTCTTTACCTGACAAGAAAAAGTGGGGGAAGAGACCCTTAAAATTCCCGACACTATGGTGAACGCCTTTAATCACAGAACTCAGAAGGCAGAGACAGGCAGATCTCTGAAAATTTGAGGTTAGTCTGGTCTATACAGTGAGTTCCAGGACACTCAGAACTATGTGAGAGACCCCATCCCACCCTCACCCCTACCCTGTCTCAGAAAAAAAAAAAAAGAGTTGACACTGTAAAAGTTGAAACAGAATCCCAGCGTTCAGGAGGCAGAGACAAGCCTCTCTGTGAGTTGGAGGCCAGCATGGTCTACAGAATGACTTTCAGAACAGCCAGGACAGGAGCAGTTACTCAGAGAAACCCTGTCTTAAAAAACCAAAACCAAAACTAAAACAAAACAAAACAAAACAAAACAAAACACACACAAAACCAAAGCTGAAACAGATGCAATTTTGAAACAAAACTATTATTTTGCTTGGTAACATTTTCTTCATTCCTAATGCCTGCCAACAATAAAAACACTATCTCATTTTCTTCTTCATTTAGTGATTTACACATTTTTCTTATTTATGCCTTATCACAATAAATCCTTTAGTAAGCTAGCAAAAATGCTCAGTGAGTCAAAGTGCTTGCCACTTAAAAACCTAAATTTCATCCCTGGACTCACATGGTAGAAAAAAAGAACCAATTCCGCCGGGCGGTGGTGGCGCACGCCTTTAATCCCAGCACTCGGGAGGCAGAGGCAGGTGGATCTCTGTGAGTTCGAGACCAGCCTGGTCTACAAGAGCTAGTTCTAGGACAGGCTCCAAAACCACAGAGAAACCCTGTCTCGAAAAACCAAAAAAAAAAAAAAAAAAAAAGAACCAATTCCAGAAAACGGTTCTCTGCCCTATACATATGTGTGTTGGCATGAGGCGTGCACACACATTCACACAAACACAAGATTAATAAAATGTTGTAAAATAATAAATTTTTTGTACTGTGGTTTTAGCAATGAAATTAAAGGGGTTTTTTTTGTCTCATCATCACAACCAAGAACCATAATTCTATAAATTCTTAAACATATTCTACTAAGTCTATAATGCAGAATATTACTTTGCAATAAAACAGAACAGACAACTGATACAAGTGAAACCTAGATAACCCAACAAGGAAATTCTGCTGCACTGAAGAAATGCCAATCTGTAAGTTATATACTTTCTTTATGATTCTCTTTAGTAAATAAATGCTCTTTAAAAAATTGCTCAAATAGGAGACACACTAGTCACAGTTGCTAGACAGTGGGTGGGAGAGGGGATGGGAAGGATATAGGTGGATGTGGTTCTAAAAGGGCAACCCAAGGCTCCTTTGTGTTGACAGAGAACTGTCTTATCTTGGACATAGAGAAGAACCTACACATGTAATAACACTGCATAGAACTAAACACACACAACTACAAGTTAACTTGGGAAATGTGAATAAAATTGGTAGACATTATCAATGTTACAATCAGCTATAAGATTTTATAAGATATTAATATTTGGAAAAGTAGGTAAAATATACAAAGAATATCTCAAGTTACATGTAACTTTATGGCTCTCTCAAAATAAAAATAATTTTTAGAAGAGGAGATATATACTACTCAGTGATAGCATCTGCCTAGCATATGCAACAATACCTGGAGTCAACCCCAATACATGAATATACACCACACAGTTGATTCTGTTCAGCATGGTGGCTCATACCTGCTACCCAAGTACGGAAGAAATGGAGGCCTGCCTGTACTACAGATTAAGACTCAAAAGAAATACAAACAAACAAACAATAAAAAGGTGTCACTAAGAGTTGGGAAACTTGAATATTAGAAAAAAACTATTAATGGTATTACAATCATACAAGGCAACACTTTATGTCTAAGGAGTGAAGCATTAAGTATAGTTTTCTTTTGTTTCATATGTATGCAAAGAAAAAGTAATCTTGGTGATATGTTAAATATAGGTAAATGACTTAAGCGTATTTTTGGTGCTCTCCATATTTTCCCCCTAGTCAGTATAAAGAGAGGGAGAAGGAGTTGGGAGACAACCCAACTCCTGGCTCTAACCTCCAGCATAATAAAAATAAGGAAAAATAAAGGGACAAGGGGGTGGTTGGGTAAATGTTGCAAGAAAACTATGCTATAGGTCTACCTACACATCAATTAGTCTTAAAATAATTCAATGTAGCCAGGCCTGGTGATGCAGGCCTTTAATCCCAACACTCGGGAGGCAGAGGCAGGCAGATCACCGTAAGTTCGAGGTCAGCCTGGTCTACAGAGTGAGTTCCCCAAAGCTACAGAGAAACCCTGTCTCGAAAAACAAAAATAGACAGATAGATAGACAGACAGACAGCGAGCGCGGCTCGCCTGCTTCCATGTACAAGTCCTGGGCTAGATAACCAGCACAGAAATAATAACAGCAACTATTCTAGACTTCAGCTGATGAGACGGCACAGTGAGTAAAAACACTTGCTGCCAAGTCTGGTTTTTTTGTGTGTTTTCAGACAGACAGGGAGAGAAATGTCTCGGGGAAAAAAAAACTATGCTACAATCTCACCTCAAACAGTCTGAAAACAATATCATTAATATTTTACTTCAATACGAACTGGTTATCTATAATGGATATTTCTGCAATATCAGTTACCTCAACATAAATGGTTATTTACAATTATGTATTTTATGTATATGAGTGCTCTATTTGCATGCACAGCAGAAGAGGGCATCAGATTCCACTATAGATGGTTGTGAGCCACCATGCTGTTGCTGGGAATTAAACTCAAGACCTCTGGAAGAGCAGTCCAAGTGCTCTCAACTGCTGAGTTACACAGAAAGGAAAAAAAAAAAAACCTAAATCTCCGTATTTCTTTGTCAAGCAAGTGAATTATAATTGTAAGCTAAATAGCTAACACTAACACACGCTCCAAAATTCAAGATAGTCACTCTCTCCGTTTTTCGAGACAGGGGTTCTCTGTGCAGACCAGGTTGGCCTCGAACTCACAGAGATCCGCCTGCCTCTGCCTCCCGAGTGCTGGAATGAAAGACATGCGCTACCACCACCGCCGCTCAAGTACTAAATTTGGCAAACGCATTTCATTTCTTCCTAAGAAAATGTTTGTGCAAAAGAAGCGACCCATACACTAAACACCAAACAACAACGGCAAAAGAAAGTGCTACAATGTATTAATGACAGCTCCAAGACTTCAGGGCACAGTTTACAAAGTAAACAGGCTCAATCCAGTGCCCCTGGAAATTAACAATGCATCTATTTTTTATGCAAACGGCAAACATCCAAAACACAGCTAGCGTCGGCAAGAGCCGTCTCAGAAGACTCAGAGATTATCTTCTGCTAAGTTTTGCATCGGTGTTTTTAAAACTTCACAGTGTAAAATCTGTGCGAGAACTTCCAACCGGACCGCCTCCTAGATATGAGTTCCACCTCCTCCGGAGAAGGGTGGCGGGGTGGGACAGCTCTGCTCTCAAACTAAGAAAATGTTTTTATTCCCCCCACTCTCCCCAAAAGAGGCCCAGGGGATGCAGGGCCAAGTGCACAAGCGATTACACGGAGGTAGCAGACTGCAAAGGTCCCTTCGTTTTTCCATCCTCCCCCCCACCACACCCCCGCCACCACTCGAGTCATACAGTGACCCCAGGCCGGGCGGGGACAGGTGAATCCCAGGTAGGGAGGAAGAGGGAGGGACGGGCCGCGGAGGGAGAAGCGCGTTCAAGGAATGAATGAGTCGTGCCTCAGCCACACCACCTGTTCCTCCCGACGGGTGCCACCCCGAGCAGCCAGCAGGATCCCTGGCCCGAGCGGGCCGCGACTCGCAGCCCGTGCGGCCCGCTGGCCCCGCTCAAGGCCAGGCTGCTCCTCCCTTCGCTCGAGGAGGGGAAAAGGCGGCCGCGAGGAAGCCGGGGCGTCGGGGCCTAGCCCGGAACCGAGGCCTCCGAAGCCCTCGGTCCGCGACCGCGCGGACCGAGATGGGCGCCACCGGGGCGAGACGACGGAGCGCGCTCCGCCGGGCAGCACGGCCGAGGCGGGGTCCCCCGCGGGGTGGCCCGGTGCCCGCCCGCCCGCCCGTCCGTCCCGGGCTTGGGAGTGACAGGCCCGGCTCCCAGCGAGACGCTCCCCGCCGCCCGCCCGCCGCCTCGGACTCACCAAGATCCGCTTGAAGAGCGCGTTCTCCTTAGGCGGGAGGCTCACGGCCGGCATGGTTCCGGCTCCTCCCGCGGCTCCCGCCACCGCCCGGCTCGGTCAGTCCGTTTGTCCGCCCGCCGCCGCTGCCGTTCCCAAGCTCGCTTCAGCCTTGGATCCTCCGCTCCGCCGCCACTAGGCCTCGGCTGTCGCCGCGTCGCCCTGTCCTGACACCCCTTTCTCCTCCTTTTTTTTTTTCCTCCCCTCTTTCCCCTTTCTCACTTAGCGCTGCCGCCACCTCCCCCCTCACGGGTCTCCGTCGGCGGTTCACGTGGTAACTGAAAAGACCGACAGAGGCAGCCAAAATGGCGGACGCCGAGGGCTTTCCCACCCGGGTCACACCTCCCAGCGCGCAGGCGCGGTGACCCGCTCTCCCCACCCTCGCTGCACCGGCGCCTGCCGGGAAGGCGGAGGCCGGGTCGGCCTGCGGAGCCGCTGATCCTGGCTTGGCTCTGGCCGGTCTTGCCAGTGCGGAGCGTCTGGGAGGGCCGCCAACGGCGCTTCCGCCGCCGACAGCCTTTCTGCCCCTTCTCGCTAGACCGGCCTTTCTTTCACTCATTGGGGTGGACGCGCCCAGGTGCTGTAATCATAGCTTGAGCCTCGAGTGCCAAAATGCCGGTGGAGGTGTTTTAAGAAGAGATGTAGTCGGTCAAGGCCCAAGTGCCCAAATTGTGAGCAGAGGCGAAGGGTGAGATGAGAAAACCTTTCGCCTCAGTGGGGACTTGAGAACCGATCCGAAGAGGTGAGGGCTTAATCGTCTTTGAAAAGCGTCAGAGAGCGCGACCTACGAAATGGGCTTGCCTAGCTAGGGTATCTGTGATTTTGTTGACTGTAGTTAAGATAACCAAGAAAGGTCGTTAGCCAGATCCGAAGTGGCATGTTTGTACCGCCGAAGGAGCCTCTGAAGGTTGAAGTGTACGTGTTTATTTCATTGCTGAAGTCAAGGCAGGGCTGAGGAACAGGCTGTCACCTTGATGTAGAGGAGCTGAGGGTCGAATTGGCTTCTAGTTCGTGCTTAGGGTTATAACTGTTGAACTCAACTGCCAGTTGCGAGAAACCCTTAGAGGGCAAACTTCACTGAACGAGATCAGGCCTGAGAGTGAAGAGGATCCCTTCCACGTGCAGACATTTCACTAACCGTTGACAATAAAACCTTGACAAAGTGACATGCCATTGAGTCACAAGAGCCATTTACCCGTGATTATCTCGTGCAGACCTTGTAGTATTCTGTGCATCATGAATCATAAAGATGTGTGAGAGCTTGGCTTTTTTAGTCTTTTTTCTTTAACAGATACGTTGTAGTTTTCAAATTAGCCTTTAACTTTCCTGCTCTACAGAGTGAGTTCCAGGACATCCAGAGCTACACAGAGAAACCCCGTCTTGAAAAACCAAAAAGAAAGAGGGATCATAGCAGTCGAACTGTAATCTTTCTAAAGATTTAGGAAAATTAGGTTGGTGAGATGACGCGGGGAGTAAAGGCTCTTACTCTGCAAGCCTGGCATCGTGAGTTTGATCCCTGAGCCCACATAAAGATGGAAAAAGTGGCTCCGCAAAGTTGTTCCCTGCCCTCCATGTTGGCACACTAAATAATAAATGAAGTTAATAGGGCTGGCAAGATGGTTCCTCGAATAAGAGCCCTGTTGCTCTTGCAGAGGATCTGGGTAGGGCTCTCAGCCCCACGAAGGCACCAGGTGAGCACACGGTGCACATTCAAAACGCCCATCCATATAAAATAAAGAAAATTCAGCACATACAAAGACACATATGAGTAGCTTCTCTTGTGAGTGTGTTCTGTCGGAGCTCTAGCCTGGCTCTTCATGCCGGCCACACAAGTACACCTACCACTGAGCTAGCTACACCCACAGCACTAGTCTCATAGCTGCTCAGCCTTCTCTTCAGGCCCAAACAACGGTTTTTAAGTTCAATTAATACTGGTGTGATTATAACAGTGATCTGATTCATTTCTGAGTTAAAATGCACCTACAGCCTGGACACACAGTCAATGGCATAGCCTGGACTCCAAACACGGCTACTTTACCAGTAGAAACTGAACTGGAGCTGGGCTTTGCGTGCCTCGTGTGCTTGCTTCCAGGGAGTTACACCCATGGCTCTCTGACACACAGCTGCTGAGGACCTCCTGTCCTTCCCTGTTACTACGGTTACAGGGCTTCCTCCAGCTGCGGGTAGTGCTGCAGACATGGATCCCAATACTGGTACTGGAAGAATAAGGCAGAAGGACTTCAAGATTGTCATGAATGGGAGACTGGAGGCCAGTCTGTTCTTGCAACATTAGGGAAGCCTGTCACCCAGACTTAAAAAAAATAGTCAATTTGGGTATGTTTGCTTAATAAAAAGTTACATGTATACAAGAAACCATGCTTCTTCGGGCCCTGAATTTGATATATGGGCTTATGTATCTAGTGGGGTTTTTTTTCTTATTTCAACTCTTGTTCTTTACTTCCTTCCTTGGACACATCAGTCAAGTAAGATTTTTTTTTAATGGAAAAATCCAGGGCTAAAACTTATTTTCCAGCGGCTAACGCAAATCGCCCTTCACCTAGGTCACAAGTAAGGTTTTTAGCATTTAAGCATGGTTTAAATGGATGTTTAAAAAGACATCTACCAAACTAGAATTAGCTATTAGCTCGTGTTCTTCTCAAAACAAGTTTTTTTCTTCATCTGCCTCCTCCAACTCTGGGGGTCCAGTGAGCCCTAATATGCTGAAAATGCTATGCTCATACTTCATTGCTGCCCCCAAATATACACTAGGAAAGGACACAGGGATCAAAGTTCTGAAAAAGAACAAAACTGAATTCCCCAGCATAGATCATGAAGTGGTACTGGGCTTCCTGGTTCTGTACACTCTGACAGCCGGTGGCTCCTGTTTCAACTCGCTGAAGACTAGCAAGCTGTGTCAGGACAAGCTCTGGCAGCGTGGGGTAGAAAGAGAATACAACCGACGGCCTGCTGAGTGGACAAGAAGCCAGCAAGTTGGGAGCCAACAACTGACTCAGCGCATTAGTGGGCTGGTTTGCTTACTTGAGCGTGAGCTCAGGAGGCTCAAACTAGGTTACAAACTAAAGTACTAAAGTAAAGTAACAGTTTAGCCATCATTTGCGTTTTAAAATGAGCCACAAAGCACAATATATCTTTTATCAATAATTTATTTCCTTGGGGGGAGGGGGAGAGGGGCGGGAGGAGGAGGAGGGAAATGGGAGGCTGGGAGGAAGCAGGGATTTTTTTTTCTTTTTCAATAAAAAAAATTAAAAAAAATTATCTCCTTTCCCCTCTATTTTAAAATACGTGTATCTATTTAGTGTGAGTGTATATATTTGTGTACACATGTGTGCTTGTGAGAGCAGCCATCTGGAGGTCAGAAGGAAACTCTTAAAAATCTGTTCTCTCCTTCCATCAAATGGGACATGCCAATTGAACTCAAGTCACCAGGCTTGACAGCAAGTACCTTGACTATGCATTATCTTTCTGTGCCCACCTTTTCTTTCCTAAGAGACAGGGTCTTTCATAGTAGCCCAGGCTGGCCCAGGACTCACTATGAAACTCGAACTACTCTCAAGACTGAGGCACTCCTGCCTTAGCTTCCCAAGAACTGGATTAGACATGAGCCACCACACTCTGCTCATGACTACTTGTTTTAATAAAAAGATTTTAAAATAATACTGCTAGCCGGTTGTGGTGGCGCACGCCGGTAGGATTTGCTGAAGGAGGCAGAGGCAGGAGGATCACGAGTTCGAGGCTAGCCTGGGCTACACATTTAAAAAAAATAATACTGCTAATCATACATAGAAAAATGCTAACACTTATTTTGCTATTAAAGTGGATGTAAGCAGCATTAGGTTTGAACAAACAGCTTTTAAGGGCAAGTTTGCATCCTCTGCAGGCTGGAGAGGCGGCTGAGCTGCTAAGAGAGCATATTTCCCTAACAAACATTTGAGTTTGGTTCCCAGCACCCACTCCAGTTGACTCACAGACGCCTATCAATCCAGCTCCAAAGGATACAATGCTCTCTTATCTCCAAGGAGAGTTTCATTCATATACCCCCCCCACACCATATGCACACATAATTAAAAATAAAATCTCACAAAGTAAGAAGAATATATCATCTGTGACCTGTTCTTTTTTTTAAACAGGGTCTTTGGACACCAGGTAGAATTAAGAATCCAGTGAAACAAAATCTCTCAGTTGTGCAACATAAATACCAGCTGATCATGATCTGGAAAGATGGCTCAGCAATTAAGAGTGCTGCAAGAGTTGCAGAGGACCTGGCTTTGTTTCCTATCGCACACTGGACAACTCAGAGCTGCCTATAACTACAGTTCCAAGGGGATCCAGGGACCTCTTCTGGCCTCCTAGGGCATTTGTAGGCAACGTCCTGCTCTTGACAAATAGGCCCAAACACAGACATAAAGTTGTTTAAACCAGCTGATCAGCTAGGGCAGTCCAAAGCCTCTGACCTTCACTGTGACCTTCCAAGCACCAACACACACATATCACAATGTGAACCTACACATAAAAATTATAAAAGCCGGGCGGTGGTGGCACACGTCTTTAATCCCAGCATTTGGGAGGCAGGCGGATCTCTGAGTTCGAGGCCAGCCTGCTCTACAAGAGCTAGTTCCAGGACAGCTAGAGCTATTACATACAGAAACCCTATCTCAAAACAACAGCAAAAAACAACCAAACAAAAAAACTCCAGGTGATTATTACAAATGTTTTGAATAGGCAAACGGTATTTACTACTCCCAGATAACTCCTAAGCTTCCCAACAACCCTACAGAATAGGTTTTATGTTACAGATGTAAAACTGTGGTAGAGATTAACGACTAACAATCATAGTGTTGACATGTGGACAACACAAATGCTACTGGAGACATGACAGTTTGGATCCTGTTCTACGTAGACTCATGGCCTTAGAGCCAGTCCCACCTTGTCAGATAGGCTAACAGGACCACTCTATCCAGAACCCGAGGACCACACACTGGATCCCTTTGCCATCTGGATGCCCCTCCTGAACCAGTCGGACCACTTTCATGTAACATCTACAAGAATTTTGTCAGGGCCTGGTGGCAAAGGTCTTATAATCCTAGCTCCTCAAAAAGCTGAGTCAGGTTTCTGAGCGCTGTGGTTCTTATTATCAAAATTAAGTTTACTTGTATACGGAAAAACCACAAGAAATTTGATTCCGTAAAGAATCCTCTTTAGCTGTGACCTGACGGTATATAAATGGTGCTTTATTTAACAGAATATCTGTGGAGAAAATAAAGCACACTTGATGTATAAATAAATAAATAAATAAATAAATAAATAAATAAATAAATAAAAGCTGAGACAGGAGGATTAAGTTCATGGGCAACTTAGTGAGAGCCTATCTCAAAAAGTGAAAAAGCTATGTGGGGATATGTAGCTCAGTGGTTAGGCACTTGACTAGGATGTAGGAAGCCCTGTATTCCCTCCCGGCCGAATAACAGTTTTATGTCACAGGATTGAGAGGCATCAAAGTTATCTTGATAAATGGATCTTAGAAACCGTTGAGGCCTTTACAAATAAAAAGTTCCCTTAGCCGACAAGTTTGTCTTTGAGTCCGTCTGTTAATTGATGCTAATAATCACTGCATATCCTGTAGCCAATGTAGTGATAAAATAATGACTGTAAACCACACAAAGAATTAACTTACTGTACCTGAAACACTAAATTCAGCCCAAATTTTATTCTTCAACAAAACACTTCCATTTTCAGTTTTGAGGCTCACCAATGAAAAGGCCGACGAGCGCTCTGACCAACTGTTTTCCCCGCCCCAGCCCCCTTTTCACCGTTGGTTTTCCGGATAATCCGGGTTTTAGGAAACTTTGTCCTCAAACTAGGACGCTAGCCCACCTGCGAGTCCCGCTTCTGCTGCCAGGGGGCGCTGCGCTCCGCGCCACCGCCGGCGATGCGCGCGCAGTAAGAAGGCGGTGCCCGCCCGACACGTCGTGCATGCTCCGGAGGGACGGACTCTGTAGGGCAAGATGGCGCCGTCTGCCGTACTGCGCCCGCTTTCGCGGCTGCTGACCCCGGCCAGGTTCCCGAGCTGCTGTGAGTGTCTCCAGGCCCATTCGGCTCCCGGCCTACTCCCACCCGGCACTGACCAGGGTGTGGAACCTCCGGAGGAGGTCGCGGCTCAGGCCGACCTGCAGTGACCTTCACCGGCCGCGGTCCGGTCCGCGTTCTCCACTCTGTGCCATCGGCCGTCGGCCCTCCTCCAAACCACCTGCCCTCTTGAGAGTGGATTTTTTGTCTTTTTGCCCCCGGCTCTACAAACATGCCCAGGAGACAACAAACAGGGAGGTCCTCCCGGGGCTGCCTCTCACCCTCCCACTCCCCAGCCTGTGAAGGCCAGCGACACTTAGGCGAGGTTTTGAAGGCGTCCTGAGTCCCAAGGACGGGCTGTGTGGCTCTGCAAGTGGCCCCGGACAAGTTACTTTTGTTTTCTGGACTATGCCCAAATTGAGGTTGGGCAGATAGAGTATAAATGACAATGTAAAACCAGGGATGGTGGGGCTCTCTAGGAATCCCAGCCCTGGGGAGGTGGAGACAGGTGATCAGGAATTCAAGACCATCCTGGGCTACAAGAACTCCTATCTCAGAAGAGAGAATTTCATGCACTAATACGCACGCACACTAGTAAATGTTAGGTTTTCCTCGCTACAAGTCAGTAAAATACATATTCTCTTTCTCTTTTCAGATTCAACGCGGTCAAAGTTTTACGTCCGGGAGCCAGTCCATGCCAAACCTGACTGGCTGAAAGTTGGGCTGACCTTGGGCACCTCGGTTTTCCTGTGGGTTTATGTGAGTACCCTACCCATCGGGATCCCTGGAACTGGAGTTAGGAACGTTTGTGGACTGGCAGTTGTTGGTCCTGGGAACCAAACTTGGGTCTTTTGCGAGCAGTACATGGCTCCTAACTGCGAAACCATCTCCACAGCCCCAATTTTATATTTCAATCTCAAAATTTTTTGCTGGTGGAAGGCTTAATTACTGCCAAGAGTATTAAGGGTTGAAATTAGGTCTTTGATTCCCATGAATGCCATCATGTATCAATCATTGTTCCAGCTACATAATCTATCAGATGGTGGTTCTAAGAAAGTAGCTGTTTCCGGACTTTAATTAACACACAGAGAGGTGAGGGATGGCTCGGTCACTTACTCACGGTGGCAGGCTGCTAAGATTGGAATAGAGCATGCACAGTAGGATAAAATGGACCTATCCTCTATGTGACCACACACAGGCAAGCTCACCTGTCCATAGATTTACACACACAGGCAAGCTCACCTGTCCATAGATTTACACACACATAGACAAGCTCACCT
>JABTXL010012463.1:6324596-6336456 GCA_025134845.1 Neodon shergylaensis
AGTGCTTGTATATATGTGTGTACTGTAACATGCAGTGCTCATAGAAGCCTAAGCTGAGCTGTGGTGCTTGACAAAGGCCTTGGGAACCAAACCTGGGTCCTTGCAAAAGCACCAAGTGCTTCTAACTGCTGAGCCTCTCTGTCACCTTCTTCCTTCCCTCCCTCCCTCCTTCCCCCTCTACCTCCTTCCTTCCTTTCCTGTTTCCCTTCTCTTTTTTTTGTTTTGTTTTGTTTTTGTTTTTTTGAGATAAGGTTTCAGACGGAGTTCTGGCTGACCTGGAACTCACTCTGTAGACCAGGTTGGCCTCAAACTCACAGAGATCTGCCTGCCTCTGCCTCCCAAGTGCTGGAATTAAAGGTGTGCACCATCATTTTTTTGTTTTTGAGACATTGGCCAGCCCTCAACTTTTTTACCAAAACACTTAGATGCCAAAGAGTCCAAGTAATATTTTATTAATGAAGAGGTATAAGTCAGAAAGTAAAGATAAACTCTGGTTCTGACAGTTGCTTCTGTCTCCATTTACTTGAATGTGAATGTTTTTATTGGCATGACTGGGTGTTTGTTTGTTTTGATGTGAATGAGGAGTGTTTGCCTGCCTGTGTGTGCAGACCATATGCAGTCTTGTGCCCTGGAAGGTCAGAAGAGGGAGCCTCCATGTGGGCACTGAGAACCAACTCCCAGGCCTCTACAAGAGCAGCCAGTGCTCCTAGATGCCAAGCCGTCTAGCCCCAGAGTGACTTTATACTCGCTTTTATGGCCATATGAAGTTTTCCTGTTGGCTTTCAGTCAAGTTACAACAAGCTAGAGTTTTGTTTGTTTGTTTTTTGAAATGGGGTGTCTCTGTGTAGCTTTGGAGGCTGTACTGAAACTCCCTCTGTAGACCAGCCTGTCTTCGAACTCACAGAGATCCACCTGCCTCTGTCTCCCGAGTGCAGGATTAAAGGCGTGCGCCACCACCGCCCAGCTAGCTATAGGTTTTTAAAGAAGAGGACCAAGCTGGCAAGATTCTCAGTGGGGAAAGAACTTGCTGTCCTGACCACCTGAATAGGATAGGAATCCTTGAAAGGTAGAAGAGAGTTGACAAGATTACCCACTGACCAAACACGCATAGTAGCAATAAACTAAAACAGAGTAAAGGTGAGGGTGCTACATGGTGGCCATGAAACCAGCCAGGACTACTTACCAAGGTCCTGCCTCAAAAGACTGGAGACGGCCCACTAGTGAAACCCTTGCCTGGCATTCTTGAAGCCCTGCGTTTAATCACGAGTATCATGAAAATGTTAAAAAGGAAAGAGATATATATGGTCTAAAATAATTTCTGCTTTGAAGTCCATTATAATTGATATGGCGTGTGTTTGGGGCCTGGAAAAAAGCATGACCTAGTGTCTTTTGATGTCACTTCTGGACAAAAATTCAAAACTGTAGTATTTGATAGTATGCTAATGCCATGAAAAGTGAGATATAGTAGTAACTTAGCTTGTGTCGGTTTGGATTCCTGTTAGAGTGGGAAAACTCGGGAAGAACAGAAAAGGACACTATCAGGAAGCAAGTCCAACAAAGTCACATCCTCGCGAGGACATGTCTAACTGTTAGACCCAATGGCAAAGGGAGTGAAAAAGTCGCAGGTGGGATTAGGGCTGCCAATAGGTCAACCCTGATAAAATTGCCCTGGAGTATCCAGTTGGGCCCAGAGTCATCACAAGGGTCTTTACACGTGGCTATATGACACCAACCTGCTGTTGCTGGGGTGTCTGCTATAGTGTATGAGCGGAGAATCTAGGACCCTGCACCTGCCACACAGGCACCCCGTTAGCTCCATCCCCACCACTTCTGGGTTTGAAGGTAGAAGAAGGATAAGAGCTAAGGAAGAGCAAGAAAAAAGTGAACGCCCCTGTTGAATATAAACCGAGTAGACACACCCACAAGCCTCCAGTTAATGAATGAATGCATGGTGTTCCGAGTTAGCACACCTGCAGGAAACTGGTGCTAACCATGAGAGGCCAAAAAGTCAGTTAAGTCCAAAGTAATAGCCCTGCAACAAAAAACTCATATCTCCACAAAGTCCAGAAAACACCAAAACATCTGCAATTTTAGAGACTTTTATTAAATAGAATCTGCGCATGTCAGGCTTTGAGACTGCAGTCAGTTTGAGCCTTTCTCTTGAGTGTATCCATTTTTAACTCTAGGGGGAGCCCTTCCTGATAACCTGGGCTGTGGGTGAAGGGCAGAACCTACCATAATGGGAGCGCTCTGTAAGGCCAGCTCTCAGCAGACAGATGCAAGAGAATTGTAAACTTGAAGCCAGTGAGACCCAGCCTCAGGAAGACAAAAACTCTTAGTTTTAGCTGTGCTATGTGTCTGCATCATTCCTCAACGCTACCGCCACCCCACCCACATGGTAAGGAGAAGCAAATAGTGCCAGGGTTTGCACTCAAACCAAGAGCTGGGCTGCGCAAGAATCATTCTGGCTCTAAATTCCTAAGGATTTCTTAATTTGGCTTCTTTGTTTTTGAGGCAGAATCTTAATGTGCAGCTCTAATTCTGGCTGGCCTGGATGGAGCTCCTCTGTAGACCAGGCTGGCCTGGAGCTCCTCTATAGACCAGGCTGTCCTGGAGCTCCTCTATAGACCAGGCTGGCCTTGCACTCACAGATCCTCCTGTGATAATCATGGACATCTACAAGCCGAAGGTTACTGGACGACAACCAGAACTAGAAAATGCAGGGCATGGCTCAGCCCACACTGTGGTTTCAGACATCTGATCTCAATAAATAAATAAATAAATAGGCAGGCAGTGGTTGTGGTACATGCCTTTAATCCCAGCGCTTGGGGGGGGGGGGCGGTGCGGGTGGCAAATCTCTGTGAGTTTGGGTCCAGCCTGGTCTACAAACTTAAGTTTCAGGACAGCGAGGGCTAAACAGAGAAGGTTTGTCTTGAGAAGCAAAACAAAATAAAAAAATTCTTTTCCTCCTCCCAAAAATCTTTCCAATTTTTCCTAACTTTTTTTTAAATATTTGTGTGTTTGTGTGTTCAGAATGTAAGAGGTTGTAAACCATCTGGGAACAAACCTCTAAGTCCTCTGTAAGAGCAGCAAGCTCTTATCCACTAAGCCATCTCTTGTTTCTAGCATTCCGTGGAGTTTGGGAAAGGATTCTTTCTTTTTTAGGTATGTTTCTTTAGGTGTGGGTATGTGTTCGGGTGCGCACGCCATAGGTGTGCACGCAGGGATCAGAAGACAGCCTCCGAGAGTCACCATGCTAGTCCAGGTCATCAGGGTTGCCAGCTGAAGACTCACATCTGCCTGGCTGTCATTTCTTCAAATGCTTCTTTTTTTCCTTTTTGAAACAGGGTCTCCCTCTGTAGCATGTATACCATGCTGACCTTGTACTCGCGGGATAATACTCTCCCTTTCAAGTGTTGGAATTAAAGGTGTGCACCATCACACAGGGAACTGAAATACTTTAAAGTTACCCAGCACATAAGCCATGAAATCATAATTATTGTTAGCACTGGATCTTTCCAATGTTTTCAAAGTTGGTATCTTTGTCAACAACCAGAGTTTCAGTGGAGGTCATCTGAGCTAAGCCAATATATCTCCGACCCTAGACGTTTTAAAAATGTCAAGGATTTTTCTCAAGGGCGGTGAAGAATCTGAGCTACAGGGGAATGTCTGAGTGTAGTCGGCCACAGCAAGAGTTAATGTGGAAATGTCTGGGGTTCTGCGGAAGCAGCTGGAAAGCAGGCAAATCTGACAACCCAAGGGCATGAGTTGTTTGGATTTTTGTTTTATTTTGTGTATTTCTGAAAATAGCTCACTAAAATATAAAAGGAACCCACCAAAGCCCACAAGAGTGGAAGAGTAAGTAGAAAATTCCTTTGCCCCGAGACCCGAGCCTTGAGGAAAAGCATCTAGAGGAGGTGTACGATGTCCCAGTACTGTCTCTCCCAATTGGGACGCCAAATTGTTCTTGGCAGATACAACCAAAATTGTATGCCAGACTGAACGGGTGCAGAGGAATCGTGAGCTTGAGGCCAGCGCTGCCTCTTCCATCTGACTCAGAACGTTTCACATCCAGTGTGTCTCAGAACTCTGCTCAGCTGCGATACTCCGTCCTGCAAGATTTACAGCTCTGACCCAGCGGCGGTGGCTCACACCTTTCATTCCAGGCAAGAGGATCTCTGAGCTTGAGGCCGGCCTGGTGTACAGGAGTTCCAGGACAGTCAGAGCTACACAGAGAAACCCTGTCTCGAAAAACCAAGATTCACAACTCTGGCTGGAGGGATGGCTTGGTGTTGAAAAGCGCTTGCTACTCCAGAGTGCCTTTACCTACTTGTCCTGTTAGTAGTTTCGTTCCTCCCTCTCCCTCCCACCCCAATGCTCTTAGTGATTTTTTTTTTTGAGACGGGGTCTCATATAGCCTATGGTGTCCTTAAACTTGCTATGTTGCCAAAGATCTTGAACTCCTGATCCTCCTGCCTCCACCCCCGCCCCTCGAGTGTTGGGATTATCTGCTTGCGCCAGCACGCCTGGTTTTATGCGCTACTGGGTATTGATCCCATGCTAGGTAAGCGCTTTACCCTGTATTTAAGGTCTTGGAAACAGTGGCTCGCTTAGAATTCAGCCATCGCCAGGGGGAAACCTTACGCAGCAGCCTTTAGGCATAAACCCGTCGCTTGTAAAGTTTCCCCACTACCTTTTCCTAGGAAAGCTAACGCAGTGGGTGGGATAAAGTGGCCTCCACCTGGAGGAAAAACCGTGCCTGCACAATGAATCCTGAATCTGGTGTCCAGCGTGACCTGGAGGAGAGTTTCTCCATGGAACAGAGCGGGTCAGGCACGTAACAGCCACTTCTCAGTTACCTATCTCTCTTCTGGGATGCAGCTCTTAAGCGGCTGCCCGGGAAGGGGCGCCGGAAAGCAGCACTATTAATAAGCGGACCAAGGTGCAGACCACTAACTCAAACCCCCTTCCACGTGCCCCGGGCCTGGGAGGCACGGGATCTGGAACTCCACCGCCGGGCGGGGCGCTCCTGAGGCTCCGCCCTCGAAGCCTGGGTTGCTTGCTCCCCGGCTGCATCTCTGCGCGTCGGGCGATGTATCTCCGAAGGGCTGTGTCTAAGACTCTGGCGCTGCCCCGGAGGGCGCCCTCCGGACCTGTGCCACTGGGGAAAGACGGTGAGTGCCCCGCACATCTCCGTGGGTCCAGGCTGAAACCAGCGCCCCGAACCCGCCAGCACCTAGTCACAGAAGCCTGGACCAGAGGTGAAGGAACAGTGAGGGAGGGTCTCAGGCAAGCACTCCGAAGTTCTTGGAAACTTTGGAAATAGGGAGTTTTTCTAGGTATGCCTCTGAATCCAAATTAGACTTCCTGGGTTCCAGCGCTTATCTCCGGCGAGTAATGTCTCTTCATTTTTTAAGTGAGGATCACAGTGGCTGTAATCAATAAATGTGGAGTGGAAAATCACTTCGAAGAGCGTCTGGCTCACTCTTAGAGTCCCATGTAGATTATTCAATGAACCTCTAGGCTCCCCAAGAGATAAAGAAACGGATGGATAGGTGGACGTGGGTTGTCCACACGCCAGCAGGTGGGCTCCAGTCAAGGTCCCGGTTCAGGGAACACTGGTGGTCTTGACCCCGGAATCTCCCGGCCCTGAGCGTCCCTTCGAAGAGGGGATGGCCTCGGCCTCGGGACATTCTTCCGACGTTGCTGAGAAGCTTACAGCTCCATCACCTTTGGATTAGGGAATGCGCGAGGAAAGAGCTCTTGGGAATTTTCTAAAGAGGAAAGCACCGAGTAACATAACGCCGCCTAGAACAGAGTAGGTGCTTAAAAGGTGCCGGATTTAGACAGGTTTGCAGTTCCTCTCCGAGCCGCCTTTCCTGGTCCTCACCCCCGCCCAGCGCCCCTCGTCCATCACTCACTGAATCCCAGCTCTTGGATGCTGAAAAATTAATTCTTGCTGTGCTTCACCCGACTCCCTGAGGCATCCATGGCAGCATCCAGAGTGAGGATTTAAGCAAGGGAGACAGGAAAACGCGTGCAGAAAATTCCATGAGCCACAGAGGTTTTTGAGTTTGGTTTGTCCACTTGTTTCCCCCGCTTTGATTAGCCCTATGTAGGTGGTGGGGGGTAAGAGGAAGATCTATCCATCCTCCTGTTCTTTTAAACGTTACTTGAAAGACGTCTCCCCACACGTGTTAAGATGCCTTCTCCTCAATGTTTAACTCTTAAGATAGCAATTTTCATCATCCATGAGGTAGGGAGAAGCCGTTTAGTTTAAGCTGAAGATGCTGAGGCTGTTCTGATGTCTGGAGAAGGAGAAAGATGAGCACACACACACACACACACACACACACACGCCAGAGCCTGCATGTGTTCAGAGGACAGCTTGCAGGAGTCAGTGGGTCCCAGGGCAGAACTAGGTCTTCAAACTTGACCGCAGACACCTATACCCTCTAGTCTGCACCACAGTTATATGCCTCTACCCCCTCCTCAGAACCCCTCCCATCAAAATAAAGGCAGTGTTAACCTTCTAAACTGCAGTTAAAAGTCCCAGGCACAAGGGCACTGACCTTATTTCCCCTAATTACTTTCACTTTTTATGGCGTCCATTCAGCGTAGGTTGAATCTAAAGGCCATCATTTTTTCTAAGCAAGCCTGCTTCCATTGAGTACTAAGCCACAGTCATAATTACTGCTTTTTGTTTGTTTTGCTTTTTTCATTTTTTTAAGACAGGGTTTTTCTGTGTAGTCCTGGTTGTCCTGGAACTCACCAGGGGCCTCAAACTCAGAGATCCTCCCACCTCTGCCTCCCATCTCTGCCTTCCAATGCTGGTGTTACCCCAGTCCAGCATTGACTGGAATCGTAAATTTGTCTTCCTTTGTGGGCATTGATTGATGTCTTATTGGTACTTTCTACTTTGGTAATAAATTTGTTTCAGTGGTTTCTTTTATTGAAAGACACATTTTAACTATCATTAAATTTTGTTCTTTTTGCAGCAAAATGTAACTTTTTTGACTTTTCAAAATAACTGTAACTTCTCAATGAGTAGTTTAGGCTTGGAACAGTTCATTGGGAAAATGCCAGAAAGGCAAGATATAGTATATAAATCACATATAATCTTCCTATTAGTAAATATCATTGTTTACGGTTAGTCTACTTAGTTTTAGAGATTTTTGTTGTTCTTGCTTTATAGAAATAGGACTAGCTACCCAAACTTGTCTGAAGCACTTAATCCCCCTGTCTCAGCCTCCCAAGTACTTGCATTATGGTGTGCACTAGCACATGTGATAACTGCAGGTCTTTTGCTTCTTACACCTGAGATCTGTGTCACAAGATTTTTGTGTAGATTTTCATATAACGTATGGTAGAATTTTCTCATAGTCTGAAGAGTTGGCTCAACAGTTCAGAGCACTTCTTGCTCTTGCAAAGGATCTGGGTTCAATTCTCAGTACCCACAAGATTACTCGAACAGTCTGTGATTCCAGTACCAGGGAACCTGAAGCCCACCCTGACCTTGAAGGGCACCAGGCATGCACATGGTGCATATATACAATCAGTCCAAGCGCTCATACACATAAAATAATAAATAATCTTAAAAAATCAAAATTTTCTTATATAAGTAAATCCTAGTTTTCACATTGTATGAGACTACTAAAATACAGGTTTTTAAAATAAATTTTAAAGCTTTTTATGTTATTTTATCTTTTTTGTCCAGAGCTGAGGACTAAACCCAGGGCCTTATGCTTATTAGACAAGCACTCTGGCCCTGAGCTAAACCCCCAACCTAAAATATGTTTAATTCATTCATATTGGATGGTTCTCTTATTGCTATTTTAAATAATTCAGCTGAAATAATTTTTTATATTTATTTATTATGTGTACAATATTCTGTCTGTGTGTGTGTATGTCTGCAGGCCAGACCTCATTACAGATGGTTGTGAGCCACCATGTGGTTGCCAGGAATTGAAGTCAGGACCTTTGGAAAAGGAGGCAATGCTCTTAACCACTGAGCCATCTCTCCAACCCCAGCTGAAATAATTTTTAAGTCTACTTGTATTACTGAAGTTTTCTTTTTGTTTTGTTTTTGTCTAGACAGGGTTTCTCTGTGTAACCCTGGCAGTCCTGGAACTCCCTCTGTAGACCAGGCTGGGCTTGAGCTCAGAGATTCGCCTGCCTCTGCCTCCCAAGTGCTGGGATTAAAGGCATGGGCCACCACATCCCATCACTAATAATTTTCTTTATTTTTAGCTATATAAGAACTCTCTGGAGTACATGGGGCATAGCTTACCCAGCAGACAGAAACCAATGGATTTCACTCCTAGTATTTAAAACACAAGACAAAAAAAAAGAAAAAACTTAGATCAAATAAGAAACATATACACACAAATGTCAAAAAGGTTGTGAGGTTTTTGTTTTGGTTTGGTTTCATTTATTTTTGGTGCTGAGGAGGGAACTCAGACCTCCTACATATTAGACACACACTCTAAGATAGGTGGGGTGGGGTTTGGGGGGAAGTTGCTTGTTTTAGCGGTGACATTTGGGTCAGGGGGTTGGCTCAGCAGGTACAGGTGCCCATCATCAACCCTGATGACCAGATTCTTATCTCTAGGACCCACCCAGTAGAGGAGAAAATTAACTCCCACAAGTTGTCCTCTGACCTCCACATACGGGCTAAATAAAAGCATGTTCCAGACGCTCTCCTGCTACAGCCTCCTATGACTTCTCTGCTCCTGAGAGCAGAGTCTGAGCTCACTTCCTCTTCCTCCCAGTATGCTATTCTGTTTATTCCTCCCACCTATGTTTTAACCTATGAGGGCCAAGCAGTTCCTTTATTACTTAACCAATGAAATCAACAGATTGATATATGACACTCCCACATCAACTGGGACTAGGCAATGTACATCCACATCACAGATATGTTTTTAAGCCAACAAAAGTGTCACTGCAAACCAGTCATGCGGCTGTAATCCCAGTGTTCAGGAGGCTGAGACAAGAGAATGGCCAAAAGTTTGGCCTCGGCTAAGTAGTGAGATCTTGCTTCAAAAAGCTCAGGGTCTAAACATGTGTTCTACCCATCCTTAAATGCATTTTTTTTTCTTTTGGTTTTTTGAGACAGTTTCTCTGTGTAACAGTTCTAGCTGTTCTGGAACTAGCTCTTGAAGGTCAGGCTGGCCTCAGACTCACAGAGATCCGCCTGCCTCTGCATCACCACCGCCTGGCCCCTTAAATGCAAATTTTATCTTTAGGTATAAGTGTATTTAATTAACGGTTAAAGCAATCAGTTCCTTCTTTCTCAAGTGGACAACTGAAAAAATGAACAAAAGTATTTATTTCTGGTGGTGTCTGTTTTGGCTACATATGGAGGAGTGTATTTCTTCTGCATCTCATTTGGCTGGTCAGCCTCTTTAGTTCTTCTGTCATTTCCCCTCATCCACATCAGCCCTTCCTGATGCCTAACAGCAAGATGGCAGACTTCTCAAGCACTCTTCAAATCAGACCAGAGGCCATTGGGTGGAATTACTACCCCTGCCTCTAACGCTGTGTTTGCTGAAGTGAAAATCCACCATGTTAATAGGTTCCAAGTTCCCTGAGGAGAAAATGCCTAAAAGATGTAATTATTTAAAATGCCTGTTCTTACATGTGGTGAAGGTAACCAGGTTTAAATTTGTTTTCCTAGCATCTCTTCGCCGAATGTCATCCAGAAAACTCCCTGGAACGTCTGGGTCCAATATGATTTATTACCTGGTTGTAGGTGTGACCGTCAGTGCTGGTGGATATTATGTAAGTGCTTAAGGACCTATTAAAGAATTCCTGTGCCCTGTTTGCTGGTTCACACCTTTAATCCCAATACTCTGCATTCAAGGTCGGTCTGGTCTGCTTTCTGAGCTCCAGACCAGCAAAGGTCTCTTATGGAGACAGGTCCTGTCTCCCCAAAGAGAGGGTGATGGGCAGGCGTTGGTTTCTGTGCTGCACTGAAATTGTTCCTGAAACTTCTAATGGTGGTAGCACAGAGAAATGTATATGATGAATCTTAAAGCAGGAGAAAGAGAGCTAAGTACACGTTTTCTTTCAGACTTACAAGGCTGTCACATCAAAGCAAGCCAGACATACAGACCGCGTAAGGGACGTGAAAGAACAAAAAAAGGCAGAGTCACAGCCGCTTCCAGGTAAAGGGAATTTCTTATTTTGTTTATTTACTAAAGAGGAGGTCTCATGAACCCCAGGCAGGATGACCCTACACTGTGGTACCCCTGCCTCCACTTCTTGAGCTGGGATGACAGTCACATACCCCCACCCTTGGTTCTTTCTTTCCGTTCTTTATCTAGAACGGCTATGTGTAGGGGTTGGATCAGGAAGAAGATCGTGGTAACCTCGAGCTTTGGATGAGGACATTTGATAAATGAGCGAGTTTTCTGTGTGTGTTTTGCTGAGAGGCAGTTTTCATTCCTCTGTGTGGTAATATTATTTCTACTCCGTAGATACCCATTCATGCAAGCATAATTTTAGCATCTGTCTCAGCAGTTTGGCCTCTCATTTCCCCCACCATTGTTTTCAATTGTAAGCTGATTTTTTTTTTCAGTGTTGGCAAGCACCACCACTGTGTCTTTCTCAAAGTTTGCTTCCCATGAGTTAAATCAGGTGAGCATCCTGAGACCCTGAGCCTGGAAAATGGCCCCTGGGGGGACAGAAACTTTGCAGTCACACCCCACATCCATTTCTCGCCTTAAACTACTTACTCTAACTTTTTAAATATTTATTTTATTTTGTGTGTGTCTTGCCTGCATGTAGATAAATAAGTACAGGTGGTATACCTGGTTATCATCAGTGTCCCATCCTGTCCCACCTGCGCTCCAGCCCCAGAGGTCAGAAGAGGGTTCCCCCAGAGCCCAGAGCAGAATAACACATGCTGGACAACAAACCCCGGGTTCTCTATAAGGGCAGCCCCGCTCCTAACATCGAACTGTCTCTCAGCCCCAAGCTAATTACTTTAAAGGAATTCTTTTTTCTGTCTCAACTCAAAATTATTATCAATTACTGGGGTAACTGTTTAGGAATAAGGATATTAGCAACTGGGAGCTTTCTTTGTTTTGGCTGGAAGGTTGTTTTGGTTTGGTTTGAGGTTTTTTTTTGTTGTGGTTGTTTGGGTTCTTGTTTTGGTTTGGTTTGGCTCTTTCGAGACAGAACCTACTATGTAGGCCAGGCTGGCTGAACTCATCTGCCTCCACTTCTGGAGTCCTGGAACTAACAAGTGTGCACCACAGGGCCAGGCATTCAATTTTTAATTTTTGTTAGGGTACTAGGAAACAGAATATTATAGCCAGCAAGATGGCTCAGGAGAATAAAAGTAATCACAATACTTGCAAAATTGGCGCGGGAGGATCGGGAGTTCGAGGTCACCCAGGCTACATAGCAGATTCATGTTAACCTGGGCTGTAGTAAATGTTGTCTCAAAAAAAAATTCCCTTCCCCCAAATAAAATAAATTGATTACATTATTCCACTTTATTCCCATGTTCTTCAAATCAATACTTTACTTAATGAACCAAATCGTAAAGGTGAAAAGGAGAATGTGGCAGAAGCTGGGGCCGGAGAAATTTCTGTAAAGGAAACTGAATTGGTGCATGCTGAGGAAGTGCCCAAGGCTGCAGCAGGGCCTCCAGAAGGGTCTCCGACCTCCCCGGTCCCTTCAGAGGCTGCGCTAGAGGAGACATCCACTCTGAGAGAGGAGACTGATCTGAAGATCACCGAGGCTTCTCCGGGGGAGACCACCGAGGGAGTCCCTGAACCCACTGTGGAGGTGGAGAGCGCAGCTCCTGAACCCACAGCGGAGGTGGAGAGCGCGGCTCCTGAACCCACAG
>JABTXL010012463.1:6342342-6366212 GCA_025134845.1 Neodon shergylaensis
TCTTTCTTTCTTTCTTTCTTTCTTTCTTTCTTTCTTTCTTTCTTTCTTTCTTTCTTTTTTGGAAATAGAGTTTCATGTAGCCCAGGCTAGCCTTTAACTTCCTGTGCAGCTGATGATAGCCTTGAACACCTACCTGATCCTGTCTGCGGTCACGTCCCAAATGCTGTGCTTACTTCAGGTATGCACAGCTGTAAGGGGTTAACCTTAACTTTTCTCCATAGTCACCATTCCCACCCATCCCCCTCTCCCTTTTCTTCTGTCTTGGCCTTTTTCAGAGGCTATTCTGAGTATTTGAAAATAAGTTACTCATCCTACTGAAATCTATTTCTTTTTCTCTTTCATTATTATCCCACCCCAAATAAATAAAATAAACTTGCATTATATAAGTACTGGTTGGAAGCGTCACCCCAGTCCCTGGCATCCACATCATAAATATCACCTCAGGGCCGGGCGGTGGTGGCGCACACCTTTAATCCCAGCACTCGGGAGGCAGAGGCAGGCGGATCTCTGTGAGTTCGAGACCAGCCTGGTCTACAAGAGCTAGTTCCAGGACAGGCTCCAAAACCACAGAGAAACCCTGTCTCGAAAAAACAAAAAAATAAATAAATAAATAAATAAATAAATATCACCTCAGCTCCTTGCCATACCCCTATATCCAAAGAATCTGAAATGTAATATTAATCTGGGGGCATCACCTCAGCCCTCTAACACCCCTATATCCAAGAAGTCTGGGATGATTGGAAGCCCTTGGCCTGGCAGTTGCCCTGGCTTGGACTCCAACTCCCAGCTTGCCAAGTGCTGACCTCTCCCTGGGGAGGGTCAGGACCAATCTCCCCCCAACGTTTTTAGGCTTGTGCCGGAAAGAAGAACACGTGATTTGTGTGTGTGTGTGTGTGTGTGTGTGTGTGTGCACGCACACATGCATGCATACGCTCTCCGTCTTTCCCTTGCTATGCTCTTCCAGCCACCCAGGACTGTGGTCTATTAAACATGGGCATTTGATGTGTTTTAATCTGGTCTGATTGGATATCTTTGTGCAGGCAGAGCAGCTTGTCTTAGGATTTTTCCTAACAAGTACCATATAGTGCATTACATTTTTGTTAATTTATTTATTGAATTTTTAAAGCATTTATTTGTTAGATGTGTGTGTGTGTGTGTGTGAGAGAGAGAGAGAGAGAGAGAGAGAGAGAGAGAGAGAGAGAGAGAGAGAGGAGAGGGAGAGTTAAAGCATCATTTCAAGCCTAAGGCAGCAAGGCCTGCCTACAGTCAGCGTGGTTATTTGGAAGCAGAAAGTGACAGCTGAAGTAGACTCCACAGCCAGATCACAGAGAAACAAGGAAAATGGACCTGGTATTGCAGGCTTGTCAACCCAGTTACTCAGGAGGCTGGGGCAAGAGGATTCTAAGTTCTAGGCCAGCCTGAACAATTTAGTAAAGCCCTGACCCAGATAAAAAGCTAAGGGAGAGCTGGGGCTCTAAAAAGTAGTAGGGTACTTTTCCAACAAGCACGAGCATGGGGCTCTAAGTCTAACTGTGCCCTTCTTTCTCTTAAAAAGCAAAAAACGGTAAATAAAATAAAACCACAGGAAGTCATCTGCCTTTCCTTTCATGGGTCTCCTGGACACAAGAGGTCAGAGGAAGCCCAGTTGTTCTCCCAGATACAAGTAATAAACAGTTCTACAAGGGTCAGACACGATGGCATGAGTAGTTGAATAGTTGAATAACTACTTCCTTTCCCCTCCTGGATGTTAAATAATCAGTTATTACTTGATTTTATTTGCTCTTTGGCCAATTTTAATTAACTTAAAAAATTATTCCTTTGATTGATTTGAACATATTCTCTTTTACTCCAGAGATTTCCTTGAAGTAATTTCCTGTTTTATCTTCGGGAATGTAAGATATGGGCTAGGGAATAAAGAGAGGTCTGAGTTTTGGCCAAGTAATACTCTCTTTGTTTCTGCTGCGATAGAATGTTCTGGCTAGAGCAATGTAGGGGAGAAAGGATTTATTTTGGCTTATAGTTCCACAGAGACAGTCTATCACAGTGGGCCGGCTTGTCACATTGTATCAGCAGTCAGTGTGTAGAGCAAAGAACAGGAAGTGGGTCTGGGCTATAGGACACCTCAGGGCCTGGCCCCAGTAATGTACTTCCTCTCCCAAGACTCCAACTACTGCTCCACAATGTTCCCACACTGCATCATCAGCTGGGGACCAAATGTTCAAACACGTAAGCCTTGTGGGGAACGGTTTACATTCAAATCACATTTTGTAAGGCCCTAGAAAAGAAAATTCCATACTTCCATTCATTTTTATTTTTATTTACATGTTTAAAATTTGTTTAACTTTTATATTATGTGTATGGGTATTTTGCTGCCTGCATGTCTATGTACCAAGGGTATGCCCGGTGGCTGTGCAGGCCAGAAGAGGGCATCGTATGTCCTGGAACTGGATTCACAGAAGATTGGAACCTGCTGTTGGAGAACTGGAAACTGAGCTCAGTCCTCTGGAAGAGCAGCCGGTGTTCATAACCACTACACCATCTTTCCAGAGCCCATTGTATTTGTTTTATTTTATGTGTATGAATGTTTTGCTAGCATGTATATCTGTGCACCACTCTGTGTGCCTAGCAGAGACCAGAAGAGGACGTTGGCTGCTCTGAAACTGGAGTTGCAGATGGTTGGTTGTAAGCTGCCACGTGGGTGCTGGAAACTGGACCTTCGTCCTCTGCAAGAGGAATAAGTACGCTTAATTGCTGAGCCATCCCTCTAGCACAGATGCAAACACACACACACACACACACACACTTTTTTTTTAAAGCAGTAAGTAGTCCTGGGACTAAGAGATGACTCAACGTTTAAGAACACTGACTGCTCTTCCAGAGGACCTGGTTTCAATTTCCTGTACCCACACAGCAGGTCTCAACTGTCTGTAACTCCAGCTGCAGGCGACCAGACACCCTCTTCTGCCTTTCTTGGGCATCAGACATGCATCTGGTGCACAGACACCTGCAGGCCATGCACACACCAAAAGATAAATCAATAAAATTTAAAAATCAACATAAAGGAGTAAGCTCTGTTTTTCGGATCGGAGATCTCTGACTTCCAGATCTCACTGCCCTGCCTTTTGGCTCCCAGTGGATTTCCCTTTCTTCAGAACATCTGTGCGTTACCATGGTACTTTGAGCATGAAATGTCCCCATAGGCTCATGGGGTGGGGCGGGGCAGTGGGGTCAGAGCCCACTATCTTGAGGACAAGATAGGAGAATGGTCCTGGTGAGAATAAGTGGATGATCTAAGCCCACAGTTCTCACGAGCCTTAGCTTCGTTGGTGTGAGGGGGTGATCTGAGTGGCCCCCCTATACCACAGGCTGGCATCAGAGAAGGAATCCTTGCACTACTCCAGGTCAACTTATTGAAGCTTATTTTACACTTCATATAGTTCACTAACGTCAGTTGCACAATTCACTGACTTGTATGTTTATGTTTACAGTTTTACCCATGCAACTGTCACTGTAAATCAGTTTTAGGACATTTTCATCATGCAGAAGGTTCCTCAAGAGCGTATACTGTGAACCCCAATTCCCGAGCCTCTGATCCTTCCACCTGCCAATCTGCTTTACGCCTGTACAGCTTTGTTATCTCTGAATGTTTCGTTTAAACGAAATCACAAAATATATAATCTCTTATATCCACCTCTTTTAGAAAGAAATATGCATGCATGGGTATGGACTTTGTTTTAAAATGACCTTTCATAATAAGAAATAGAGTAGAACTTCTATGCAGAGCTATTATTATAGAAGAAGCTAACACCACACATTGCAAATCTCTGGATGACATTTGAAATTTCTGGCGTTCTACTCTTCCCCCTAGTGGCCAGTACTATATTGCTAAAATAGATTCTTAATGTTGTCACCTTAAAAATAAGACACGGTAGGTAAACAGCTTGGTTGACTCTTTCTACCACGTCATTATAGATAAAATATAGATAAGATCCCATATGCATACACAAATATTATTTTAAAGTTAAAGATGAATAAATAATTTTATTTTATTTGATTTTTTTTTCTTTCTTTTTTTTTTTTTAAATATTTATTATGTATACAATGTTCTGTCTGTGTGTAGCCTGCAGGCCAGAAGAGGGCACCAGACCTCATTCCAGATGGTTGTCAGCCACCATGTGGTTGCTGGGAATTGAACTCAGGACCTTTGGAAGAGCAGGCAATGCTCTTAACCACTGAGCCATCTCTCCAGCCCTGATTTTTTTTTCAAGACAGGATTTCTCTGTGTAACCCTGGTTGTCTTGCAACTCCCCAGGCGCAGAACCAGGGCTATGAGTTGGCACACCCCAACATCCATCCCATTTATGGTCTGCTGGAGCATGTGAAGGGTCAGATCATACAGACCCAAAGCTGCAGGATCTCCATGACACAGGACAACAACAGGATATCCAAGAAGAGACCTGGTGAGAGCCCAGCACCAAAGGAGCAGTAGAAACCAGAGGCCTCTAATCAGATCGATGATTCTGTAATAAGCAATTGCAAGTAATCTATATGATCTAAAGGGTGAACTGTGTCACTCACTACAGCTCCCACGACAAGATTTTTCTCTTTTTTTTAATCTTCAATTTTATTGTATTTTTCAGCGGCGGGGAGGTTGAAAGGGTACGGATACAAAGGGATGAGAGATGAATGGGGATGAGATGCAAAATGTAAAAGACACAAAGAAAAAGAAATAAATATATTTAAGAAATAAATCTTAAAAAATTAAGTCTAGGGGCTGGAGAGATGGCTCAGTGGTTAAGAGCATTGCCTGCTCTTCCAAAGGTCCTGAGTTCAATTCCCAGCAACCACATGGTGGCTCACAACCATCTGTAAAGAGGTCTGGCGCCCTCTTCTGGCCTTCAGGCATACAGACAGAATATTGTATACATAATAAATAAATAAGTAAGTAAATAAATAAATATTTTTTAAAAAAAACTTAAGTCTATGGGGCTAGAGAGATGGCTCAGAGGTTAAGAGGATTGACTGACTGCTCTTCTGGAGGTCATGAGTTCAATTCCCAGTAACACTCGGTGGCTCACAATCATTTATGAGATCTAGTGCCCTCTTGTGGTGTACAGACAAACAAGCAGATAGAACACTATATACATAATAGACAAATCTTTCATAGCTGCTACTGGGGGTCAGAGGACAACTTATAGTATCTATTCTCTCTTTACACTATTTGGGCCCCAGGGATCAAATTCAAGTCATCAGGCTTGGTGGCACCTCTACCACCTACTGGGCCACCTTGCCAGCCTTCAAGAAAATTGTGTATATGCTCCTTGTAAAGAAATTTAATAATTTAAGAGCATGAAAAATAAACTCAGATAACCTTATCTTTCCTACTCTCCTTTATTTTATTTTTTCTTTTTATTTAAATGTATATAAGTGTGCCTGCTTGTCTCTGTGTCTACCTAATAGGCACAGTTCTGGTAGAAGCCAGAAGGAGTTGTTGTATCCATTGGAACTGGAGTACCATACCTGGTGTGGGTACTGGGAACCAAGCCCAGTTCTCTGCCAGAATAGTAGGCATTATTAACTGCTGAGGCATCTTTATAGCGCCCCATTTTAATATTCTTAGCTATTAATCATATCCTCAATGTGGAATATGAGTTTTCACTCAGTACTACATTGTGAATATATGTCAATGTCAAAATATGAACTGAGTATCTGAAAAGTGTAAAAATCTAGGGTAATTTATCTTTTTAGCTTTCTGTTAAAGCAGTTTTGCATCTGGAGCATGCAGCCAAGAACAGCCAAGAACAGCACCACTTTCATGACATTCCTGAGTCTTATGAAGTTCCTTCTCCTTCCTGGAGAGGATGTTAAATTGGGAGGAATAACCACATGACACTCCACCCTTGTCTGCAGCCCTCACCTTCCTTCCACTGGCGCCACCCCTGGCAAGGTGGTGCTGGGGTGTATAATAAAGCAGGCTGAGCAAGATAGGAGGAGCAATCCAGTAAGCAGCACCCCTCCATGACCTCTGCATCAGCTCCTGCTCTGAGTTCCTGCCCTGACTTCCCAGGATGATGGACTACAGGCTGTAGGATGAAATAAACCCTCTCCTCCCCAGGTTGTTTCTGGCCATGATGTTTTATCACAGCAATAGAAACCCAAAGTAAGACAATAGTGTAGCATATAGCGTCCATTATTATGTTGGACTGTCAACAACCAGTTTTGCTCAGCAGCCTCTGTAGTGCCTTCCAGAACCAGGAAAGCCTCCAGGTCCATCTCAGCTTGATTTCTCCTTGCTCTGTAGCAAAAGTGTGTGCTGTCTTCTGCAGTAGGGCCTTAACATCTAGTTCTGGCATGCAATCAATATCAATGGCTTTACAGAATGTGGAGTCTCAGGGGTCGACAACCCACAGGGAAGTCTACTTTTTATTTATTTTTTTAGTAAGTCCACTTCTGGTACAGGGATTTTTCATTTTTTCATTCAATAACCTCATAGCTTCTGGGAGTGCCTTCTTTTAAAACTACTTTTGTCTATGGGGCAGTGAGATGGTCCAACAGTTAAGAGTGTGCACTGAACTTACACACCTTTCACGCTAGCACCAGAGAGGAGAGGCAGGCAGCTCTCCCGTGCAAAAGCTGTCTGGTCTATATAGCCAGTTCCAAGTCAGCCAGGGCTATTTAGTAAGACCTTGCCCCTCCCCGCATAAAAAAAAAAGACATTGGGTGGGCATGGTCGGGCTCATGCCTTTAGTCCCAGCATTCAGGAGGCTGAAGCAGGTGGATCTTTGCAAGTTTGAAGCCAGCCTGGTCTACAGAGAGAGTTTCAGACTAGCCAGGACTACTTAGTGAGATCTTATAGGCCCCAAAATTACATTTCTTTATTTTTAATGTTTGTGCATGAGGGTGGCGAGCAGAGAACAACTTGTAAGAGCCAAGTCTCTCCCTCCATCATATGAGTCCTGGGGGCGGCGGGGGAGCGGGTGAAACTCAGGCTGTCAGGCTTAGTGGCAAGTGTTTTAAACACCAACCATTTCACCAGCCCCGAGGAGAGCCTGTCCCCTCCTGTGCAGGACACCTTTGTTCACACTCTAGTTGTTGGGTTTAAAAAAATATCTATTTTCCAAGTGGTGGTGGCACACACCTTTAATCACAGCACTTGGAAGGCAGAGGCAGGTGGATCTCAGTGAGTTCAAGGCCACCCTGGTCTACAAAGGAAGTTCCAGGACAGCCAGTATTGTTTCACAAAGAAGCTCTGTCTCAGCAAACCAAATAAGTAAATAATATTTATTTATGGCCAGGTGGTGGTGGTGCACGCCTCTAATCCCAGCAGAGGCAGGCAGATCTCTGTGAGTTCGAGGCCAGCCTGGTCTATAAAGTGAGGTCCAGCCTGGTCTACAAAGTGAGGTTCAGCTTGGTCTACAAAGTGAGGTCCAGAACAACCAGAGCTGTTACACAGAGAAATTCTGACTCTAAAAACCAAACTAAAGAAAGAAAGAAAGGAAAAATCTGTATTTATTTGTATGTTTGTTTATTTAATGTGTGTGAGTGTGTGTGTGTGTGTGTGTGTGTGTGTGTGTGTGCCTGAGTATATGTATGTGCACCATGTGCATTCAGTGTCTGCATAGATCAGAAGAAGGCATGGGGTCCGTGGAGCTGGAGTTACAAGCAGTTGTGAACTGTGTGAGGTTGGTTTTGTGAAGTGACCCAGGTCCTCTGAAAGAGCAGCAAGTGCCCTTAACCACTGAGCCATCCTTCCAGCCCCGTTTAACCTCTGTTTCAATTACCCGTTATTTATTTCAATCAATATAGCCTGTGTAGAGTTGTAAAACAAACGGAAGTACAATTAATCCTGAGGTCCTTAACGCAGTCCTTTGCACCAGTGGCTGTGAAATGAGTGTCCCTAATTGCTATCCATTCTCCGGGGCGGGGCCGGGGTGTCTGATTTGGACACGACCCAATGGACTTCATCCGTTGACTGCTTGCACAATAAATAAGTAAAAACGTTTTCAATGGGTTTGTGGCAGTGTCCATAGGTGAGCATGCATTTGCATCCTTACTGACCTGTACAGGCCCCGTCTAATCTCTCGGTGCTGTGATTTGGAACATGCCTCACATTGTGGGTCACCATGCAGAATATCAGAACACTTGGTGGCAATGTTGGTAGCTTTTGCTACTTTCCAGCCTGTGTCGGTTCCCAGACGTTAGATAAGGGGAGCAACGAGCCTCCAGCAGTCTGTGGGGGAAGATGGCTTATAGTTTGGTAAGTACATCTGCTTCCTGATTTCCAAAACTCGGTGAGCTATGGGCTGCCATATGGAAAACTACTGACTCGGGTTGAACTCGTTATGCAGTCCCTCCGACATCTGCTGTCCCCATGGTGGTGGAACCAGCACGTGCCCGTTCTTTTCCCACTGGGCCATCCATAAAGTTAGACCTTCGACTATAGCCCAACAGCTGTGGATACAGATTGTCACAGGATAAACCTCTCGAACTGGCCCTTTTCCTGCGGCTCTTCTCTCAGCCCACTGGCTACGCTCTCTGTCTCTCTGTCTCTCTCTCTCTCTCCAGCCACACGGGGTCAGTGTTCATTTGCATTTCAGCAGCGGCCCGGTCCTGTTGGGTGCTGCACTTAGGCCTTGCATGTAGCAGGCATCTACAGACAGACGGGGCTTCTCTTCGCACTTTATCTGTCTTAGCCCTCGGGTCGGTTACCGGCGGAGGTTCAGAAACTGGAAAGAACACTGGCCCTAGTGCAGCTCACTTGGCGTCAGCCTCAGGACTTGCAAACACTATACCCACACCGCTGGAAATATGCCTGCCACCTTGTGCAAGTTTGATTCTATGCCGCTGGAGACTTTCAGTCGGATAAGCCGCCTTCACTGTTATTGAGAAGGCAGGTCCCACCTTTTGAAATGTCTCTCATTTGAGTGCAAACTGGTACAGCAGCTTTGGAAATGGGTATGGCAATTTCTCGGAAAACTAGGAAACAACCTACCTCAAGACCCAGCAATACCACTTTTAGGTATATACCCAAAGGATGCTCAATCATACCGCAAGGACATGTGCTCAATTATGTTCATAGCAGCATTACTTGTCATAGCCAGAACCTGGAAACAACCTAGATGCCCCTCGACCAAAGAATGGATAAGGAAAATGTGGCACATTTACACAATGGAGTACTACACAGCAGAAAAAAATAACGACATCTTGAAATTTGCGGACAAATGGATGGATCTACAAAACATCATATTGAGTGAGGTAACCCAGACCCAGAAAGACAAATATAATATGTACTCACAAGTGGCTTTTAGACATTAAGCAAAGAAAAAACAGCCTACAATTTACATCCATGGAGAACCTAGACAACAAAGAGGACCCTAGGAGAGACATACGTGGATCTAATTTACATGGGAAGTAGAAAAAGACAAGATCTCCTGGGTAAATTGGGAGCGTGGGGATCATGAGAGAGGGTAGAAGTGGGAGAGGAAGGGAGAGGAGCAGAGAAAAATATATAGCTCAATAAAAACAATAAAAAATAAATAAAAAAAGAAATATCTCATGTTCATCAGCAATTGTTGCTCTAGTACTATATACTGCTTCCTTCCCTTTCCATGCCTGGGACCCAAATCCTTTTAGAAGCCATTGGAAGCAAACAACTCAGGTTGTTTTTATCTGTAGTCTCCTGAACTTCTGGTGATTTCTAACACAAATGATCTGGCAAGGATCTTAGCTTACGCAGTAACCTCTTGAGCCATTGATTTCTTTGTACCAACCACGATAACTTTTAAATAAGCTGTTGGATGTGACGTGTGTTTTACAGGAGAACAACACTCCTAGGAGTTTCATAGCTGAGCTCGGTACTTGGGCAGCGTGGGCTGACCGTCCATCCTGGTTCCTTGATGTGCACACCCGTAAGTCTTTCCGGACACTATATGTAGTGAAGCTTTTTCACAAAGAGGAGAATGCAGGAGAAGAAAACGAGGTCCTGGGGCCTCCTTCCCTTGCCAAATACACAATGTGTGAGGGGAATTTTACATGAGTATTCTGAAGCTCCTCTGAATGCAAACTGACCTTGGGAATTCAGCAACCAAGAGAATACAATACAACAATAACAATAATAAAGTATTAGCAAGGTCCAACACTACATGAAAAGGTCCCACAACTTTTTCAGTTGTCCTGGCAAAAGAACAAAGTTGGGTATAGCGGTATAGATGGGGTGACTGCCTGGCTTAGCTCTCTGTATCCACAGGCCACGTACCAAGCTGTAGGAAGGCCTTTGGGTTGGGCTAACTTCTAGTCTTTCCAGCTTTTTAAAAGTTTCAGTAATTTCAGCACAGACTTGTGGGCAGTCAGTACAGCTTGATGTTTCAAGGTCTATCAGGACAGGAAGTTTGCAGGATCCCATCTTGCCCGTCCATAAATGGCTGCCTTTCCATTTCACACTCTCAGTTACAAAGAGAAGGGCAATTACTTTATTACTTATCTTGAAAGGTAATCTTATACAGAATCTTTTTTTTAAATATTTATTTACTTATTGTGTATACAATATTATGTCTGTGTGTATGTCTGCAGGCCAGAAGAGGGCACCAGACCTCATTACAGATGGTTGTGAGCCACCATGTGGTTGCTGGGAATTGAACTCAGGACCTTTGGAAGAGCAGGTAATGCTCTTAACCTCTGAGCCATCTCTCCAGCCCAGCTGCTTTGTATTTTTGACCTCAGCTATGTGTCCTTGGCAACTTTAGATTGTTTTCTAGGGTTTTCCACCTGAAAACTATTATCGAAACATCTGATCCAACGTGAAGTTATTTAAAGCTTTGTTTCAGCTAAGGATGCACAGCGAATACTGTGGCTGCATCTTTCAGCATTGAGAGAATTAGGGTCAGCTTGGATCCGGGGACTCAATTGTTTCTCTCAGTAGCTATGAAGCCAGTCCTGGAACTCACTCTGTAGACCAAGCTGGCCTCGAACTCACAGAGATCCGCCTGCCTCTGCCTCCCGAGTGCTGGGATTAAAGGCGTGCGCCACCATCGCCCGGCTATTTATTTATTTTTGAAACAGGGTTTCTTAGTAGGTCTGGAGTCAGTCCTGGAACTCACTCTTGTAGACCAGGGTGGCTTTGAATCATAGAGATCCACCTGCCTTTTACCTCCCAAATACTGGGATTAAAGGCCACCACTGCCAGGCGGTTTCTTGAGTTTTATGATTCTCCGTCTATCTTTCTTTCATCTAGTAGAGAATGTTTCAATCCAGAGGAACTAGCTATGGAGCTATGATGTGGGATGTCCTGTATGCTGCTTTGGTCTATAGCAGGGCAGAATTTAAAAATCTAAGCAGAAATATAGGGAGAAAGAAGGCAGAGTCAAAGGGATGCCAGCAAGTTACTGGAGCAGCAAGATGTACTAAGGAACAGGTAATTCCATGAAGTCATGTGACGATACACAGATTATTAGAACTGGGTCAATTTATATCTAAGAGCTAGCCAGTAATAAGTCTGAGCAACTGGCCAAGCAATTATAATCAATATTAAGCCTCTGAATGATTATTTTATAAGTGGCTGTGGGGACCAGCAGGCGGGTGGGAGAGAAACAGGTTTAGTGTGACTGAGTAGGACGAGAAAAGCCTCCAGCTACAAACTTGCACAAGCAAATCATCTTGCGCAAAGGCCAGTATGGTGCTTCAAACTCCAGCTTGACTTTACTCCCTTTTGAGATAGCTCAAGGGTATGCAGCCTATGCACGTACAAAGGTCTTCATGCTTGGGAAGGCTCACTGATTGGTTTACTAGTCTGGTGTGGCTGAAAACTTCTAAAGGTTGGAGAGATGGTTCAGTGAGTAAGAACAATTGCTGCTCTTCCAGAGGATCTAAGTTCAGTTTTTAGCATTGCCAGGTGACTCATAACCACCTGTAAGACCAGTTCCAGGATATCAGGCCAGCCTCTTTGGGCTTCTGGGGCCACCAGCCCTCATGAGCACACACACCCTGGCAGATACACACACATAAATAAAAATAACTCTAAAAAAATAAACAAGACCAGCCTGGTCTACAGAGCTAGTTCCAGGACAGGCTCCAAAGCCACAGAGAAACCCTGTCTTGAAAAAACCAAAAAAAAAAAAAAGTAAAAAAATAAACAAATAAGCCGGGCATGGTGGCACATGTCTTGACTCCAGCACTCAGGCAGAGACAGGTGAATCTCTGTGAGTTCAAGGCCAGCCTGGGCTACACAGAGAAACCCCATCACGAGAAACCTAAAATCAAAATAAAAGAAACAATAAAACTTTTTTTAATATCTAAGTTATTATATGTCATTCACCTTCCACCGAGCCTTACAAATTACATAACTAGAGTACTGGGCAAAAGCTTTGACCTCCAAAGACCCTTTCTCTTCCTTCAAGAAAATATATTTAATGACTTACTAGTTAATCACTTTTCTGACTCCCAAATGTACCAGGTGATATTTCACTGTACTGTTTAAAAAATAGAGCCTGCCTGTAGTGGTTCACCTTAAACCCCAGCACTTGGGAGGTAGAGGCAGACAGAACTCTGAATTCGAGGCCTGGTCTACAGAGCGAGTTCCAGATTGCTAGGGCTACATAGAGAAACCCTGTCTCAAAAAACCAACAAAACAAAACAAAAACAAAACAAAAGAAGCAGGGCCTTCGAAATGGCTCTTTGGTTAAAGGAGTTTGCTACCAAGATGATTGAGTTCAATCCCCAGGCCACACATGGTAAACTGGAAGGAGAGAGCCAGTTCCTGAAAGTTTCCACTGACTTCCACACATGTAAACACACATACACGCATGGATGCACATGTACGCACACACACACACTCACATGCAAGCGCACACGTGTGACATAAATGTGACTAAAAGAATAAAAGCTGCTGGAGGAGGCAGCAATTGACCAACTCTCTTGAGTACCTGGATTCCATGTCTGATAGTCGCAAAATAAAGAAATAAACCAACAACCAAAGAGCTTTCCCCAGCACGTTTTCTCCGCTATGACCAAACCTAAATAAAGTCTCCTGTAGGGTTGGAGCCCTAGACTCTGGTGCTCTAACATGCCACTCTTTCTCCTCAGGCTCCAGGCTCATCGACTCTGCCTCCCTGGGAAGACCACCTGAATTCCATCCCCAACGACTCACATGGTGGAAACAGAAAACCGACTTCCTTGAGGTGTTCTTTGATCTCCCCAGTGGCGTCATCCCCTCACCCTAATAAATAGTAAGACAAAACATAATTTAAAAAAATGTTAAGTCGGGCGGTGGTGGCACACACCTTCAATCCTAGCACTCCAGAGGCAGAGGCAGCTGGATCTCTCTGAGTTCGAGGCCCGACTAGTCTAAAATGGAGTTCTAGGGTAGCCAGAATTGTTATACCAAGAAACCCTAATCAACCGAACCAAGGAAATGTTAGATATTTGGCTTCTGAGTCAAATGTTTTTCCCCACTGTCCTTGAACACTTGTAGACCAGGTTAGCCTCAAACTTTTAGGAAATCAGCCTGCCTTTACCTAGTGTGGGTATTAAAGGAGGACACCACACCACCATCAACGGGTAAGACTTTGCTCTTTTCTAACTAGCAGAATTTTAGGTCTTTGAAAGCTCTAGTCTTTCTAAAGATCCGGAGATTGTAACAGCAAACTGTATCCTGGTACAAGTTTTTTAGTTGTGTGAAATATAAATATGGGCTCGTCCGGGATTTGAACCCGGGACCTCTCGCACCCTAAGCGAGAATCATACCCCTAGACCAACGAGCCACATAGACTAGTGTCCTTGATCCATTTTATGACCACTCAGGCGTCTTAGGGCGGGACCTGAAGGACTGAGTTGGAAGGAGAATCGGATTTCAGACCCGCCCTGAAAGGGTGAATTCAGACCGTGGTTGCCGAAGAACTCCATCATTCTGGTCCCTCTCCATCACAGACAAAGTTAGAAGCCCTAGCCTGCGAGTGCGACTTTGGTCTTGGCAGGCGGGTGCTACTCGGCGCTTGGCGGGCAAGTTCACGCTGCCCAAGTATAAGCCCGTGCTCTGGAGGTCACAGTCACTGTGCCGCACAGACGGCTGCTGGAGCCTCCTTGGGCCGCCCCTCCTAGCACACCAGTGTCCGTGCATCCTAGCCCGCGGCGATGCACCCTGGGGTAGAGCGAGCCGGCTGTAGCATTTCCAGCTTGTGTGTTGTGTCTCGCCCACCAGCGACGCCAAAACCTAGATGAGAGCCTGTGTGGACTAGAGGCAGATGCTAAGAGCCGCGACCCTTTGGGCTGGACAAGTCGCTCGTCTCACGCGTGGCTTCAGACCCGAAGAAAGGGTGCGCACACTGGGGATGCAGGTGGACCACCTAGCAGAGCACAACCCGGTCTGCGATGCTCCTCCGTCCCCAGGGACAGTCGCTGGGTCCTAGCCGCCTCTGGGGCACCATGGACTCTGTCCAGAGTTGGAAATCCCTCTCCGAAGCAGGTTTCGTTGTCTTCGAAACATCCAGCAGATCTGGGCCAACCGGTCTTTGGATTCTGGAGATCAAAGCCACCAGTTCCCTCCTTCTGTGGAGTTCCTAGGGCTTGGGTAGCGAGGAACCGAGACCTTCACCCAGCCAACCCCCATGGAAGGGCTGTTCGCTCTTCTACTTGTCTCGCTGTTTGCCGGAGTTTTAACATTGCCGGGGCTTCAACAGGAGGAACTTCACAACTATTTTCAAGAAGTTGGAGAGTAAAAAATAAATAAACGAGTAAAAGTACCGGGCTCGTCCGGGATTTGAACCCGGGACCTCTCGCACCCAAAGCGAGAATCATACCCCTAGACCAACGAGCCACCAGGCTAAAATGTACCTTTCCCCTCCTCACAGCAGTGAGATAAAAGGACTGTCATCCCAATCATTCTGTTAGCTCAGTAGTTACTAGGAATTCCACAATTCACCTCGAATTTCCAGGGTGTGTTAATTTGGAACACACACGAATGAGCTGCCGAGCCCGCAATTTTTCCATTCTCCAATGGCCTGTCTAATGTATAGCACAGGTGTTCGGACCTGTCGGTGAAGTGGCGGGTTTACAGGCATGATTGTGTTAGGAAGCACAAAGGGAAGCGCCGAATTTACATTTTTCCTCCCTCCCTCCCTCCCTCCCTCCCTCCCTCCCTCCCTCTCTTCTTTTTTTCTTCTTTCTTTTTGTTTTTCGAGACAGGGTTTCTCCGTGTAGTCCCTGCTCACCTGATCCGGGAAGTCAAGAGCAGAATCCAGCTCCCCGTGGTTGTGGTTGCCCTTTGCTGAATATGGGCTGCGATCCTCAGGCTTCCCTGAACTACCAGCTTTCTCACCCGCGACGTGAGATGGCTCAGCGGGGAAACAGCACTTGCAGCCAAGCCTGAGTTAGACCCCCAGGACTCCCATTGAGAAAGGAGAGAACTGACTCCCACAAGCTGTTCTCTGACCTCCACACACAAGCTGTGGCTCACAGTCCCACCCCACCATCAAATAAACAAATAAACAATGAATGTAAAAGATGCCAGCAATTATATAACAAAACAAGTTATACGCTCTATTTAGAAAGCAAGCAACCCTGTTTTTTGTTTGTTTGTTTGTTTGTTTTTGCTTTTGACCTACAAAGGGGTATTGAGGGCTAGGGAGAGGGCTCCGCGGGTAAAGTGCTAGCTGCACAAACCGTCGCGAACATCTGCATCTGCATAAAAGCCAGGCACATCAGAAGACACCTGCAGCCCAGTGCTGGCAGTGGGAGGTGGAGACAGCAGACAATCCTCCCGGCTGCGGCTGTGGGGCCAGCCGGCCTAGCCAAATCAGCACGTTTCAGGGTCAGCGGCAGAACATGTCTCAGAAAATAAGCTACAGCAATCTAATTGTGGAAGACACCTGATGCCAGCCTCTGGCCTCCTCGTGCCCTGCATAGAGAGGGCACCCGTGCATACCTCTCTGTCTCTCTTTATGTGTCTCTCTGTGTCCCCATTTCTGTCTCTGCCATCTTTCTCTCACACACGCCACACAAAGACATTCCCTAAATCAGGAATATTGGGAATTAGAAAGGTGTTAAGACAATCCTAGCATTTGGGAGGCTGAGATAGAAGGCCTACTGTGAGTTTGAAGCCAGCCCGAGCTATGTAATGCTTTAAAAAGAAATATTTATTTATTTATTTATTATGTATACAATGTTCTGTCTGTGTGTATGCCTACAGGCCAGAAGAGGGCACCAGACCCCATTACAGATGGTTGTGAGCCACCACGTGGTTGCTGGGAGTTGAACTCAGGACCTTTGGAAGAGCAGGCAATGCTCTTAATGGCTGAGCATATGTAATGCTTCTTATGCAGTCCTTTTTAAGTACATGAGAAAGGACCCATTACTCTCCACCGGGAGCTGAAGGTGAGAACACAGGCAGGGCAAGAAATACTAGCTTGCATCTACCGAGCATCAACTCCTGTGTGAAGTGTGTAATATATGTATATACTAACTCCTTTAACTTTTATTCAAAATATAAAGGGTGTGGCAAGGTATGGTGTAGGCCTATGAATCTCAGCACCCAGGAGACTTACTGTCAATTTGAGTCAACCTGAGTGGGCTACAGGCTGAGTCCCAGGCTACAGCCAGAGCCACAGAGCAACAGAAGACAACAGCCACAGAGCAGGCTTTGAGGGTACTACACTTTTCCAGACTGGCTAACTTTATCCTTCAAACAAGCTTACTAACTTGGCCTTATTATTATTCCCTTTTTGCAGACATATGTGGAGATGGAACGAGACAGGTGACTAAGTGCCTCCGCAAGGTTTCGTACATCTCAGTAAGTGGTGGAGCCAGGAATGGAAAAACCAGTTTATTGTCAGAGTCTGGGTCTTAATCATTCTTAAATCTACTTTAGACTGTAAAGTCCCACTGTAAGTGCTTCTGGAATACACGGGGTCAACTGCGAGCTCTCAGAGAAGGAGAGAAGAATTTAAATGAGTCAGGCATCTTATCACATGTCTGGGATTAAGGTGTTTTGGGGGGCTGGAGAGATGGCTCAGTGGTTAAGAGCTTTGCCTGCTCTTCCAAAGGTCCTGAGTTCGATTCCCAGCAACCACATGGTGGCTCATAACCATCTGTAATTGCCTGCAGGCATACATGCAGGCAGAAAACTGAATATATAATAAATAAATAAATAACTTTAAGAAATAATAAAATTAAAAAAAGGTGTTTTGGGTCCTGTGACTCTGCCTTGAAGATTTCTTTTAAAAAATATTTATTTATTATGTATACAATATTCTGTCTGTGTGTATGCCTGCAGGCCAGAAGAGGGCGCCAGACCCCATTACAGATGGTTGTGAGCCACCATGTGGTTGCTGGGAATTGAACTCAGGACCTTTGGAAGAGCAGGCAATGCTGGCAACCGCTGAGCCATCTCTCCAGCCCCTGCCTTGAAGATTTTGCAGTTAATATGTGAGTGTCCCTACATGAAGTCAGATCTTATGTAATTAATATATATGATTTATTTATATGAGTGTTTTGTCTGGGCACCATGTATGTGCCTGATGCCTCAGGAGATTAGAAGAGCATGTTAAGTCCTCTGGAACTGGAGTTATAGGCAGTTGGGAGCCACCATGTGAGTGTTGGGGACCAACCCAAACCCTCTGCAAAAGCAGTGGGTTTTCTTAAATGCTAAACCAATCTCTCCAGCCCGCTGGAGTCTGATCTTTCTATCGTGCCTTCAATCCTGCAGGAGAGTGTAGGCCAGTAAATTGCTCTTTAAATTAGTACCTTCTTAAGAAATTTCCAGTAGCCATTCTGAACACATGCCATCCACCCACCCCTTTGCTTGCTGACTTTGGAGTCTGAGATTTAAGGCTGCTGATTACAACAATTATAAACTAAGGTGAAACTCGGTGCTGGTGGGTAAGCGGAACCCAAAGGCTGTGGTGAGTCCAAGGGAAGCTGAGGGACGTGCTGGGAAACCAGAAAGGCTTCCTGGATGTGAAACCATTTGTGACTCCATTAAGAAAAGTCTTGAGGGCTGGAGAGAGATGGCTCAGCTGGCTTCGATTCCCAGCACCCACATGGTGGCTCATCACAGTCTGTAACTCCATCTCCAGAGGCTCTGATACCTTCTTCTGGTCTCCGTGGGCACCAGGCACACTAGTGGTGCAGACATACCTGCAGACAAAACACCCAGATATATGATGGTGATGATGATGATAATAATAGTGATAGCAGTAATAATAAAAAGCTTTGGGGTCGCATATAGGTACTCTAGTTACTACCCAGATTACTGCCCTCCTGTGCTGTGCTCAGTAAACTGTTAGAAAAAGAAAAGAAAAAGAACCAAGTAGTAGAGTCCACTTTTTTCTTTTTAATGATTATTTATTTTATGCATGCGTGCTTGCAGCACATGCATGTAGTACCCGTAGATACCAGAAGAGGGGGCTGGAGTCTCCAGAACTGGCGTTACAGTTATAAACTGCCATGTGGACACTGGGAACCTGATCCTCTTTCAAGAAGAGCAGCTAGCCATCTCTCCAGACCAGAAACTTCCACTTTTAATCTCGGCACTCGGGAGGCAAAGGCAGGCAGACTCTCTCTGAGTCAGTGCTGCTACTCAGACCCTCAAAAAAGAAGAGGAAGCGAGGGAGGAAGAAAGTAAAGAAAAGTCCTGGGAGGTCTGAATGGACGGCTAGGACTGACTCAGACTGTGTGTAGAGGTCTTTAATGGCAGGATCAGTCCTTAGTAAGGCATCCTTCTATGATGTTTCTTGGAGAGAAGCTGTGTCTGCAAAGGCTAACGATGAGAGCCACAGTAATGGGGGAGGTTGGAATGTTGCTGGTCCAGAACCTAACTACTATTTATCTTGTGCTATATTTAGGCTCCCTAAATAGCCCTTCCTAGCCCACCTGTGCTGGACTTAACATTCCTTGATTAACAGATTAAAAACCTTCAGGAATGTGCTCCTTCAGCAGACACCAGGTTCTACCCAACCAGAAGCTGAGAATGCTCACTGATAGCATCTGAAAGTTAGAGGTGAGAGTTCCCTGCTGTGAGTCTACTGACTGTTTCCACCAAGGTTTTTGAAAGATGGCCTGGGGCTGGAGAGGTGGCTCAGCAGTTAGGAGAACTTACTGCTCTTGCAGAGGATCAGGGTTTGGGTGTAGCACCCACATGGTAGTAAACAGAGGTCTTCACTGCAGCTCTGGGGGATCCAGGGCTCTCTTCTGACCTCTATGGGCTCCTGCACCCCAGTAGAGCTTGTAACCTCAGACAGGCACACATGCACATAAACAAGAAGTACAAAGGCAGGCTGGAGAGATAGAGCATCAATTAAGAGCACTTGCTCTTGAAGAGAAAGGAGCTAGATTTGATACCCAGCACCCACAGTGGTTCACAACCATCTGTACCTCCAGTTAAAGGCCTCTTCTCGTCTCGGTGGGCACCAAAGATGAGTGTTGTGTGCACACACGCGCACACAGACACACACACAGGAAAACACTCACACATAAAATAAAATGAATAAATCTAATTTAGCGAAAAAGTGAAAAGCTTGTTTTGTTTGTGTTTGTTTGTTTTTAAGTGTCTTGATGTCTAACTTTTTTTTTGTTTTTTTTGGTTTTTTCGAGACAGGGTTTCTCTGTGGCTTTGGAGCCTGTCCTGGAACTAGCTTTGTAGACCAGGCTGGTCTCGAACTCACAGAGATCCGCCTGCCTCTGCCTCCCGAGTGCTGGGATTAAAGGCGTGCGCCACCATCGCCCGGCTAATCCCAGGAAGAGTTAACAGCACACACAGACTTTGTTTTTTTGAGTTTCACTTGGGAGGGAGTTTGGGGTGAGAAAATCTGCTTGTGCAATGTTTGAGGTTTTATTTCAGTGTTTTGCGCCAGCGTCGTGTAACAGTGTCCTCTAGATTACAACATTTCACTCTGCAGGAACGTTCCTTAAGCAGGAAGGTAAAAATAAAAGAGTTCCAGGAAGTCCCTGAAACTCAGTAGATTCCCTAGGCCCCTCCCTACTAGAGTAAGAAAGAAAAGCTGAGAGTCCCCTTCAGAAGAGCAAAGCCAAACTTCAGAAAGGGCTTCTTGATACCAGAACAGCTGCTTGGAAGAAGCAGAAAGCAGCTGAGTGGCTTGGAAGAGGTTAGACCAACCGAGACACGTGGAAAGGACACCCCCCAACCTGTGAGCTGCCTGCATGCTATACAGCATGTTCCAGTTTATCAGCTTTTATGAACTGTCACCCATGCTGCGATAGGCTCTGTTGATGCAGCTGTCTTTGAGTCATTTCTGCTTTCATAGGGAACCTCTCACCAGTATTCCTATAAGTTATCCCAAAGCAACTCAATGATGTTCACCATGTTGGCCTTTGGGTGGTGTCACATGCCTTTAATTCCAGCATTTTGGAGACAGAGGGAGGTGATCTCTGAGTTTGAGGCCAGCCTGGTCTACAAAGCAAGTTCCAGGACATCCAGGACTACACAGAGAAACCCTGTCTTGAAAAACAAAAACAACAATAGCAAAAAAATTTTAAAATTGCATATGTATATGTGCGTTGTGTGCAAGTGTGTGTGTGTGTGTCTATTTGGGTATGTTGTATGCATGTAGGTGCCCTAAAGGCCAGATTAGGGCATTAGAGTCTGTAAGGGTGGAGTTATAGATAGTTGTATGAACCACCTTGTGGGTTCTGGGAATTGGACCCTATTTCTCTTGAAGAGTAGCCTGTTATCTTTGTGAGCCATTTCACCAGCCCCCAAAATACTTCCATATGAAAGAAAAGTGACAGAGGTTTCCTTAAATCAAAGACAAACCTAAGAGTTCATAAGATGTTATTGATTACAAATTGTGAGGCTGATACAAACTTTTCCAAATCAACAATAACAGAAAACAAATTTTAATCTATGCCAAAGGCTTCAGAATCATCACACAATGGAGCTTGAAGAATGGCCTTGCAGTTAAGAGCCTTTGTTGTTTTAATAAAAGACCTGAGTTCAATTCCCAGCATCTACATGGTAACTTACCTGTAGCTCCAATTCACAAGAATCTGATCCGTTCTTCTGAATTCTGTGGGCACCAGGTACATGCATGCATACCTCTATCTGTCTGTCTGTCTATCTATCTATCTATCTATCTATCTATCCATATTTTTTCTTGTTTTATTTTGTTTTCGAGATAGGGTTTCTCTGTGTAGCCCTGGCTGTCCTGGAACTTCCTCTGTAGACCAGGTTGACCTCAAACTCACAGAGATCTGCCTGCTTCTGCCTCCTGAGTGCTAGGATTAAAATCGCGTGCTACCACGGCCCACTCGCTGTTTATTTTGTGTATGGATAGGGGTGTGTATACCACAGTGCATATATACACAGGTCGGAGTACAATTTGGTTCTCTCCTCCCAACATGTGACCTCCTCCCTCAGGTCATCAGCTTGGCCACAAGTACCTTTAGCTTCTGAGCTATCTCCCTGACCCTCATTATATTTTATGACTCTCAGGCCTTCTTTTGTATTTCTTCCAACTGTTTCTTGTTGGTCTTTATGTTTAATCCCGAGCCTCCTGTGAGCGCATTGGCCGCTTATCTTGACTCTCCTGCTACTCTGTCTCCTCCCCCTCTCTCCTTAGCAACAGTTAACCAGCAGTTACGGAAAAGAGACTGTGTGCTCAGACAGGAAGGGGTGCAGGAAGAGCAGGATACAGAAGCCACAGGCTGCAGAGGGATCTGTTGGCAAGCGTGGTGTAGGGATGTCTGGAGCTAGGGAGCCTGGCGTCTGAGATAGTGCTTGGTTTAACAGGCAGAGACGGCAGGCAAGGTAGAAAAGAGTCGGGTAGTGCCATTCATGAATTTGGGGGAATGGAAATGATGCTGGTGTCAAGGCTGAAGCAGAGGACAGTATTTGTTTTGTCCTTGGTGGCTGACATGAGCAGATAAACCTTTAATCCCAGGACTCCGGAAGGAGGCCGAGGTATGAGGATTGCCAGGAGTTTGAGGCCAGCCACGCTGGGCTGCATTGTGAGTTCAGGACAGCGTGGGATGCAGAGTAAAAATATGTCTCTAAAAACCAAAGGGACCAGGCAGTGGTGGCGCACGCCTTTAGTCCCAGCATTCTGGAGGCAGAGAGAGCAGATCTCAGTGAGTTCAAGGCCAACCTGGTCTGCAGAGTGAGTTTCAGGGAAGCCAGGGTGGTTACACAAAGAAACCCAGTCTCAAAACAAACAGACAAATAACCAAAGGGGAAGGAAAATTCTCTCTATATATTATATAATATATATTATACATGAATTATATGTAACATAGAAAATTATAATATAGTATATATAGATTTATATATCAAGAACATCAAGAACACGAGTTATAAAATGACAGTTTCATAGAAAACATTATGTGCAGAATTATGAGGACCTAACTTCTTTTGTACATTGTTGAAAATGGTGTATTTTCTGCTTATTTAATCTGATTGCATCTGATGGTACAAATTTCATCCTCAAAGGTTACTTCATTAGAGGTTGGCTCATGCCTCTAATCCTGGCACTTCGGGAGGAGGAGGCAGGAGGATCTCTATGAACTGGAGGAGGCCAGGCTGGTTTACATAGGACATTCCAGGTTGGCCAAGGCTACGAACAAACTAACAAGCAATTGCTTTATGAAGGTCAGTGAGAACGGTTCAGCAAGGAAAGGCATTTGCTGTCAAGTCTGATGACTTGAGTTCAATTCGAGGATCCCACAGGGTGGAAGGAGAGGCCTGATTCTCTCAGGTTGTCCTCTGACCTCTTCAAGTGTGTCCTGGTATCTGTTTGCACTACCAGGCACACACACAATAAATAAATGTAAAAAATAGTTTTTTTTAAATTGTAGTCTAGAAATTTAACATGTTCTCTCAAAAGCAATTTGGGTTTGTGATTCTCTAAGATACCTGGTTTTGTTGTTGTTGTTTATGTTTTCAGTTTATTTATTTATTTATTTTTATACAGGGGATTCTCTGTGTAGTCCTGGCTGTCCTGGAACTCACTGTTATAGACTATGCTGGCCCTGAACTCAGAGTCACCTGGTTTTGTCTCCTGAGCACTGGCCTTAAAAGTGTGCACCACCACTGCCCAGCTGACAACTCTCTTGTAATTTGATCACTACACAGGTTTTAAAAGATTCTGCTTCATAAAAGACAAGGGATCGGAGAGATGACTCAGCGGTAAAGAGCAGTGGCTGCTCTTCCAGAGGACATGGGTTCAATCCCTAGAGCCCACATGGTTGTTCACAATGTCTGTAACTTTAGTCTCAGGTTTTCTGATACATTCATTCTTGTCTCCTTGGGCAACAGACACGCAGGCGGTACACAGGCGTACATGCAGGCAAAACACTCTTACACATAAAAAATGAAGAAAAAGAAGAGGCTGGAGAGGTGCCTCAGTGGTTAAGAGCGCTGGCTGCACTTCAAGAGGACCCGGGTTCAATTTCCAGAACCCACATGACAGTTCACACCTGTCTGTAACTTAGTTCCAGGGAACCTGACACCCTCACACCAATGCACATAAAATAAATTAAATTACTTAAAAAAAAAAAGGCCAGACAATATCTAAACCAAAGAATGAGCAGTTCCTTTGCGGCCCCATTGTAGAAGCATGAATTACCTTCTCTGCTGAAATTCAGAAAGGAGGGTGGGAAGGGCAGCAATACTGGTCCATATAGACAGGGTATGCCAACAACACCAGAATTCAACTGGCTGGTCTCTCAGAACCACTTGTGTAAGAAGGGGCCAAAGGTGGCACATGTCTTTAATCCCAGCACTCAGGAGGCAGAGGCAGGTGGATATCTGTGAGTTTGAGGCCAACCTGGTGTAAAGAGTGACTTCCAGATAACCAGGAAACCCTGACTCGGCACAAAAGGAATAAGGAAGGAAGGAAGGAAGGAAGGAAGGAAGGAAGGAAGGAAGGAAG
>JABTXL010012463.1:6366222-6394532 GCA_025134845.1 Neodon shergylaensis
AAGGAAGGAAGGAAGGAAGGAAGGAAGGAAGGAAGGAAGGAAGGAAGGGGCAAAAGAAGTTTTTTTTTTTGCTTTTTTTTTTTCCTGGTTGATCTCATAAAGTACGTATGGTCATTGATAGCCAGAAATAATCCCAGCCTGAGATGAAAGAGACATGAGTTTAAACGCTGGTTAGGTCACTAACTGTTATGAGCATGGTCCCTGTCCCCCCTCAGCTTACTATCTTTGAGTAGTGGCCTTCGACACTGGACTAGGTCACTATGTCAGAAATGATGGTATGTAAGTTCCCAGGCAAGGTCAGAGTAGCCTATACCTTGTTCTTAGACTACCGACTTCCAAGGTTATAAAGAAGTGTGGCTTTATTTAATTAAGAATAACTCTGATCACCCAAAAGTAAATACCCTGATTAGTAGAGGGAACTAGTTTATCGGCCAACTCTGTGGAATTAGTTTCCTCTTGTGTTTTCCGGGACAGTTGTCACCGCCACCCCTATAATGGGCCTGAAGGGTCCTTCTCCCATTTAACATACTGGTATTGAAGCAGGAAAACCTCTTCCTTTGCTCAAGTTGTCCTACTGAAGACAGGCTAAAATTTAAAAAGACTTCCTGTGTGATTACAGAGAGCAGAGGGGAATAAACACAGAGGAAAAGATGCATAAAAATATTCCACCAACACACATTATATAATCCCGTGTATATTTTAATTTGCCTTCACATATGCATATGCATATATGTGCAACATAAAACATGTGAAACCTGCGCTGGAGGTTAAGAGCCTTTTGGTCTTGCCGAGGATCCAGGTACATGCTGGACTGTTTTTATGGGTATTTGAGAAAGAGGAGAGGGGTGGAATGACTGGGAAAATAAGAGAGCCTAAGTATAGAGGGGTTTGGATTCAACTTGTTGTTGTTGTTGTATGTGAAGCTAGCCAAGGTCAACCCCCCATGTTTGTCCTCAGGAGGCCTAGTCCAGGTCTTGACCTGTGCTGTAGTTACAAGTGACCATGCCTGATTTTTGTTTTGTCTGTTTGTTTGAGACAGGGTCTTACTATGTAGCCTTGGCTGGCCTACAGTTCAATATGTAGACAGGCTGGCCTTGAATTTACAGAGATTTTACAGCCTGAGCCTCTGAAGGTCTAGGATTAAAGGTATGTGCTCAGGAATGGCTTTTCTGAAAACTTAGATTCTGGGGGCTGGTGCGATGGCTCATAAGTTAAGAGCATTGGCTGTTAGTCTGGAGGACCTGGGTTCAATTCTAGCACCTACATGGTAGCTCACACCTATCTGTAACTCCAGTTCCAGGGCTCTAACAGACATGCAGGCAAAACACCGATGATCATAAAATTAAAACACACACACACACACACACACAAACAACCCATGGTTCTGGGGTTCAAACTCAGTTACTCAGGCTTACACAGCAGGCACTTCAACAACTAAAGTATCTCCCCAGACTTGGAGCCTTTTTTTTTTTTTTTTTTTTTTTGAGGCAGGGTTTCTTTGTATAGCTCTGGCTGTCCTGGAACTGGATCTGTAGACCAGACTGGCCGTGAACTCACAGAGATCCACTTGCCTCTGCCTCTGCCTCCTGAGTGCTGGGATGGGATTAAAGGGGTGTGTCATCATAGCCTGGCTCAGACTTGGACCCTTAATGATGGCAATATGTTAATGGCTCACATGTAGAATTAAGAAATGAATTATGTGATATAAAAAAATAAAATCAATGTATTTTAGTAATTATAACATAGATATCTGTTGCACGATCCTTAGCTTGCTGCTGGGATTTCTGGCCTCATCAGAAAACTTTTCTTCCCGACCCTAAAGTCTTTAAGACACTTTGTCATAAGACTTTCTGGTTTCTTAGTCCGCTTATCTCTACAATGGATGTGTCTTTGAAGGCCTGCTTCCAAAGATCTCTTTCAGAGAACCTCATTCTTCACCATGTTGCCTAGTACGAAGAGAGCAGATCATGTCATCTGGGAAACATACACACTCAAAATACAGGTCATAAAGCAATAACGTTGCTGGGAATATATACAATCTTAGGTCTCCATGCTGAGGCAGGAAAATTTTGTATTGGCAGCCGGGAGGTCCCTGTTAAACAAATGAATAAAATCTTATATTCTATTCACCCCAGTTAGAACACCCACACAGACCAAAGTATAGATACCACCAAAGTCCAACCTGATGAACCAATAAGTTTTATTGGGGTTGCTTACAGGAGTATAGGTGAGGGGTTCTTTTTTGTTTGTTTGTTTTTTGTCTTTGTCGAGACAGGGTTTCCCAGTAGCTATGGTGACAGTACTGGAATGTGCTCTGGCGACCAGGCTGGCCTTGAACTCACAGAGTTCCACCTGTCTCTACATCTGTCCAAGTGTTGAGATTAAAGGCTTCCACCACCACCACCTGGCTGGATGAGGGGTTCTTTCCAAGAACAGAAATGACTCAGGGACAGCTACATCACCTCAGCAGGGGTGACAGCTCACAAAGCTGGGAACCTGGAGCACACTGCACAGCACGCAGGCAGCTCGATAGGCTGGAGCGTGCCCTTTGCAGGTGCCTCAGTTGCTCTAAAGCTCTCCCAGGTAGCTAGGCTGCTTCTGCTTCTTCCAGGCAGTAGCTCTTGTGTCAGAATCTTCTCCGTAGTTTGTTTGGCTTTGCTCTTCTGAGAGAGACTCTCAACTTTTATTGCTTACTCTGGCGGGAAGGGGCTTAGTGAATCTGGTGGGTTTCAGGGACTTCCTGAAGCTCTTTTGAGTTGTTAACCTTCCTGATTAAGGTGCTTCCCTGCAGGATGGAATATTTCAATCTTGAAAGAAACTGTTGCACAACATACAGGTCTCTGGATATAAATTAGGAATGGTTCCAGGCCCTTTCCCAGTTTGTGTGTGTGTGTGTGTGATCTTTCTTGGACCAGCAGACTCCCCAGACATGTTCTTCAAATTGTGTGTAAGCCAGGATGCTGGGGAGGCAAGCAGAAACATGCAATACCTCTCGAGGCCAGGACCTTCATAATCTTTACACTGTAACAACTTCTGTCCATGTTGGTTTGGTCAGAGGTAAATAAAGTTATCTGAATTCAACATCAACAGGATGGAGGAATATCTAACCCTGAGTTATGGCAGATCTACATTTCTTTTTTAATAAAGCATTTAAAATGCTTTATTATTTTTATGTTTTATTATTTTGTATGTGTGTTTTGCCTACATGTATTTCTTGGCACCACATGCATGCCTGATAAACACAGAGGCCAGAAAAAAATGGCATTGGATACCCTGGAACTGGAATTACAGATGTTTGTGAGTCATAATGTGGATGCTGGGACTCAAACCCAGGTCTTCTGGAAGTTCAGGGGTCCTGGTGAGCCACCCTTCAGCTCTGAGCGCTGCATTTCAAAGGGTATGCATGCCTGGAACGATGGGGGGAAAAACGCCCGAGAGCAGTTAAGTGTTTTTTTGCTGGGACTTTCCAGCTTACTCTGGCTGGGAAATGGGAGTAACAGTCCTTCTCAAAGTAGCTAACAGGAATAGGATGTTCCTGCATGTAAGATTTGCTTTTAACTAAAGAAAGCAAGCTCCTGCCATGTGAGCGATGCAGTGTTCTTCAGAAAGTATCAGAGCTGCTAGTGGTTCTCCTAAGTGATAATTTATTTTTATGAGAAACAGGAGATAAACATCGTCCTCCAGAAAGGAGGCTGCGTGTGCAGTACCCTATTGTACATTAAGGTCTGAAAATTATTGAGACTTCATAGATGCAGTTCAGGGGAGTGCCAGTGCCAATAGTCACCAAGTCTTTGAACTCAAGACTGAAAACTTCCCATGAGTTAAGAGGGTCGTTGATTAACCACTATGCTAATTCAGGTTTCGGCTACAGATCAGAGTGAGAATGTCTTCTTAAACAGTTGCTTTTTAAGATACGAAAGCATCACCTCCAACTAGGCGATAACAGCTTTAAAAAATGAGGTTAAATTCTTACGTTCATCAGGGACTTAAAACACAGCAAGCTCTCGTTTGTCTCCAACGTTTGAGGCAATCTAGGGTCATGTCCACGTTTCCCACGTTCATTTAAACAGCTATGAAACCGCTCAGGACTTCGTTGTCGTAAAAACTGGCTGTAGAGCATCAAAAACAGTCCGGCTGGAGCCTAGAAATTAACCCAGTGGAGGCTGTTCCAAGAGTCGAGTCTCCCGCAGGGAGGCTGCAAGAGTCTGAGCACAGCAGGATCAGCCCCCGCGCGCACCGGGACAGCAGCCGATGCTCTTTGTTAAAGAAACGAATACAAGCCGCGGCGGCGGGGACTGGTGGTGGTGGTGGGGGGGAAGAGACCCGGGCGTTTGCATGCATAACCGCGCCTAAGAAAGACCATTAGCCAGCCGCTGCAAACGCAGGACATCCCGGGCACCGTGTCATTGGCTTTTGTGCCCTGGAAGGCGCGTGAGAGTGCCCTGCTCAGAAGCTCCCCTTTGTGTGAAAGTGTGCAAACCAGAAGCCTGCAGCTCCCGCTGGCTTCCCCTTTTTTTCCCTCCCCCCCCTCCCCCCAATTCGCGGACACTTGGAACAAGATCCTCTTCCTCCTCCACTCGCACGCGCTCCTTCACCCTGGCTCCGAAGATCCCGGGACTTGAGTTACTTCTCGGTGGCGGACGGAGCGAGGAGCGACAAAGGCTGGGGCGGGCGGTCGCGGCTCCCCGGGACGACCCCCCCTCCCGAATGGGGGGCCGCCCGCCGCGCTCCGCAGCTGCGCGCTGGGCCGCCCGCCCGCCCGCCGGCCACCTCGGGCACCAACCGCCGCGCAGCCCGGCCGTTGGGCGGTGGTAATTTCTGGGAACGGGGCGGGGTCCGCTGTGGACGAGCCGGGAGGCGGAGCGGGCGGCGCCCCCGGTCGTTGAGCGGGCGGGGCGGGGCGCCACGTGCGTCAGTGGCCGGGTGGGGCGAGCCGCGCGCTGCTGCCCGCCCGCCCGCCATCCAGCGAGTGCGGAGACGCGCGGGGACTCTGAACATCCGCGCTGACAAGAGTTTTATTTTCCAAAGCCTCACTTTCCTAAAGCGTAGTCCTAGTGCGGAGCGGTCACGCGAAGACCTGGAAAGGGAACCCCGAGTTGGGGGGGGGAATGAGGGGTGACAGCAGAGACCCGAGAGTGGACCCAAGGGGTGCGCGTGTCGTCCCGGCCCGGCTGCAGGTGCACGCGCGGCCCTGCCGTCCCCACGCGCCCATCCCGCGGCCGCAACGCAGAGCGCGCGACGTGGGGGTTTTGGAGAAGCCCTGGGGACGCGGAGCGGGACGAGTGGCGAGCGTGTCCACCTGAGCAGGCGGGTTCGGGCGAAGTTGGGCGCGGAGGAGAGGGCGGGATTCGAGAGCGCAGGAGGCGGGCTGCGGGGGGCCCGAGGGCGGCGGGGAGTATAAATAGCCGGCCGGGTTTGACAGGCGCTGCGGTGACTGGCGGTGTCGCCTCCCCGGCGGCGCGCGGGGAGGGAGGAGCGCGCGGAGCGGCCGGGTGGGGGAGGCGGACTCCAGTGTCCTGGTGGCGGCGGCAGGAGGCCGAGGGGGAGGAGTCGAGGCGGGTGCAGAGGGCGGGGGCCGGCCGCTGCTTCCCCGCGCCGGGTTGTGTCGCCTCCGTCGCCTCGGCGGTTGGGGGGGTCTGTGGGGCGGTGCGCGCGGTGGTGGCGGCGGTGGGGGCGCAGCGCGGTTTTGTCTGGTCCTGCGGTGCGGAGCGGCTCGCGCGGTGGCCCGGGGAGGCCCCCTTCGGCTTCCCGCAGGACGCCCGGCCAACGGCGGGCGTCTGCGGCGGCTCGGCCGGTCTGTGGCCCTGAAGGGAAGGGCAAGGGACACGGCGACGTGGAGGGAGAGCAGGTAAGAGCGCGGGGACGGCTGAGGCCGGCGGGAGCGAGCGAGCGAGCGGAAGGGAGAGGGAGGGCGCGGCGACCCAGCCCGGCCGTCCCGAGTGTCGCCTCCTCCCGGGCGCCCCCGCCCCGCGCCTGTGTTGTTTGCTCCGGCGGCCGCGGAGGGGCTTTCCGGAGGCTGGGGCGGTGACACCGGCGGAGCTGGGGGCAGGGCGGGAGCCCGCACAAGAGCGGCCCGGGGCAACGGTCGTGGCGCCGAGGGACCGCGGCGCGCGCTGTTTACCTCGCGGCGCCAGTCATCGCCCGGCGGCCGGGCTGCGGGGGGAAGCGCGTCCCGGGCGGCAGTTTCCGTCGCCGTCGGGCCTGCGCCCCGCCGCCCGGGCGGGCACGACAGGTTGTACCCCGCTGTTCTTTTATTCTCACTCTCCGCGAGCCCTCTGCCTCCGCCGGCGCCTCCTGGTCCCCGGGGGAGCGGGGCTCTGCGAGCGCGATCTGCGTTTGCAACAAAACAACAACAAAAAACCTCGGGGCTCTTCGGAGCGCCCTGGTCCGGTGCCCGCCTCACGGGTCCCCTGCCGGCGGAGCTGGCCCTGCGAGACCTCGCCGCGAGTGTCGTGGGCGCTCCGCGCGCCTTAGTACCGCCTCTGCCCCACGCGCTACGCGCGCGGCGGCTGGACTCACTCAAGGCTCCAGTGGGACATTTTCACTCTGCCAGCAAAGGACAGAAAAATAACCCCCGGTGCCGGGAGTCAGCCCCAGGGCAGTTTCCGATGCCCCTCATGGGTCAACTTGCTGGGCTGTCCTCAGAGCCACGTTCTCAACAGAATAGCCTTTAAGTTCTTAGTACTCTATCTAGTGAGAGTAAAATGGGAGCCGCGTCACTGTAACCCCCGGACATCTTTCTCGTGTAGATGACATTACTCTGTGGTTTCTGTTTTAATCCGGCAGTGAGAACCTAAGAGAAGTCGCTCCTTTGAGCTTCAGATTTTTGCTTTTCTTTTTCTCCGAGTCTCTTTAGGAGGCAGATTACTTACTTTCCCTAAGTGCCAGGATCGGAACAATGTCGGTCCGGGCCTTACTGAGATAAGATTGTATATTTGTGGGTTACAGTTTCTTCAGAGCATTGACTGACTTCATGTGAGACTAGAAATAAGGTTTATAGAAGGCAGTGCAGTTCATTCATGTGGCTGTAGTTGGTACATCCAGTAAATACGAGAAGTAGAAATTTGAAGTGTCTTCAACTATTAAAATTTCATTATTTAATGTTACTTTTTTTGGGGGGGGGGAGGCGGGGTTTCGAAGCAGGATAGGGTCTCTCTGGAGCCTTGGTTGTCCTGGAACTTGCCGTGTAGATCAGGCCCCCAAACTCACAGAGATCCGCCTGCCTCTGCCTCTACCTCCCAAGCGCTGCGATCAAAGGCGTGCAATGTTATCCTACTTTAGACTTGACTGCTTGAATTAATCATTGTACTTTGAAGGCATGGACAGTTACAAAATACGCAGAGCATGTTTTGGAAAGAATTTGAAACTTTGGAGTTTTTCTATCCCAAGTTTCTTCCGTGGTTGTGATGGGCCTATCAAATCAGGATTGGTGATTTTACCTGTTCACAGGTTGTGTATCTTTTTTTTTTTTTTTTGTGAATGGGTCTGAGTGGGGAGAGGTAGAAGCATTGAAATACTAACCACATACCATTTAATTGATTAGAAATGTACATGTTCAGTGGAGTTTTAAGGTATATTCAGAGTTGCACAATTACTGTCCTCAAATCTAAAGTGTGTTTTTACCCCTAAAATCATCATATGGGTCAGCAATGTGGCCCAGTGATGTAGCGCTGGCTTTGCGTGGGGGAGGCTCTGAGTCGATCCTTAGTACCACCCAATCAAGAAACTAGCCGACCAGTTCTCATACCCATTAGCTGTCACTCAATTTTGCCCCTATCCTGGCTCTGAGTAACCAATCACTTCATCTCCTTTGTATCTCTAGGCATTTGTCAGTATTTCATGTAAGTACACGAGTACAGAATGTAGTCTTTGTGGTTGGGCTCCTTAACACAGCATACAGTGTTTGAATTTGTGCATGTCGTGGCATGTGTCAGCACTGCATTGTTACTGTTTTGCTGAGTAATGCTCCTTTTCACGGGCATTTCCTTATGTCTGCCGGTGGATAGGGTCTTGAGCTTCCATCTCTCGGCTATTGTGAGTAATATTTGTCCGCAAACTTTCGTGTGAGTTTGCTTTCATTTCTTTTTGGAGTGGTATTGTTAAAGAACTCAGTCTTTTGGCACACTGTCAAAAATAATTCATCCAGTTCGAGGCCAGCCTGGTCTACAGAGCAAGTTCCAGGAGAGAGAAACCCTGCCTCAAAAAACAAAACAAAGAAAAAAACAAAAAAATTTAATTCATCCATTTTGAGTGTATAATTCAGTAGTTCTTAATAAATGTATAGGATTGAGACTGTCGCAGGCTTTCTTTAGAATACGGTTTTATGTCCACCCGAAAATATTCTGCAGCCTGTTTGTGGTTGGTCTCCAATCCCCAAAGTCCCAGCCCTGCCTGGGCAGTCACCAGTTTGTCCCGCTCCCTCTTTTTACTTCCTCTGGCCATTCTGCATAGTGGGATCATGTCACTTTTTAGGTTTGACGTCTTTCACTTAGCACACCTTTGAGACTTTTCTATATTGTAGCATGTATTGGGACTTTATTCCTTTTTTTTTTGACTTTATTCCTTTTAATTGCTGATAAGTAATATCTATTTTATGGCTATACCACATTTGCCAGTCGGCCAGTTGATAGGTATTTGAATTGTTTCCAGTTTCAGGCTGTTGAAAGTGATGACACCATGAATGTTTATTTACAAGTCTTTATGTGGATGTATGGTTTCCTTTTTATGAGTAAACACATGGGAAGAGAATTACTGTGTCTTGCTTAGCTTTCAGAGAAAGCTCCAAATTATTTCTCAAAGTGGCAGTACCATGCTGCATGCTCAACAGTCATGTGTTTGAGAAGCCAAGTTTTCTTCATGTCCTGTCAACAATTAATTAATTAATTAATTAATTAAATTTTATGTGCATTGGTGTTTTGCTTGGCTCTCCAGGAACTGGAGTTACAGAGAGTTGTGAGCTGCTATGTGAGTGGTTGGAATTGAACCAGGGTCCTCTGGAAGAACAGTCAGTGCTCTCACCAGCTGAGCCATCCCTCCAACTCCTTGTCAACACTTATTATTGTCTGTCCTTTTCAATTAAAACGGATATGATGTGATCATGTGGCTATGAAGTGACTAGCTCATTGAAGTTTTGAGTTACTATTTCCTTACTAGTCATAGTGTTATTACCTTTTCATATAGTCAGTAATCATAATTGTTTTCTCCTATCTTTCTTTCTCATGGTTTGTTAAACATGCTAAACAAGGCCAGGTGGTGGTGGTGCATGCCTTTAATCCTAGTACTTTAGAGGCAGAGACCGAAGCAGGCTGATGTCTGTGAGTTCGAGGTCAGCCTGGTCTACCGAGCAAGTTCCAGGACAGCCCAAGCTACACAGAGACAGTGTCTCAAAAAAAAAAAAACAAAAACAGCCGGGCAGTGGTGGCGCACGCCTTTAATCCCAGCACTCGGGAGGCAGAGCAGGCGGATCTCTGTGAGTTCGAGACCAGCCTGGTCTACAAGAGCTAGTTCCAGGACAGGCTCCAAAACCACAGAGAAACCCTGTCTCGAAAAACCAAAAAAAAAAACAAAAAACATGCTAAACAACAAACCATGCCTAACTTAACCACCAAGTTATGTTTACAGCCATTCATATATCTCTTTTGATGCCACAGCTAGTCAACTTATGGTCCATTTTTATTTTAATTATTTTTTAAAGTGTATTTATTTACTTTATGCGTGTTGGTATTTTTCCTTCATGTATGTCTGTGTGAAGGTGTCAGATCCCCTGGAACTGAAGCTACAGAGCTGTGAGCTGCCATGTGGGTGCTGGGAATTGAACCCTGGGCCTTTGGAAGAGCAGCCAGGGCTCTTAACCACTAGACCATCTCCCCAGCCCCCTGTAACCCTGTCTGTCTTGGAACTTTCTATAGACCAGGAAGGCCTTGAACTCACAGAGATCTGCCTATTTCTGCCTCCTGAGTACTGGGATTAAAGATGTGTGCCACCACCACCTGGCCCATTTTAATTTTTTTTATAAATAATTTTAGGGTTGGGCAATCTGCATCTGAAAAAAGGCCACTTGAGTTTTGGTAGAGATTGTTTTGAATCTACATCAGTTTGGGGAGAATTCCTATCTTACCACATTGAACATGAGAATTTTATTTACTGATCTAAAGTCTTCACTTAGGGTTTTACGTTCTTCAGTGAGTAAACCTTACACTTTAAAAAAGAAGCTGGAAACTGGGCAGTGGTGAGGCATGCCTTCAGTCCTAGCATTCAGGAGACAGGCAGGAGGATCTCTTGAGTTCCAGGCCAGAACTCTGCAGAGTTCCAGGAGAGCTGGGACTATAAAAGCCACCCTGTCTTGAAAAACTACAACCAACAAAAACAAAGAAAAAAAGATGTGTAATATAGTGTTGTTTACTATGGTCAGCATGTGGTGTAGCAGATCTAGAATTTATTCATCTTGTACAACTGAAACTTTGATGCCCATTGATGGATAGACAGCTAGGCATCGCCCTTTAGCTGCCAGTTCCTGGTGGCCCCTGTTCTTGCTTCTCTGAGTTTGGCTACTTTAGATATAACTTAGGTGAGTGTGCTCGCGTTTCTGGGTCTGCCTTATTTCACTTAGATAATGTTCTCAAGGTTCATCCCTGCTGCAAATAGTTTAATCTCCTTATTTTTAAAGGCTCTGCAATATTCCATTATATGTCTATACTGTATGTATACTTCTTTCTTTTTCAGTTTACTTTCTGAGTATTTTATTTTTGATGATACTGTGAATGGAATTGTCTTCATTTTTTCTTTACATTGTTTGTTTAATGTGTGTGCACGTGCCATGATGTGCTGTATGTGTGGAGGCCAGAGGACAACTTTTGGGAGTAAGTTCTCTCCTTTCCCCATGTGGGTGTTAGGAATGGAATTTAGGGAGTCAGGTTTGGCAGCAAGTGCCTTTACCCTTGAGTCATCTCCTGGGTCCGTGGATGTAGTTGTCTTTTAAGATGCTGTGCCAGTTTTGTTGCTGGTATATAGAAGCTGATTTATTTTTTGCAAATTGGTCTTGTATGCTTTTGTCTCCCTGAAGTAATTATTCTTCTAGTATTCTGGGAGAACTCTGTAGTGTTTTTTACATACAGTACCATATAACCTGTGAAGGTATCTTTGCATTGTCCTAATAAGAATACTTTCCAGTTTTCCTCTTTTCTTTCCTTCCTTTCAGTAGAACCACAAGACTGATCAGCAGTGAGCGAGAGCCTGCATGGCATCTGCCAGGTTGGTAGGAGGAGAGAGTTTGATGAGTCTCTGTATCTAGATGCAGAGCTGGCTGTAGCTGCGTTTGTAGATGGTGCTCCTCTGCTGTGGTGCTGTTAAACTTGCATGGGTATTGGACCAGTCACGGCTCTTTCCATGTCTCTTGGCATCACCAGCTGTGACAGTTTACCTGGGACTGCCCTTGGTTAGCTTTGAAAGTCTCGAATTTTTGGGAAGTCCTTCAGTCCTATACAAATCAGTATGATTGGTAACTATAAGATAATATGGTTTGGGCCAGGCGGTGGTGGCGCACGCCTTTAATCCCAGCACTCGGGAGGCAGAGACAGGCGGATCTCTGTGAGTTCGAGGCCAGCCTGGTCTACAAGAGCTAGTTCCAGGACAGGCTCCAAAGCCACAGAGAAACCCTGTCTTGAAAAAAAAAAAAAGATAATATGGTTTGTCCTTTATTCCAATAATATGTTATTATTTTGTCATTTGACATTTCAAGTCTGAAGCAGGGTCCCAGGATAAATTCCCTTGGTCAATGCAAACAATTATATGTTGATGGATTTTGATTTAATGGTATTTGACTTATTTTTATGTCTGTTTATAAGGGATATTGGTCTATATTTCTTTTCTTGCTAGATGTATTTTTCTAATATTTTTTCGTTATATATATTTTGATTTACTCTTTATTTTAGCCAGAAGGTGAAGTGCTGTCCCCTCTGGTTTAGTTCTGGAGTTACACTGACCTTGAGGATGGGTTGAGTGTTTCTGCCTCTCGTTTTCTGTGAGGCTTTGTGAAGGGCTGGTATTATTCTCTGAATACATTTGATAGAATTTACCAGTGAAGGCATCAGGCTTGGGCTTTTTTCTTTGGGAATTAATTAATTTGAGGATTGGTCTCACTCTGTTACAGTTCATCATGGAGGAAGCCAAGGCAGGAGCTTGAAGCAGAAATCCTAGGGGACTGCAGCTCACAGGCTTGTTCTCTGGCTGGCTCCTAGCTCGTTGTTGTTGTTGCTGTTGTTATTACTACTACTAATTCTGTCTCTGTGTTGTGGTCTGCGTCCCCCCGCCCCCCAGGTGTGAGGCCTCTGGAGCTGGTGTTCCAGGCTGTAGTAAGCTGGGATTGAACTCTGGTCCTCCCCAAGACCCACCCTCACCCCTGAGTTTCTCTGTACATCTCTGGCTGTCTTAGAACTCTGTAGGCCAGGCTAGCCTTGAATGTATGGAAATCTGCCTGCATCTGCCTCCTGAGTGCTGGGATTGAAGGCCAGCAGCCACCAATAGCTTTTTTATGTCTAGAACTACCTGCATGAGAAATCAGTCGTTCCACCCCAGAGCGGGTTCTCATACCAATCAGCAGTCAAGTAATTTATGAATTTGTGTGTGCCTGTGCACCTATGCTGCAGAGCTCTTGTGGTCAGAGGCCAGCCTCTATTATACCTACCAGACTTGCAAGTGTACTATTGGAACTTCCCTTTCCTATGGTATTTGTTTTCTTTCCCTTAAAGATAGACTCTCCGGGCTGGCCTATTGCTATCTTTGAATTCAGCACAATGCTTCTATCTCAACGTGCTGAGTGCTGGCGCTTCCAGTATTTGCTACCATATGCAACAGTATAGTTTTTACTTTATTATAATCTATTTTAGACCAAGAGCAACTTCATTCTGACTTAGAAACTTGGCTCCAGTCTAGCTGCAATCCTCCCATCCTGTCTGTTAGCAGTAGTTAGTGTACAATAGCACAGCCTTCTGTGTTTATTTTTCCTTTGTTGTCTTGAGCAGGGACCTTGCTGCAGGGCGTGTGGTAGTCTGGAACTGTGGCACCTGACCCTCACGTCAGCCTCCTGTACAGCTGAGTCTGCAGTCTGGCGCCACCTCTCTGCCCTCTTCAGGACTTCTGCTTTCTTTCTCAGTCGTGTGTATTTTAAAAGAGCATTTTATATTTACTGCATGTTTATATATAATCCTTCGTATGCATTTCTATTCATGGATTTGAGTTGTTTAGCTTGAAGAAATTTTTCTTTCTCCTTTTTTAAATTTATTTTTATTTTTTTTTAATATTTATTTATTTATTATGTATACAATATTCTGTCAGTGTATATGCCTGCAGGCCAGAAGAGGGCACCAGACCTCATTACAGATGGTTGTGAGCCACCATGTGGTTGCCGGGAATTGAACTCAGGACCTTTGGAAGAGCAGGCAATGCTCTTAACCGCTGAGCCATCTCTCCAGCCCCTCCTTTTTGTTTTTTGAGACAGAATTTCTCTGTGTAAAAACTCTGACTGTCCTAGAACTCGCTTTGTAGACCAGGATGACCTCAAAGGCACAGAGATCCACCTGCCTCTGTCTCATGAATTCTGGGATTAAAGTCATGCACCCCACACCTGGCATAAACTTTTAAATTTATCTATCTATCTAATTTATTTATTTATTGCTTTTCGAGACAGGGTTTCTCTTTGTAGCTTTGGAGTTTGTTCTGGAGCTCTCTCTGTAGCCCAGGCTGGCCTTGAACTCACAGACACGTGTCTGCCTCTGCCTCCCAAGTGCTGGGATTAAAGGCATGTGCCACCACTGCCTGACTCATGGATAGTTTAAACAGTTTTCAACTTTTATATAATTACTAATGGTTATTGACAGATATGAGCAGCATATATATTTGAAACATTAACTAAAGTTTTAGTTACATTTATTTATTTTGAATGGGTGTGCATTAATGTGGAGGCTAGAAGACATCTTGCAGGAATTGCTTCTCTCGTTCTACCATGTGGTTCCTGGGGACAGAACTCAGGAAGTTGGATTTGGCAGCAAGCACTTCCACCCAAGACATGTCATTGGCCCTGAGAATCAGTATAGATGTAAAAGATCTATCAGGGACCTAGTGAGATGGCTCAGCTGTTATGAGCGTTTGTGAATCCTTGCAATGGACCCAGGTTTATTGCACATGGTGGCTCACAATCATTCTTAACTCTAGTTCCGAGGATCTAATGCCCTCTTCTGACCCCTGTGGGCACCAGGCACTTATGCATGTGGTGCACAAGCGTACATTCAGGCAGAACACTCATACACATAAAATAAATTTTAAAAATCTAAAAAAGAAGACAGGTCATTTTGCAATCTAATCATCTGTAAACTGGAAATAAAGCATAGATGGCTGCTTGTTGGTTCCTGCTTCCTGCTGTGGGTCAGTCTCCTGTAAGCAGACACAACAAACATAAGGAGTCATAAGACTGAAGAGCCAGAAGAGTACAGTGTGGGTGGAATAGTTCTAAAGTGTCAAAGTCTTCACAGCTTTCCACATGGGGGGCTGGCACGGTGGGCATCCATCACCTCTTTCTTGCCATCTTATCTATCTGTGCTTGGGCACACGTACACATAATTTAAACAAGCCTTGAGCAAAGTAGCATTTTAGGTTTTTTGGAAGATATTGTTACTAGTAGACAAAGTAACTGTGATTTTACTGTTCTCATGGGTTTTATATTTTGCAAGGGGAGACAGGCGTTAAACTCTCAAGCAAGGTGACTTTAGAGCATGATAAAGACAGTGAGTGCACATAAACAGGGAATGGTAAGAGGGCTGTGTGCAGATGAGATGTACCCGGGGAGCGGGCTTAGGAGAAGGTGGAAAGTGAAGGAATGTTGTCCATCCTGTTGACAGTGTGGAAGGGACTGCTAGGCTGGAGGGTGTGAGTATCTGTGTGCCTGGAGCAAGCCTGCCCAGGTAGGACAGGTCAGAGGTCAGATGGCCAGAGAAGGAAGACCTTTGAAGTGCACCCTAAGGAACATTTGTTTGTTTCTTTTTTCCAAGTGTGGAGAAAACCCCAGGAACAGTAGTGCAGCGACCCTTTCCAGGCTAGGGAATTAGTTTACAGCAGGATTTTTTTTCTTTTTCCTTTTAACAGAGGGCGGGTAAATGTTATATATAGGATTTTGTGTAAATGGTGTTTGGTCTTATAAGGAATAACAGGAAAAATAAGTTTTCCCCTGGAAATGTCTTCCTTAAAGTTTATCTAAAAATCAAATATCATTGTGTATAAAGCTGCCATTTTGCTGGGTGAGAGTGGCCTTTAACCAGCTCTTGGGAAGCAGAGGCAGGTTGAGTTCCAGGCCAGCGAGGTCAAAGAAATCCTGTCTCAAAAAGCAAAACAAACAAAAAATAAAAACCGGTAACTTTTAGTACCTTCACCTGAACAGGAGCCTTCTCCATGTACCTTTCCTGACCCTCAGCTGCTCTGCCCAGCGTTTGAGCATACGTGAAAAGGTTAGGAGGTCGAAGCTGGGTGGAAGTTTCATCTTGAGCTCTGATGGTACATGCTGGCAGCCATGTCTTGTTGATTTGTCCTCTTGTCTCTGTGCTCATTGTTAAAGTCACTGACAGGATCGTAGTGGTTAGTAATAGAGATATGTCCCTAATTTTTCCACATATTTGCTATACGGCACCAGGATTCTTGGTCCTCATTTTTTTGTATTATTGTTCCCTTTTGTATGTAATTGATTTTTTTAGTAGAATCTTTAAATTTCTCATTTCCTGTTACGTGTCCCGAAACTATTTTCTTTATGTTTACCATTGAAGTTACATTTACTAACCTGCAGGAATGCTATTTGAACACTAATTTGAGTTTTGGCAGTGTAATTTTTAGTAACATAAAAACTCCACTTCTCTAGGTCTGGAGAGATGGCTCAGCTGTTAAGTGCACTGACTATTCTTCCAAAGGACTCGGGTTCAATTCCTGGCACCCACATAGCAGCTCACAACTGTCTGTAACTCTAAGATTTGACACCCTCACACAGACATACATGCAAATGCAGGCACACCACCAGTGCTCATAAAACAGAACCCTCTGCTTCTGGGCTGGTGATACAATATAGCTAGCTCAGTGATAGACTTGCTTTTTGCACAGAACCCTGTGTTCAGTCTCCAACACCAGGAAAACAAAAACTCCTTTATGGTCCTCCATCTCTTTCAGTTTGATGTCACAAGACTTTGGCCTTCATGCATGTGAGCCCCCAAACAAATCAATTTTTTTCTCATTGAGTTAAATAAAAAATAAAATCTGTAGTTAAATGAAATTTACATTATTATCTTGGCTTTTAGACAAAAATGTTTTGGACAAGCTTGTTAGTCTCTTGAAGCACACAGAAACGAACGTGAGAGGAAGCGTTCCCAGCAGCACTCAGTCTGCCCTGACTCCTTCCACTTCACCTCTGAAGTGTGGCTCTGCTTACAGTAGTGAACTCTGCGTCTTGTCTGACGCTGTTGTCACGCCTCTGCTTTTGAAGGACAGTTCTGCAGAATATAGGGGTCTTTGTTGACAGCATTTTTTTTCTCTTGGTTCTTTGAATATATTTGTCAGATTTCTGACCACAAAATCTGATGACATAGTTCCTGATGATCTTTTGAGGAACCCTCACATGAGACAAATCATTTCTCTCATGTTTCCAAATTTCTTTGTCTTTAATATTTAAATAAGGTTTATCATTTATTTATTTATTTATGTATTTTTTGAGACAGGGCTTCACTGTGTAGTTCTGACTGTCTTGGAACACACTTTTTTTTTTTTTGTGGAAGGGTTATCCTCACATTTATTTATTTAATTATTTTGAATTTATGGATTTTTTTGTTTATTTTTTGCATGCCAATCCCAGTTTCCCCTCCCTCCTTTCCTCCTGCTCCCCGCCCTTCCCCCCACCCACTTAGAGAGGTTAAGTCTTCCCCTGGGAAGCATGCATTAGAGTTAGATCTTGCTGGTGGCCCTACATACTGCCCAAGCCACACCACTGTCACCTGTATTCAGGGGGTCTAGTTCGCTCCGCTGCAGGTTCCACAGCTGTCAGTCGGAGTGAGTGATCTCCCACTATTTCGGGCCAGCTGATTCTGTGGGTTTCTCCATCATGGGCTTGACCCCTTTGTTCATATTATCGCTCTTCCCTCTTCCACTGGAGGTTGTCCAGTGGTTAGTTGTGGATCTCTGCATCTGTTTCCATCTATTACTGGGAGAAGATTCTAGCTTCTCTGGGATTGTGGCCTATAGGCTGGTTATCTTTCGCTTTATGTTTGGTATCCACTTATGAGTGAGTACATACCTGTTTGTCTTTCTGGGTCTGGGCTACCTCAGGATGATTTTTTTCTAGTTCTGTTCATTTGCCTGCAAATTTCAAGAATTTTTTTTTTTTTGGTTTTTCAAGACAAGGTTTCTCTGTGGAGCCTGTCCTGGAACTAGCTCTGTAGACCAGACTGGTCTCGAACTCACAGAGATCCACCTGCCTCTGCCTCCTGAGTGCTGGGATTAAAGGCGTGCGCCACCATCGCCCGGCTCAAGATTTTTTTTTTAACCACTGAGTAATACTCCATTGTGTAAATATGCCACACTTTCTTTATCCATTCTTTGATTGAGGGGCATCTAGGTTGTTTCCAAGTTCTGTCTATGACAATGTTGCTGTGAACATAGTTGAGCAAATGTTCTTGTGCGATTGTGCCTGTTTTGGGTATATGCCCCGAAGTGGTATTGCTGGGTCTTTATGTAGACTGAGTCCTAATTTTCTGAGAAATCACCATACTTATTTCCACAACGGCTGTACAAGTTTGCACTCCAACAGTGGAGGAGTGTTCCCCTTACTCCACATCTTCTCCAGGACAAGCTGTCGTCAGTGTTTTTGATCTTAGCCATTCTGACTTCTGGTGTAAGATGGTATCTCAGAGTTGTTTTGATTTGCATTTCCCAGAGGAGTAAGGGTGTTGAGCATTTGAGATTCTTCTGTTGAGAATTCTCTGTTTAGATGTGTACCCCATTTTTTTAATTGGATTATTTGGTAGTTTGATGTCTAGTTTCTTGAGTTCTTTGCATATTTTGGAGATCAGCCCTTTGTCAGATGTGGAGCTGGTGAAGATCTTTGCCCATTCTGTAGGCTGTCGTTTTGTTTTGTTGACTATGTCCTTTGCTTTACAGAAGCTTCTCAGTTTCAGGAGGTCCCATTTATTAATTGTTGTTCTCAATGTCTGTGCTCTTCTATGAGATTCAGTGTGGCTGGCTTTATGTTGAGGTTTTCTATCTGTATGGACTTGAGTTTTGTACATGGTGATAGATATGGATCTATTTGCATTCTTGTACATGTCAATATCAACATTTGTTGAAGATGCTTTCTTTTTCCATTTTATATTTTTAGCTTCTTTTTTTTAAAAAAAATCAGTTGTTCATAGGTATATGGTTTAATATCAGGATCTTCGATTTGATTCCGTTAGACCACCTTTCTTTTTTTTATGCCAATACCAAGCTGTTTTCATTACTATAGCTCTATAATACGGCTTGAACTCATGGATGGTGATGCCTCCAGATGTTCCTTTATTGTCCAGGGTTGTTTTGGCTATCCTGGGTTTTTTGTTTCTCCATATGAAATTTCATATTGTTCTTTCGAGGTCTGTGAAGAATTGTCTTGGGATTTTGGGGATTGCATTGAATCCGTAGATTGCTTTTGGTAAGATTGCCATTTTTACTATGTTAATTCTACTTACCCATGGGTATGGGAGATCTTTACATTTTCTGATATCTTCTTCAATTTCTTTCTTCAAAGACTTAAGGTTTTTGTCATACAAGTCTTTCATTTGTTTGGCTAGAGCTACCATAAGATATTTTATGTTGTTTGTGGCTATTGTGAAGGGTGATGTTTCTCTGATTCTTTTCTCAGCCCATTTATCATCTGTATAGGCGGGCTACTTTTTTTTTTTTTTTGAGTTAATATTGTATCCTGCCGCTGGAGAGATGGCTCAGAGGTTAAGAGCACTGGCTGCTCTTTCAGAGGTCCTGAGTTCAATTCCCAGCAACCATATGGTGGCTCACAACCATCTGTAATTTGATCTGGTTCCCTCTTCTGGCCTGCAGACAGAACACTGTATAAATAATAAATAAATAAATTAAAAAAAATGCTCATCTTGTTAAAAAAAATATTGTATCCTGCCATGTTACTGAAGATACTTATCAGCTGTAGGAGTTCCCTGGTAGAATTTTTTGTGGTCACTTATATATACTATCTTATAATCAGCAAATAGTGGAAGTTTGACTTCTTCCTTTCCAATTTGTATCCCCTTGATCTCCTGTTGTTGTCTTATTGCTCTAGCTAGGACTTTGAGTACTACATTGAATAGATATGGAGCGAGTGGACATCCTTGTCTTATTCCTGATTTTAGTGGAATCGCCTTGAGTTTCTCTGCATTTAGTTTGATGTTGGCTGTTGTTTTGCTGTATATTGCCTTTATTATATTTAGGAATGTTCCTTGTAGCCCTGATTTCTCCGAGACCTTTATCATGAAGGGGTGTTGGATTTTGTCGAAGACTTTTTTAGTATCTAATGAGGTGATCATGTGTTTCTTTTTTTTTCTTTCAGTTTGTTTTTATGGTGGATTACATTGACGAATTTTCGTATATTGAACCATCCCTGCATCTCTGGGAGGAATCCTACTTAATCATGGTGGGTGATTTTTGTGATGTGTTCTTAGGATTCAGTTTGCCAATATTTTATTGATCATTTTTACATCAATGTTCATAAGGAAGATTGGTCTGTAATTCTCTTTCTTAGTTGTGTCTTTGTGTAGTTTGGGTATCAGGGTAACTGTAGCCTCCAAAACAGTTTAGCAGTGTTCCTCCTGTTTCTATTGCGTGGAATAATTTGAGGAGTATCTGGATTAGCTTGTCTTTGAAATTCTGGTAGAATTCTGTGCTGAAACCATCTGGTTCTGGGCTTTTTTTGGTTGGAGGCTTTTAATGACTGCTTCTATTTCCTTATAGGTTATAGATCTATTTAATTTGTTTGTCTGGTCTTGATTTATTTTGGTATGTGGTCGAAGCACACTCTTGCAGATCAGACTGGCCTTGAACTCACAGAAATCCACCTGCCTCTCAAGTGCTAAGATTAAATTGTGTGTCACCAATGCTAGGCTAGGGTTTTTAAATTTTTTTTTAATATTTATTGAGCTCTACATTTTCTCTGCTCCCCTCCCTGCCTCTCCACTCCCCCTTCAACCCTCCCCCAAGGTCCCCATGCTCCCAATTTACTCAGGAGATCTTGTCTTTTTCTACTTCCCATGTAGATTAGATCTATGTAAGTCTCTCTTAGTGTTGGCATAGTTGTCTAAGTTCTCTGGGATTGTGATTTGTGGGCTGGCTTTCTTTGCTTTATGTTTTAAAACCACGTATGAGTGAGTACATGTAATAATTGTCTTTCTGTGTCTGGGTTACCTCACTCAAAATAATGTTTTCTAGGGGTTTATTATTATTATTATTATTTTGGTTTTTTGAGACAGGGTTTCTCTGTGGTTTTGGAGCCTGTCCTGGAACTCACTCTGTAGACCAGGCTGGTCTCGAACTCACAGAGATCCGCCTGCCTCTGCCTCCCGAGTGCTGGGATTAAAGGCGTGTGCCACCACCGCCTGGCGGGGTTTATTATTTTTAAGTTTAAGACCTGTACGTATGTGCAACATGTATATCCATGCCTGACAAGGCAGAAGATGGTGTTGATTCCAGGAACTGTAGTTACACATTTCTGTGAGTTGCCATGTAGGTGCTGGAAACTGAACCTTGGTCCTGTAGTTCTATCCACTGAGCCATCTTTCCAGCCCTGTCTATGGTTTTTAAAAGTATGGTTATATTGTGTGTTATTGTGTGGTTCTCTTTGAGTTCAGTTTACTTGGAATTTATTAACTGTATTGGAAATTGTTTTTCTCTGTTTTTGAAAAAGGGTCTGAGCTATGTAAACCAGGCTGGCTCCTAGATACTGGAATTAAAGGTGTGGACCACTGCCGGGTGGTGGTAGCTCACACCTTTAACTCCAGCACTCTGGAGGCAGAGGTAGGCAGATCTCTGAGTTCTAGGCCAGCCTGGTCTAATGAGCAAGTTCTAGGACAACCAAAGCTACACAGAGAACCTGTCTTCCAAAATAAAAACCAACAACAACACAAAAGACAAGCTATCATACCCATCCTTTTAAAAAATGTCCATCCATCCATCCATCTCACAGAGATCTGCCTGCCTCTGACTCCTGGATTAAAGGTCTACTCAGCCTTAGTTTTTTTTAAATTCGTTGATTTTATTTATTTACTTATTTATTTATTTTCTTTTATGTGCATTGGTGTTTTGCCTGCATGTATGTCTGTATGAGTGTGTCAGAGCTTTGAGTTACAGACAGTTGTTAACTGCCATGTGGGTGCTGGTAATTGAATCGGGATGCTCTGGAAAGAGCTGTCAGTGCTCTTAACCACTGAGCCATATCTCTCCAGCTCTTTAGTTTTGTTTTTTAAACTTTATATTTCTTACTGCTGAAGGGGAATGTCTTAGGGTTTCTTTTTTGTTGCTTTTTAAAAGATTTATGTATTTATTATGAATACAGTATTCTGTCTGCATGTATGCGTGCATGCCAGAGGAGGGTACCAAATCTCATAGATGGTTGTGAGCCACCCTGTGAATGCTGGGAATTGAACTCAGGGCCTCTGAAAGAGCAACCAGTGTTCTTAACCTCTAAGACATCTCTCCAGCCCTTAGTTAGGGTTTCTATTGCTATGATGAAACACCACAACCAATGCAAGCTGGCGAGGAAAGGGTTCCATATGGCTGTTTATCATTGAAAGAAGTCAGGACAGGAACTGTAACAGGGCAGGAACCTGGAGGCAGGAGCTGATGCAGAGGCATGGAAGGGTGCTGCTTACTGGCTTGCTTCCCCTGCTTTGCTCAGCATACATTCTTACAGCACTCAGGACCACCTGCCTGGGATTGGTCACACCCAGCATGGACTGGGCCTTCCCAAATCAGTTACTCACTAAGGAAATACTCTACAGGTGGCCCCAGACCTTACTGAGGCATTTTCTCCATTGAGGCCCCTTCTCTCTAGTGACTAGCTTGTGTCAAGTTGGCATAAAACTTGGCAGCACAAGGAGGTACAGTGCCACCACTCTAGAACCTTTTGGTTGGGGCTTCAGAGATGCGTCAGCAGTCAGGAGCCTTTCTGGAGGACCTGTGTTTGACCCCAGTGCACATGGTTCCTCACAACCTTCGGTCACTCCAGTTTCAGGGGTGCACCCTCCCCTCCTTTTAAAAATAATGATAAAAAGGAAGGCCTTTTGGTTGATTGGAACATAGGCTGTGCTTGTTGGATCTGACCTTACTTAGTTGTTATTTAGTGATTCCTTAGCCATCTAGAAGTAGTGATTTTACGTCTGTGGAAATGTGCCATCAGCCATTGAAGATGATTTGTTTTATTAAGTATTTACTGTTTGAGTCATACTTATTTAAGGCAAATGTTTCTTTGTTTGTTTTAAATAGGATTGTGTTAATACTTAATTTTTTTCCTTTCCACCAATAGTTCCAGAGAACTGCTGGTTTAGATTTTAGCTCTTGACGAGTTGGGAAAGCAGTGAAGGATGCTTAGACTACTTAACATTCAAATTGTAAGTAAAGCTTATTTCTGTTTGTTATATTTGTTTGGAAGACAGATTTTAGAAATAGTAACAGGGAGCTTTAGTATGATGGGATTGTGGATTTTTCTTCAGTTAATTTCTTCCTTTTTTTTAAATGTTTTATTTTTTATACACTGTTCTGCCTGCAACATGTATGCCTGCATGCAGAAGAGGGCACCAGATCTCATTACAGGTGGTTGTAAGCCAGCATGTGGTTGCTGGGAACTGAACTCAGGACCTCTAGAAGAGCAGCCAATGCTCTTAACTTCTGAGCCATCTCTCCGGCTCCTTCTGTAGTCTAGATATTAACACTTCCTTTTTAACTTTCTGCCTAAGATGCAAAAGAAGTTCCTGGAGAGATAGTCCCGTGGCTAAGAACACTTGCTGCTCTTTCAGAGGACCTGGGTTCAGTTTTTTACACCCACGTCCAGCAGAAGGCAACTGTCTATACTCCAGTTCCAGGGACCTGACTCCCTCTTCTGGCCTCTGCATGCATTTGCATTCACATGGTGCTCATACATATACTCAGGCACACACACATACACATTAAATAAACAAAAAATATGTATAAGGGGCTGGAGAGATGGCTCAGTGGTTAAGAGCATTGCCTGCTCTTCCAAGGGTCCTGAGTTCAATTCCCGGCAACCACATGGTGGCTTACAGCCATCTGTAATGGGGTCTGGTGCCCTCTTCTGGCCTGCAGGCATAGACACAGACAGAATATTGTATGCATAATAAATAAATATTTAAAAAAAATATGTATAAGATGAATTTTCTACTTTTTTCCAGGTACTTCATTTTATAGTAAACAGTTACAGAAATTCCTTATTATTTATTTCTATTTGGTATGATGCAGTAGTCAGTTATGAGCGTGAGATTAATGGAATAATTTATTAGAAGTATTGGTTTCCTGCTGGAGCAATGGCTCAGTGGTTAAGAGCCCTGGCTCTCCTTCCAGAGGACCCAGTTTCAATTCCCAGCTCCCACATGGCAGCTCACAGCTGTCTGTAACTCCAGTACCAGGGATTCTGACAGCACACACAGACATACATGCAGGCTAAATAAAGTATAAATAAATACATTTTGACAAAGGAGGAGGAAGGAAAATTTAAGAAGCCCCTCTAAGCTGATGTCTGTAAAGGCAGCAGTTCTGTAAACCCCACAGCCCAGGTTTAGCACCAGCGTGTTCAGTGCTTAAAAGAGTTTAAAAATTGCTTTTAAAAAAGATTTTTTGGGGAGCTGGAGAGATGGCTCCGAAGTTAAGAGTACTGGCTGCTTTTCCAGAGGTCCCGAGTTCAATTTCTAGCAGCCACATAGTGTTTTACAACCATCTATCATGAGACCAGGTGCCCTCTGCTGGCCCCCAGGGATACGTGCAGACAGAACATTGTATACATAATAAATAAATCTTTTTAAAAAGATGTATTTTTAAGTACGTGTGTGTCTGTGTGTGAGTGTCTCAGAAGGAAGCGTTGGCTCTGCCTCCCTTGCTGGGATTAGAGGTGTGCGTGACCACTGCTGGGCCGAACTCATCACTCTTTTTTTCTTTTTGTTTTTTTCGAGACAGTGTTTCTGTGTAGTACTGGCTGTCCTGGAACTCACTCTGTAGACCAGGCTGGCTTCAAACTCCCAGAGATCTACCTGCCTCTGCCTCCCAAGTGCTGGGATTAAAGGTGTGTGCCACCACCTCCTGTCTGAACTCATCTCTCTTAACCAATGAGCTGTATCCCCATCCGAGATTAAAATAAAAATCTGGCCAAGCATTGGTGGCGTTCACCTTTAATCCCAGAACTCTGGAGGCAGAGGCAGGTGGATTTCTTTGAGTTTGAGATAGCCTGATCTACAGAGAGATTCCAGGACAGCCAGGGCTATACAAAGAAACCCTGTCTCAAAGAAACAAAACAACAACAAAATCTGTTAAAAAAGCCAGGCGGTGGTTCAGGCCCTTTATCCCAGAACTCTTGGAGGCAGAGACAGGAGGATCTCTGAGTTCGAAGGCAGCTTGGTCTATAGAGCGAGTTCTGGGAGAGGCTCAGAAGCTCCAGAGAAACCCTGCCTTGAACCAACCAAAACAAACAAACAAATTCTGGTATAATATTGCATCTACATAAAAGAAAGAAGTGCTAATTTTATGTATATGGGTGTCTGGCCTGCGTGTACGTCTGTGCACCGTGTGTGTGCCTGGTGTGGAGGCCAGAAAAGGGCGTTGGATCCCCTGGAACTGTAGCTGTAGATGGTTATGAGCTGCAGTGTGGATGCTGGGAACTGAACCTGGGTCCTATGGAAGAGTAGCCAGTGCTTTTAAGTGCTGAGAAATCTCTCCAGCCCAAGGAAGTTTTAGCATTATGTCTTTTATAATACAGTACCCATCCTTATACAGTAGCTTGGTAAAATATTGTTTGATAAGTTAATGAATTTGAATCTCAAATTTTTAAGTAGAGTGCTGTTTAATTCCTTCTTTTGACACAGTCGTAGAGGCCTATATCCTTTTTAATTAAACAGTTAAATTGCCTTATATCTTAACTATATGTTTTTAACAATTTCAATTTTTCCTCTTTTTAGACCCTCCGGTTTATCATCTTTAGAAGACTAGACTTCTGGATGTCTAATCTACTGCATCTCTATTGAATTAAACCATGAAAATGAAACCTATAGCCCTGGCCATCATCTATGAACTCTAATTACATTGATTCGTACCATTTGAAACTTCCTCAGGGAATAAAAAATGACATCGGCAGTGGTTGACAGTGGAGGTTCTGTTCTGGAGCTTCCCAGCAGTGGAGTAGAAAATCAAGAGGTTAGGCGTTTACTGTATTTTATCTCTGTTTTGTTAATAGAAATCAATACATGAGTTAATCTTGACATAACTCACAGAATCGGGTATTTGAGTACAAATGTACAGTGCAGAAAATTGTGCAGGTGTTTTTATGTCAGTAACAGTGAACGGATGATGCAAGATGTGTGTGCTAGGATGAGTTTGGAAGAGGAAAGAGAAGGAAGAAGGATGTTACATTAGTTTAGATAACAGTTAAGTTTCTGGCTGGGTGGTGGCGGCAGATGCCTTTAATCCCAGCACTTGGGAGGCAGAGGCAGGTGGATTTCTGTGAGTTTGAGGCCAGATTGGTCTATAGAGAGAGTTCCAGGACAGCCAGGACGGTTGCACAAAGAAACCCTGTCTGGAAAAAAGGAAACAAAAAGTTTCTGATAATATCTATTTTCTTAGATTATGGAGAGTGAGAAATAATGTATTTAAATACCAAAATTGCAGTCCTCTTAAGTTAGAAGCTTTCCTTTGCTTTCTGTATTATCTTTATTTCTTAGTTATTCTGTTATGTCTAATTCAGGATTGGTATTTTAATCTAATATGTGCAGTTACGTATTTAACTAGAAAATGTTTTGGATCTTATGCAGGTAGGATTTTGAGTCTCTAAGTGTGTTTGGTCGTTTTGTTGTTACAGATAGATAGCACTGAAGGAAGAGGCAGGAGCAGAAAGCAGATTTTCTCCTCTGCTTTCTCTTCCCACCCTTGGGTAGAGACTGAGTGTGGAAACGATGCGGTTGTAACAGTGCTGTCGTGCAGGTATCTGGTTAGTGGCACCTTGGGAGTCTCTTCTCCGTGAGATGCTGCTGTCATTGGGGTTGGTGCCCTGATAATGAATGGATCAGGTCCTGCCTGATAACAGTGAGGACACTCGTGTGTGTGCTGTGATCTGGAGCATTTTCCTTTCTTGCTGTCTGTTCAGTCTGTAAGATTTGGATCTACTGTGGGAAGACTCATGGGACATACTTTTCTTTTGTCAGTGCTTTTGCTAAGTCCTACATGTTCCCTTTGTATTTAAAGAATACTTCTAAAATGGGTCAGAGTCCATTAGAGGAAGCCCAGGAGATCAAGCCAGGGTGGGTTCTCTCATCTGATATCACCCAGTGAATGCTGCTTCTCTTTCAAATTGTTTTTCTGTGCCCTATATATAGCTTTGTGGTATTGGTGTTTACCATGTGAGGAGAGCTGCCATGGACAGTGGATTTGCAGAGTATATTTATGTTTTATAGATTAAAAAGATAACAGTATAGAGGACAAGGATCTAGGTTTGTTTTCAGAAACTTCCTTTACTTTTTCCTCCTTTATATGGAATCCCAAGGATTTCTGGTCAGAACATAGCATGGAGGAAAAAATTGTGAATTTATCAAGTTATTATTGACTAATGATTAATGTGGTATAACAGGGCTGTTATATTCTATGGAAGGGTGTCAGAAGAAGCCGGCCTGCTTAGTGGACATTTGAAGTGCTGTGGTGCCAGCGTGGGAACAACTTTCTGTTCAAATTCCACAACTGTTCATCAGTCCTTTTAGCAGTTATTAGCCAACTACTTCATTATGGATCAAATGCCTTCTCTCTCTCTCTCTCTCTCTCTCTCTCTTTCTTTCTCTTTCTTTCTCAAGACAGTTTTTCTGTATATCTCTCTCTGGCTGTCCTGGCACTCGCTCTGTAGACCAGGCTGGCCTGGAACTCACAGGGATCCTCCCGCCTCTGCCTCCCTAGTGTTGGGATTGAAGGTGTGCGGCACTTTGAGTGACATGGAAACATTTCAGCAGACTCCATCTGAAGCAGAACACATCTGATGGGGGAACGCGAATAAAGGAATCCCAGCTAGCTCCTAAAATATACTAAGGTTTTCTCTATTAAAAGGGAACACACGCTTTAATCCCAGCACTTGGGAGGCAGAGGTAGGTGAATCTCTGTGAGTTCGAGGCCAGCCTGGTCTACAAGAGCTAGTTCCAGGACAACCTCTAAAGCTACGGAGAAACCCTGTCTCAAAAAACAAAAAAAAAAAAAACAAAATAAAAGGGAACACACGGATCACCACAAGGAAACAACAGGAACGGGGAGCGAGAGAGCTACAGGGTGGTCCTGCTGGCCTTTTGGTACCAAAGCCACGCCCTACCTGGTCCAGCCTATCAAAGGCCATTATTGAAGGAGATGCCCCATCATCTACCTCTGGATGTTACCACACTGAGGACCAAGCTTCCATTACTTGAGCCTTTGGAGGAAGGTGCACTTAAGCCTTATTGAAGCCACGGGCATCTTTAGAAAATATAAAACAGTAAGATGACGGTGTCTTATTAAAATAGGAAGAGGGGCCAGGCAGATGGCTCCGTAGCTAAGAAGGCTCTGAGGGAGGCAGGAGGCTCACTGGGATGTGTTGGCTTGCAGAGAAAGCTGAGGAAACATGAGCTCCAGGTTCAGGGAAAGACCCTGGTGTGTGTGTGTGTGTGTCCTCTCTATCTAGAAGCAGTCCTTTGTCCCTCAGTGCAGATATCCCCTCTTCCTCTCCCTTGTTCTCCTTCATCCTCTGTCTTCTATTTCCTGCCCTTTGTCCTTCGGGGGTGTATAAATCTTGGTGCTTGGGAAAAACAAAAACAAAAAACATTCGAAACAGATGATTCGAGTAGTTGTATGAATGGCCAACAAGCAAAACAACAACACTTGTTCAGCATTTTTGGCCATCAAAGAAATGCAAATAAAATGTCAAAGGTCCTGCCACATGCTTGGCATGGTGCTTATTGCGCCGCAGTGGCCCCACATGTTGGAGAGGGTGAGCTTGGCTTGCTCGCACACTTGTAGTGGAGATGAGGGTG
>JABTXL010012463.1:6415560-6497950 GCA_025134845.1 Neodon shergylaensis
TTCCTTCCTTCCTTCCTTCCTTCCTTCCTTCCTTCCTTCCTTCCTTCCTTCCGTCCTTCCTTCCTTCTTTCCCTCTTTCTTTGTTTTCAGACAAGTTTTCTCTGTAGCTTTGGTGCCTGTCCTGGAACTACCTCTTGTAGACCAGGCTGGCCTCGAACTCACAGAGATCTGCCTGCCTCTGCCTCCCGAGTGCTGGATTAAAGGTGTGTGCCACCACTGCCCGGCTCTGACATTTGTCGTCTTTGCTCCTAATAGATATTGTGCAGCAAATGTGGCATGAGCCTGTCATACTGTTTGGGGAGAAGGCTAGGACTTAAGTCTGTTCTGTGTTGATGGTTAGACGCTTCATTTTATTCTGACCCCTGAAGCATTAGTTTTTTTACTAATTTGGGGTGACTTTTTCTTCCATTATTCCAGGGACACATTTCTCCGGCTATAATTTCTCAAACTTAAGAACTCTTTCTACCTTGTCTTGAAAACATCGAGAGAGGAGAGAGGGAGAGAGGAGAATTTCTTCTTGGTAGTTGAAATGGCTGGTCCGTCAAATGCTAACTAGAAAAAATAACAGCATTAGTAGTGGCAGATGGAGCGTAGGGTAGTGTGCTTGCCTGCATGTGCAAGGCTTGTTTTGGGTGCTTCCTGTGGTGTTTGAGTGAGAATGACTCCCATAGACGCATATATTTGAATACTTGGTCCCCAGTTGGTGGAACTGTTTGGGAAGGTTTAGGAGGTGTGGCCCCCGTTGGAGAAGGTGCTTCTCTAGGGTGCTTTGAGGTTTCAAAAGACTGTCGCCGTTCCGAGTCTGTCTGCCTCGTGGTTCCGTCTCAAGATTTGAGTGCTCGACTATAGTTCTAGTGCCACGCCTGCCTGCCACCATGGTGGTCATGGACTCCAACTGTCTGAAACCATACACCCCAAATAAATGCTTTTTTAATAAGTTGCCTTGGTCATGGTGTCTTATCACAGCAGTAGAAAAGTAATGAAAGCATTCTCCCTAAGTGCTGTTGGTCTTTGCAGGGGTAACAGCAACCATGGCAGATGTTTGCCACATGCTTTTCTTTTTCTTTTTTCTTTTCTTTTTGGTTTTTTCGAGACAGGGTTTCTCTGTGGTTTTGGAGCCTGTCCTGGAACTAGCTCTTGTAGACCAGGCTGCACCATGCTTTTCTTTAAATAAAGAAGACTGGCTACAATACTTCCTTTTCAGTCCCTGCCCCAGGTTCCTGGAATAGCTGCAGGTACTGGGCATGCCTACCTGTTCAGCCCTATTAGATGAGTGAATATGAATATCCTATCCTACTCAATTTTGAGTCTTTTGAGACCTTCCTTAAGCAAGCAGTTCTCACTTCCATGGCCTCTGTCTGTGCACAGACACCCACCTGTTTAATAAAGCCGAGCCCATTTTCAGGGCAGGCCCACTCTTCTCTCTGTACTTGCTGTACCTCTTTGCTCTCTCTCTCACCTTGCCCTGGTGTTTTGGGGAATGCTTGTTAGCCTTTAGAATTCCTTGAGTTGCTTTTACTTTTGTATATGTTTGAGTCAGAGTCTTGGCTCCATAGCTCAATCTGGTCTGGAACTCACTATGTAGTTCATGGGTCTCAACCTTCTGCTTCAGTCTGCCTGGTTGCTAGGATTATAGACAGTTGCTAGGAGTACAGACATCTGCCACAAATCCTGGCTAAAACCAGAGATTTAAAGAATCTGTAGTAGGAGGGAATTTCAGTGATATTGTAGTCCAGTTCAAGGCTTGTGTTGAGCTAGCATTTGAGAGGGTTAAAAACTCAGTCGGTTGACTCCTGTTACGGTCTCCTTGTGTTTGTTGTAGAGCATTGCTTTGGGACCTTAGCATTTATTCCTTTTTAGAAGATTTCTATAAAACATTTTAAAATTGAATGCTATTAGCTGACATTATGTTGCTTGACTCCGTCTGTGTAGGCAAAACATTGTAGAGGCAGGAGCGTGTGGTGCACAGGAACTAGAGACAAGGACAGGAGCAAGACACCAGGAAAATCCCATCCCCAGTGGCCTAGTTCCCCCAGCTAGGCCCCACCTCCTAAAGTTTCCAGAATGAACTAAGTATGATAATACATTCCTGTAATGCCACCAGTTGAGACTCTGAGGCAGGAGGATTGTAAATTAGAGGCCAGCCTAAGCTACATAGTAGGTTCCTGCTTCAAAAATCCAAGCAGAGTGATGGTGTTCAGGTACATGTCTTTACTCCCAGCACTTGGGAGGCAGAGGCTGGTAGATCTCTGAGTTCCAGGCCAGCCAGGAGTACACAGTAAGACTATTTCAACAAAACAAAGCAAGACACCAGAAAAAAGAAAAAAAAAGAAAGAGAAGAGGTCTAAAAAGAAAGAAAAAGTTACTACCAAGCTAAAGTTTTCAGAGCTTTCCCAGAAGAGTTCTACCCAGTGTCTGGGGACAGCACTCAGCATGAGAATCTGTGTGTGGCCTTTTGCATCCAAATCGTCATGGTGTGTGCTAGCTTTTTGACATTCACAGATTACTAAGTTTAAATACCCAGTGGTTCTAGAGAGAAGAGTAAGAACTCTGTTTAATTGTTGAAAGATGCTTTTATTAAAATCCTCCAAAATGTAAGAGTTTTCAAATGGAATGGCATGAATGTTTCTCTTTTCATTTATAATTGCCAGCTAGCAGGTAATTTTTAATATATTTAATGTCATGTTTTATTTTTAACAGACGCTTTTAAAACCCAAGTATCTTGGAAGGTGATTAGGGTGCTAAGAGGTTAGCGTCTGTGAATATCTTTTTTTGTGCAAATGTTTCTTCAGGTTGGTAAAGGAGCACTTTCCTGGGAATAAGGCAAGCACACTGTGGACGCTCTGTTTAGCACTGTGAGCATTTTCAGTCTTCTTGTGTTGTGGAGCTTGTTGGCCATAGGGCGAAGCCTATGAATCTTATTTTAGAATGTTCTAAAATCTAAAGCAGATACCTAGCATTGCAAAGGAGGTATATATACTAAGGTGAGTTGTCAAACTGTCTTAGGTTCTCTCCTTCTTTAAGATCTTTCAATGAGTTTTAATTGCACACAGGATGAAGTTCAGTAGGTTATTATTTTCCTCTGCAATGCTGAGAATTATACTCAGGCCCTTGCAAATGCTAAGAAAGCATTCTACAGCTGGGCTACCACCCCACCCTTTTGGCAGGTTCCCTCATGCCTTGGCATCTGCCTCTCAAGTGCTGGGATTATAGACATGTGTTATTATGCTTGGGATTTCATTGGGAGCTCAAGACACTGAAATTTGCTTCCTTCATATACTTGGAGCTAGTAAAAGCAAGCAAAACCAAAAGCAACCACAAAAATAAAGAAAAAAACCTTTTTTAACATACGAAGTCTCATTATTATATTGCTAGGAATAGTTCTGAGAGTTTTATATATTAACATAATTTACTCTCAGTAACACCAGGCTAATTAACTCCTCCAAGTGTAGAGCAGGTATTTAATATCAGAGAGTCAGTAGCTCAAGAGCACACCTTCAAGCATCACACTGACGAATTCTATCCTATTCCTTCTCTATACATAAAAATATACTCACTTTTTTTTTTTGAGACAGGATTTCTCTGTGGCTTTAGAGCTTGTCCTGGATCTAGCTCTTGTAGACCAGGCTGGCCTCAAACTCACAGAGATCTGCCTGCCTCTGCCTCCCGAGTGCTGGGATTAAAGGCGTGCGCCACCATCGCCCAGCTCACATTCACATTTTTAAAAGATTTATTAAGTATATAGTGTTCTGCCAGAAGAGGGCACTAGATCTTCTCACAGATGGTTGTGAACCACCATGTGGTTGCTGGGAATTGAACTCAGTACCTTTGGATGAGCAGCCAGTGTTCTTAACCTCGAGCCATCTCTCTAGCACCCTTCCCTTTAACTCCTTCTATTAATCCAAATTCTGTTGGGTGTTGGACAGGAGAGGTGGCTTAGTGGTTAAGATCATTGGCTGCTCTTCCAGCAGACCCAGGTTTGATTTTTAGCTTCTGTATAACAGCAGTTCCAGGGTATCCAGTGCCCTTTTCTGACCTCCACAGGCATCCACACTCAGGACATTTTAAAAAGTTTTGTTGGGTCTTGGCATATGCTAGTTGCTAGCATTTTTTCTTTCTTTTTTTTCTTTTTGAGACATGGTTTCTTTGTATTTCTGGCTGTCCTGGAATTGGCTTTGTAGACCAATCTGGCCTTGATCTCTAGAGATTTGGCCTGACTCTGCCTGAGTGCTGGAATTAAAGGCACATGCCTCCACTGTTTGGCTCTAGTTTCTTTTTAAAAGTATTTATTTTTGTTTTGAGTGTAAGCTTCATGTGTGCGTGTTAATTTGGGGACCAGAAGAGGGAATGGAGTCTCCTGGAGCAGGAGGTACAGATGGTTATTTACTACCTGATGTGTGTGCTCAGAACCAGAGTAGGGGTCCTTTGGAAGAGCAGGGATTGCCTTAATGCAGAGCCATTTTATTCAGCCTGGCATATGCCGTTTACTTCCTGGAACAGATTGCCTTCCGCTCTTCACTTTGTTTTGGCATTTTTATCATAGACTAGCACCTACAGCTTTGGGATAAATTAGGGTAATACATGAGGCAGTAAATACTTTCCAACAATTCAAGCCACATGAGATGGTTTGCGTTTTTTGGAAATGTGTTATTAATGTCGAATGGTGAGCTGACTTGGGTCATTTGTGTAGAGGAGTAAGAAAAGTATGATGAAGGTGAGTGAGCGTGGGGGTGAGACTGTGAGTGCTGGCTTCTCCAGTTGCTCTAAGTTAGCTGTGGTTTGGTGCCATCTGCTGGTGCTTATGTGCTTTTATGGGTGTTCTTTGATGCCAACAATGGCAGAAGGAAACACAGTTTTTTCTTTTTGTTCTGAGACAGGGTCTCGTGTAGCTCAGGCTGACCTTGGACTTCCAGTGTAGTAGAGGGTTATTTAAACTCCGCACCCTCCCTTGCCTTTCGCCTCTCAGTGTGGGATCACAGGCATGGGCTGCCTTGCCCAGCTGTTTGGTGCTCTGATTCTAGGATCCTCTCTCCCTCAATACCAACTTCTATGGGCGAAGCTGTAATCGCTGTAACTTGGGAGGCTGAAGCAGAAGGATTGTGAATCCAAGACCAGCTTGGGCTACATAGTGAGAGCTTGTCTTGAAGAACAAACCTCACTGCCACTCAGTTTCGTTCTTCAGAACGACAGTGTTTCTGACTAACCTTCGTTAAACACATTTGTTATTTATAATAGGCTCAACAAATGTAGACCAGATAGTAGAAACAGGAGACAAATAACAGAAAAAAATAAAATTTATTAAATGGATAAACATTTCGCTAGAAAAATAGTAACTGAAGGAAGCGGCAGTGATAAAGAGAATTTATCATGAATATCTTTAAACAGGTGCGAGGAACAGTTCGGAAGTATAATCATTAACTTATGCATCTACCAACACAGCTGTGCAGTAGAAAGAGCAAAACCAAGTTGTAAGCAAGTTGCTTTACTAGGACTTTGCAGACTGGAGAGATAGTCCAGCGGGTTAGGAACATTTACTGCTTTTTCCAGAGGTTCCGAGTTCAGTTTCCAACACGGTTCCACTTCAGGTGGCTCACAACTGGCTGTAACCCCTGCTCTAGGGGGTCTGACGCCTCTTGTGGTCTCGACAGAAACCCACACTCATACAGAATACACTTCCACAGACAGATGGATTTTTTTAAAAAAGAAAAATCTGGACAGTGGTGGTGGCACACACCTTATATCCCAGCACTTGGGGCACAGAGGCAGACGGATCACTGAGTTTGAGACCAGCCTGGTCTACAGAGTGAGTTCCAGGACAGCCAGGGATCCTGTCTCAAAAACAAAAACAAAAAAAAAAAAAACAAAAACAAAAAAAAAAAGAGAGAGAAAGAGAAAAAAAGAAAAATCTTTAAAAGTAAAAGAATTTGGGGCTGTTGAGATGGTCACTGGAAAAGGTGCTTACCACCAAGCCTGGAAACTGGGACCTGCGTGGTGGAAATAGAGAACCCCTGCAAGTTGACCTCTGACAAGTCACCTCCACAAGTGTACCGTGTCATAAACATGGTTACACGAGTACATAGAAACACACAATAAAATGAATATGACAAAAAAAGACAAACAGAACCTACTGGAAAATACTGTAGCTCTAAATTTATTTCTTGGGTTCAGTACTTAAAAGTACGTCTTGTTCTTGTAGAACTCCAAGGTTCAGTTTCCAGCTCCCAGATGGAGACTCAACCCATCCATAACTCTTGTTCCAGGGCATCTGATGCCCCCTTCCGACCCCAGCAGGACCCAGGCATGCAGTCAAAACATACACAGAAAAATAAAATAGAAAAGATTTTGAAAATAGAAAAGATTAATATAGGGAGCATATGTTCATACCTAGATGCTAATAAAGGAATAATAGAATAAAACTAAATAAAGTAACCTGAGGGAACCAGTTACAGGTTTGTTTTTTTCCTTCCTTCTTTCCTTTCTGTTCTTGTTGGCATGGGGTCTCACGTAGCTTAGGTTGGCCTCAAGCTTCCTGTATAATTGAGTCTGATCTTGAATTCCTGATCTTCCCTGCCTTGTACCTTCTTTAAGTGCTGGAATTACAAAATATGTGAAACCTTAAAACCAAATAAAGATAAAAGCAACAACATCAAAATCAATGAAAGAGACCCGATGCCCGCGGCGCACACTGTAATCCCAGCACTCGGGAGGCAGAGCAGGCGGGTCTCTGTGAGGTGGAGGCCAGCCTGGTCTACAGAGCTAGTTCCAGGACAGGCTCCAAAGCTACAGAGAAACCCTGTCTCGAAAAAAAAAACAAAAAAACAAAAACAAAAACAAAAAAAAAATCAGGCTACTGCTAAGGAATTGTAAACTTATAAGATATATAATGCTAAAAATTTAGGAAACTGTGGGGGCAGGAGGAAGGACTAACCATTAAATATTCCTATAGAAAAGACTGAAGCTGTCCTGCATGGCTGATAGTGCTGTTCCTAGAGCCTTGGTTCACCAAACAAAAGTTTCTAATCAGGTGTGGATACCTCTGAGTGAGTTGTTGCTTAGGATCCCAGAGTCCCCTAAAACAAAACTGACTCTTGCCCTTCCTCTCACCTACCTGCCTGAACTGGGTCGTAAGAGCCTGTTGCTGAAAACCATTCTTGGGTTGCAAGATCTGGCGAAAAGCTGGGACTGAGTTAGAAACTTCTTGTCTGCTGCCTCGCTTCCATAGTGTGGGACAGCACCATGCAGGCCGCTGCACCATGCAGGCCGCTGCACCATGCAGGCCGCTGCACCATGCAGGCTGCTGCCGGGAGAAAAGGGAGCAGTAGTTGTACATAGATGTGAGTGCCATGAACTTCCAAACCAACCTACTAGGCAAGGTTTGTCCACTTTTCTCTGCTTGGATTTGAGGCTGGTGACACTAGAGGGGACCTTGTCAAAACTCATCAAAAATGCATGGCTGGGGAAGGGAACTTATTATTTTTTAAATATCTTATGAGTGTCTGGGTTATACCCATAGGTAAATGCTACCCTGCCTTTTAATGAGAGAAGCTTCTCTTTGCCGAGAAGAGTGGTGAATGTAGAGACCCATAGCTCTCTGGGTGTTGAGAGTAAGTGATGGATGAGTAGTCATTGCTATCACCACCCCTGAGGCTCGGGAAACACTTTGGAATCTGAGGTAGGAAGAATGTAAAAGCCGGAAGACAAAGAGAAGGATGTGTGCAAATGCCACCTTGGGCGTGACACAGCCATCGATGTCTTACACTCACAAAAGAAGCAGTTACCTGTTAGGAGCTGCATGACTGTACTTACCAACAGGAAGGTGTGGATGGGGGGATGGGCTCATGGGTCCCTGCCCTCCCTCTGGGTTGAACTACTGGCTGCTGAAACATTCTAGGAGGGGGAGTCATTGCTTTGAACTGTGTGCCTGTTGGTGAGCCCACCAAGTTCCAGTGGATAGTTTCAAACCCCTGATCACACAGATCATGAAATTCAGTGGTCCACAAAACAAAACCACCAAAACCATTAATATGGGAAGGGATTTTTAAGAAGGGGGGTAACAGCAGTGAAAAGGGAGAGTAATTAGAACACAATTTATACACGGATGAAATGTTGAGAAATAAGAAAATAACCACTAGAAGTTTTTGAAGTGAAATCAAGGCAGTGAGATGGTTCAGCGGGTGAAAGCACGTGCTGTCAAGCTTGTAACCTGGGTTCACTCCCTGAGACCCACAGAGCGGGAGGAGTGTGCTGAGTTCCAGCACGTGTTCTCTGACCTCTACATATGTGCCATGGCGCGTGCCTGACTCTCCCTCCCCACAATAAAGTTTTTAAAATGTAGTAAAGAGAAGCATAAAGTTTCCGAGGACACTCTTCCCTGATCATAGGTTAAAGGAAAAATGCCCATGTAACAATTTCAATAGACCCAACACTCATCTGTTAAAATTGGTGTCTACTAAGGGTAAAGACTTAATTGGAACCTCATGAGGGACATTATTAAAGATGTACAGTAAATTGGGCATGGTGGCTCATGATTGTAGTCACAGCTCTTGGGAAGCAAGTCTCAAGTTCAAGGCAGCCTGGGCTTATACAGAAAGACTTTCTCAAAAAAACAACTTATAGTAAATATCATTTAGTAGAGAAAAGGATGTCAACACTAGCATTACTGCTATAACATATAGAGTGTTGTGGGGATTCATTCTCCCAATATTTAGCAGGTACTGGCTTTAGGGCATAGCTTTTGTCTGTGGATGCGACTGCTCTTAAGGAAGAGGGTGGCGGTCAGAGATTGCTACTTGCACTCACCCCAGGGCAGAAGGAAGACCTTGACAGCTCTCTACCTTATTGTAATTCATGAGTGTTTCCTAATCAATCTTTGATATCTTTTTATCCACCTACATTTGGTGCTAAGAGATCACATCTGCAGACAGAAGCCACGCCCTAAGGCCGATACCCCAAAACTATTCCCACAGCATATAGAGGGGTGCTTTATTTTAGTGTGGGTTTCTGTTGCTGTGATACAACACCTTGACTATGACCAAAAGCAACTTGTGTAGGCAAGGGCTTACTTCAGCTTACACTGCCAGGTAACATGCATCACTGAGGGAAGTGAGGGCAGGGTCTCAAACAGGGCAGGAACGTGGAGGCAGGAACCGAAGTAGAGACATGGAGGGGCCCTGCTTGCTGGCTTGCTTCCTATAGCTTGCTTAGCTTGTTTCCTTATTTACCCCCAGGACCACCTGCCCATTGTGGCACACCTACAGTGGTCTAGGCCCTCCCACATCACTTGCTGATTAAGAAGATTTCCTACAGGTGTGTCCACAGGCCAGCCTGGTGGGGTATTTTCTCAGTCGCTATCTCTTCCGGAAGTGTGTTAAGTTGTGTTAAACTAGCCAGCAGAGGAAGAAAGTCTTGATGACGGAAGAGACTAAGTAGGGTTGAAGTGTGGCTCAGCCATAACATGCTTGCCTCGCATATACAGAGCTTTGAGTTCAATTCCTAGTATCGCATAGATTCATTAAAGGGTTTAGAGAAAAAAAAACCTGTTATTCTTTGCAAATGGGTTAGCACTTAAAGTCTAAAAGACTACTACTCATATACACGATTAAAGTCGCTATGAAAGTTCATCATACAAAGATGAAGAAGGATTTACCAGTGCTGCTGTGTACAGCCACAGTGGTCAGTAAGAAAAAGACATAATCTCATGGTAAAATCCAAATCGAATAGAAAATTTTTCATTAGGTACCTAATGAAATAAATCAACTGTACACGTGACCTGTTTACCACATTAATGTCTCTCTTTGTAAACCTAACTGGATCAAAGTTATTTATTCTTTTAATCTTTTTAATTCAAAAATACATAAGAAAACTGATGATGATAAATCTGGTCTTCCTTCTCCAGCTAATCTAAAACTCAGTTTCCTTTTAGTCAGAATCCTTGCAGATTTGCTTTTGGCAGAATTTGACAAACTCTTTAAAATATGGATCTCAATAGAGTCCAAACCAGTGGTTCTCAACCTGTGGGTCATGACCCCTCTGACAATATCCCCCAGAATATTTGCATTACAATTCATAACAGTAGCAAAACTTCAGTTATAAAATAGCAATGAAAATTTTATGGTTGGGGTCAGCACAACATGAAGAACTGTATTAAAGGGTCGCAGCATGAGGAAGGCTGAGAACCACTGCTCTAGACAACTCTGGGAAAGAACAAAGGTGTGGACTTGTCCTGCCCACAAAGAATGGCCAGGAGGAAGGGTGTGTGCCGCGTATTAGTGAGGCCCTGGATTTAGCCCCAGGAGGAAAGCAACGGAGGGAGAGAAGGGTCTGAAGCTGTAGGAAATATAAAGTACAGGCCTGGCGGGTTATACTGGTCATCTCAGTACTCGGGAAGTCAGGCAAATTCACGGTTTAGAGCTATATAGAGAATTGTTCTCAACCTTCCTAATGCCGTAACCCTTTAACATACTTACTTAGGTTGTGCTGACTCCCAACCATAAAATTATTTTTGTTACTGCCCCAAGGCTGTAATTTTTCTACTGTTATGAACTGTAAACACCTGATATGTAGGATAGCTAATATGTGACCCCTGTGAAAGTGTTGTTTGGGGGGTGGTTCCCCAAAGGGGCCATGTATCTCATGGGTTGAGAACTGCTGATACAGAGAGTTCTTAGAAGAGAGGACCTGGAGAGATGGCTCAGCAGTTAAGAGCCCTACTCTTCCAGAGGACCAGGGCTCCAAGCCCAACATTCACATGGTGGTTCCCAACTATCTGTAACTGAAGTTCTAGGGGATCCAGCACCCTCTTCTGGGGCTGCAGATACATGCCTTGCATTTGGTACATTCATTTGGTACATTGACTTACATTCAGGCAAAATACTCATACATATAAAATTTTTTTTTTTAACTCATGTATTTCGGCATGTTTATTCCCTGGTACTTAACAAGGAAGAAATTGGAGGATTTCAGAAGGGATGGAATGAAGAGATAAAGAGGAAAAATGATGTAATATCTTTTAATTAACAACTTATGGAAACAAATTTTAAATAAAAAAGAGGCATTAGAGAGATGGATCAGCAGTTCAGAACACTGAGTGTTGTTACAGAGTACTCACATTCCTTTTCCAGAACCCACATGGTAGCTCACCATTTGCTGTAACTCCAGTTCCACGATCTCCTGCCTTGTTCTGGCCTCTGTAGTTACTGTGCACAGGCACATACAGCCAAAATGCCATATAATTAATATTTTTTAAAGTAGATTGAGGAAAGAATAAAATTTTTTACATATAAAATTTTTAAGTGGAGTAATTTTGAACTATTCTTTTAGAAAATAAATCAGGCCCAGTGGTGTTGGCAGAGGTGGAAGCAGAGGCAGGTGAGTTCTAGGCCAGCCTGGGTTACAGACTGAGTTCCAGGATGGCCAGGGCTACACAGAGAAACCCTATCTTGAGAAACCAAAAAATAAAAAAAAATTAAAAATGTATTAAATTGTTGTTTATTTAATTAAAAATCAGTTGACAGGACTGCAGTGCTGACATGTTATCATCAAAATATCCATCGAGCAGAGCAGAGAACCTAGAAACCCCCACACAGGTACATAGAGTCAGTGCTGCAAAACAAAGGAGAGGCTGGGTGCTGATGTTGTAGGCCCACTTGGGAGGCAGAGGCAAAGGCAGGCAGAGGGAGGCAGATCTCTGAGTTCAAGGCCAGCCTGCTCTACAGAGAGAGCGTTCCAGGACAGCCAGTACCTCTCAGTTCTTTGTGTCTAACTCCCATGGAAGCATCCAGTTTGATTAGTGTATTCTTCTGTTTATACCTGAATATATATATATATATATATATATATATATATCCTGAGTAAAGAATATCTGTTTCCTATATCTTTTAGCAAGCACTGTTCTTAATATGCACGCACGTTACTCAGTATACATGTTACCAGTTACTTCAAGCTGTTGCTGTGATAAGTCATGTTTCCCCCTTTATGGATATGCTCAAATCTTGACCCTACTGCAGTCTGAGAATGAATGCCACTGTCATTGTTCTTTGTTCTGTCTTTGGGAGGTTTTTAACTTTTGCAGGTATACTCATACATGATTTTATTTTCTCACATTGTCCTTAAGTAGGTTTAGAATCAAGATTACAATGCACTCAAAAATAATACATGTGGCTTTCACATACTTTTCCCATTTTCAGCAACAACTAAAATTGAGAACTTTGTAGTACCTAAAAGGTATTCAAGTTTGGAATTTTTTGAGTAGAGAAGATTTGGACAACATTCTAAGTTCTTCACTATTTATGTTGTGGAACTTTGCCATTTCAGCTTTATGCATGTGTTTATTTTCTAGTGATTTACAGACTTTATTCAGGTGCCACATTTTATTAGCATAAAGTTTCATAAAAACATATTATTGTACTGGTGGGTATTATCTATTCAGTATTCTGTATACATACAATCAGTTCATACTATATATTTTTTTCTCTTATGATCCTTGGTGAGTTTTTCCAAAATCATCTTTTGGCTTTATGAATCTTCTTTTTTTAAACATTCTTCAAATTTGAATTATTTCATTTTTTTCTGTCATTATTTCCTTTTTTTTTCTTTGATCTACTCTCTTTTTTTTCTGTCTTTCTTAATTGAATGCTTAGTTTATTTATTCTTGGTGTTTTGAGGTAGCATCTCTCTTCATAGCCCTGATTGTCTTAGTTCTCACCATTTCGACCAGACTGACCTCAAACTCCAGAGCTGGTGTTAACTGCACAGCACAAGTCTCTACAGCCTATTCGTTTCTCTATGTTTAAGCTGATTTCCTGACTGTCCAGTATTGTTTCAGCTGTGCCACACAGAGCTTGACATTTTGCATTTTATAATTCATTTCTGAATATTTCTTTAAAAATGTTTAACTTTTGTGTGTGTGTAACACACAGGCAAGTGTGTGAATTCAGTTCAGCTTTATCAAATGAGCCATCTTTGCCAGACCCTAAATATTTCTTAATTCTTCTGTAATTTACTTTTGTTTCTGAAATATTATTTAGTATATCTTGTATGGGAAAATAGGCATAATTTGACATCAAAAATCAATAGGATTGCCGGGCGATGGTGGCGCACGCCTTTAATCCCAGCACTCGGGAGGCAGAGGCAGGTGGATCTCTGTGAGTTCGAGACCAGCCTGGTCTACAGAGCTAGTTCCAGGACAGGCTCCACAGAGAAACCCTGTCTTGAAAAACCAAAAAAAAAAAAAATGTCAATAGGATGGGGCTGGAGAGATGGCTCAGTGGTTAAGAGCGCTGCCTGCTCTTCCAAAGGTCCTGAGTTCAATTCCCAGCAACCACATGGTGGCTCACAACCATCTCTAATGGGGTCTGGTGCTCTCTTGTGGCCTGCAGGCATACACACAGACAGAATATTGTATACATAATAAAGAAATATTTGAAAAAAAAATCAATAGGATGGCCAATTTGAGTTATCTACCAAACAGCAGGCCGACAGAAAGATATCTGAGACACATGTGTTACAATCTAGACCATGTCAACATTTTCAGACCAGAAAAGACAGCGTAGCCTACCCAGCCAGGGCCAGGCCTTTGACAGGACTTGTCTCAAAAGAATAACAGGAGTCTCCAGAGAAAAAAACCCCACGTTGGCTCCCAGCGCCCGCGCTTTTGCCTGTTATTCCAGTGCTCAGTAGGTGGAGGCAGGAGAGTGGGAGCTCAAGTGCATCCCCAACTACAAGACACGTTTGTAGCTGGCAGGAGATAGTGTGAGGCTCTAGGTTCAGGCACTAACACTGCAGAGCAAATGAAGAAAAAACATCAAACTTTCTTTGAGAAAAGGAAACTGGAGTAGAGAGGGGACTCAGCCTTTAGAGCTTGCCCTGCTCTTCCAAGTTCCAAGTTCAATTCCTAGAAACCATGTCAGGTGTTCAGTCCCGCCTGCGATTCCTGGGGAATCCAGCTCCCCTGGCCTCTTTGAACACCTGTTCTTATGTGCACATACTACACAGAGACACACATACAATTTAAAATAATAAAAAGAAATCATTCAAAACTGTAAAGAGGGGACAGTTTTGTCTAACAGGAGAAACTTGATGGATACAGTTGGGTAAACGCATGCACTGAAATGCTCTGTAGAACTCACAAAGCATACGGCTGTACTTCCTTTACATCAGCAACGTTATGTGCAGTTCCTTCATGAAAAAAGTATACGTAATATAATGACATTTATCTCACCAAAGAGAATGAGACAATATGCCACTCAAGAATGTTCACACAAGCACATAAATACACTCATGCAACAGTAGAAAGATTTGATGTGAAGAATAAATGGTTTTAACCCACCCTCCTCCTGCTAGTTTTAATTAGTTAACAATCTCTCTCCCAACTTAGCATTTTAAATTTCCAAATATCTACCATCCCACACAATTTTTGAAGGTTATGGTGTGGCCTAGGTGCATGACCCTGGCTCAGGGTCTTCGATGAGGCGGCCTGCAGTCTTGTCAGTTGGGTTAGTCATCTCTAGACTTGGGTAGGACTGGAGAGTGTCTCCCAGATAGCTCACTTTACAATTGCTGGTGGGTGCCATTGTTCCTGTCCCCTGCTCTGGCTCCTTAAGCCCGCTGAGGTTATTTATAACGCAGTATTTGGCTTCCTTCTAGGGTCTGTGACCCAGGGGCTTGAGCTTCATTCTGTTTAGCAGCGAGGAGTTGAGTCCAGTGAGAGGCAGACTAGGCTACACCTCTTTAAGAAGGAGCTTTAAAACAGAAATTGTAATGAGAAAATTAACGTGACAGCAAAGTAGGGATGTTCCTTTCATTCCTGATGAGTGGTGCAGAGGAAAGGCACTGGGTTCAAATCCTGACCCTTTCATAACCAACTGTTCTTTAAGCAAGGACCCTTAGATGCTTCATCAGTGAAATGAATGTAATAGTGATATCTGTTGTCTAGGGATGTGGACAGAATACACAAAAAGAAATAAGGGAAAGTATTTAGCACCCAGGCTTTTATTTGGTAAGTAGTAAGATCTGGTATTTACCTTTTTTCCCCTTTCTGCTGGGACATATAAGTAATTTTCAGACAGTATTGTCTTTCTGTAGTTTGATTAGCAGAATTGAGTTATTTTAAGGTAGCTTCCATTTATACTTAGTGAAAATCCCGCTTATAACTGTTTGATCTTGTGGACTTGAAAACTGCAGATTATTGTTTCTACATACATACAGGTATACATATTAGATGCTTGGTAAACACCATAATGCCAGTTTGTGTCAGTAGATACTCTACTGGCAGCCTATTCTTCTTGTTATTCTCTGTAAAGTATTGGTGACCTTTGAAAACCTGTTTTAGGCAAGGCAGACTTGCCCTAAACTTGGGAATTCTGCTTCAGAGATATCTAAAATACAGTAAGGTAAAAGTGTATCAGACTTCAAACTAATCCTATATTGGGAATACTGTTTCATTGTTTTTAAGACACGTTGACTTATCACCTACACACACACACACACACACACACCTTTGGTTCCCATTAGGTACTCAATAGAATAGATGGAAAATGTTACTGGAGTAGAAATTCTGGTTTGTTTCCAGGCAGTGGAGGCGCACGCCTTTAATCCCAGCATTTGGGAGGCAGAGACAGGTGGATCTCTGAGTTCGAGGCCAGCCTGGTCTACAAGAGCTAGTGACAGGACAGCCTCCAAAGCTACAGAGAAACCCTGTCTTGAAAAACAAAAACAACAACAACAAAAATTCTGATTTGTTACCCGTTACAATGGTCTGCCTAAAGTCAGCAAATTACCTTTTAGTATTCTTTACTGTTCCTGATACAGAAACTATTAAAGATGCTGCCTATCAATGGGAGATCCTTATTTCAAACTGATAGCAATGAAAAAGAAAAGCTAGCAGTTAGCTGACTCCTTTTGTTCTATGCAGAGCAGTTTTAAGTAAACCCATCTGATGCTGCAGTGGTGCTGGGTAAACATAAAACCATCTTGTATTATATTACTGTTGAAAATAACTTTATCTATAAGCAGCTAGCTCAGATAAAATTTGTAATCCTATCATTACAGATAATTATTTATTCAATAGTTATCAAATGCAGAATCCACTGAATGTGCATTTTATTGTGGTGGACAACTTCAGGGTAACATTTTGTGTTTATGTTTAGAAATTCTGAACCAACAAGGCATTCTGATTAGATCTTACTTGGCATTTTATTTGGTCTGACCCCCTACTATCCACTAATTTCTGGCCACTCATTGGCCGCACATTTCTCTTCCCTGTTGTTGTCTTTGTAAGGTCAGTTCCTAGCAAACGGATTTTTTCTAAAAGATGGCTTAAGATATCTTTAAGATATGAACGAATATGTTCATTTGTCCACGTGAACCAAATAAAAGTGAGGGTACAAAGTGGGCGACTCTAATCCAGTGTCCTCGAGGCTGGCCGGCTGCTCTGCTGTTTACTAATACCTGTCTACTGTACTCTGACTTCTGCAGAGAAGAGGACCAAGTCGTCTTTGGAAGTAGTTGGAGACTCCCGACTTCCTTAGTGATGTTTTTAGAATATTTTCTAGGTACGAGTTTTTAAAGGGCACTTCTTTGGAATGAACTGATTGTATGTTGCATAAGCTCTGGAGGGGCCAAAACAAGTTAAAAAGCCACCTTCACGTACAGCTGCGGGACTAGGTATTAGGTCGCTTCTAGGAAGAAAAATTTGATTCATGGCTCTTTTCCAGAGGGGACATTTGCAGACTTCGCTTCCGCACAACGTGAAGCGCGCCTCTTCCTGCCGAGGCCCGCGTCCCCGAGGGCGGCCTGCGGCCGCCCAGCCTCAGGTGTCCGTGCAGCCGCTAGCTGCCGGCGCCCGGGACTTCCTGTCTGGGCGCGGGGCGGAAGGATCGCGTTGCCAGCCGGGGCCGCCGCCGCCCCTGCCGTTAGGTGGTGGGGCTGCTCAGCCCGGCGGCGGGAGGCGGGCCGGCCGCCGCTTCCTGTCGGAGGACGCGCAAGGATCCGGGCGTCGGAGTGTGTGCGAGTGCGTGAGTGTGTGCCGCCCGCACGGCGTGTGTCTCCGGCCGCGGGTTCCGCCTTCTCCCCTGTCGCCGCTGCTCAGGGTGTAAGTCAATGTGAAGCAGCAGTTCCAGCCCCGGGATAAACATGGCGACGTCTCTGCATGAGGGACCCACGAACCAGCTGGATCTGCTCATCCGGGCGGGTAAGCGCAGGGGAACTTTTCTCCGGTGCATCGGTGCAGCGGACGAGGGGGCGCCCGGCAGGCGGGGAGCGTCCCCCGGGGCGGTCAGCGCCCGGGTCCGGTGTCCGCCTCCGTCAGCGGGGCGGCCGCGGAGAGGGGGGAGTGAATGAAGTAATGGAGGCGACAAATCAGGAAGTGATCACCTTGGAGAGTAACCTGCCTCGGATCCCGGCTGTCGCTCCGGGCAGCGCGGCGGCGGCCGGGCACGGAGCCGCGGCTAAGTTGGGGAGTCGGCGCGGGCGAGTTGCGCGCTTCACCCCAGTTGCCGGGGAACCAGGAAGTGAGCGGGGCTGTTGTCCCCGCCGCCTGCCACGCTGTCCGGCCGAGAGGCCGCCCCTGCCCGCGGCTGGGGGCGCTGGCCGCCCGCCGCCCTCGCCTCACACTTCACACAGCCGCCACTTCCGCATGGACGCCGCGGCCCCGGGAGCTACCCGCCAAAACGCGCCCGGCCTCCTGCCTCAGCCCTCCCGGAGCAGCCCCGGAGTAACGGTCTTGAGGCCACTTCCCGGTGCCGAGCGGGACGCCGAGCCGGCGCCTCCCTGGCCCGGCTAACGGCGGCGGTGCACAAACTAGGCTGCTGCCCTTCCGTCCCTCGTGGGGCGGGTGTTTGAGGGGGACGGGAAGGACACGGGGTGTATTCCGCGCAGCCGACCCGGGGCTTTGGGACAGCGAGGGGGAACGTTTATTTTTGTCAACAGTGGGTGCGAGCGAGGTGCAGGGCGGGCGGGAGGGCGTCCTGGCCCCGGGGAAGTCTCGGCTCGGCATTGCCCCCTTTCCCCTCCCCCCCCAAACCTCCCACCATAGCGGAAGCGCCTGGGAGAGGACAGAACGCGCGCGATTGACAGGCCCGCTGTTCCAATCTGCGCTCCGAGATGTTCCAAATAAGAACGTTGATTTCTGGGGGCGGGACCATGGGCCCGAGCCGGGCCAATGAAGATTGGGCGGGAGTGAAGCTGACAATGTACGCATGGAATTGGAGGGAAGAGGAGTGTAAACACGGAAGTGGCCGCGGGGGTGGGGGATGTGCTGCGCCACTGCTGCAGCGGAAGGGCACGGACTTAAGTTACATAGAAAAAGCAGCTTTACTTGCTAGCAGACAGCGCAGCGAGGGCCCCAGGTCGATGTGGCACTGCTTGAACACTGTTGCTTACTGAAATAAGAAGCGCACGCGGTCTTTTCTCTGGTTCTGTTTCGTATCATCGATGTGGAATCGGAAAGATGGGAAATAGTCACCTCACAGCACTGCTGTAAAAGATCTGAACAGTCTTTTCCATCTGTTGTTTTTAGGTAGGGGTCTTGAAATCAATAATTTGGCTAACAAAGCACACTCAGTTCGATTGGGAACAAAAATCAACATATATTTATCCCTAAATTTAGCAGAACTATAAATTCAAATAAAAGCTGGACTAATAGAAACATATGTATTGTAGAATACATGACGGTGGGTGTGTTTATCCTGTGGCATATTTTACACCTTTCAGAAATCCCTATGGAAATCACAACTTACTGAGCAGCATTTAAATACCATTTTTGGATAAAAATTTTTATTGAATGAGAGGCAGAACACAATGAGAACTTAGCTCCTTATGTTCAGTCCATTGATCATTATGAATTAGTGTACGTTTTCATGTCGGCGTAGTGGTGTTTTGAGTGTTGAGTGTGTATAGTTGAAGAGATTTCTGGGCTTGAGAAGTGCTCATTGGTTAAGACCACTTGTTGCTATTGCGGAGGTCCTGGGTTTAGTTATCAGCACCCACGTTCACAACCATCTGGAACTCCAGTTTCAGGGGCTACAACCCCCTCTTCTCAAGTCCATGAACACCAGGCACACATGGTGCACATAAATCCAGGCAGAGTTTAATAAATAAACCTAAAGATGTTATTTCCAGAGCGTGTAAATACTTGAGAGAGAACCATAGCAGTTTCTTCACTGTAGAGGTAGAGGACTTGATTCTGCAAGTCGAAGGTTTCTTCCCGTGAGCTTTTGGAATTACCAGTAAAACTGGGAAGTGCATATTACATAGTCTTTGGAAATAAATGTTTTTATCTTTTTATAGGCGTTCTGGTTTTGTGGTGCCAGGGATCTGTGCCAGGACCTCCGGCTTGCGGGGCAAATGCTCACCATGGAGCTGCACCACCCCCGATGCGATTTTCTAAGAGTTTGGATGCCATTTTCCAGATCTTATTGCTTTTTGACTACTCCTTACAGAAGTCATACAACTAAGGGGTTTAAAAATCACAACTTGCTATGAAAGACTTTTTTATGCATAATTATTTTATTTCTCCTTTCAGTGCTCATGTAATCTGAAGGTCCCTACCGACTTTTAGAAGGAAACTTGGGAGGACTTGCTGATATACTCAGAGTTAGTCCAGTGAGTTAAAAACTGGAGAAGGAAATAGGAATTTAAAAAATTATTATTTTGGGCTGGAGAGATGGCTCAGTAGTTGGGAACACTGACTGCTCTTCCAGAGGTCCTGGGTTCAATTCCCAGCGACCACATGGTGGCCCACAACCATCTGTGGTGAGATCTGGTGTCCCTTTCTGGCCTGTGGGTATACATGCAGACAGAACACAGTATCCATAATAAATTTAAAAAAAATTATTATTTTTATGGTTCTGAATTTTTATTGCTGACAGTTTAATGGCACATGTAGAGTTATGCTTTCAGTAATTTTTTTGTTTGTTTTTATTTTTGAAACAAAAGTCTCACTGCAGGCTGGCCTCAAACTTTCCATATTGCTAAGGCTGGCCTTGGTCCCTTGCCTCAGCCTCCTGAATGCTAGAATTAGAGGCCTGTGATGAGGGATTAAGCATGTACTCTGCCAACTGAGCTACATCCCCAACCCCAGTATCTGTACATTTTGTGAGTAACTGGATGTAATGATCTCTTTATCTCCTTGAAAGAAGTCATCAGATTTAAGCAAACAGATGAAAATCTATATAATGTACAAATAAGGTAGCTATAATGATTGAAGTAATTACCTGATGTTCATGTAAAATGAGTGACACTTGGGAAGAACTTAGAGAATAAATAAACTTTTGACTTGAATAATGTTAGTGTAACTTGGTTCTAAGCAACTATAGATCCCTTAATAGGATCACTGCTATATCACTACAGAGTATACATTGCTTTTACCTTCCTTGTGTATAACTTAAGCATTACACATAATAGTCCTTCCGTTATTAATATTTATGCTATTAGGAGTTTAGTGGATGAAATAAACAAACTTGTAACTAATCTGTGTTATTTTAAAATTAAAACTGTTTTGTAGTCAAGACTTAATATTCTTACTAAATTTGTATTTGGGTGGGCATGGTTGATACCTTCCTTAATCAGAGCACTGAGGAGACGAGTAGGCAGGATAGCCAGTGCTACGTACTCAGAAACTTGCTTAAGGAATCAAGGGTTGAGGTTCTCTAGTTCGCTGTGGACAAACATATATCCTAGTTAACCTTAATCTTAAGCTCTTTAGCACTTGACTAGATGATCTCTGAGGACTTCTAAAGCTCCAGAATTATGAGTGGTCCAACACATTTAATGCAAAGGTGAAGATGTGAGACTTGCTTTTAAAAGAAATTTTAGAAAATATACCATGTGAGTATGTCATGGAGGTTAACTTCTTTTAGCCAGCCTTTGGAAACTTACAATAAGTATTTGTTGTAGTTTAATACTTCAGACTCAGTTCTGGTATATGAGTATGTGTGTGTGTGTGCGCGCGCGCGAGTAGATTAATAAGGGAAAAACAGTTGCCTGGGATTATTACTTTCCTAATAATTTAGGAAATTATGAACATAATAACGTATGCACTGGCTTGATTAGGGAGATTTTTAGGTTAAAAGATTCTTCTCTGAAGTGTGCAGTCCTTGACTGCTCCTCTACCTATTTCATCCTTTCCTTCTCCATTTTCTTTTTTTGTTTTAAGACAAGGTCTCACTATGTAGCCAAGGCTGTCCTGGAACTCAGAATGTAGATAAGACTGGCCTCAAAGTCAACAGAGACTCCTCTGCCTTTGCTTCCTGAATGCTGGCATTAATTTTCTTTTCCTTTTTCTTTTGAGAAGGTCATCAGGGTTTTCTCTGCATTTTTCCCCCACAAGACTGTAGTTCTGACTGTCCTGGAACTCACTCTGTAGACCATGCTGGCCTTGAACTTGATATCTGACTGCCTCTGCTTCCTGGAGAATGCTGGCTAAAGGCATGCACCACGACCACCTGGCAACAGTGCAGTTCTTAAATGAAAAGATAATTTTTCTATGGAAATAGTTTCTCTGTGTGTGAATGCATGTACATGGGAGGCAGAGGTTGATAGTAGGCATTTTCCTCAATTTCTCTGCTTTATTTTTTGAAACAGAATTTCTCATTGAGCCTTCAGATTCAACTAGATTGGCTCTTAGTCACGAAGTCCCTGAGATCCTCCTGTCTCTGCCTCCCCCCTGATTACAGTTGCTTGTTACACTGGCACGGTACTGGGAACTGAGCAGCCAGCTTGGTGCTTTATTTGGGTTCTAGGTATCAGATTGAGACCTTCCTGCTTTTGTGTAACTGAGCCCCACATCAGCATTAGTCATCTCAGTGATAAAACCATCTGTATTTGGTCAGTGTTCATTAGGAAATTGAAGAAATCTCATTTCTGATGTACTTCAAATTGAAATAGCTAATAAAGGTTGGTTATCTCTTATCCACAATACTTGGAACAGAAATGTTTTACTTAGTAAGTTTTCTGGATTTTGGAATATCACATACAAACTGCAAAGCATTTCAGAAGTTCAGATTTGGTTGTTATTGTGTCTTGGGAAAAATCATTAAAAGTAGCATTATATGAAAAATTAGGGCCAGCTCTTGGTCGTGTGTACCTTTAATCCCAGCATTCTGGAGATAGAGGCAGGCAGATCTTTATAATAATTTCAAGACCAGCCTGGTCTACAGAGAGTTCCATGGCATGGTTATACAGAGAAACTCTGTCTCGACCCCCCTGCCCCCCCTCTCCCCCCCAAAAAAAAGAAAAGAAGAAAACAAACAAATGGTATAGAGACAAGATAGCACACTGCTCTAGATTCTGAGAGGCTTTGGGGGTGGTCTAGAAAGTCAAAGTAGTTTTCATAGATTACTTGAAAGATTGTATATTGAAAGATTCCTTGCCTTTGAAAGATTACTTGCCTTTCAGTTTTTCAAGTGTATAGAAACAAAATAAAACATTTAAAAAGATTCCCAGAGTATGTAAAGCATGCTGGATTTAGTGGCACAGGTCTGTAATCTCAGCTACTCTGGAGACTGAGGCAGGGTTATTGCTAGCTCAGGGCTTATATAGACTTTGGAGAAATTCAAAGATAGTCTGTGCAAACTAAATGACCCCCCCCCATCTGAAATAAACAAACAAACAAATGAGGGCCGAGGATATGGCTTAGTGGTAGACTGCTTGCCTAGTTTATCCGAGGCCCTGGGTTCAGTCCCTCATGAACTAAACGTACCTAATACATACATACATGCACACATCCATTACATATACACACTTGAAAAGCCACTGAATTATTTTAGTTATTTTTCATAATATATGCATATTTAAGTAACATGTATAATAGTAAATGAGTAAATATTTTTGAGGTTAATTTTGTTTGTGCTAGGCGGTGGTAGCACATGCTAATCCCAGCACTTGGGAGGCAGAGGCAGGCAAATCTCTGAGTTTGAGGCTAACCTGTGCCAGCCTGGACTACAGAGTGAGTTCCAGGACAACTAAGACTACACAGAGAAACCCTGTCTCAAAAAACAAACAAGTTTGTTTGCTTGTTTGCTTGCTGTGCTAGCCCGGGCTGGCTAGTCCAAAACTCCTAAATGTTGGCATAGCATGAAGTTGCTATGCCTGGCTAAGTTTTATTTTTCAAATACAATAATTATCTGATGGGACTTATTCTCAGAGTCTTTTTGAGATTCTTAATAATTTGAATGCAGAAGTGTCTTCTGACGAAAGTTTAGTGTAAGAATGTGTTTATGCTTTCATTTGGTGTAATAGCCACTAGCCACCTGTGGTATAGGTTGGGAGATTGAATTTTGAAAGTTCTTTATATTGATTACATGCTGGCATGGAAATATTTTGGATGTATTAGGAGGTTAAACAAAAGGTAGTAATCTCAGTTGGGGATGTAGCTCAATGGTCAACACCCCCCCCAAAGGTATTAATACCACCTTTGTACTTTTTAAAATGTGGCTATTTGAAAAAAATTTAATTATGACTTGAATTTAATTGGCCAACTTTGGCTGTCTTTTTTATACTTACAAAGCTATATTGGCTTAAGGTCAAGGAGACAGATGTTAAAGTCTGACCCTCTACTTCATTGTAGTGGTTTGTGGTCTGCTCTGTCCCTGTTGGAGCTCTGGGTTCTTTGAGGATGAGGTTCGGCAGTGCAGAACTTGAGTGATGTCCTTGGAAATAATAGTTTCTGGCGCTGTGTTTAGGAGAAAACCACTAACACCTAATGAAGTATTTCTCATTTTTCCATTGCTTTCAAACTCTATTGCTAGTGAAGTTTATTTCTGACTTGGGAACACTGTTATGAACTAGATCCATTGCCAGCGTTCTCTTATGCAAAGCTGGGAGGTATGCCTCTTGTCAGACTTAATTACCAAGTTTGGTATTTTGTAACAGCTGTTGAGAGTCTGGAGCAATGTAATACAAACTCCAGCTGATAGAGATGGCGATGGAGCGGGCATGTTTACCCGCAGTAAATGGCAGCACACACCATGTTCATTGATGACGTTGTCATCAGAAGGAAGTCATTTTGAAAGGTATTTTGTCAAGTAGGCTTGGCTAGGAGTTCAACTGCTAGAAAATGAGACCTGGCAAATTACTTTCTCGTTTGTTTCTGTTTTTAAACTGAGTTGCTTGTTTTCTACTATTAATTTCATGCATGTCCAGAAAGTAGTAAGAAGGAATTTTATTAAATGTTGCTTTTAGTTTGCTTACTTTGGTTGCAAGGCACTGTTAGATTGATATTTATATCTACAGAAATAAGTACTTTTAATTTTTTAAATTATTGAGCTGAATAAAACAGCACTGAAGATTTTAACATTACAGAAATGGAGAGGTATTAAACTCACGCTATCAAAGATTGATTGTTTGCGAAAATCACCTGTTAACTTAGGTCAGCAAAAATATAGACACTCCTCACGTTATAAAATGGGTAAAATATTCTGGAACTTCTTATCGGACACTAGACTTTTAGGTTTTTATTGGTGTTTAGCATGAGCTTCAGATGAACCTGGTAAGCTCCTAAAATAGAAAGCACCGCTCTCTTTAGCAAGCCGTTAGATTACAGAGTAATGTGATTATTCTACATTTGCATTTGGGTTTGATGGTGCTCTGAATGGGAAGCTGCAGAGGCAGAGGGAGGCTCTGTTGACACACGTAACTCGGATCTGCATGCAGCACTGCACTGCGCACTGAGACATGTTCAACTGATACAGCCTGACTATACTTAAAAACCTGGATCTTCTAGTCGGTAGCTTACAAATTATGGATATTTAAAGTGCTAGTAAAATACTTTTGGGTTATAATTTGTTAAATTTTGGAAGACATGTTTGAGGTCAGAAATAGAAGAAAATATGCTTTTAAAAAAATCTAATTGAATTGGGTGTGGTAGTAAACCCCTGAAATTCCAGCACTTATAGGAATCAGACGCAGGAGAATGGGGGGCGGTTTCAAGATTTCTGCCATATCTAGAGTTCAGGCCAGCCTAAACTACATGTCACTCTCATAGAACAAAACCAGACCAGAATAAAGATTAATTTGTAGTAACATGAACTTTACATGAAATAATGGTTTTCAAAATGTACCTCAAGCTACTTAAGAATTTAGGGCATACAGTATGTAACTGTTAGGCAAGTATTTCTGTAGTTGTTGTTTATACCTTAAATATTTTAAAATCTGTAATTTTATTACCCTATGATTATTAAATACTTGAAGCTATAATTGTAGTACCATACAGTTTTTAGAGTATATCTTCATAACATTACATAAGGAATTAGCTTACCCGGGATAGTTTATTAATAGCACCTAAGACAACAGTTAAATTACAACACCAATCCTGCTTTAAAGAGAATGGCTCCCAGGTTGATGGTTAAAACCTGAGAGTTTTCCTTCTGAGGGTTGTTAGTGTCTGTGAGTCTTATAGGCACCCTGGGAAAAGCACACTCAAGAAGGGTGGTGTCTTCTCAACTTAATGCGAAGTTTTTGAAGCTGGACTAGAAGGGAGTGAATCCTTTGCCTCACTGAAGCTGTAGATAAGAGTAAGCAGGGTCACCTAAAGATAGATTTACTTAGAGGTGTGGCTGCCTCTCCGGGTTCATTTAGCTTTGAGCAGATCTCCATAAATGGAAAGAGCAGCTGGAGAGATGAGTACCTAGCTGGAGAGAGGAGTGTGGACGGAGTGTGGCAGGTGCCGAAACAGGCTGGGAGCTTTGCAAGTGCTCGCCAAATGACTTTGTTACATGCTGAGGTTTTAGCATTTGGTGAATTTGGAGGCACTAACATTTTCTTTTTTACAATTAAAAGTTTGTTGAGCCAGGCTTTAGAAGATACATGTCTGTACTTGTGAATTTGTCATGGCTTTATGAAACTGTGAATAGTCACAAAAGCTCCTTAAGGAGAATATCTTCAGAAAAACAGTCAAATTAAAATTTATTATTTGTTTCAGGACCTCTAATTACATAAATTATTCAGAATATAAATAGGTCATTTTGTGAAATAAATGTCCAACTAAGGTAATGATGAGTTCTTGACAATTCTCTTGTAAAATCATGGGATTGTTTTTAATTTGACACATAAAAGAAATGCCATGTGTTATATGGAAAATCTAGGGTTATATACACTGCTTAGAGGTGGAGCACTTGCCTCGCAGTGTGGGAGGTGCTGGGGTTTAATCCTCAACCTCTCAAAACTAAACAAAACTAGTTGTGAATGCTAAGCTTACAATTTTACAGGAATGAGAAGTCATCATACTGAATTCTTATTTCATGCCAGGCACTGTATGTGGTCTCCACAGCTATTTGTGGAAGTCATCCTGCTCTATAAAAGTGGAAACTGAGGCATTAGAGAGTAAGGTCCTTAGTGGCAGAGACTGAGAACCCAGCCTGTTAGACCTGACCTGAAAGTGCAAACCTCTGAGTATTTCACTGTTTCACAAGTAATTTGATAGCAGCGCATGGAAGACATGTAAGAGAGAGCATCCATCTCTTCATCCTACAGCTACATATGTTTTCTTGGGGAAAACCTCGCGGAGCCCACTGAAATTTTGAGAAGAACAACGTTATTGTGAAAAGTTATCAAGTGTTGTGACAGGAAGATGAATACCTTGCCTGGAGATTGTCCACTCACAGGAAACTGTATAAAAATTGAAGCAATTCATTAGGCTAGCGTAGAAAAAAGTGTTTCTACCTGATTTCTGTTGACTATATCACTCCAGTTTAGAGACAACACATCCGATTACATAATTGGCCTACAGAGTTGTTCTCTCTGTTCCTGACCGCCCTGGACGATTATCACAGTTAATTTTGATTGAAAATGGATGCAATTTTCATATTTCAAGGTTCTTTCTCTGTTGTTTTTTGGTTAAGATCCAGGAACTTCTCACTAATTTGTAATTAGCTTCATTGGTTTTTTTAGTTTTGAGATAGGGTCTGCCTATATATAGCCCAGGGTAGCTCAAACTCCTTTCCCTGCCTGAACCTTCCAAGTACTGGGATTATAAGAATGCGACACTAGACCTGGATCATTGGTTGCTTTTAAAATCAACTTTCACTTTAAAGAGCATAGACATAAACTTTATGATTTTTTATTATTTTAGTAAGTAGTTAATGAGTATTCACTCACTGGCTTATGTAGAATTGTTCCTTTTTTCCCCCACAGTGGAAGCATCAGTTCATAGCAGTAATGCACACTGTACAGATAAGACAATTGAAGCTGCTGAAGCCTTGCTTCATATGGAATCTCCTACCTGCTTGAGGGATTCAAGAAGTCCTGGTATGTGAACTGTCTGTCACATCATTTCCTATTAGAATGAAGACTTTAATGCACAGCAGTTGTTGCTGGAGTTCTTCAAGATCTATGCATAAATACCTGATATCAATAACTGATATTAAAGGCTCTCAAATCTTAAGTGCGTACTTAATAATGTCCTAATAAATAATGTAGAAAGTTCCCATAAATAGTTGTATATGTATAATGTTTATTTTCTTGATTCTGGTAAATTATGGGAGGCTGTAGTCCTTACGAGTAGGACCAGTTGGACCATTTGCTTCCTATAGCCTTTGAATTTGTTACTCACTGATCAGCAGGCAGTAACTACATGGAACTGGCCATGGTAGAGCGGGAAAGGAATTTATCTTACATACCTTTCAGCTTGTGAAATAGGGTTCCTTTTTTTCCTTGTAGATTGACTTTAATAGTGGTGTTGTACTAGTTTGATTTTGTCCTAATTTTAATTTATTGTGCAGGAATTATAGTTAGTTGCTAACAGCAGCCAATTTTATTTATTTATTTTTTAAATACTTATTTATTTATTATGTATACAGTATTCTGTGTGCGTGTATGCCTGCAGGCCAGAAGAGGGCACTAGACCTCATTACAGATGGTTGTGAACCACCATGTGGTTGCTGGGAATTGAACTCAGGACCTTTGGAAGGGCAGACAATGCTGTTAACTGCTGAGCCATCTCTCCAGCCCCCAGCAGCCAATTTTAAAAGGTTACTTTATGTCAATGGGTGTTTGCCTGCATGCATGTCTGCACGTGTGCGTGTCTGATGCCCATGGGTGCCAGAAGAGAGGGTCAGATCCTCTGGGCCTAGAGTTAAAGATGGTTGTGAGCTGTCATGTAGATCTTGGGAATTGTATTTCAGTCCTGAAAGGGCAGTCAGTGTTCTTAAAAACACTTAGCCATTTTTCATTTTTCCTACAATCATATTTTTAGTTAGGTTAGGAATCCAATGCATTCTTGAAGGTCACGAGAAGTAAACGGTGGCTTTGCTGGGTAGCATGTTGGTCCGTGTTAGGAGACAGTATCTGGATCTGCTGATTTGAAATACAAGTGTGGTATCCTGGTCATTCATGTTTATATGATGGGAGTTGAAACAACACATATGTAGTAGAACACCAGATAGCAATCTGTATGTAATATTTTAGTGATTTACAATAATAATTAGTGACTGTCCTGAAATGAACAGTTAGTCTCTTTTTCATATTTTAAAATGAAAAAATATATACTTTGTACTGAATATACATTTGTGCATTTTTACATTTTGTATCATGTCCTTGTATTTCCCAGTTAATAAATAATGGCAGATATGTACAATGGAAATAATTATTTAAGGACCATTATTTTTTAATTTTCTTTGTCAAAATAATGTAAAATGTTGCTATAGTTAAGCTGTAAGTTTAAAGGGAGTTGGAGAGATGGCTCAGGTTAAGAGCACTGTGTACTCTTGCAGAGGACCTGGGTTTGGTTTCCACACCCACATGGTAACTTCCAATTCTAGAGGATCTAATGTCCTCTTCTGGCTTCCGGAAGCATTAGGCACACAAGTGCACAAACATGCCAGCAAAACATCCATACACATAAAATAAAAATAAATCTTCTTTAAAAAGTACCTAAAAGTATGAAAAAGAAGTTGGCTTCATAACTGTCAAGGTGATTGCCCTTTTCTTGTGTATTTTAGATTGTTTTGGATATTCAGTTACTTGATTTGATTTCTTCAGGCATAAGTTCTTAATCTTACTTTGAATAATTCTTCTGTAAACCTTGCCTCTTCTAAATATTGAACTTTCCACATAGGAAACTGTAATAGGGGTGGGAAATTTTAATTTTTCAACTTTTTTTTATAGTGGAAGTGTTTGTCCCTCCTTGTATATCAACTCCAGAGTTCATCCATGCTGCGATGAGGCCAGATGTCATTACAGAGACTGTAGTGGAGGTGTCGACGGAAGAGTCTGAACCAATGGATGCCTCACCTATTCCCACTTCACCAGATAGCCACGAACCAATGAAAAAGAAAAAAGGTGAGTATGTTTATCAAACCAAAACAAACAAAAAATAACAAAACAAAAATCTCTCAGAAACAAACAAAAACCAGAGTCTGTTTTGTGTGGCCACCTCTCCTGAGCTTGCGTGGGCATATCTTGGGCTGTGGTTGATATGGAATTTCACAAGGACTATCAATCTTTTTCTTTTAAGCCAAATACTTTCTCCATTGTTTCATCCTCTTACCGTTCCTGGCTTTTCCTTTTCCTTCCCAACTCTGCACCCCCTCTCCTTGTGCTGCTACCTCCTCATACTATTTTCTTCTCTTCCTTCTGTCTTCCCCCGACTTCTCATCCATACCACCTGCTTTTTACTTTCTCTAAAGAACTAAGGGTGAGGACTGGATAGATGGCCTAGAAGTTAAGATCACTGGTTGGTCTTCTAAATTCTATTCTCAGCACTCACGTGACGGGTCACAGCTGTCTGTAAATCTATTCCAGAGGATCTGATGCACAGCTGCCTTTAACTCCAGTTTCATGGGTCTTGATGCCCTCTTCTGGGTACCAGACATGCAAAGTGGTACACAGACCTACATGCAGGCAAAACTTCTGTACACGTTAAACATAGGAACACAAAGATCTAAGATTCCCAGTATAAACATAGTAGTAGTAGTAACAGGAAGAGAATTCCACTTTTTAAGCTGCATCTCAGTGGGTAAAGTGTAAGGGGCCAGCATACCTGCCACATCACAAGGAAATGGAAATACAACGCATTTGTCTTTTACTATCAAGTCTAGGGTAAAATTTGAAAGAAACTAAATCTTTAGTTTAGAACTTGTATTACTATCTTATTACCGTGATAAAACCCCATGACCAGGGCAAATTGCAGAAGGAAGGGTATATTTGACTTACAGCTCCAGAGGGAGAAGAGTCTGTCATGTGGGAACTGTGGCCACAGCACTCATCTAGTTACACTTTCTTCATTTTTTGTTTGCATTTTAGAGTAAAATAACACACTGCCTTCCATTATACAATTCAGACAGAGATGACAGAGGTTTAGTTAAATATGTCTTAAAAGTACAGCATATTCTGTTACTCACTACCAACTAAAATCCTTTGGCATAAAGAATGAAAAATAATTAAAACAACAAAAAGACAGATAATTCAATCACTCACTGCTGGGCAAATGAACAGATATTGCTCAGAAGTACAAATTGCCAGTGTATACACGTGAAAATGCATCTCCCCCCCCCCCCCCCCCCCCCCCCCCCCCGCCCCCAGGGAAATGCAGTTGAAGATACATTTGCTGTTCCCTTTCATCCAACTCAGAATGGCTGCTGCCAAGAGGACTAAGTGGTCATGGTGCTCATTCCTGTGATCCTAGCACATAGGAGGCCAAGAAAGGACTGTTGAAAGTTGAGTTGCCTGAGGTGCATTGTAAAGCCCTATGTTGGTGGCCAGTTTGGTCTACAGAGTGAGTTCCAGGCACCTAGAGCTACACAGAGAGAACTGTCTCAAAAACAAACAAACCAAACAAATAAGCAAAAACCAAGCAGGGCAGTGGTGCCACATGCCTTTAATGAGAGGTAGAGAGAGATGAATCTCTGGGTTTGAGGCCAAACTGGTCTACACAATGAGTTCTAGGAGAGAAACCATGTCTTGAAAAACCAAAAGAAGAAGAAAAAAAAAATCAAAAACAAAGACAAGGGCTGGTGTGATGGCTCAGCATGTAAAGGGACTTGCAAGCAAGCCTCACAGTCCGAGTTCAGTCCCTGGGGTCCACATGGTAGTCCCAGAGAACTGATTCCTACATATTGATCTCTGATGTCCACATGCATATGTAACACTGTGTTGAGGACACACACACTAATACATGTAATTAAAAACAACAAAAATACCACCATCTCAACAAAATGCAGCACCTCCTACTAAGAATGGGCCACTGGTGGATAGGGGAATGAAACACTTTTGCACTGTTGGTAGTAATGTAAATTATGGGGTTCCTCAAAAAGTTGAAAATAGAACTTACAGGATGCTCCAACTATACCAATCATATATACACGAAGGAATCTTAAGTCAACATACAATATATAATGAATCTTAGTTTTGTTATGATTTATAGTAGCCAAGTTATAGAATCTAGGTACCTATCAACAGATGAATGGAAAAATAAAATGTGATTGTGTGAGAGAGAGAAAAAAAAATGTGTCTTAGAGTTTCTATTGCTGTGAGGTGTAGCAGCCTTTCTTGGACTGCCAGTCCCCAAATCACGACATGGAGACTTATTATTATTATTATCAGTATTATTATGAATGCTTGGCCTTAGCTCAGATTTGTTTCTAGTTGTTTTTGTGTTTGTTTGTTTTTTTATTTTTTTTTAGCTTAAATTAACCCATCTGTTAATCTATGTGCTGCCCTGAAACTTGTTTGCCTCATCTACTTACTGTCCACCCTGATTTCCTGCTTCCTTTGTGTCTGGCTGGCTCTTTTTTCTCTCTGCTCAACAAACCTGCCTATCCCTTCTCTGTCTAGTTATTGGCTGTTCAACTTTTTCTTAGACCAATCAAGTGCCTTAGGCAGGCAAGGCAAAGCAGCAACACATCTTTATATAGTTACATATCTTTATATAGTTAAACAATTATTCTGCAACACAGACAAATGCAACACATTTTTACATAGTTAAATAAGTATTCTGCTTCACAGCAGTGAAGAGACACTGACCACAGCAACTTTTTTAAAAGAAAACATTTAATTGTGGTGGCTAACCGTTCAGTGGTCCAGTCTGTTATCATCATGGTGGGGAGAATGGCAGCATTTATGTGGACATGGTGCTGGCTTCATCTTGATCAGAAGGCAACAGCAAGTAGTCTCAGACACTGGGCCATATCTTGAGCATAGGCAGTTTCAAAGCCTGTCCCCATGGTGACACCCTTCCTCTAATAAAGCCATACCTAATAGTGCCACTCCCTATGAGCTTACGGGGCCAACTGCATTCAAATTACCACAGTGTGTCTGTGTATACATACATATGCACATGAGATGTGTGTGCGCACACCAGGATATTTAGAAAAAGAAGGGAATCGAAGTTTGTAGGAAAATGGGTGGAACCAAGCAAAATAAACTAGACTTAGGAAAACAAACACCATGTTTTCTCTTAGGGAACTAAGGTCGAAGAAAAACTGTGATAAACAGTGTTAGGTAACATACATCTGGAATTTCAGTACTCTGTAGATTGAAGCAGGAGGATATCAGTTTTAGGCCAGGATGGATCATGGAAGTAGAAAGGGGACAATTTGGGGGAAAGGAAAGGTACCTGGCCTGGAAGGAGGCCAGAAAGAGTAGTATGGAGCAGTGATTATGATAAAAGTATACTTTATATGTGAGAGCGTGATAATGAAACCTATTATCTTGTGCCATTTATACTAGTCAGACAGTAAAAATATACATAATTCTGTGTTGATTGCTGTCTGGGAAACAAAGTCGGGATGCCATTATCTGCGTGTTGTTACTATGTACATTTGTTATTTTTATTGTGATGTGTGTGTCAGGGTGCTCGTGTGGAGGTTAGAGGGAAGCTGGCCTTGGTTCTCTTTTCACCGTTTTCTGAATGCTGGGCATTGAGCTCAGGCCGTGGGACTTGCATGTCCTGACTGAGTCATCTTGCCAGCATCCTAAGGTTCCTTGTACTGAGGAGCCAGTGTAACTCATTTCACACGTGGCCTTAGTGTATTGAAGTCGAGCCCTTGCTTATCTGTCTCTGTTTTATGGCAGAGATAAGGACAAACATGAATGGCACACTCATTTATTAGACATAATCACTTGGAAGAGTGTGTTTTATTTTTTTAAACATCTACGGTGTATCTGCACATTGACAAGGGGAAAGTTTAACACTAATTTAGCTTAGAATTCTAGGGAATTGTCTCTTGCAATGCAAGCGGTGTTTAATATTTGGTTCATTTGAGCTCTAGGGCTTCATATGATCAGGTCATCTGCGGCACATAGATGAAATTGTTTCTAACTGAATGAAGGAGGGAGGATATGATCAAAATTACTTGCTGTAAATGTATGAAGTTCTTCAAGAATAAAAATACTATGCTAACAAACTTTCTAACAGCTGGATGTGGTTGGCACCCACCTTTGGTCCCAGGACTCGGAGGCAGAGGCAATGGTATCCCTGAGTACAAGACCAGCCTGGTCTACATAGTGAACTCCAGGACAGCAGTCTGAAAATGTAGCAGATTGAGGCTGTCTCTGATCTGATAACAGAAGTTAGAGAATTTACTGAGTTCGTATAGTCCAGTTTCTACCAACCGTTTTATTTAGGGTTACAGAAGTCTTTAATGGTCCTTTACTACAGCAACTTTCACACACACAGGCCTTCCTGGGTGAGGCTGTGCTGGGGCTGGGCCCAAGGCTTCACATGTGCTGTGCTAGGCAAGCGCCCTGCTGCTGATCGGCACCTCTAGGAACACTGAGTAGGCTGCCTTTAACTCACCACGTAGCTCAGGCTGACTTCAGAGTCGTCCTTCTTAGCTTTTCATAGCTGTGCGCCACGCCGCCTTAGAACTGACTAAGCTGCACATTAGTGTCTAGTTTAGTGAGGAATGTATTTTTAGAGAGTCTGGGAATTCTGTTTTCAGTTTATGATTTTATTATCTTAATTTTTCAGTTGGCCGTAAACCAAAGACCCAGCAGTCACCAGTTTCCAATGGGTCTCCTGAGTTAGGAATCAAGAAGAAAGCCAGAGAAGGAAAAGGTAATTTGTGGATGGTCATCTTGGAAATAAGATAGTTTTGTGTGTGTCTGTATGGGAGAGAGAGACATTTTGCAGTTGCAAGAAGGATAATTTCTAGTAGATGTGCATGTGGGAGTACCATCTCTCAGGTCTTAATCAGGGGCGAGTCAGCATTATGGGGGAACTTTTATCAAAATAGCTGTATCTATCGATGGGATAGTGGTAATAATCCATAGGACAGTACTAACCACATTGTTTGTAGGAACCATTGTTTAGGAAATATTTATATAATATCCCTTATGCTTATCATGCTGAACCACTTTAATAGAAGAGGCTGTACTTGTTGATTTGTTTGGATGGGTGAAGTCAGGTGACAGTCTGTGAGAGCCAGCAGCTCTGTACTGTGTGGTCCTAGGGACTGAACTCCGGTCATCAGTTTTGGCAACACACTGTCATTTAAGCTACCTCTGGCCTTCTGGTACATACTTGTTTTCTTCATTTCAGGACAGGATTTCTCTGTAGTCCTGGCTGTCCCAGAACTCAGAGATCCACCTGGCTTTGCTTCCTAGGTGTTGGAATTACTCTTTTTAAAAGCTCTCCTGGAATTGGAGTTACAAGCAATCATGGGTGCTGGGAACACGGGTTTTCTTCAAAATCCCAGCACTCGGGAGGCAGAGGCAGGCGGATCTCTGTGAGTTTGAGACCAGCCTGGTCTACAGAGCTAGTTCCAGGACAGGCTCCAAAGCCACAGAGAAACCCTGTCTCGAAAAACAAAAACAAAAAAAAACAAAAATCAAAATCAGTCAGAATTCTTAACCATTTAACCATCTCTCCCACCCCTCTGCTTTCTTATTTGGCATGTTTGATGATCCCATAAACAAAATTTATCACTGGTTAATAAGTAAACGTTTTTAAATTGATTGTCTTAAATTTTTTATTAATGTTTAAATTTGTCCTATTAATAGATTTATTACATAAGTCTAGTGAAAACTGTGCCTAATAAGTCCACAGGAAAACTTGGTTATATCTAAGAGAAAGAAAACAACTTTGAATTTCATTGATCTTAGGAATTTGGGACACATTTGACTCAGTTTGGGACAGGTTTCAGACTTTCATTTCCTTGTCTGCCCTTGGTGAGATTACATTTCAAATGTGTTAGTTTTTGTCTTTCAGTGTATGTTGCGGCCAAGGGATGTAGCACAGCCAATGGAATACTTGCCTAGTAAACCCCTAGTGTACATGTTCTCCAGCTCTGAGTAGAACTAGGCATGGTAGTGCATACCTGTAATCCCAACAAGAGGATCGAAGATTCAGGGTCACCCTTGGGTACCTAGAGAGCTTGAGCTCAGTTTGGGTTGCTATGAGACCCTCTCCTGAAATTATATCTCAGACTTTAAAGTTATACTGTAATAGTAAGTAAAAGTCAAACTGCAAATACATGGTGATTTCTGGCTTTGTTGTTTCATGGTGGTGCTAGGAATGGACTTGAAGGTCTTGTGCACACTAAACAGGCAGTCTTCTTTCTGAGCCACATCCTCAGCTCCTAAAGCACTTACAGTTTAGTCTAAACTCGAAGCAGATGTTACAATATGGTTAAAGTTATAGATAAAGCTGTATTCAAACTCTAGTCATTGTTCTGAAAACACAAGATAAAAGTGTCTGTTATAGGTGGGAGTCCTGTGAAAGTGTCCATGTTTGAATTCTGTTTTCCTTAGAACAAGACGATTAAGTTGGGAATGAGAACTTGGATAGAGTAATGAACTATCTACACTCAGCAACTATAGATGTTGATGAGTCTAACTCACTAAACAGAGTCATTTAAAGTCTTGATGTGTAGTAAAGTAATCTGTATGGTGTGGGGAGGCAGACAGGCACATCTCTGTGAGTTCAAGACTAGCCTGGTGTATATAGCAAGTTCCAGGACAGCCAGGACTACATTAAATCAATAAATAAAATAATTAAATCTCTGCTCACTTTTCCTGGGTCTAGTCACAGAATCCAGTAATCCCCTGCTTGTAAAAGAGTACCCAGCTGCAGGTGTGGTTGATGATGTGCATGGGCACTGATGGGGCTCGCTGCTGCTCAGAGCTGGGGCGGCCTAGAGATGTGTACATACTGTGCTCAGCTGTGAGCTGTGTGTTGACTGGGAAGGGAGTTGTGAATGAAAATGAAATGCCAGTGTTTGAGTGGAAGATGGGTCTGCAGTGAGTTTGGTTTAGGCTTCTCGTGAAGCTTGGGTCTGCACTCAAGGATATAGCAAGGGATTGTTAGTAGGGGAGTCTTGGACTGGGTAGGAACAAGTGTATTGTCACCTTTTATCTCAGGAGTCTTTCATCAGTTCCTAGAGGCTCTGCAGGAAGAAAAAGGAAAACAGCTTGCAAAGTCTGGCTTTCTCAAGGTGCTGGTTCTCTTCCCCTTTCCAAGGGAAATTATAAATAAGAGAATCCTTTTCTTCCTTTTGGGGTTATTTATTGTACTTGCCAAATCTTCTTTATTCATATATTAACTGTCTTCCAAGACTTAACCATTTCTGAAATGTGAGCCTCTGTTTTCTATGATTCTTTTGAGACATACAGTTACACAGTGCCTTGTGACATGTCTTACATTGTTTGGGGCTGATACTGCATCATTGTCTTATCTTGTCATCTGCCTCTTCCCTAAATTGTCCATTCCTTGGGGGCAGACATCAGACTTGGGGGCAGACACATAGATGCCATTTGTATTTTTTATTCATGTGTATATGTCTATGTGTGTAGGTAGATGCGTGTCAATCAGTGCAGGTACCGTGGAGGCCAGAGGCATTACAGTCTCAGAGCTGGAGTTAATAGGTAGTTTTGAGCTGCCCTGGTATGGGTGCTAAGATCCAGACTTTGGTCCTCTGTAAAACAGTATGAGCTTGTAACCACTGAGCCATCTCTTGAGCTTCAAGTGTAGACATTTTATTTTGCATAAATGTTTGATGTTGCTAGCGGTGGGATCCAGGACTAAGTATATGGTAGTCCAGTTTACATTTACTAGCAGTTCAGAGGTCATAAGAGTTCACGGATTAGGGCAGCCTGTAGACAAGTGCCCCACAGTTCCGGCCTACTGGTTAATCAAAGAAAAGGATTTCTTGGAAAAGGTCCTGTGGCACAAGCCTGCTATTCCAGCACTGGGGAGGTGGAGGCTGTGGGGTCAGCCTAGGCTCTGAGACCTGCCTCAGCACTAACAACAGCAAAGCTGTTCTAAGGGACTTGGTATAGAATATAAAACATGTACAGGTTATTATACTCAGAGCTCAAATCTGTATAAGTTAAGAAATTTGGTTCTGTTTAACTCAGCACTATACTCTTGCATTATACTAAGCATTATGCTATTGCCTTTACTGAAATTGAAGCCTTGGATACAGGACATCCGACAGTAGAGATCCAGGGCCTCTATCAGCTTCCTTGAGGAAAAGCATAGATTTTTAAGAATAGACATGTAGTCTGAGCATGGTGCTGCAGGCCTTTGATCCCAGCATTTGGGAGGCAGAGGCCTTCAATTTGAGAGCAGCTTGGTATGTAGCAATTTGCAGGTCTCACAGGGCTGCATAATGAGATCTCACCTCAAAAAGAAATGGCAGATAAGTATATTTAGTGTTTTAATTGTAAATAATGTAAATAAGGGTATTTTATTTGCATTTAATAATATTAATGAATTTTAAATTAGTGCCTGTCATTGTTTTTGTTTTTAAAGGAAACACAACCTATCTGTGGGAGTTTCTTTTAGATCTACTTCAAGATAAAAATACTTGTCCCAGGTATATTAAGTGGACTCAGAGAGAAAAGGGCATATTCAAACTCGTGGACTCGAAGGCGGTCTCGAAGCTTTGGGGAAAGCACAAGAACAAACCAGATATGAACTATGAAACTATGGGGCGAGCTTTGAGGTGAGAATGAACATGGGCTAATTTTTAAATATGACTTACATGTCTCTTTAGATTGTCTGTTTATTGTTAAAAGTCGTTTAAAGAAAAGCTTTGTTTTTTAAATCCCTTAATTTAATTTTCTAATTTTGGTGAACAATCTAGACAAATTTCTTAGATTTGGAAATAGATGGGGAAAGAAGTTTGATCTACATGTAAAACTTCAATATTGGAAAATCCTTATTTATTGAAAATTGATTCTGCATTTAGGACTGTTCTGGAATAGAAATTGTTACATTGTGGGCCTTTTAAGACATTAAACCCAGACTGGATGCAGTGGCATGTGCCTTGCAGTCGTACTGTTTGGGGATTGAAGACAGGATAGTAAGTTAAAGTCATTTTCCTTTACATATAAGTTTGAAGCCAGCCTGAGTTATAGTGAGATTCTATAAGAAACCTTAGATGAAATATATTTTCCAAAGTTAATTTGCTTTTAGTTCCTGAAAATATTGTAAATGACATTGTCTTGATAATGAAAAATTTTTGTTGTTTGGTTAGTATGAGAAATCCATTAAATCCTCAGTGTTCACATTTTAGTATTTATTTATTTGAGACAAGTCTAGCCCAGGCTGGCCTGGAACTTATGTGATCAAGCTGGCTTGGACTTGCATCAATTCTCTTGCCTTAGTTTCCCAAATCTGGGGTGTCAGGCACGAGTCACTCCTATATTGTGTTTTTTGTGACAGTGTTCATATATTCCACAGACTGCATCTCTGCTAAACTTTCCATATAAAGTCATTGTTTTTATAACATAGAGTTACTTGTAGTATCAACGTAAAGTGTCCTGTGTTTAGGCTAAGCTATTCTAAAGAGAGAACGAGGTGTAGATGGCAGACGTACTGTGATCTTGAGAGGAAGACCCACTTGAGAGGAAGGAGGATCCATCTAGAGTTGGAAACTAGCCTGGTCTAAATGGAGGTGGCGGGGTGCTGGAGATAAAGCTGGGAGATAGAGCACTTTCCTCTTAGTAACACGTCTCTAGGTTCAGCCCTCGGTGCCACACGTCTTTGTACACATCAGGGTTACAGAGCTGCACTAGCTACTTCTCAGGGACGGTGGAGAATTCATAGCGCTAGGACTCGCGCCACACCCACAGCCAGACAGCAGAGATGAAAGCTGCTACTTAGCTTGCTTTATCCTTTTTATTTGGTCTGAGACTCTGTGTCAGCAACAGTGCTGCCCCACACTTACGTTGGGTCTTCCCACCTTAATGGAATCTAGGAAGAAACCAGAGAGTTAGTTTCTAAGTGCTTCTAGAGCTTGTCAGATTGACAGTCAGTATTAACAGGCACGCCCTGTGGCACGACACGCCAATTTCCGGTCCTCACCAAATCTGTAGTCGCATGAGTAGTCACTCGCAGCGTTTTCTGTGTGGTTTTATTGTGAAGGCAAGAGTACGTTTGACTATTCAATCATTTTTCCTCTCACAGATACTACTACCAAAGGGGGATTCTCGCAAAGGTTGAAGGACAGAGGCTTGTGTATCAGTTCAAGGACATGCCCAAAAACATAGTGGTCATTGATGACGACAAGAGTGAAGCCTGCAGTGAAGACCTGGCAGCAGCTGCTGACGAGAAGTCCCTAGAGCGAGTGTCACTGTCTGCAGAAAGTCTCCTGAAAGCAGCAACTTCTGTTCGCAGCGGGAAAAACTCATCCATAAACTGCTCCAGAGCAGAGAAGGGTGTGGCTAGAGTTGTGAATCTTACTTCCCCTGCTCATGAGACTTCATCCAGGTCTCCTACCACCACAGCATCTGTGACAGCGGCAGCAGCTCCAAGGTGAGGGGGCCACTAACTGTAACATAGTGTTTTGTTCTTTAAATGCACCTTGGAACATTTGAACTGTCCTGGTTTAATCTGTAATAGCCAATACTGTATGAACACTTTAAAAAAATGCATCTTGGGGCCAGAGAGATGGTTCAGCAGCTAAGAGCACTGGCTGCTCTTTCAGAGGACCTGGGTTCACCTCCCAGTGCCCACATGGCAGCTCATAATTGTCTGTAACTATAGTTTCAGGGGATCCAACACCCTCACACAGACATGAATGTAGACAAAACTCCAGTGCATATAAAATAATTTTAAAATATACTTTTAGCTATACACAGTGAAACACATTTGTAGTCCTAAGTACTGTGGAGGCCGAGGCAGGAGAATCACAAGTTCAAGGCTTGACTGTGCTACAGAGTGAGTTGTAAGCTAGCAGTGAGTTAGCAAGACCTTGCCTCAAAAAGCTGGGTGTGTAGCTCACTCAGTAATAGGACACTTGATTAGCGTACATGAGATGCCAGGTCCAATCCCCAATAGGAGCTGGAGAGTCTTCTTTCTAAACTTTACCACAACTGTAAACATTGGGAGCACTGGTTTTAGGCATTTGGATTCATGTTTACTTTTTAACATGAGACCCATTTTCTAATTTAGTATTGAATATAGCCAACCTCTTTGTTTATATCCACCAGGACAGTTCGTGTGGCAATGCAAGTTCCTGTGGTGATGACATCACTGGGTCAAAAGATTTCAACTGTGGCAGTTCAGTCAGTCAATGCAGGCGCACCATTAATAACCAGCACCAGTCCGACCACAGCCACCTCTCCAAAAGTAGTCATTCAGACGATCCCGACTGTGATGCCAGCCTCTACTGAAAATGGAGACAAAATCACCATGCAGCCTGCCAAAATTATCACCATCCCTGCTACACAGCTTGCACAGTGTCAACTGCAGACAAAGTCAAATCTGACTGGATCAGGAAGCATTAACATTGTCGGAACCCCCTTGGCTGTGAGAGCACTTACCCCTGTTTCAATAGCCCATGGTACTCCTGTAATGAGACTATCTGTGCCTGCGCAGCAGGCTTCTGGCCAGACTCCTCCTCGAGTTATCAGTGCGGTCATAAAAGGGCCAGAGGTTAAATCAGAAACAGTGGCAAAAAAGCAGGAACATGATGTGAAAACTTTGCAGCTGGTAGAAGAAAAGGGAGCAGATGGGAACAAGACAGTAACCCATGTAGTGGTTGTCAGTGCGCCTTCTGCTATTGCCCTTCCTGTGACTATGAAAACGGAAGGACTAGTGACGTGTGAGAAATAAGCGAGCTCTGCCGTGGCCTGCAGACTGTTAGTGCTGTACTGACAGACATTGGCAAGGGAAGACACCAAGAAAAGCCAGAGGAGGACTTCAGACAATTGTGCATAGAAGAAAGCGATCAGACTTACTGGAATAGTTACCTATCCCATGTTTCAGTGGGAAGTGAACTACACATTGAGATGCTGACAGAAAACTGCCTCTTAAAGTAGGAACAACTGAACCCTCAGTAAGCAAACAGACTGAAAGGGACCAAGCAGCCCACTACAATAGCAAGTTACACTAAGAGTTGGAACACTAACACCTGTAAGAGGTTACATAGTTTTCAGTGGGGCGGGTTGGGATGGGTGATCTCATTGTTACATATAGCAATTTTTGATGCATTTTTATATGCATACCAGCAATTATTACTGTGTTTGCACAGTACTCACTTAACTGGTGCTATGTGAAGACTGCTAATATAGGTATTCTAGAATGTGAACTGAGTGGATCCAAAAGCTCCAAAAGAGGGTAACAAAAAGATGTAGTGCGTTTCTTGTTTTATTTTTTGTTTTTGAATATATATATCATATAGCTTAAGCTGTTTTAAAACAAAGGCCTTAGACTAATTTTTGGTTTTCTTCCTTGAAATAAGCTAATGGCTTGTTTGTGTAAAGCTTTTTTATTAAAGGAAAAAATTTTAAAAATCTTGTACCTAGCACAGTATTGTTATAGAATTTACATGTAACCTTTTATATGGTAGTTTAAGTCTGATGGTTTCTTAATTGTGAGGAAATTTACTGTAACATACCTGCGTCACTCAAGTCAGCCCTGGCGTCTCGCAGACACATCAGCATCAGTTCTCATGTGGTTTGGAAATTCAGGCTCAGCATGAACTCGTCGGGTAGCTCTAATACCTGCTGTTTGTTTTCCTTCTCATTCTTGTTCCTTCTTTCCTCCTTTCCTCCTTTTTTCTTTTTTAGTTGATGTTTAAGAGGGAAAGTACCAGTGTTCAAATTTGAACTATAATAGTTTGTATATTCAACATTTGAAGTATATTCTATTTTGTTGTACTCTTGTTTCAAAGTGTATTCAAGTAGGTTTTCTGAAATATAGAAGTGAAATTTATCTTGTGGTTTTGGTCTCTGGTGGTATTTTTCACAATACTCTAAAGCCAGTATAGGGTGTCGTTTTGGTTAAGCAATAGAAGTCGTGTGTTTTCTTAATTACTTCAGAAGAAATGCTACTCTGGTGTTGTCCCATTATACGAATATTTGGCAACTACTCACACATTTCCATTTCCTTTATAACTATAATCGCCACTCACTTAACGGATTTATATACGTGAAGCACTCTCAGCTGGTGGTAGGCTGCTTGCCTGGCATGTGCAGGGCCCTGGATTTGTCCTGGCACCTTACTTGCACACCAAGTCACTTTCAGTTATACCATGTTTCCACCAGTCCTCCTTATAGGTAGAAAGTAATGGTCCAGCCTTTGCAGATGAAGGCTGAAGCCCAGAAATCACACAAATTACTTAATGTAACACGTAATTAGGTCCTTCTCTACATATTAGTTGTCTTTTTAGAAATTTAGATGAACTGTTTCAATATTTTTTGGCCTTTGTATACTTAACACGATGCTACTTATATCAGCAAAGATTTTTATAAAAGTTCCCTTTCTAGCTTTTTTTTTTTTTTTAACTAAACCGATTTAAAGAATTGATGTGTATGGGTGTTTTTCTGCATGTATGACTGTATACATTTAACGCTGTCCTGATGCCCCAGGAGACCAGAAGAGGGTGTCGAATCCAATGCAACTGGTGTTAGAGACGGTTTTGAGCTGCCCTTTGGGCTTTAACCTCTCTGGAAGAGCAGCACCACTGTTGAGCCATCTCTCCTGGCCACACCCCTTTTCTAACCCACAAGCGTACCTAATGGGACTTTTAAAAATACGAGTCTAAGTTGGTTCTTTTTTTACCCCCATTGAGAGTTAACCTCAAAACCTACCTACCTCTTAGGACATCTCCTAAATATTCCATCTTTCTAAATCAAGACTGCAGTTAACTTTTGGTCAAATCTTCTATAAAACTCATTTTTCAAAAGGCTGTACATGACTGGACCCAAGTCCTGAGCTGCACATAGCATCCACAGATTTTGATTACCTTTGCTAAGAGTCTTAACAGCTCAGTTGTAATAGATAATTTCTTACATGTTTTATTAGTTGGTTTGAACTTCATTCTAAAAGCAACAGAAAGTTTCAGATATGCATCTAAAACCTAAACTTGCAAATGTAACTCCAGCTTCTGAACCCGGTCTTTCTGAGCTCTAATTCAATATGAGTTACACTTTTGTGTTCAGTGCTTCTGGAGAAAAGCCACAGAAACCATGGCTTGGCGCCGTTGCATCTTCCAGTCTTCGCAGTGTGATGGGCAGCCTGTGTTTATCCTTAGATCCAAACTTCAGTCACCACCGTTCTCTGCACATGACCAAAAGTATCTACAGAGACCCCTTGGCTGGACCCTTGGCTACAAGAGAATCTCACTTCTGCAAACATGGTTGTCAGATTCAGGAAGGAGGTATCTCTGTTGTGCATAAGCATCGCTTTCCCTTCACACACCCTTGGTCCAGTAGTTAACAGCTGGTCATTCAGCATTTCTCCATCAGACCATTTATTTTTGAATGGGGAGCCTGCAGTGCTCACTCAAGTTCACCAATAGCCCAGTTTCCAAATCAAGCATAATTAATTTGAAAGATCACAGGACCTTGAGAAATCAGTTACTCTTTCCATCTCAAGTTCTCAAGTCATGAGGTTTTGTCATAAGCACCTTTACCTGTTTATTGAGCCATCTCAACAGCTCTGATACATCCTTTTTGATGTATTTTTATGTGTCTGCTCCCGTGTATGTATGCCACCAAATGCATGCAGTGCCTGTGCAGACCCGAAGAGGAGTTGGAACCCCTGGCTGGAGTTACAGCTGAGCTGCTATGTAGCTTCTGGGAATCAAACCTGGGTCCTCTGCAATAGCAGCAAATGCTCTTAACCCAGGAGCCTTCTGTCCAGCCCTTTACTTCAACCTACTTGTCCCCATCTCCTCTTGTGCCTTAGTTTTTGTTGTTGTTGTACTAAGGTTGTCTCTGTAGGGCTTATCAGAGTTGTAGGAATGGAAGGAGATCATAAGTCTGATGGACAAGCTGACACTATTGAATGTTTACTAAGATTCATTGTAACAGCCATTCTTCAGATAGCTGACATTTTTTTGGTCTAGACTAGAACTTGACTCTTAGATCACACTCATTGCCACACCAGTTCTTCCTGAGTGCTGGATTCAACTGTTCCCTGTAGTACTACTAATAGGCCCTAGCGTCTACAAGGGTCTGTAGGCTGTCTTCTACATTCCATTCACGTCCGACATTCTCCAGGTCCTAACGGTCCTATCTTCTTCTGTATGGATGCCTTACCTCCCATAAGGTTCAGGCTGTCACATTATCCTCGTCTCAGTCTCTGGAATGCTGAGACTTCGGGAAGCTAGAGTAGAGGTCAACCTGGGCTAAAATGGACCAAAAGCCAAAAATGTGGATTGGATTTCATTACACCGTTGTGGTTACTGTAAACTCAATGGCATCTTAACTTGAATTGCCCACTCACCCAAGTTCTTTGCTAGTGTCCTGGGTACCCCTTTCCTAAGCCGTTCTACCATGGCCTCTCCTCTTGCACCTAGTTTTTAAAGTTCTATTCTGCCTGAGGCTGAGGGCTGGAAATACTGAGGCTCCTTGAGAAGGCAGAAGGAACAGAAGTGTTCAGGAGAGATGAAATGACTTCACTGGGACAGCGAGACTGCTGCAAACTTGAGGTTGCCTTGGGCTACACAGGTAGTGCCAAACCAGCCTGGGCTTCAAAGCAAGTGTCTCAAAAAAGGCAGAGCTAAGGGAAAGAGAAAGCAAATAGGCCAGACAGAAGGGGCAGGACACAAGATGTCACTAGGGTCTGAGCCTCTCACAATGCAGATCTCTGCTGAACAACTATGTCACGCCCCACCTCGACCAGCAAGGATGACGCGCGAACACACCGGAGCTCTTCTCACTGCAGTTTATTCCAGGACTTTATTCACTTTCTCTCTCTCCCCGGGCAAACCTCTCCCAGCCCTTAAAAAGGCATGAGCTACCAACCCCGGACTGCCAGGTGGGCACTGCCCATAGGCCCACGCATATGCAAGCAGCTGATGATCATTGCGTGATAATAGCGTAAGTCAGGTCTTGGCCATAATTAGGAGCTGATCATCAGATGTGGCTCCACGCAGCTCGCCACACAACTACTTAGTTTGGCTTTGAAAACAGGGTTTCAGATAGCCTAGGCTGGCCTTGAACTTGCTTTGTAGTTGAGAAGGGTCATGAGCTCCTGATCCTACCCCTACTTTCCCAGGGCACTACCTTGTCCTGGTTGGTTCTTTCCTGGTGCTGGGGATCAGGCTGGAGCCTAGAACGTGCTCCAGAGCTACTCCCAGCTTCTAAACTGCCTTGAACTATTTATTATTCAGTTACTCCAAGTCTTCTGTGGTTGTGACTTTGTGTCCCCAATAACCAACATCACATTCCATAGGAACTTCAGAGTCAGGCCTTGGTAAGTATCAGTGTGCCCCCAAATATCTGAAGCACTCTAGCACATTGGGGAGACTAACCCGACCGCTGTATCACTATTTGTGAACCTGGAGGTTGAAGGCAGCGGTAAGCGATTTTGGAGGACTCTATCTTTGCACTAAGATTCCAAAAGCTTGAATGTGTAGCTACTTCTGTTAAGTGTCAAAATGAAAATTTAGTGTGGAAGTGGATAATGTTTGAACCACATACTATTATGATACAGACTCCCAGATTCCATTTGGACAAAAACCAAACCAAAACACACACACACAAAACCAAGATTAAAAGCACTGTTATAAATTCATTTATTAATCTTAAATAATATTTAGAACTCATACATTAAAACATTTAACATTTTATCACCAGTTACTTTTAGAAGAGGCTTCAACAATCGGAAGAGAACTACAGGTTAACGTTTCTGCTCTTAAATTCTTTGAGAAATTTCGAGCCCTATCATTTTGGCTGTCTTGGGAATTTTTGAAAAGGGGTCTTCGCCAGGCAGTGGTGGCGCACACCTTTAATCCCAGCACTTGGGAGGCAGAGGCAGGTGGATCTTTGTGAGTTCGAGGCCTGCCTGGTCTTCAAGAGCTAGTTCTAGGACAGGCTCCAAAGCTACAGAGGAAACCCTGTCTTGAAAAAACCAAAGAGAAAAAAAAAGAAAAATTAAAAAAAAAAAAAAAAGAAAAAGGGTCTTGATATTGGAGCTAGTCTCCAATACAGAGATTTTGATCACACAAATGGGCTTTCTGGAGTTCTCGTCTCAGAAGGAATTCTCGCTATTATTCTTAGTCACCGTTCCAGGACTGTTCCTAAAGCTACTTGTCAAAAGAAGTCATGGAGTAGTCTTCGCATGTGTGCCAATACCATACAACAGAAAGTACAAATACTTAACTATGACTAAATGGTGAAAACTAATTGAAAATGAACTGGCATTTCTTCAAGAAACACAATGGTAAATTGGAGGCATAGCAAACAGCAAGGATTATCTGAAGATTGTCACAAATCCTTCAGGGCTAAATATAGTTCCTTAGTGTTAGATCACCAAATAAAAACAATTGGAAGTTTTAAGGAAATTATGTCTATTCCTGCATCTACAATGCTATATAATCCACTTAATTTTACATGAAGATATAAAAAATAAATATTGCCATGCATTTCTTGCTGACATTTTAAATTCCCACAAATAAATAATGAAATACTCTCTAGAAAACTTCCTACATTTTACATTGTACTTACTGAGGGGCTTACAAATTGAGGTTTTTTATAGCACCCTCAAGTTAAAAAAACAAAAACCAAAAAACTTACAAGAAGTCTAATTTTAATGCCCTTAAATAGTGGAGAATGTTATAGAAAATTAATACACAAGCCCAAACTGGAGTGCAAACACCTTTTCACTGCAGGTTTTAATCGGAAAGGTTTGCAAACAAATTCTTTTCCGAGGGCATGCTGGAAACGATGGAGAACGAAGTGGCTGAAACTGGGTGTCCCTTTTCAGGCAACTTATCATATTTCAGTTTCCCAAAACATCCCTGGTTAAGACTCTTATGATTAGAATGATACAGTGTTTATAAGAGTTCCTCAGGCTCCTCATTAAAGCTGAAGTCACACACCAGAGACAGGTGGTCTGAGGGGTAGTGAAAGGACGGGAGCCGGCTGGGCCCAATCTGTTCTTCCGTGAGTAGTTCCAGAGCAGAGGTGACGCTCAGAGCGTGTCTGGAGTACCAGATGTAGTCCAGGGTGTGGCGACACTCCCCTGAGGTCCGGATCTTCCAGGTTGTGTATGGAGGCTCCGACTGTCCATCGGGACTCAGCAGCTTGTAGGCGCTGTTGAGATTGAGGCTGGAGGAAGCGAAGTGTTTGTAGACCTCCTCAGTGGGCTCTGCATTGAAGTCCCCACAGACAATCAAGGGAATCTTGGCTCCCTGTGTGATGCCCTGCAGGTTCTGGAGGAGGTCACAGCCCTGAGCTGACCGGAACCGCTCCCAGCCAGTGCGTGCTTTTAAGTGGGTGACAGCAACACAGAATTGTCTGCCGGATTCCTTGCACTCTAGGGTCTGTGCAATGGCAACCTGATTGGTTTTTAGGGTCATGGCTGTCAGCCTAATATTGGTGCTGTTGATGAGCTTGAAACGGTTTTGGAGGAAAAATAAAGCACAGCCATCTGGTCCATTGTTGTGTTCAACATCAAGACATGGTGACCAGGGCTTGGGGAAAAATGTGCCTTGGTAGCCCAGTCTACTGAGGAGTGGTTGGAAGGTGTCAAAATAGTGGTCCACTTCTTGGAGGCACAATATATCTGGTTGGTAAGCCAAGAATTCCTCTAGAATAAGGCATTTCCTTTCTTCCCACTTGAGTGCTTCAATGGGGCACTGTACAAAGTTGTCTTTGCCTTCTCCAAGAGCTGAAAAGAAAAGCCAAGCATTTGTCAGCTACCACAGAACCACACCCTCAAAGAAAATGGGAGCCTAGTATAGTAAGAGGCAGATTTCCATGAGTTCGAGACCACTGGGGGCTATGTTATTGAGCGCCAGCCCAGCTAAGGCTACATTCTGAGACAGTCTCGCAAAGGAACAAACCTACGAACGCAGTAAAGCTCAGGAGCAGAGGCCTGCGGGTCTACATCTGCCCGGAGGCTGGGCAGTTCTAAGCTGTGTCAACCCACCCAGACAAAATAACCTCATACCATCTGCTGAAATAGGGAGCAGGGTTTTTTCTTTCTATATATATACACTAAAACTATTTCATATAACTGTATTCTAGGATTAAGACCTTTGCCTTGGGGTTTAGAGAAACTTTGTTGTCCCGGGAATAAAAAAGTGTGTCAATTTAAATAAGCACTAGTTTAAACACTGCCTATAAGAAAGTTAAGGTAACTGATATAAATAGATACTATTCAGAATGAATGGGACAAACGAATAGCTTTTTCTCCTTATGAATGATGGGCACATGACTGCACAGGCGCCAGGGTTGGTGGGGTGGAAGTGGGTAGATACGAACAAGTACAAGGTGTGTGTGTGAAATTGTCAAGAACAAAAAGATTGGTAAGTCAGGTACATAAACACACGAAAATGTCTTTTAGTTAGTGCTAAGGAGCTGGCCAAATGGTATCGCTGGTTTTACTGTTTTGAGAGAAGGCGTCACTCCACAGCCTAAGTGGCAGTCATCATGGCTCAGCCTTTTGACTGCTAGGATCACAAACCCTCGTGGACTGCCAAGGCTGGTCTCACTCCTGCTTTACACAGCCCATACTACCCATTCAGTTTGCCCCCTGTAAATGCTGTCATGGTGCTATGGACCCAAGTTTCAGCAATAGAAGGTCTGAGGTTATCCTACTGAGATGCTGAAAATGCACCTCCACCCTCCCCCGTTTCGTCCCTTCATATAGCACACCGGGAATGCACAGGAGCAGAAAGGAGGCCTCAGCACTCAGGCACAGCAGCCCCAGGCATACCTTGCGCAAGGATGTTCCACTGCATGACTCTAATGGGAGGGTAGCTACTCAGGCAATCTGTCCTTATGCCCACAAAACACCTCTGGTACCGGGGTGGCCGAGTGTGCAAAACAGCCCTGCATTCCTCAAGAAGTTCCTTAGGATCAATGGGTTCCAGGTGTTCTGGGTCAGCCGACACCAAATACTCCGGGTGCTGAGCGGCTGCACTGCTGCTGAGTGTCTTGGAGAGAGCACTGTAGAGTCTGCTCGTGCCGTTTCCCATGGAACTCACTGCGGGAAGGAAGCAGACATAGAGAAAGCTGTCAGCGCACACTGTGGATAGTGGGGTTCCTAGGCTCCAGCTTCCCATCACGACAGGTAATTCAAGTATTGCGTTAACCAATCTTTTTTTTTTAAATAATTTATTTTTATTTTATTAGCATTGGTATTTTTCCCTGCATGTCTATCTGTGTGTGGAGTCAGAGACAGCTGTTAGCTGCCCTATGGGTGCTGGGAATTGAATCCGGGTCCTCTGGAAGAGCAGCAGTCAGTGTTCTTAACCGCTGAGCCACCTCTCCAGCGTTAACCAATCTCTTAACAAAACTAATAAACCTGTTTACCTAACCTCAGTGACCTCTTCTAGTTGTCTTTATACCCACCCATTCCTAACAAAGTCAGTTTTTTATTTGCTTTCGTCCTCCTCCTCCTCCTTCTTCCTTTTTTTTAAAATCTGTGTTTCTTTGTGTAGCCCCAGCTGTCCTGGAACTTGCTTTGTAGACCAGGCTGGCCTCGAACTCAGGGATCCACCTGCTTCTGCCTCTCAAGTGCTGGGATTAAAAGTGTAACCACCACACCTGGACCAAGTTTGGTTTTTGAAGTGTGAAATGTAGAAAGCTGTAGCCCTGGTGCAGTGTCTGTACAGATAGCCCTGGTTTCATGTTAAGTGTCCATTGGGGCCAGTCTCTTGGAGACTCCTGTGGTTAGCACTGAGCATGTTCTCTTCAAAATATCCAGGGTGCAGTCTGAGAAACGAAGGAAGAGACGCCCGAGTTCTGCTCAGCTCAGCTCCGCTGGTTTCCATCTAAGCTTTCTTTTCCTGACTGCCTGCGTTTCCGAGCCCCTAGAGACAGAACACAGGCCCAGGGAGCAGCAGTGTCTGGAAAGACATGAGTGCTCACCAATGCTTAGGTTTTCAATATGGGGTGTGGTGTGTGTGTGTGTGTGTGTATCTGCTGATCCCAATGCAGATTTGTCCCTCAGAGGCGCGAGTATTTGAACACTTGGTTCCAGGCTGCTGGTGCTGTTTGGGAAGGTGGTTTTATAGCCATTCTGTTTCCTGTGTGTGGATGAAATGATCAGCCAGCTTCCGGCTCTTTCCTTGCTCTCCCTGTCGTGTTGGGCTCTGTCCTTCTGGAACTGGAAGAAGATAAACCCCTTCTTCAGTTGCTTCCACCTGGGGATTCTATCACACAAATGGAGGGTGTGGTGGTGACAAGATACTCCTTTTGGTGGCAGTGTGAGGGGAGGAGGAGGGAGAGCATAAGACAAGAGAAGTTATTTTGAAAATTTTTTCCTAAAAAGGAGAGAAATATCCAAGTAGCATTTTGTTTTTGAGATAGAATGTTTGAGTGGTGTGAGAGAATACTAAAGAAGTGTATTATTGCTGGCTTCTGGACCACAGCTGAGGCAGCTTATAAAACCCCACTCTTTTTCAGGACACTGAAGACTCTGACAAAGTATGAAAACCAGTTACCTAGCTGGGCAATGATGGCACATGCCTTTAATCCTAGCACTAGGAGGCAGGGGCAGGTGTATCTCTGTGAATTCAAGGCCAGCCTGGTCTACAAGAGCTAGTTCCAGGACAGGCTCCAGAGCAACAGCGAAACCCTGTCTTGAAACCCCTCACACCCCAGAAAAGAAAACCAGTTATTCTGATGTTCATTATGAATTATATTATTTCTATGTGTGGCTAACTATTCTGAAAAGCACCTTGATGGGGCTTACATATATGTAAATTAAATATAGGCTTACTATTCAGCCAGGAGTTCACACCTCTAGGTATTTACTTAATTAAAACTAACATCCATTTGAAAATACTTACTGTTAGCAACCATGATGCCCTTCAGTATGTGAACAGTTAAACAAGGGTAGAATGCATAACATTGGGTAGAAAGAACATGGGCTGACCCTAGGAAGGACTCTCACAAGCATCTCTCAGTGGAAGAGGCCAGGCTCTACCTGCTAGATGGTGCATTTCCCCTGGGGAGCACAGGAAAGGAAAGGAAGCCAGAGTCTGCAGGAGTGGGGGCTGCTATGGGCAGCACGGGGAGCTCTGGAGAATGGTGTGTGTGCACATGGTTTGTGCTCTGGATGAGAACGGAACAAAGCTGTTTGAATACTAGCTTCCCAGTTGGTGGAAAAGAAGTATAGCCCTGTGTGGAAGAGGTGTCATTGGGGGTGGGGCTCTGATGTTTGGGGAAAAAAAAATCCCAGTGTGCCCTGCCTGCCTTTGCTTGAGGTTTTGAATTCTCAGCTGTTCTGCCACCATGCCTTCGCTCCATGCCCATGAATTCTAGCCCTTTGAAACTGTAAACCCAGTTAAACACTTTTTTTCATAACTTGCTTTGGTCATGGTGTTCTATCATGGTCATAAAAAAGGAACCAAGAAAGACTACAGAGAAACACTGTCTGGAAAAGAAAAAAAAAGGGACCCAAGAAAGTTATACATATATACAGGAGCAGCCATAAAAAACGAATCTGATACCTGTAAACCTAAATATTAACTGGAGGTTGGAGATGCCAGGAGTGTCTCAACAGAGGAATCTGACTGTGGATGTTGTGATCTACACATCTTTGGAAAGCAATGATTCAACAGCAAAGTACAGGGATTAAACTAACCACACACTCTACTTGGTAAAGTCCGTTCTCAAAGGGCAGGGCCTAACAATACAGAAACCGCTGGCTTATGAATAAGCACACGGGTAGGTGGGTGGAAGTGGGGGTCCCTGGGAGAGGACACTCTAGAGAGACGAAGGGATGCTGTAATGTCGAGACAGTGACAGTAGTGGGGAGCCATGCTTCCCGTCTTATGATGCACATGTCCAGACATGGATGTGACTGTGTGTGTGTGTGTGTATACAAACACGCACTCCTGAGTGCTAGGACACAATGGCATATAGCACTCTGGCGCCCCCTATCTTTGTGTCTAATGTCATTCTCAAATCCAACCAACCTGGGGTGTGTGGTGTTGAAGACATGGCTCTTCAGTTAGGATCATTTGTTGCTCTTGGAAAGGACCCGAGTTCAGTTCCCAGCACCCATGTGCAGGGGATCTGACACCCTCTGCTCACCTCCATGGGCACCAGGCATGCATGTGGTACACATCCCACATACAGGCAAAAAACCATCTACATTTTTTTTTTTTTGGTCTTGCAACAGGGTTTCTCTGTAGCTTTGGAGAGTGTCCTAAAACTCGCTCTGTAGACCAGGCTGGCCTCGAATTCACAGAGATCTGCCTGCCTCTGCCACCTAAGTGCTGAGATTAAAGGTGCATGCCATTACAGGCTGGCAAAATAAATCAATCTTAAAATAACATAAAAGCAATCAAGTGCCGGGCGATGGTAGCGCACGCCTTTAATCCCAGCACTCGGGAGGCAGAGGCAGGCGGATCTCTGTGAGTTCGAGACCAGCCTGGTCTACAAGAGCTAGTTCCAGGACAGGCTCCAGAGAAACCCTGTCTAAAAAAAAAAAAAAAAAAAAGCAATCAAGTAACTGAGGCTGGAAAGAAGGTTCGAAGGTTCGGTATTAGTCGCCCCGCCAGGCTGCTCTTTACTGCTTCTAACTCTAACTTCTGAAGGGATCTGACACTATCTTCTGGCCTCTTGGGCGTGGCATCCAGGTAGCATACACTCATACAGACATACACACAAATAAAAAATTAAAAGTAAACAAAGTAAAGCCAACAAAGGCCTGCGTCAGGCCTGCTGGCACAGAACTGTAACCCCAGTGACTCTGGAAGCTGAGGCAGGGGGACAGTGAGCTCTGTATCTGCATGGCTTATAAAGTAAGTTCAAGGCCAGCCTAGGCAATTTAGTGAGATCCTATTTCAATAAAATCAATCCAAGTTTGGTATATAGCTCAGTGGTAGAGTGTCTATCTAGCATGCATGTCCAAAGCCCTGGGTTCTATCTATCCCCCGGTATAATAAAAGTATCACACTGGAGCCCACACCTGTCTAGAACTGGTCTCCCAGTGCTGCTATACAGTATAAGCCACCTGTTCTGTTAAGTATTGTACTTCTAAGAAAAGTTCAGGAGAAAATCCTGTAAGTTAGACAGAGTTCTTACACCAAACAGCACTCAGAAGCACGAACCATAAAAGGCTAATTGGGGCCAAGCACCTATGGACAGTTTATTATTTGGTGCAAATTTAAAATGGTATAGCTGTTCTGAAAATAGTTGGTTATTATTTTAAAAAGTGGAAAGCAGGTTGGCACAATAGTTTTACTTACAAGCATGTATTCAAGAGAAAACTCAAGTACATGCCAAGATTAAAGCGGTATTCTGATCCACCATCTGAACACAGGGTGAGTTGTCAGAGGCCGTTACAGTTATTGGTTGGGACAGAAACTGCTATGCCAGTGCTCTACTAATGAGCTACACCCCACAGAATGCAAAGAGCCAGCACGGAGGTTGATGGTATTGCTTTTATTTTTATTGAAAAGTCCTAGCACTTGAGGCAGAGGTTAAGATTGCTTGAGTCCAAAGCCAACCTGGTTTATGTTGTCCCAGGGCAGCCAGGGTTACAGACCTAGGGCCAGTCAAACACACCACCACCGCATTAAACAAGACATATATATTTTGGTTTTCAAGACAGAGCTTTGGTGAGTTTGGTGGAACTCACTCTGTAGACCAGACCAGCCTTGAACTCACAGAGATCCGCCTGCCTCTGCCTCCCAAGTGCTGGGTTAAAGGCGTGTGCCACCACTGCCCGGAGAGAGGACTAAATATCTGTCTTTATCTGGAGCTTCCTTTTCAGAGACAGAGATTGTACCCCGGACTTTGTATCTGCTAGGCAAGTGTGTGACTGAGCTTAACAGCTCCAGCTGTGCGGGACAGGATGGTGATTTAAACAGACAGCTTTTCCTTTCTAACTAGGTCTCTGGGGACAACCTCATTGGTCGAGACCTAAACTGACAACTGGTTCTACCCAAGTCCTAACTGCAAATCACCAGAAGACACCGTGCCATGCTCTAGTTATCCAGCAACTACTGTTTGTGCCCAGCTGTCCAGTCAGCAGATACTGTCCTCAGTTTGAGGTTAAACTCCAGCACGACCCAACTAAAAGACTAAAAGGTAAAGAGTGAGCAAAATCCAGGATTGTCTTAGGCACACACCTAGGGGGATTTGGAAGCTGATCAACCTTGGGCCCAAGAAAACCAACGAAACAGACAACACTATAAACGACAAGTACTAGCAGCCCAATGCTGCCATCTGCTGGCCATGTACTGAACTACTTCAAAAAGTTGAAAAAGCTAATTTGGCAGCTAATTTTCTCATTAGGCTTATTAGAGTAGGTTCCAGAATAGATGTGGAAGACTTCAGGGAAGTAGGTGAAAGCTCACGAAAAATATCCTCCTGTGGTGCTGACTATACTGCATGTTTTTAAGAAATCCAATAATCAAGCACCCATTTCTAGGTCTATGCCCAGACATTACCAAGAAATCCAATAATCAAGCACCCATTTCTAGGTCTATGCCCAGACATTACTGGCTTTGCTGTTTGTTATGTTTAAGACAGGGTTTCTCTGTGTAACCCTGGCTGTCCTGGAACTCAGGAGACCAGGCTGGCCTTGAACTCGGAGATCTGACTGTCTCTGTTTCCCAAATGCTGGGATTAAAGGCATGTACCACCAATGACTGGATCCTAACCATTTTTAAACTTTAGTTGTCCTTGGACATTTGAACCATTTTTCCTTTGACAACCCAAGTGTTAAATTGTACCACCGTGAACAGCTAGCACAAGGGCAGGGACAGCACACAGCACAGTGCTTTAGGGAATGTTAATAGCGCTGGAGATGTATGGTGGTAGAGCATGCATACAGTATGGCAAAATAAAAAATTAAGTTTTAATTAAAAAAAGAATGATGTTGGGAAGTGATAAATTGCTTACACAGGATGAGCAAGACCCAGAGTTCAGTCTCTAGCACTATACTTAAATAAATCAGCTCTAGCTCTGAAAGACTGAATAGATGTAACATTAGCAATTCTCTAGTTTAATGAAATACACTCTTGGGGCTTAAAGAGCAGGCTGTTAGAAGTGCAGATTGCTTCTGTGTTCCCACCACACTTCCCAGCAATCTGGTCGCTCACTGCTCACCATTCCAGACGTGCCTACTGATGTCAGTGCAGTCTGGGCCCTGGAGCAAGTTACCTGCTGCACCTTGGACTGTAAGTGCCAGCATTTCCAACCATACTGGCTCCTGCAGGGAGGGACAGGCACACAAAGCAGCCCGTGTTTGGTGCCAGGAGTCATCAGAGGTCAAGTTTCGCCTCCTCCCTTGGTCGACGTCACTGCCCTTAAGGCACACACGCTGGTACAGCACACAGTGTACAAAGCTGTGTCGTGACCTGAGTGGCATTTCCAGAGATATCCAGTGAAGGTCATAACTCTCAATCTAACGTGTCTAAAAATACACGCACCTAGACACAGTGTCACAATCCGAGAACAGCAGGCAGAAAGGCAAAGCAGATGAGGAAGCCAAAGCATGTTCCAGAAAAGGGCTGAGCCGTCTCTTCGGTCATAAGAAATCCTTTAATACTGGGGCATGCTCTCTGGTGACATCCCATCCCTAACATTAATAGGGGAGCTGCTCCAAAGAACGCCCTGCCTTCACGGCTGGGAAAGCGGACAGCTGAGTTCTCTACAACAGGGTCCACAACTGCGGTCCAGATCTGCGGCTGCCCTGGCGTTGTGCTGCTGCTAATAATCTATGAAATCACTTCTACAGCGATTAAGCAGCTGAGAAAAAAAAAGCTGGCAGTGATATACCACGACATGGAAAAGGACATGAAATTCAAATTTCAATGTCCATAAACGTTACATATGACGTACTATCTGTGGAATCGCACACACTGCAACTCAAGGTTTAGACACAGATGAGGTTTAGAGAGTTACTAGGTTTGGGGGGTCTTCACAGGAAGTTTGCCAACTCGTGTCTTAACTTTTAAGATGAAACTGTAGCTGGGAATGGCTGCTCATATTTAACCTTAGCACTAGGGAGGCAGATGCAGGTGAAGCTCTGGGAGTTCAAGGTTGGGCTGGTCTACTGAGTAAGCCTCAGGCCTGACAGTCCTACATAGTAAGACTTTGTCTTGTCTGTTTTATTCGTCTCCTGCTTCACTCCCCCAGCCCCAGAGTTCACATCTATAGAATAAAATCAGCCAAGTTTTCTGTCACTTAAGAAACAAGAAGAAACATTTTCACTACAGGAATGCCCAGGGCCTTCTGGGGGTGGCAGCACGTGGCTGGAAGCATTTGGGACGTTAAGCTAGATAGATGACAAGAGGTTTGAACCCAATCTTTAGCACATATGAAGTGGGAAGGCAGTCTAAGCCACACAAGTGAATTTCACTAGGCTATTCAATGAGACATTCACAAACAGTAAGACAACTAAAGCAAAACTGTAAATTATTTTTTAAAATGGAAATTGGTTATCTGGCACACCACAAATAACTCACTAGGCCTGCTGGTTCTAGATCAAGGTAGCAATATAAACACACACACATACAAAAAAATCCTTTTGTAAACAAAATTTATTATGTATACCGTGTACCGTGTTCTGTCTACATGTATGCTTACAGGACAGAAGAGGGCACCAGATCTCATTATAGATGGTTGTGAACCAACATGTGGTTGCTGGGAATTGAACTCAGTACCTCTGGAAGAGCAGTCAGTGCACTTAAATACTGAGCCATCTCTCCAGCTCCCCCCACTCCCACTATCTACCCTTCCTAGAATCTTTTTAAGAATAAAGCATCTACTGGGCGGTGGTGGCGCACGCCTTTAATCCCAGCACTCAGGAGGCAGAGGCAGGTGGATCTCTGTGAGTTCGAGGCCGACCTGGTCTACAGAGTGAGTTCCAGGACTGGCTCCATAGCTGAGAAACCCTGTCTCAAAAAACCAAATAAAGTACATTCCAAAAACTTCAGGGCTGGAGAGATGCCTCTGTGATGAAGAGTGCTAACTGCTCTCACAGATGAGCTGGGTCTGGATCCTAGCACACAGGGACTCACAAGCATCTGTAACTGTAGCTCCTGCAGATGAGACCATCTTCTGACTTCCTAAGGTACCAGGCACACATGTGTCACACATACATATATTCAGGCAAACCATTCATACACATAAATAGATCTAAGAAAATTAAAAGGATCAATCAATATCAGAAAGCCAAATTCTTGGGACCCATATAGTACTGCTCACAACCTCCTGTAACTCCAGCCCAATGGGACCCAATATCCTCCTATGACCACCTCAGGAATCTACACGCGTGTACAGACACATACACACAAGCAAACAAACCCGATATCTGAGAGAAATTTTAAACAGCTGCACTAGTCTCAGCCTGCCCTTCTTTCTTATAGATACAAGGTTTTTGCTTGCAAGACAGAATCAGCTAAAGCTCTAAAGAAAAGCAGGTGCTATTATCTTAGGTCTTGCAAGCATGCCTGTCCTGTCCTCAGTGAAGCAGACTTGATCAGAAGCAATCCAGGAACAACATCCAGGGCATATTTGTTTAGATTTCCCCCTGATTTGTGTAGTTCAGTGGCAGTGTTCAGAGACACAGGATTCAATGTCCAGCACCGGATTAAAAAGAGTTGTAGGAAGGGCAGATAAAAAGGGAGACATAGGAAGGCTGGGAAACAATGCTCTAGGACTAAGGGACTTTCCAGAATCGTCATCCTAACCCTTCTTGCTGTTCTAAGGACTGAAGGAAGAGCTGTACCAATGAGTAACATTCTCTGGCTTTAGAGACAGGATCTTACACTTCCCAGGCCGGCCTTAGACTAGCTATATAGTGAGGACACTGATCCTTCTTCCACGGATGGCTCACACTACTCAAATTCTCAAGACGCAGTAAAAGTGACTTTAAGCCAGACGGTGGTGGCGCATGCCTTTAATCCCAGCACTCGGGAGGCAGAGGCGGGCAGATCTGAGTTTGAGGCCAGCCTGGTCTACAAGAGCTAGTTCCAGGACAGGCTCCAAAGCTACAGAGAGAAACCCTGTCTCAAAAAAAGGGTTGGGGAGAGAGACTTTTTCCCGTTTTCCACACACCCTACCACCTCATACCAATCTCTAATGTTTATAAAGGTGTCAGAAATGCATCAATATATTAATTTTTTAGGGTCTGATAAATATTCATGTGGTATTCAAATGCTATGTCTCTAAACTTTATTTTCAAAAGCTTAAGGCCCAAATACAACATTCTCTGGGAAAAAAAAAAAACCCTGCATCAATAAAAAATTAGGCAGGCTTCTAAAGTCCTTCGTGAAGTGAGTCTCCTTAAACCCTCCACATAGTCATGCCAGAACATCACCAAATGTCCAGGCTCAACTTACAGATATCAAAGTTCAGAAAACCCGAGTGGGCCCCTGACATTTTCTGACACGGGGGAAAAAGAAAATGTTCATTGAACATTTGTAATCTTCATCTTTCTCTGAACACTCTGGTCTAATCTCTGACGTGCTGAGTTCACCTTGAGAGTGTTTCAAGTGTTACTCAAGGCCATTAGTTTTCCTTCTACAGGAAGACCCTAGTATAGAAACTAACAAATCTAAAGGCTAGGGATATAGCTCAGTACCTCAGAATTGTCTGCCATGTGTAAGGGAGGCTCCCAAGTCAACCCTCAGCACAGCAAAACCCAACAAAGACATCCGGGATAAAACACCTTAGCTTACCAAATGGTTTTACCTGAACTAAACACCCAGGTGATTCATTCCTCAAGTTTCAAGTATTTCCTGAAGTACAATGACCACGATTTAAGAGGCTATGGAAGCCCTTTAAGTTCTGAGAGTCAGAGGTAACCTTTAACATGCGGCTGTCAATCTCCCTTCCTCCTCTTTCCAAGACACTAGGACAGTTCTTTCAGGCAAAGCCTGTTTTTTCAGAATCTTCTCCATGGTGCCTTACACTTCTAAGTAGCAGCTGGGGTTGAAGGTAAGGTTAAGAGTACTTGCTGCTCTTCCCCAGGGCATATATATATATAGTGGCTTACAACCACCCAGTAACTCCAATTCCAGGAAATTCAGGATCTTCTGACCTCCTCAGGCGCCCATGTACATGGTGCACTGGCATAAATGCAAACAAAATACCCATACACAAAATAAGATTAGAGAGAAAAAAAGGAGTCCCTTGGGAAAGCATGGTAAAGCTCAGAAAATGGCCCCAATCCCAAGGAAGCACGGGAGACACTTGCTGAACAGAATTCATCAGGTGTTTTTTGAGGAAACAAATCTGTAACTGTGCACTTGACACTAAAAGTGCATTTCCTGAAGTGTTCTCCCTGTCCCACCACTACCCCTTCTCCAGTGGGCACTCTTCTTCCACGGCTTCAAAGTTCTCCCAACAAATCCGGCAGCAATGACTGTTCAAGTCCTGCTGGAACAGCATGTGGACCAATAAGTATACTGTTCCAGTTTGTAGATATAGTGCTATCAGCCGATGTGCTAATCTCTTCTAGATGACATCTGGCATGAAGACACAGCCAGCAAGGTCAAAGGATTTGCAAATGTCCATGCATTGATTTTGATTCTAGAGCCATGGTTATTAACACACCCCGCCCCCCAGTCCTGGCCTATATTTAAACTTACCATTGAACACTACAGGGAAACGCTACCTCAGTTCTCCACAAGAAAAGCATTTACTCTGTAGAAGTCTGATAAATTACAAGCTTTCCCGTTCCTTCTTTCTCATAAACAGCTTCCTCACATAGCTTAGGGGCCTACTAAATAAAGCTGCTTCTCAACTGAGCTGGTATTTACCTCTAAAACTGAACTAAGGAAAAAAAGCAGTGTTCGAGGGGTGGACTCTTCATGAACCAACGAGGAGAGACAGGAGAACAGCATTTCCAAGCCCACAGGTGACTACGGCATGGTTACTGTGGCAACTGCTGCCTCATTGAGGGATGTTGTCTTTGCTTTAGAGGAAAGCGATGGAGCTGCTAAGATCACCCCCCAAGGTTCCCTCTTAAGCCCATGCAATATAATATGTGGGAACTCAACAGGGGCTGCATTCATTCCCTGAGTACATCCAATGGCAGAATGCAAGTGAGACATGAATGTGTTGGGGGACTTGTTTGGGGCACTTAGGGACAACCTGCTTGCTTGGCCCAGTGGCCCATGTCTGTAAAGGAATACTAATCAGAAAATTGAGGTTATCTGTGGCCACAAAGAAAGTTTAAGATCAGCCTAGACAACATGAGACCCTTTCTCAAAAAGAAAAAAAAATCTACTTAACACGAGCAAGGATCTAGGCCTAACCCTAAGAGAGAAAAGCGAAGGTGGAGGGGCAGGAGACAGCTCAGTAGTCCTGCTACTCAGACAGTCTCAGAGAGTCCTGGAAGAGCTGCAGGACTCTCTGAGATCAGGCGGTCGCAGAACCATCCCTAGCTCCAGCCCCAGGATATGATGCCCTCTTCTGGTCTCTGTGACATAAAAAACACACGAAGGTTTAAAAATGATTTAAAAAGTGAGCAATTAGAAATAAAGGAATTTGGGGTTCTGCTATTTCTCTTCAATAATATGGAACCTGGGTACAACCATTCAAAATTTTTTTTTTGTTTGCTTGTTTTTTGAGACAGGGTTTCTCTGGTTGTTCTGGAACCAGCTCCGTAAACCAGGCTGGCCTCAAACTCAGATCCGCCTGCCTCTGCCTCCCAGCACTTTGTCTACAAGAGTTAGTTCCAGGAAAGGCTTCAAAGTCACAGAGAAACCCTGTCTCAAAAAAAAAAACAAACAAAACAAAACCAAACTTTATTGAAAGCCCCTCCCTTAAGGAGAAGTGAGAAGAAGCACACACAGTTCTGGAACTCATTACTGACAGCCCAGGCTAGCCTTGAATTAAAAAACTACTAGCCAAGCAGCACAAGACTTGAATGCAGAGATCCAGGACAGTAAAGGCTATATACCTTGTGTCAAAGAAGAAAAAAAAAACCCTCACCAAATCTGCTTAAATCTCACCAGTCTGAAAATTACTCTTTGTTGTATATGTGTGCAGGCACATGTAGATGCCAGAGGACACCTTGGAGGAGGAGTTAGTCCTTCCACCACGGGGGTCCCTGGAATTGAACTTAGGTCTTCAGACCTGGTAGCAAGCATCTTTTACCATCCGAACCATCTCTTTGGCCCCAAATCTTACCTCTTAATGGATATGAAGCTCTTTTGAATAGCCTAAAGCCTAGAATCTTCAATATTATATATTACAGAATCTCTATTAAAGCACCTGTGGCGGGGATAGTGTGCAAAGATCTTGACTGAAGGAGGCTCAACGCCTCCCCCTAACAGCTGAAGGGAGAACTACAAGAAACAGGAAAGCTGCCCACCTCCTGTACTGTCTAAAACAGTGTAAGTACAGGGCGATCCCACAAGTTCCTTCTTTGTTGCCAGAGACTGAATTTAGGGCTTGGTGCATGCTAAAGCCTATCACTTCCCCACCCTGAGGATAAAAACTCATAAAGCCAAAGGGTTTCTCCTCCCCTTCCCCAACTGTGCCAGCCCCAGGGTTTCTCAGTGTGGCCCTGGCTGTCCTGAAACTCTGTTGACCAGGCTGTCTTCAATTCAAGAGAGCCAGCCACCTGCCTCTGCCTCTGGACATGCATAAGCCATCCTGCGAAGCCTGACACTGCAAATACTCTGCCCCCATTATCCAGTTCTTCTACATCTGTATCACAAGCTACCTGTGTTCACAGATGTGTTTAATGACGTTTCTGAAGGGAGGGGCGGGATTTAAAATTTGAGCTGGTACCAGACAACTTTCCCACCCTCAAACCTAACAATGTTCCTCTCGAAAACAACCAACAGAAAAACAACCAAATCCAGTTATTGGTGATACGCATGCCAACAGTTAGTTCATAATGTGCCAAGTTTCTACAGACCTGGAGGTGGGGGCATGGCTCTGGATTCTCAAAGTTCACCATCTCTAAAACAGTTTAACATTCTAATTTTTACTTTGGTATCGGGGTGGGAGGGCACTCCAAATCTTGATCCTCCTGTTTTTGCCTCCTGAGTGCTGGGATTACAGGTGTATGCCACCACACCCATTTAACACCTTAATTAAAAAAAAAAAGCACTCAAAATGTCTGCCAAAAATGTGATTATGGTTTAAGGTTTTGGCTTCAACCAGCTGGGTCGTGGTGGCGGCCCTCCTCTGATCCCGTTGCTAGGGAGGTAGAGGTTCGAGCCCAGTCTGTGGTGTACATAATTCAGTTCAAGGAAGGAGAGTCAAAGGCGCATGTCGAGAACCTGTCTTGTAAAAACAAGAAAGCTTCAATGAACCTATACTTCCTAGTGTGCAATCTGTCCTTTAACCAATCCAAAACTCCACCAAAATGTACCCTAGTAAATAAAATAAGGATGGCCATACAGATGTGTTAGACGGCAATAACCTAATTTGAGGTAAGAAGCAAATTACATTTCCTAGAAAAATATTACGGAGCAATTGCTAGTTTTGAAGGAGAGACTACATGAAATAATTGCTTTGATTTGAGGGAGAAACTATTAATTTAAAAGCTATACTTAATTTGTGTGTAGTTTATATAGCCGCAGCAATCTGCCCTTAGGCAGAAAGAGGACTCTCAGAACACAAGGGTGATATATAGGACTGGCGTTTGGTGAAAGGCTGATTTACAATTTCTTCACCCAGGGATTTAAGAGTGGAAGCTCCCAACCCACCCCCTCCAAAAAAAGAAAACCGTAAAAAGTCAACACGTGCTGGTACTAACGCGGATTAAAGAAGATACGGAGCCCGTAGGCCCTCAAACCCACGATCAAGCATCATTTTCAGCCCCCCCCCCCCCAAAGATGCTCATAAGCATCTGGGCAAGCGAAGCGTAACTACCCTGCATCCGGGGGTAAAATAAAGCAAAAGATGCGAGCATCTGGCGGTGACTGTGGCCTCCGGGGCTTCAGGTAGATGAGACACAAATACCGAAGCCGGCACCCTGAGCGGCGCCCCGCTTCCTCCCCGCCGCGACCAGACGCGGGGGACCGGCACCCGAGACCGCCCATTCATTCGGCGCCCTCACTCACCTGTCCGGGGACGCGACCTAGCGGCGCCCGAGGCCGCCGCCTGCAGTCGCGGGGACGCGGGCCGGGGTCCGAGCACCGGCGGGGCGAGCGTGCGACGCGGGCCGGGCGCGAGCGAGCGGCGCAGGCCGGGGGCGTCCCTGAGCAACAGGGCCGAGCAGAGCCGCCGCGGGCTCTGATACATGCCGGGCGCCGCCGCCTCCTCCGCCGCGCTGACGAGCCGGGCCGAGCGGGTGCGGAGGGCGCGGGCGGGACCGGGGTCGCTGCGGGGCTCCTTCCTCCTCGTGCCTCGGCGCGGACCGGGCGAGCGGAGATCCGGGAGGCAGACGCGGCGACGGCAGCAGATCACTGGGGCGCGCGGGCGGAGAGCCGAGGAGCAGCCGGCGAGCCGCGGCGGGTTGGGCGCTACCACAAGGTGGCCGGGGGGGGGAAATCCGCGCGCACTGCCCGGGCGCAGTCGGCTCCTGCCGGGGATGGACCCGCTAGGACCAGAGAGAGACACGGAGAGGGAGACACCGGCTCGGCCACTGAGTGGAGAATGCGGAACGGCGGAGGTCGCGGGAATTTATTAGAGAGGCGTTCCGGGAGCCGGCGCCTCCTCCTGCCGGCTGCGATGGGAGGATCCACAGGCAGGGAATCCCGGGTTGGCTCCTGGGTGTGTGCGAGCGCGTGGTCTGTGAGGACGTCTGGCCGAGGCGGTCGATTCCGAAGCAGGGATGCAAATGTGTCACCGTAGAGCGCAGCCTGCTTCGGTGGCGGCGGCGAGAGGGGCGGAAGCACGCGGCGGGCGTTAGAGCGTCGATCCGCGAGACTGCCAGAAGGTCTGTGAGAATGGCCGCTTGAGACGAGCCGTGCTTGGGGGTCTGGAATTCACACACCCGAGGGAAACGGCTCTTCAGTTACGGGAATCAGAAGACACTTCTGGGGCGGGTGCATTGCGAGGACAGATTATATCCGATGGGTGTTAACCGAATTTAGAGAGGTCACAACCAGTGCCCCAAGCTAGGGCGAGCCACCTGTCCAGTAAACCCCTGCTGTGTTTGCTGGTTGTTCGCGCCTTTAATTCCAGGTCAGCTAGAGCTCCTCAGTTCCTCAGTGAAGTCTTGTCTCAAAAAAAAAAAAAACAAAAAACAAAAAACAAAAAACAAAAAAAACCCCACAAAATCTGAGCAATAAGTGGCGAAAAGCAGGAAAAGGAGACTTAATGCGGCCGCTTTGGAAAGATCGTTAACTCTAGTAAGCCTTTTTCTGTCCTGCGAAGCCAGTTCCCAAATAACCACACGGAGAAAAGCTTGGCCTTAGGCTTGTCCCACTAGCTCTTTTTTCCCCCCCAAGACAGGGTTTCTCTGGCTTTGGAGCCTGTCCTGGAACTAGCTCTTGTAGACCAGGCTGGTCTCGAACTCACAGAGATCCGCCTTGCCTCTGCCTCCCGAGTGCTGGGATTAAAGGCGTGCGCCACCATCGCCCGGCCCCACTAGCTCTTATAACTTAAACGAACCCATATTTTTATTAACCTATGTTCTACCACGTGGCGTTTATCTTCCATTTTGCACCTATTTCCTCTCCATGTCTGGCTGACTGCTCTGCCTTTCTTTTTCCCAGAGTCCTCTCGGTTCCCAGGATTCTCGCTAACCTCTCCCCTAGGGATTGACCATTCAGCTCTTTTATTAAACCAGTCACAGTGACACATCTTCACACAGTGTACAAATACCCCACAACAGTTAACCTCCCCACAAATGGCTCTTTGGGGTCGGGGTCCTGAAGTGAGATTAAGGCTTAAATGTAGGGTCAGATCAAGGTGTGGTTCCCAACACTGGGCTTCAATCTCATCCTTTAAGGTGGTCTGACTAGGTAGAACTGTGTGAATTCTCCTTCTGGAAGACAAATTCCTCTTCAGGCTGAGGCCTTTCCCTTTTCCCATCAGGAATCTAATCTTCTGTGGGAAATTCCCATTATTTGGGGGGGGGTCCATTGTTTTATTAGTCTAAGATTCTCTCTCGTCTCTTTTACAACACGCACACGCACGCACGCACGTGCTCTTTAGAATACCCTTATTTCTGCCAGATCTGTTGAATGGATGCTACGATGCAGGCAGAACTGTGTTTAAACTGGATATCATGTGATCCAGGAAAAGGCAGGAAAGGGCTGGTAGAGCACTTACTCAGTACGTGAAGGACCCTGGCTGCACCCTCCAGTCCCTAAGAAAGAGTGGGAAGGGAGCAGGGAGTCAGGAGAGAGAATAAAGAGGGCTTCTAACTTCGAGAAAGACTTACTTGAAGAAACATCTCAGGTAGATTGTGTAAGGGCTGACTAGCCAGCCAGCAATGGAAGGGGAACCTTGGACGAGCATCACCACCACCCTGGATTCAAACTGTTTGTCAGACCCGGGTTATAGATCTAACGCCCACAGATGGCGGATGAATCAGCTGGCAAGCTGATGCCAACATCTGGGGGAGGAACTTAGCTGGTCCTTGGGAATCCCCGAGGCTGTTCTTAGGTACACAGCGATCACACCCCAGTCATTCGGCGAGGCAAAGGATGCTTTGCAGCTGTGACAAGATGTCACCAACGATCGGTTTACAATTTAGGTAATGGATATGTCAGTGTTGACCCCCCCCAACCCTCTTTTCCGCCTTCCCTTCCTCCCACAAGCAAAGTTTATTCTTGAATAGGCAAGAAGATGAAAGCGTAGTGATGAATGAAAGAGCCGAAGAAAGTTGAGGAGATAATTAACAAAATTTTAAAAGAGGTTTGAGTGGAAGTATCCTGTGTGGGTAGAGAAAGCTGCCCCGAGCCGGGCGGTGGTGGCGCACGCCTTTAATCCCAGCACTTGGGAGGCAGAGGCAGGCAGATCCTGTGAGTTCGAGACCAGCCTGGTCTACAAGAGCTAGTTCCAGGACAGGCTCCAAAACCGCAGAGAAACCCAGTCTCGAAAAAGCAAAAAAAAAAAAAAAAAAAAGAAAGTTGCCCGGTCCCCAAAGCCGTAGGTTGTTAGAGCTCCCAGTGCCTGCCGTGAGCTCCTGAACAAATGGTTGGCCAGGAAAGCTCCTGAAACCACTAAAGCAGTATAGGCAATCGCCACAGCTATTGCTTGCCTACCCGAAATGACCGGTAAGACCCTGAAGTTATCATATATGTTGACCACAAAACATAGAAAAATCCAACTGGAATTGGACTGGAAGCTTCCTCCCAGTTAGCACTCATAAGGCACTATGCAGGCTGCTTGGGGAGGATCATCCTCAACAGCCTTACTCAGTAAGGAGCCAGTGGGCCACAATACCAGGCAACCTGTTGGTGCAACCCTGCTGAGTCTATTAAGGTGGTAATGGACCACTTTTGTCATTAGATTTGAGGCCTGCTCTGGAGGAGGAAATTCACTTCTGGCTTTGCAAAGGCAGACAAAAGCCTGAGCTAGGAGAGGCCATAGACCCTAGTAGGAAAGCTGCGTCTTTTTTATTGTTTTATTAAATGGACATGACGTGCCTTTCAAATGGCCTTCTAAATAACCATGTTCCCTCCCTTTACGGCTGCTGTCAGCTTCGGTTAGAGAAGGCTCTTTTTGCAGTGGTCAGCGGTGACCGCAGAGACTCATAACTAGTCACAGTACAGAAAATTATTGCCCAGCCATAAAACTAGGACATCTGTGCCACCCTTCTCCTCCAAGGGTCAGGGAACACTGGAGAAGACGGAGAGAAAGCAAGAGGAGCTGGATGAGGTGGCCAATGCCTTTAATCCCCTCACAGAGGCCAGCCTGGTCTACAAATCGAGTTCCAGACAGCCACTCTGTCTGAAAAACAGCAACAAAACTAACAAACAAAAAAAGAAAAAAAAAAGAAAGAAAGCAACGGGAGGGGAGGGGCTGTGTGTAACTCTTCTTGAATATTTGTTTTTTGTTTGTTTATTTGATTTGGTTTTTTGAAACAGGGTTTCTCTGTAGCTTTGGAGACAGCCTTGGAACTCACCAGGCTGGCCTTGAACTCAGAGAGATCCTCCTGCCTCTGCCTCTCAAGTGCTGGGATTAAAGGTGTGTACCACAATACCACAACTGCCCATCTTTGAATACCTATTCTACTTGGGAACTAATAGATTATTTGCAGAAGACAGGGGGAAAAACCAGTCAGCACTGCCATGGAAGGAGCAGGGACTTTTGGGGCCTCACTCCTGCTTGAGGCAGTTAGTTGTTGGGAGGGGGCGGCATTTTCTTCAGAGGAGCTTCAGCGGCACACAAAAACTCACGCAAGCGTGAAAGGAGAAGGACTATTAAGAATTGGGCAACAGGGCTGGAGAGATGGCTCAGAGGTTAAGAGCATTGCCTGCTCTTCCAAAGGTCCTGAGTTCAATTCCCAGCAACCACATGGTGGCTCACAACCATCTGTAATGAGGTCTGGTGCCGCCTTCTGGCCTTCAGGCATACACACAGAATATTGTATACATAATAAATAAATAAATATTTAAAAAAAAAAAAGAAAAAAAAAGAATTGGGCAACAGAAGCGTGTGTGGGCACGATGGGATACATTATGCACACATTTTAAAATATCATAGCTGGGCAGCGGTGGTGCACACCTTTAATCCCAGCATTCAGGAGGCAGAGGCAGGCTGATCTCTTGAGTTCAAGGCCAGAGGCTGGAGAGATGGCTCAGTGGTTAAGAGCATTGCCTGCTCTTCCAAAGGTCATGAGTTCAATTCCCGGCAACCACATGGTGGCTCACAACCATCTGTAATGAGGTCTGCTGCCATCTTCTGGTCTGCAGACATACACACAGACAGAATATTGTATACATAATAAATAAATAAATATTTAAAAAAAAAATACCAGGATGAGTTCAAGGCCAGCCTGGTCTACAGAGTGAGTTCCTTTTCCAAACAAACAAATATGAATGTGTATATTCATATGAATATATATATATATATGAATATATATATTAAAGAAGCTATTATATCAGTAATACGTGGTAACAAGAAACGATTTTTATAAAGGAAGGAAAACTTGTAGGAAGTGCAGCCTCCAGAGTGAAGAGAGACCAAGCTGAATGGTGACTGCCTAGAAGTATTTTTCTTTCCCATATGTTTGTAATTGTTTATAACTAAATATTGGGGGAGGAATGCTAGGAAACATTGGCATTGTTGAAGCATAAACAAGACCCTGGGCGTCACACACAAAGAATGCTCCGTGAGAGCAGAGGTTCCTGGAGAGAACCTTAATTTAGTGTAAACCTCTGCAAGCCCGATTAGCATCTGTGATGTGGAGAGGGTGGAAGGAGTCAAGTCCAGAGGCAAATTACCTTGGGTCATTTTCAGCCTTCTTAGCAGTCATATAGTACCCTCTCCTGTGACCCAACATGGTGGTGACCGACCATCAAGTAAGTCCTTCGGCATGTGCACACATTCCTAGCTTGTACCAGCCACAAGGTGAAAAATGCCGTTCAGATAGCATCTGAGGCCCACGGCTGAGATGTCCCTGTCTTTCTGTGACCCACCTACCTGATGTTCCCACCACTGTACTGAAAAATGTCTTGATTTATAATTCCTTGTGTTTGTTTGTTTTGTTACTATAAAACTTCGTGGGACTGTTACCATGTTAGAAAATGGAAAATGTGGGGGTGGGGGTAACCTAAATCAGTGTCCCTGGGCCATGCTCACTTATATTTGGTTCCAGAACAAACTATCTCTTATTCCCTTTAAGATGAGAGTTGTGCTTTCAGGTTGACAAGAGTCACTATTTAATGAGGGTTTAGACCTGTCATGGTGGTGCATGCCTTTAATTCCAGCACTTGGAGAGACAAAGGCAAGGAGAGTACGGAAGTTCAAGGCAGTCTGTCCTACTTAGCAAGATCCATGCCATTCAAGGCTACCTAGAGAGACCCTGTCTCCGTAAACAAACAAATACATAAATATACAACATATATTTAGCCTACAGAAGGCACTAGGTTTGATGCCCCAGCACCCTGTCCCACAAAGGGATTCTAAGGGAATAGTATCCTGAAAGTGTATTAAACTCAATGCTTCAAGCAACCAGAAAGCTGGAAATGAAAACTTATATACTTTAAAAATTTATTCAGGGGCCGGGCGGTGATGGCGCACGCCTTTAATCCCAGCACTTGGGAGTCAGAGGCAGGCGGATCTCTGTGAGTTCGAGACCAGCCTGGTCTACAAGAGCTAGTTCCAGGACAGGCTCCAAAACCACAGAGAAACCCTGTCTCGAAAAAAAACAAAACAAAAAAAAATTTATTCAGGGACTGGGAAGTAGATGAATGATGGACTCCTTGCTTCTCTAACATGTTGTAAGACTAAGTTTGACCCATAAAAATACATGTACACACTCACAGACAAATCAGCAATCATTTGCTCAGACCCTAATCTAATATGTACGACACACTATGTTACTGCATCTGAAAAATAGAGTGAACAAAATCTATTATAATCTGTAGAAAAGAAAAACATTGTATAAACACAGTAATTACTTTTATTGTGTTTTAACATAAATAGTTTTGTTTATCTGACAAACATAGAAGCATGTTGTGGAGAAAATATCTCAAATGAGAAAGTAGCCAATTGACTGGAGAAGCCAGCAAAGGCTTTATGTACTGGGACCTGTGGAGTGGAAAGAGACGGGGAAGGTCTTCATGGAAAGAGAGCAAACAGTAAGAAAAGGAGGGGTGGGGTTCCAGGACGGCAGTACCTAGCATTGGTAAGACTTGAGGGTAGGGTTTCCATAGGGATTGTCATAAGGTAAAAACTGTGGGTAAGAAGTAAGTGTGGGGGTTGGAGCCTTAGCTGGAGGGTGGAGTAAACTTAGCGTGGGCCAAACCTCGGGTTCTTCAGCAGGAATGCTGGAGAATGAGAAGGGAAACTGATTGAAGCGTGAAGACTTTCAGTAGGTCAGTGAGGTTGTACTTTCAAAGCTTATGGTTGCTTTGTGACTGGCCTGGAACTTTCTATGTAGATGAGGCTAGCCTCCAAGATACAGCACTCTGCCAACCTCTGCTTCCTTAGTGCCACCAAGACCGGGTCAGAGTTGCTCAGAGTTGCCTTTTTAAAAACATCATCTAGAAAGACCTAAGCTTTGAAACTAGTACAAGACACTTTGAGGCTGTGGCCTACATTGAGTTCCTGGGTAGCAAGAGTGACATAGGAGACCCCATGTATTGGGGCGGGGGTACAGAAATGTATAGAACAAATTACTCAGATGGCTATTTTGGAGGAGAGTTGGGAGGTAAAATTATGAGGACTTTTCTCTCTCTCCTTTCTCCCAATCTATCTTTTATTTTGCCCTTTTCTTTTCTTTTTTTTTGTTTTTTCAAGATAGGGTTTCTCTGTGTAACAGCTCTGGCTGTCCTGAACTTGCTTTGTAGACCAGGCTGGCCTGAAACTCACAGAGATCTGCCTGCCTCTGCCTCCCGAGTGCTGGGGTTAAAGGTGTGCACCATCACCACCTGGATATTTTTCTTTCAGTCCTTTGTCTAATCTTTTTTGTTTGCTGGTTTTGTTTGCGATAAGGTCTCACTCTTTAGCTTTGGTTGGCCTGGAATGCATTCTGTGGACCAAGAGATGGCCTCTGGGTAAAAAGGCCTTCCTGGCCCAGCGAGGTCCTGAGGCCTACCAGTCCCTCACTCAGGAAGCCAAGGAGGAGTAAGAGCTTGCTTGAGATTCTTCAACAGAAGTTCAAGGTCAAAGACCTTGTCCATAAACTTAAGCCTGGGTGGTGGCACATGCAAAGTGGTCTGAGTTTGAGGCCAGCCTAAGGTAATTAATGAGTTCCAGGTTGACTTGGGCTACAGAGTAAGACTCTAACTTAAAATTGAACAAAGGAGAGAGCTCAGATATAGCTCAATTGGCATTAGATCATAGGCGTTGCCCCTGCTGGGGGCCACAACTGATAACAACTGATATCCAAGGCAGTAACTTCCCTAAACTAAAGTGCTTAGCAGCCCCAGAGTAGGGCGGGACAATAAGATTAGTTCCTAAATTTTGACTTTATACCCTGTCTAGTTTTAGTACCTTCACTAATCAGCTACACTCAGACTTAAACTTGCCTTCCGGTCAAAGTCTCTAAACCTAAGGAATCTTTCAAAGTCTCTAAACCTAAGGAATCTTCTTTGTTCTGTGGGTAGTTGTTGGGTCTCTTAGCCCAGCTTCCTCCACTTTAAGTAGCCAGCATTGCTAAAGGATATACCTCTCCTTAAACCCATCTGTAACGATCTGTCTCTTTAAGAGACAAGCCACGCCCACCCTCTCCCCCATCCCCTGAGGCAGGCCGATCTTCAGCTTCCAGCCTGAGTTTTCTCTTTTTTCCAGCTCCTTCTCAGAGAGGCAGCTTCCATCTCTCCCTCCTCTCTTTCTCTCTTTCTTTCTGCTCTTCTCTCCCTTTCCCTTCCCCTCCATAACCCACCTAATAAATGTCCAACCTCACTCTGCATGGTGTGCCTATCCGTCTGTCTCTCACCTGCCCACCGTTGCCACTTGGCTCGCTGCCGCTGCCGGGGGAACACCCGCTGGGGACCAGCCACCTTTGGAGACCTGCGGCATGGTCTCATGTGTAGTCCCTGCCTAGGACTGGCTGCTCTCAGGACCCCCCTGCCCACTGCCTGCCCGCTGGGATCTGCAGCAAACTACTCGGGGATCTGCAGCAATTTTTATTTTTCCATTACACCATCTCCTGCATCTCTCTATCAAATCTGGAAAGAATCTGTTATTTAAAACGTTTGGCATGTTTGCATAATATACATGACATGTTGGGCTCCATCCTTGGCACCTCTTAAGCCAGGTGTGGTGATGCGTGACTGTCACCCCTGCACTTACGGGGTGGAGACAAGTGGGCCCAAAGTTCAAGGCCATTCTTGACTGTGTAGGAAGTTTAAGGCCAGCCTAGGCTGTATAAAACCTGGTCTCCAAAAACTACACAATCCAGGCTGTGCACTTCCTCTTTCAGTTTACAGCCTTTTCTGCAGCCAGGACTTGGTGTTGGAGAATCTGGCTTTGCCCGCGGCAGAATGATGGAGGTTGTCTGTACTAATGGTATGGGGAAGAACATTCTCAGAGAATGCAGCATGGATGACGTTGAGGCCCTGAAGGAACTGGGACTCATTGGAACGAGCTTGTTCTTAAGAAGTGGTCGGTCGGGCTGGAGAGATGGCTCAGAGGTTAAGAGCATTGCCTGCTCTTCCAAAGGTCCTGAGTTCAATTCCCAGCAACCACATGGTGGCTCACAACCATCTGTAATGGGGTCTGGTGCCCTCTTCTGGCCTGCAGACATACACACAGACATAATATTGTATACATAATAAATAAATAAATATTAAAAAAAAAAAAAAGAAGTGGTCGGTCTACTCTTTGGAAGGCCCAGGGGGCCTATGGCTGTGGCAGGTGAATCTTTGTGAGTTTGAGGCCTACAGAGCAAGTTCCAGGTCTAGTTCCATAGCTACCCAGAGAAACCCTGCCTCAAAAAAAAAAAAAAAAACAAAACAAAAACAACCAAACAACACCTTCCTCCCCCCAATCTATTTATTTCTCTCTCATGTTTCTACAAGTTCCAGTTAACTAGATTAGAAGTAAGGCATGGAGAATTCAGTTCCTGGTGAGGGCTCTTTTCCAGACACAAGGGATATTGAAGCCCGGGAGACTTAAGAGGGACAGATTCCTTTTTGTTTGTTTCAACCATACTGGGTGTTGGGTTCAGGGGAGTAACGCAAAGATGGAAACAGACCACCAAAGTCTAATAAACCAGAAGCAAACTTTTCCAGAAACCAGATTCCAGAAAAAAATAAAATACATAAAATAAAACATGTCTACGGGGAACAAAAGCCTATCAGCTAGCTGAGACCACAGCCATAGATGGATTTTGTCAGGCAGTGGTAAAGGCCGGTTTCTGAACCCATTTTTTTTTTTTATAATAGGGGCACTAAGCATTGGGTCTGAACAAAGGAATTTTTACAATCTCAGGTAAAACTTAGATACAGATTGCCTTACTTCATAATCTTCATTAACAGAGTTTTTCAGCTAAACTAGTGTTTGTATTTAATCTATTGCCTTCCTAGGTACTTCCTGGTAGTGTTTACTGAAGCCCTGTGCTCTCCCTTTTGATGCTGCCAGTTTCACATAGCAGGGATAATGCATATCCCAGAGGTCATATATCTGTCTCCTAAAAGTTGACAGTCTTTAATCAAGGATGGCCGGGGGTGTTAGGCTCTCAATTTGCAGAGATGCTTCGAGCTACGGGTTGTAAAGCAGAGTAACCCACTGTTAACAGTTAATACTTAAGCTGCTGAGAGAGCTGCTGACAGTCTGCTCTCATTCTCCTAGGCTTACAACTTTATATTTCTTTATTTCTACATTCTTATTTTTGGAATCTTCATTTTTATATTCTTATTCTTGGACCCTTCACTGCAGATCTTTTCTAAAAGTCTGAGCATGCTAAGCACACATTCTATTTCTGAGCTATACTCCTGGCCCCATTCTCCTCTGGAAGGGCTATAGTGGATTGGGGGGGGCATCCTTATTTAACCCAAGCTACCTCCTAAAGCCCTACCTCCAAACAGCCTTGCTGTGGGTTTACCTTGACATTTCAGTTTGCAGAGGGTGTTATCCTCTCTGTTCATTTTTGTTGCTGTTTGTTTTCACGTGACTTTTGTAGTTGTTGTCTGAGGTAGGGTCTTCAAGGCTGACCTTGACATTTGCTAATCTTCCTAATTTTACCTCCACAGGGCAGGGCCTACGGTGCACACCACAGTTTATGAATTTTCTGCTTTTAATGAGTGAAGCTGCTGTGCGGTTGTGGCCCCGCCTTTAATCCCAGCGTTCAGGAGGCTGAGGCAGGCGGATCTCTGAGTTCAAAGCCAGTCCTGGACTACAGAGTGGGTTCCAGGACAGTCAGGGCTACACAGAGAAGCCCTGTCTTGAAAACAAGAAAAACAAGAATAAGTGAAACAATATCTAAACCTTTTTAGTTTCTGTGTTCTTTTTTTTTCCCCTGACTTTCCGGCTGTCATGATTGTCATGAGATCTCCTGCTAAGTCATTGATCATTTGGTGCCTGAGCCAAATTTGTTCCCAACTCAGTGCTGAGCTTGGAAGGGACATGGACATAAGTTAGGCCATTCATTCCAAATGTAAGACTCCTCTGAGAAGAAAAGTAGGCCATAGGACTCCCTAGTGGATTTTCCTTTTTTTTTTTTTTTGGATAGGCTTACAAGTATTCCCAGTTGGCCTAGGATTTGCTTTTGCTTTGTAGCTGAAGTTGACGTAGAACATCTATCGGATCCTCCTGCCTCCACTTCCCCAGTACAGGACACAGGTGTGCACCACACAGTTTTTGTGAGGGGCTAGAAATCGAACCCAGGGCTTCATGCATCCCGAGCAAGCACACTACCAACTGACTGCGCACCTTGCTCCAGCACCTCAGAATGGAACAGCCTTGTGAGCTCTCTTAGAACTGCGAACTGCATTGCAGCCTAAGGTCTGTCTGCTCCCTTCCTGCATCCCTCCCTTTAACTGGGCTCAGCCCCGTTTTGGCATCGGCTGGTTCTTCCTTCCGTTTGCCGTTTCAATCTCCTTGACGGACATTGTGTCTAATAAATCCTATGCATGTATGGAAGTCAGATTCCCAAATATCACCTACAAAAGGAAACGTGTTTTTTTTTTTTTTTGGCTCCCCGTCGGGGAATCGAACCCCGGTCTCCCGCGTGACAGGCAGGGATACTCACCACTATACAAACGAGGAGGAAACGTGTTTATACTTACCGTTGTATGAGAGACCTACGGCCTTAAAAGAACTGAGGTGGTATTGCAAAGGAACAAGAGCAAGGTCTGAGCTTATTGAGATTTTAGGAGGGGAAGATATATGCTATCTTTTTTTTTTTTTTTTTTTTTTGGTTTTTCGAGACAGGGTTTCTCTGTAGCTTTGGAGTCTGTCCTGGAACTAGCTCTTGTAGACCAGGCTAGCCTCGAACTCACAGAGATCCGCCTGCCTCTGCCTCCTGAGTGCTGGGATTAAAGGCGTGCTACCACTGCCTGGCAGGAACCAGTGTTAAATGGAGAAGGAAGCTGGGTGTGTTGCACTGACTCCTGTAACTATTCAGTCTACATAGCCAACAAGACTTGATCTCAAATACCAAAGTATATCACGTTGTCATATGTCACAGTTCACCTGTATTTTCTCTCTCCCTCTCTCCCTCTCTCTCTTGAAGCAAGGTCTCACAACATGCAGCCTATGGTAGCTTTAAACACACTACAGTCTTCACTGAAATGATGGAATCACAGGTGTGTTACTGTACCATGACCATGACTGCCCAAATCCCACCAGCTTCCCTGGCCACCTGGGTTTCACGTAGCTCACACTGGTAGGCTGGTTTGGGTGGAAATTTAAAATTGTTTACATCATATTATGGGTGTTTAGCCTGTATTGTGCCTGTGCACCACATACATATTTGATACTCAAGGAGGCCAGAAGATGGCATTGGATCCCCTGCCCTGGGACTGGAGTTATAGGTGGTTGTGAGCTGGGCACCCATCCTGGGTCCTCTATAAGAGCAGCCAGTGCTCGTAATTGCTAAGACATCTCTCCAGCTTCCTGATATTTATTTATTTATTTATTTATATTTTTATTTGGATGTGTGTATGGGGTGGGCTCTCACCTGAATGCATATGTATAGGTCAGCTTCAGGTATGTTCCCCTGTGCTCTCAATTTTGTGGTTTGAAAGAGAATCTCTCACTGAACTTTGAGTTTGCGGTTTTAGCTAAACAGGCTGCCCAGCATCTCCTGATTACTGTTACTGCCTGTAGTGGTTTGAATAAAAATGGCCCTCACAGACCCATAGGGAATGGCACTGTAAGGAGGCATGGCCATGTTGGAGTGGGTATGGCCTTAGTGGAGGTAGTGTGTCACTAGGGGTGGGTTTTGGGGACTCAAAACTGGCTACTCTCTTCCTGCTGCCTGCAGATCCAGATATACGTAGAACTGTGCTCCTTCTGCAGCTCCATGTCTGCCTGTGTGCCACCATGCTTCCTACTATGATGACAATGGACTATACCCCTGTACTGTAAGCCAGCCACAATCAATTGGTTTCCTTTGTAAGAGTTGCCATGGTCATGGTGTCTCTCCACAGCAGCAGAAACCCTAAGACACGCCCTCCCCAGCACTGGGGTTAAAGGCCTGCCCTGCCGGCTTTTCACAGAGATGATGAGGAGTCTGCTTCGGATCCTCAAGCTTGTGTAAGAAGCACAAGCCCTTTACACATTGGGCCATCACCCCGGTCCCCTGTGATACCATTTTGCAAGAAATTACAACTGGGGGAAATTGGGCAAAAGGTACTTGGGATCACTTTGTACTTCTTTCTTTCTCTTTTTTTTCTTTTTTTCTTTGTGATAGTCTCACACTTCCCTGTAAATCTACAGTTAGCTCAAAACAAAACATTCAGAAAACATTCAATAAAAAAAAAATCAATAGATCAAGCCTGTCTGCCTTATTCTCATAGCTTTTCGGCAGTACTTTTGATGGTCTAGCAGCCTTTTTTTGTTTTGTTTTGTTTTTCTAGACAGGGTTTCTCTGTGGCTTTGGAGCCCGTCCTGGAACTAGCTCTGTAGACCAGGCTGGTCTCGAACTCACAGAGATCCGCCTGCCTCTGCCTCCCGAGTGCTGGGATTAAAGGCGTGCGCCACCATCGCCCAGCTTAGCAGCCTTTTTTAAAATTTTTTTATTTTATTTTTTGCTTCTCTCTCTCTCTGAAGTCCAGGAAGGGTGTCAGTTCACCACAGGTGTTTCTGAGGAGACTTCTAAATGTGCCAAAAAGGACCTGCTATTTTGCTAGTGCGTGAGGGAAGCCATGTTAACATTTCCTTGGCAAATTTCTACGTAAGAGATTATTTAATTTTACTGGGTTTTCTTTTGAGATAAGGTCTCATTGTGTGGATCTGGCTGTCTTGGAATTCACTATGTAGACCAGGCTGGCTTTGAATTCACAGAAATGCACCCGACTCTGCTGGGATCAAAGGTGTATGCCACCCTGCCTGGTCAGTGTAAGTAGTTAAATCAGGCACTGGACCCAAGTCAATGACAGCATGATTTCCCATGGGAGAATCAGGAGAGCTAGAATTAGTGGTTTTTTTTTTTTTGGTTTTTCGAGACAGGGTTTCTCTGTGGTTTTGGAGCCTGTCCTGGAACTAGCTCTTGTAGACTACGCTGGTCTCGAACTCACAGAGATCCACCTGCCTCTGCCTCCCGAGTGCTGGGATTAAAGGCGTGCGCCACCATCGCCCGGCTAGTGGGTTGTTTTTGTGTGTGTGTGTGTGTGTGTGTGTGTGAGTGTGTGGCTGGAGAGGTGGCTCGGTGGCTAAAAGCTATGACTACTCTTCCAGAGGACCTGTGTTCAGTTCCCAGTACCACATGGTAGCTCACAGTTCCAGGGGACCTAACACCCTCACCCAGACATACATTCAGAAAAAACACAGATGCATATAACATTAAAAGAAAGGTTTTCTTTTGTGTTCCCCAAGACCTGAGAGGAAGACAGAGCTCGCCACACGAGGAATTCTAGGCTTTAGGTAGTATTTAATCAGGACCGCTGAAAAGATGTCGTGAAAAGAAGCCAAGTTTTTATGGAGGCACTAGAGGGACGGAGCTGACGCTGGCTCTCTGAGCTTTGGTGGACTGCCACAATGGGTCTGAATTTTCATTCCTTCATCTGGAAAGCCGGTCAAAGAGAACCGACCATGCCATGAGAATTACATCGAGGAGTACAGTGCTTACCGCACCGTCTTGGCATTCAGCAAACACCAGTTCTTTCCCACTTGTATTTCTCAAGCAGCAAAGCAGCTTCTAGGTCGAAAGGCTGTCTTCCTGTTGCCTGTTGGCTGCCAGGGCTCAGCACGAGCTGGCGGGAATTCAATCGAAATGAAAGGGAGGGGGGCTGGAGAGATGGCTCAGTGGTTAAGAGCATTGCCTGCTCTTCCAAAGGTCATGAGTTCAATTCCCGGCAACCACATGGTGGCTCACAACCATCTGTAATGGGGTCTGGTGCCCTCTTCTGGTCTGCAAACACACACAGACAGAATATTGCATACAAAATAAATATTAAAAAAAATGAAAGGGAGCTTTAGAATCGTGTGACTTAGAACACACTGATAACCGTCTCACATTCCCTGTTTTTCCTCTCCCCCCCCCCCCCCCCCCCGTGTACCCCGACTGTCCTGGAACTCGCGCTGTAGACCAGGCTGGCCTCGAACTCACAGAGTTCCTCCCTCTGCTGGGTTAAAGGCGCGCACCACCACCGCCCAGCTTTATTTCTTTAATCAGGGCCAGTTTCAGTCTCTTAGAAAATAGCAGGAGGCTGTGGAGGAAAGGTCAGGTGCTGGGTGGGAAGCCTGTTAGGTTTCCCGTGGCTCCATGGAGAGATGGCCCAGTTGGAGAGTGCTAGTTCAGTTCCCAGCATCCTTGTCGGGCGGCTCACTTTGTGACGACTTCTCCAGTTCCAGGGATCAGACACACCTCCAGCTTCCATGGACTTGTTCACACACACACACACACACTAAAAAACCAAAAAGCCCACTCCTCATTCCCTTTGCCCAAAACAAAACAAAATATCTAGGAGCATTGATATTTTAGCTGGTATTTAGCAAAAATATATATTTTAAACACTTTTTATGGAAAAGCCTGTTTTCCTATTTTTTAAAAAAGAAATACATGGCTATACAAGGCCATTTTCATGCAAGTATATAATATTCTTTGAGAATATTGTCTTGCCCCTACCCACTACCCTCCCTTTATTCCTTTTTTAAAATTTTTTCATACATGCACAGGATCCATTTTGATTACTCTCTTCCCGCCCTCTCTTATCTCTCTCCTGTCATTTTATCTTCAGCACAGTGACTGCGCCTCACTCTACAGCTATCTCAGCCAGCAATTGCAGCTAGGCAGATACCAGGCTGCTTGTCTAGCAACGACCTGGCCTCTTAGGCTGCAGCCTGGGGAGAATTCTGCTCCCTCAGGCACCGGTCCTGTCGCTGCTGCTTTAACTAATTCTCAATCGTTCTAATTATGATTAAATCTAGAGATGCAAAGACTGGGGTGGAAACCTTCAAGCTCAGAGAAGCTGTGTAGCAACCAGCTAACTCTCCTTGCTTTCATCCACAGAAGGCCTGAGCTTCCGCATTGCCAAAGCAGAAAAAGCTGCGCCACTCCAAACCCCACCCCACTACTTCCTGTGTGTAACTCTCTCTCTCTGTCCCAGATGCCCTCTGATGCCCCATGATTGCTTTCTGTCAATTAGCCACTACTACAGTCTCCTAACCCATGGTTAATTTTATTTAATTAACACAAACTCAAACTCAGGGTTCATGGTATGATGGACTATCCCCCAACAGTCCTACCCCCTTTCACCTGGGTCTTTCCTAGATCGTGATTTCTGTTGTGTGACCTCTTTATTTTAACCATTGCCATCTCTGTGACTGCTGGATGTGGACTTTCCTTTGGAACCTGGTGGGCTCACCAGTGGGTACAAACTTGAAGGCAATGGCTCCACCTTTCCCTGACTATCTATAGGAAGTAGTCCAGCAGTGAGGGATGGGACTCCCTAAGCTTCTCCCCCATCCTTGCCTGGCTATTGATAAGACTGTTCTGGTGCCTGCCCGGTGTAGTCATCTGCATTTGTTGAGAGCTCATGATTACACTGGCTGTATGCTGTTAAGAAGATGGCATTTTGCTGTCCTTGTCCCTGTCTTTCAGATCTTACAGTCATCCCATCCCCTTCTTCCACAGGGTTCCCTGAACCTTGGAAGGGATGATATAAATGTTTTAAGGCTGAGTGCTCATCCATGCGCAACAGCTGTGCGTGTCTACCCTCACTGTAGTTTACTGAAGAGCGGCTTCTCTGAGTGTAACTGAGAGTACCACTGTGGCTAGAAACACACGTATTTAGAAGGTGGGTTCAACACTGTGTCAGCTTAGCTACACAGCAGAATTAAGTCCCCATCCCAGGTGTTATCATTTATAAAGAGGAGGTGGGGGACCCGTACCACGAGGGATGGTGGTCCTCTGGCAGGTGGCCTGAGGCCTCGGCAGGGTGAGAGACAGACAGATAGATAGATCCATAGATCCGTCACCGCGGAGAGAGTTTGGGTATAGAGTTTTTTTAGTGGGTTATGGAGGGGAAAAGGAAGGGGACAAGGGGAAAAGCTGCCTCTCCAGAAGAAGGGTAGATGAGGGGGAGAGGGAGGGAGGGAGAGAGGAAGGGAGGAGACTGGAGAGGAGGCATTTTTTCACTTAGTGTGCGTGTGTGTTTGTGCACGCGTGTGTGAGCGTGCACTCACCTTCATATGCCACAGGGCCTATGTGGTAGTTGGAGAGCAGCTGGTTGCAGTAGATGGTTAGTTGGTTTTCTCCTTTCACCACATGGATCCTGGGGATTGAGCACAGGGTTTCAGGTGTAGCAGCAAATACTCTTTTTTTTTTCTTTTTTTTTTAAAGATGTTATTTATTTATTATGTATACAGTACTCTGCCTGCATGTATGCCTGCAGACCTGGAGAGGGCACCAGATCTCGTTACAGATGGCTGTGAGCCACCATGTGGTAGCTGGGAACTGAACTCAGGACCTCTGGAAGAACAACCAGTGCTCTTAACCTCTGTGCCATCCCTCCAGCCCAAATACTCTTTTCTGTTGAGCCATTTAGCTGACCCTAAGTGCTAAGGGCAGTTTTTTTTTTTTTTTTGAGACAGGGTTTCTCTGTAGCTTTGGTGCCTGTCCTGCCTGGAACTAGCTCTTGTAGACCAGGTTGGCCTTGAACTCACAGAAATCTGCCTGTCTCTGCCTCCCGAGGTGCTGGGATTAAAGGCTTGCACCACCACCGCCAGGCCCTAGGGCCGTTTTTAAGGAGCTCCTAGTTACTTCACTGTGAGAAGACAGACATTGGGCTGTGGATGTAGCTCTGTTAGCAGAATGCTGGCACAGCATGCTTGATCACTTGGGTTCCATGCCCGGCTTTGTGTGAAAACTAAAGGTGCCACATGCTAGCACTTGGGAGAGGAAGGCAGCAGGATCAGAGTGCAAAGTCATCCTTTGCTGTGTACAAAGTTTGAGGCTAGCCTAAACTACAGGAGCCCTTGTCTCAAGTATGAGGGAGAGGCAGGGTATGGTGGTGCACGCCTTTAATCCCAGCACCCTGGAGGCAGAGGCAGGGGAGCTCTGTGAGTTCGAGGCCAGCCCAGTCTACAAAGTGAGTAGGTAGGGCTATACAGAGAAACCCTGTTGTTTTGGAAAAAAGAAAAAAGGGAGGTGGGGGAAGGGAGGGAGAGGGAGGGAAGGGCTATTTTAACTTCACAGCTGCTCACAAATGTCCCATATTTCCTGTTGATGCTCAGCACAGGCCTGAGGGTAGCGCTCATTTTGTCTGTCCTGCGAGGCTGAATTACTGTATTGAACACACGCTACCATTCATTTCGTCAGCAGCAGGATGGACAGTCAAAGGAGCGCACTGTCTGCCACTGTCTCCATCCTCCGGTCTGTGCTTAACCAAGAAGGCAAAACGCGTAGGGATAGCTGTGCTATAAAATGACAAGTATCGGGACAGGATAGAAGGCCAGCTAATCCACACTTGAGTTCTGTTTTCTCAAAGGTGCCTAAGATAGGTGAGTGGCTGGGGATGGTGGTACAACACACTTGGGAGGTAGAGGCAGAAGGATCAGGAGTTCCAGGTCATTCCCAGCTATGGGGGTGAGTTTGAGGTCAGCGTGAGCTACGTGGCACCCAGTCTTAAGACCAGCATGGTTTGAGTAAAACGCTGTAGTTGCTTAATAAGTGGATATGGCTGAATGGATTGCATCGCCTGTATTCTAACTTCAAGCTGATCGCTGATGGATTCCAAACTGGTTATTTATTTCTTTCATGTCATAAAAGCCAAAATTAATAATGGATGAAATCATTCCTCCTCCTCCTCCTCCTTCTCCTCCTCCTCCTCCTCCTCCTCCTCCTCGTCCTCTTCTTCTTCTTCTTCTTCTTCTTCTTCTTCTTCTTCTTCTTCTTCTTCTTCTTCTTCTTCTTCTTCTTCTTCTTCTTCTTCTTCTTCTTCTTCTT